>CM062853.1:29716537-30924818 GCA_031772225.1 Eubasilissa splendida | reverse complement strand
GTCTACAGGAACCGCTGACGGTGAGCGCAGGCTGTGAGGCCCAGCCTCCCCAGTACTCTCCCCGCGCCGAGGCCCACACCAACCGCGGTTTTTCCAGTAGTCCGCAGCTGGAGCTGCTCCGAATAGTCTCAACTGATAAAGGTGCTGAAATCATTCCTGGGTCCTTCTCCCGCAGAATGTACCGCAGTTTTCATGGGAGCGGCAGAAAAACGAGCGCCGAAGGCCAGCCTCCGGCTCCTGTAACTGCAGCCGCTGTGGCACAATTGCTTCGAAGTGGCACACTGCCCCTTCCGGCACGGCCCCCGCGTCCCACTCAGGTCACGCTGGAGATGGACGACACTTCTTCTGTGATATAATTATGTAAATTAAAAACTCTTTCCTCCATTTAAACATGGACCTGAAGTTTTAATCATTTAAGAAAAATGTAAAGTTTTTATAAAATTTGTGCATTATCTAGTAAGTAAATTATTATTCTAAAATATATATTTCACTGAGATTAATAAAAAATAATAAATAACTAGTTTACAATACTTATTTGTTATTTTCCCCCACATTATGAATAATCTTTCTACTCTAAAATGTACAAGACTTTGATTTAATATTATCAATTAAACTCCTATATGTGTACGAAGCTACCTTGAATATATACATAATCTCTTCATTATAAAATTCACACTAATTAGTGATGATAAAATTGTTATTGTGACTACTTATGTTGTGTTAGATTGATAATTAACATAATTCTTCAAGCAATGGCTGGTATGCTAAAATGTAAACCTCCAACAGTTAAATCTTAGTTACCAATCATTGACACAATCAGTCACGTAACAGTTTACTATCACTAACACTAATTTTATTAAAAGATTGAAATGTGAATTCCTTCATTTTGTAAACTTTAATTTAAAACTTTTTTTATTTTATTATTTCCACCTTCTGTTGAAAACTCCTGCAATTAATGAATCTGAGAGTGCTTATTTAGTAGGCTACATGGCACCACTCACCGTTTTAATGTTGCCAGTTGGTTGTAAGCTCCCACACACAATCTGTCTTTTGTCACATTCGAAATAGATATGTATATCCAACAAGCTATTTCAAGAGGCGCTAGACCTCATCAAAAATTCAAAAGTTATAAAAAATGCTCTAAGGCACCTCGCCAATACCGTGCTTTGCAAATTTGAATTCATAATTATTATTATCGGAGTCGCAACACTCTTATGGCGCGGTGTTCATGACAAGACACAATTGTTTGACATTATTATTATATTATCACTAATATTCGGAATTTACGCACCTCATCTATATTCAAGCTTTAGCATTTTTTTTTTTTTACTACACGCACATTAGTTTTTTAATATAGGGTTTGCCCTAGCGAGAATAAAAACTGTTTGGCTTTACGGTGGTCGCCTCTATCATTGTAATGTATAAGAGAGATGTCTGTATTTATTTCAAAAGGTGTTTGGATGAAATATTCTCACCAAAGTAAAAAAAATACCATCCCTTTCTTAATCAAGACCAGAAAACTCTGCCCAAAATATTTTAACTGCCATAAAAACGTGAAATTAAATTTGCAGTCTTTTATGCCTTGTTGCTCTGTGTATATGTAAAAATCTATATATCTTACAATATTTGAAAATAAATATTCTAATGCAGCTACTCATAACACATTGAATGTAATAATGGATTTTAATTCTTTCGAGTATATTATGAAAATAGGTGAAAATTTTATCAATCTACATTCACAACATTTCACCCAATCTAAGATGCGATGGTCAGGCAAGTTATTGGACGTGGCATAGTAGAAGATGCGGTGGAGTTTTCTCCATCACCAGAATTTTCAAAAATAAAAAAGGCCAACCTCATAGAGAAAAGCATAAAAACAGGTGTAACAAAAAAATTCCCCTTGAGATATTACTTTATTAAAGTGAATATCGCTATAAATAAATGTCTAAGAGCACACATTTTGTCCCCTGAAAATGTAAATATTATAGAAGAGAGATAAAATTTGTTCCAATTATTTAATGAATAAAATCTCATAGTAATATTCTTACAATACACAAAGGAGCATCGGGACTCAATTTTTTTAGTCACTGTACACTAACTACTAAATAAAAACTTGCTAATATTAATAATGGTATTATATTTTTTAATTCTCTCGATTGAGTTTGTCAGGGCTGTTTTCCGAGTTTGAAAATTTCGCAGGATTAAATATCTACAGGCATAGAAACGCTCAGGAACTTCGGCCTAGAAAATGCACCTCCTCCCCACTCAGGGATGCAAAGGACAGGCCAGCGTATCTCAAGAAAGCTACACTATTTCGATGAGTACTATCAAGTAAAGATAGGATTATAGTCGTCGGTGCATGGAACGGTTCCAAATCAATTTTTCAGTCAGGTGTGTGGTTCTTTCCTCTGGTGTCTTCAAGCTATGTCGCTCTATAGTCTCCGGGGCACGCAGCTGCTGTTGGGCTGTCGCCAACTCCTCCAGGCGTGTGGTTCGCTGTTCTGGTGTTTCCCGATTACTTCTGCTATTTCGCCGCTGATCTTCAGCAGCTGCTAATCGTGTTTTTTGTGTTCGGTGACGTGTTGCGTCGCAGCATTGACTATGGAGTTCTAGGCTCATTCTTTATTGCAGAAAAAATACACCAAACAAACAATACGAATTCAAGCTTCCATCGGATCATAGATAAGAGATATAGTGAATAGAACCATAGAAGGTTTCAACCTCAGAAAACTATATTTCTTATCTATTGATCTATGACTGATTGATTCCATAATAATCTCTTTTCTACGGATTTTACCCATAGATAAGAAATCAAACCATAGATAAAAAAAGAAAATCAAACTTTAAAAAATTTGCCAGTTGTGTAATTTGATATATTTTCACAATGCTATAGGTTGGTAGGGGGTGTTAATGTAATGTGTTTAAAAACACACAGAGTTCTTTTTACTTTATTCAAACGACACCCCACACTCTGGTAAATAATTCGCTCAGCGATTCATTTCCCAGGTCATCGTTAGGACATTATGGATATGAGAAGGAAAACAGGTGAACTATATAAAACACGGATAATACGAATCAATTATTTATTTTTGTCATACATGTGTACAAATAGATAGGCAGATTCTTATAACTAACTTAGTTTAATTATGACTACCTTATATTAATGACGCGTTGCGTTGCTGGTGCTGGCCTCATGTCTGGTCTTCAACCGGATGAAGGGTGGCGTTCGGCCTTTTCGCCATTCAGTCCAGATCGTACCGAAAGATCGAAGGCCAGAGCGGGGTATAAAGTGACCTCATTCAAATTTACGTTTTAATGAACTATAATGGATTGAGCATGTTCTATCATATTTTGAATTATATTTCTTATACAATGCGAACAAGATACTACTAAATTTGTCGTCGTTTTATAAGAAACCGTAGTATTTTGAAGTTTCAACACTCACACGCGCCCGGCCGCAGGGAGCTGCGTGAGCAGAATGACGCAGCCGGACGTGTTGCGATCGCGAACACACCGCGCACATGCATATCCCGAGTCACGAACGCATGTTCCAAAAGTTACGGTCCATATAATATTTATTTCAAAATGCTTACAATTAGAAGTAGGATGAAATTATTGGGAATGTTTTAAAATACATACAAGTATAAATGGGATAGAATTTTAATATTTTACATTCATCACAAAGTGAAATGATGTATAAATGACAAATAAAAATCTTAACTAACTAGCTTACCATCACGCCGTTTCCCCACGGGGGTAGGCAGAGAGGATAGAGTGTCACACTCTTCTGTCCTGGTACACAATTCTCGCCTCATCCACATTCATACATTTTCTCATACAAGCTCGTCGATTGTTACGTTTTCTAATAGGACCATCCTCCTGTATCTGGTTTACCTGGTCGTGCCAATTCTTCCACGGACATCCTCTATTTCTGGTACTATCAACACTTGCGTCAGGTAAGATAAGGAAGATGTATGACGTAAGTGTCACATATCTAAAATGTAGATAATTTTTGTCTCGCCTCGACAACTCTGACGTTTATATTGTAATACAATTTTTATCGTATTTCTTTATGTTTCACTAGAATATCAACCACCCTATCATTAAATGAAATATCAATAAATTTATTGCCTTACTTTTATACTTTGAGCACCATATTTTAACTTTGTATGTGTATATTATTTAACTCAGTCTTGCTTTACTATTTTTTTATCATTATAGATTGAATATAACACTTTTAATTAATATTTACCTTGTTTTGTATGTTATATGTTACTTCTAAACCTTGTTTACTACTGTACCGGAAAAGCACTCTGCTATAATGCTCTGATCTCTTTTACATAGTTTTTATTTTAAATTAACATTTAAAAAATCACTATTTTAATATCTAAATTTAATAAATACAAAAAAAAATCACCTTTCGATGCAATTATCTTGGTAACAAATCATTAAATAATAAAAAGTTTTAATATACAATTATCTTAGAATATGATGTAGAATTATCATCTTTCAGGAAATATGTACCACTGATTTTTGAACAGCGTACATAAATTATGTGAAATAAGCACTTAGATCATAGTGCTTTTTTAAAGTTACATTCTTTTACCTTCGAAAAATTTTGGCATTTTGACAACGCCCTCATTTATTTTCTTCACTTGAGACATTGTTTTCTTAGTACTGAAGTGCAATAACACAAAACCATGTCCTATCGATACGTATTCTTAATTAGAGTCCTGTAGGATTTCAGTCTGTAACATTTATTTTATCTTAATATAATTTGTTTTAATTCTACATGCATTTAGACGTGGTTTCTTAGAAACGTCTTGTTCCGTTCAGGAAATAAGATCTGTTTTTGTAGGGTGATTCGCCGATTCACTCTTCTGGTGGTGGACAGGCGATGTATGTGCAGCGGTGCGCCCAATATATCTAAATCGTCGTCCAGCCGTAGTAGCCAGTGGTCAAGAGAATTCCAGGTCCAATCCGGGGTGGAAGCAAGGTCAAGGTGAGCTAGAGAAAAATAAAACGTTGGCTTGGAACATTTCGACGAATTTAGGTAGGTTTAATAATTTATAAAACTTTGTCGACGCATTTTTAACATATAAAATAATGATGGGAGGTGAGAATTGAAATAATAAATTGCAATCAATCATGATTTATCAATATTAAATTTTTTCGTAAACTTGCTGAGAAAAGCATAAAAACATGAAATTTCACTAAATCAGACTTCACAAAAAAAGTAAAATAAGAAGAATAAAAAGAGAAAAGAGAAACGATACCGCCTACTATTAACAATCATCACATTTTTTTAAAATGGAAATTCTCCTAAACTTGCAGAGTTATAAACAAAAAGATTATTAAAAAAATTGCGCAAAAAAAATTACTAAACTAAATCAGGTATCACAGATAAATGAGAAGAAGAGGAATCAAGTGTGAAGGAGAAAATATTTACGTGCACCTTCAGCTATCGCAGAGTTATTCAGAATGATGACTGCTCGTAAACTAGC
This sequence comes from Eubasilissa splendida, assembly GCA_031772225.1. Lineage (NCBI taxonomy): Eukaryota > Metazoa > Arthropoda > Insecta > Trichoptera > Phryganeidae > Eubasilissa > Eubasilissa splendida. The sequence continues at coordinate 30,919,314 of CM062853.1, read as the reverse complement.
ACAGTATAGGCGTTTTCGTGTATAACAGAATTTGTTACAACTTCTATCGTAAAAATATAAAAATGTGATTTATTAAATTTTTGATTCAATATTAGTATATTTTTGGAACACATTTATACGCATGTATTAATTATTAAGATACTCCCGTGTTAAGTTATCTTTATATATAATATTTATATGTACAAATATATTGATCGGTTGGTCACTTTTTTTGACACTCAGTACTCTTGCAGTCTGTATAGAATTATAAATAGATTTATTAACAGGAACACGTGGGTCACTGACACGAAAAGACTCTCATCGTTAATTATTCGTTTTAGTTTTAATTTTACACAAAATCAATATCCTAAATATATAAATGAATTGATGAACCGTTAATTGTTTTGACTTCAATGTCAAAATTCACTTGAGACTCCTGCACACAAAATTAAAAACACCAATTTTGATAGGCAATACAGGAGTCGATTACGAAGAGATTCTCAATGTTAATTGATTGCTTTGATTCCATAATCATTTATATTGTATTTAGTGAACGGGTGAACGGTTGTTGGTGAAAGAGAATTGAATAGATTATTCATTGAGCTGTGAACGGTTCTAAAAGAACAGTTTACAAATGAAGGACCACCTCTATAATACTCCCTGTTCTATTAACTAGTCTATGGTCTATGTCGTTATTTGACAAATTGACAGCTGTTTTTCAATGTTTACCAGTTTTGTTTAGCGACCAAAATTCAAATTCAAGCAAATGTAGAGTAAATGGGAAGAATTTAGTGAGAAAATATTTAAATAGGATGTGTTCTGTAGATAGCGATCTTTTGCTACATCCGGAGCTTCTTTCTACGGAAGCTTTGGTGCGAATATTAGTTGAGGTGAGGGTTAATGTTTGGTTATGTGTTATGTTGTACATTTATAATACTGATAATATCAGTTATTTCTTCATAACATCACAACATATTCAATTCCTTATCTTTCATTGACATATGCCGGTAACTGCACCCAGCTTGATTATGTATTAACGAAATAATTTATTCAGATATTATGTACTGTAAAATTCTTTTAACATGGAACACGTTTTTCGGAGGCTTCTCGTGTAAAATGTGTCACGAAACTGCCTTAAAAGCACATTAATAAAATGAATAACCAATAATAAACTCTATTCAAACTCAACAAGAGCTTTATAGTTGCAATGTTTCTTTCAATATTTTATGTAACGAAGTCTACAGAATGTAAAACGTGTTTACAATGTCTACAAAATGCAAAACGTGTTTAAAATGTCTACAAAATGTGAAATTTGTTTACAAATGTCTCTATACAGACCCTAATTATTGAATGTTATTAGTTTACTTATATTAAGAGTACATGGCTTATTATTTTTAGAGAAAAATAAAAATGGACAATCTTGAAACAATGACGCGAGAAAGATTGATTCAGATCTTCAATCAGTTCTGTTTACCGCACTCGCAAAGAAAGTTCAAGGACACGGGCAGAGGGAAAATACTAAATAAACAGCAGGAAGAAAGAATGAAACAATCCTCCGGAAAGATCAGGGATTACACTTCCCCGACGAGTGTGCCGGTCCGTCGGGATACAAAGGAAAGGATCAAACCTGCAATTGAAAACTGTGATTATACTAACCTGAGTATTAAGTTGATGCCGTCAAATGTTATTGATAATTCAGTAACTAATGATTATGACATGGCGCAGAGCAATAAAAGGAAAGTAAGTCAAGTAATTTGTTATTATATTACCCTAAAATACAAAGTAAAAGGTTAGGAAGTGTGAAAGAATTTAAGAGCACAGTAAAAGACTTACTGAGGTATCTTTTCAAGACAGATAACATAGGCTTTTCAGAACAGAAATTTTTGATGATTACGCCGCTGGTGGTGGTGAAATTTTGTACATTTGTTAAAAACATAATAATATCTATATATCTTGCATCAGTGAGGGTGTCTGACTAGAAATCAGACTCTCTGGGAGTGTAGGTTTGGATTATAAATTATTAAAAAAAGTCATAGAAACATTTTTAAATTTAATTTGCGCGATAAAATTAAAAATTAAACATTCACTCTGTATATTTAATTAAGACCAAACATTTTGTTTATTTTAGAAAAAATGATGGAATGCTGCCAGTAAAAAAGTGGCAATACAAGACAGCAAGATCTGTTCATTTTCTGTTTTATCAATTCGGGAGACACACATTGCACGCATAAATATCACAACTAATTTCACTATGGTAGAAAGCAATCGTCCGTTGATTTCTGCAATAGTGGATTCTGGGGGAAAAATATTTGACAATGCTAAAAAATGTTTGTTAATTTTGTAAGACTATACATTATCTTTAGGAAAGATAACATAGATGGCAGCATACGGTTCAAATATTCCTTAACCTAATAGACACCAATAACAGAGCAGTTATTTAATATTATGTAGTATTAAAATGTTTTTCAGTAGCTATTATTGCTTGGTAATGAGAGATAAATATACTTACTTGTTAGCATAATTACATTGCTTTGCAACAACAATGTTTTGTAACTTCATAAAATATGTTATGCTAAGAAAATGGCGATTCATTGAAAGATAGCAATGTTTGAATAATTTAATGCCCAAAATTCTTTGTGCATAAAGTACGTGATATATAATTTAAATCTCAATTCTGTTTATTTCAGATTTCTTCAATCTCGCCGAGTTGCCAGCCTGAAGTGAAGAAACAAAGGGTTAAAATAATGTGGCCGTAGATCAAGATATTTTAATGTGAACATGTGTATATAGTATTCCTATTACTTAAGACTTGAATAGATATTTTTCATTCTCTATCTGTGAGAGAGGTACAGAATTAATTATCTAAATACTGATAAACATTTTAGTACCTATTTTATATTCGTGTTACTACATACATTATATGTAGGTTAAAATTGAAAATGATTATTTTTTAGTCTAAAATGTTGCATGGTGATATTGTAGAGACTGTCCTACACAAGATTTTTGGAAACAAATGGCACTCAACTAATTATGTTGTTTAGAATTTGTATTTGAATGTCTTGTGTTCTTTCCTTTGACTGATCAGTCAAAGGTAAAAACAAGACATTCTTTGCATTACATAGAGAACAAAACACACAGGCACCCTCTCCTCTCTTCTCGATAACCCTACTCCCTCCCTCCATTATAAATGATTTTGATTGAATGGCATGCATATAAAATTTTGCGCAGTTATCTATTAGGATACTGAGAAAAATATTGTCAGTATATATTTTATTGATTTAGAAAAAAACTGACATCTAAACTGTATGAAAAAACTGGCTACTTTAATAGTCTAGCAAAGTAGCCAGGACACAGCTAAATAACTATAGGAAGTGATATTTACTGCATCCCAAACAAGAAAATAATATTGTAATCTTATTTCACTCCCAGACATTTCACCCCCCTTGGCTGGGTCAAATTTTGCTTACATCAATATTATTTAGGGCCTTTGCAAAACAATAACACTCCCAACCCCCTAAACCCCTATATCAAATTACAACTAAATCCCAGGCAACATTGGACACGGACCGCCGGTAGAATATAAATTTTACTGAAAAATATAATAATTAGCAACGTTTGTACGTTTTGCATGGCAACTACATGTTCCGGAATCAATAAATAAGGATGATAGCCTGTTATTAAAATCATTTTTGCTAATTTATCTTGTGAATTAAAGCTTGCACCATTCAGATAGTAAACAGGAATCATGTCTTTGAAATGATAGTTTTAAACTCCAAATACAAGATTGCGGCAAACACCACATTCCTTACGCATATCTCTATGTTTCAATGAGAAGGTAAACCATAAATCTACATCTCATAAACTACTTTTAAAACCCATCCTAAGATGGACACGAAAGACATAAGCGGAACAGTTTCATAATTTAAATAAAAGCAACAATGCAGCAAATAATTTAATTTTTTAACTTTGAAAAATGAGAATTATAAATAAATGGACATTTCTAAGTCACGGTACTGTTATAAATAATAGTTACCTAACAACGTAATATTAGTATCAGAAATTTTTAAATTATGAAAAATGTACCTTCTAGTTTGTAAATTTGAAGATATTGACACTTCACACCAATGTAATACTTCAGTTTTCCCTATGCGTGCTGCACAGTAGAACATTGGGATATTATATAGATAAATAATAAATTGGTAGAATTCTGTGAAAGTACATATTGGTTTTCTAGGCAAGACCATCACTCCATGTTCAATTCTTGGATCTATAAATGCGGTAGTCTCTCATCTTGTCAGTATTTGAGTGCAGTATTTTCTCTGAATCGCTTGTCTCGCATTTGTTTTATTTTGTCATAAGTATGTTAAAAATGTAGTGTTTTTAAATAAGCATGTACCTACTTGTAAATATAATAGATCTTCATATGCAGAATATATCTAGGAAATAAGACTTTTATAATGATAATAAAATGTCTTAACAGTTCCTACATTTATATATTTGAATGAAAACACATTTTTATTGTGAAGTTACAATTTTAGAACATAGTTAAAATATTAAAACAAATTAGTTGAATTATCTAGGATATACAGAAAAAAATCTATCTACTACATATATCTAAATATATGAACCCAGAACTTTCTCTCGCTGGGGGAATGCGTTAACCAATAACTTTCATGTTGAATTTTTGTCCTTGTATGTTATTTATTTTTATTTCCAATTAATGAGATCCGGGTTCAATTTCTGATGGTAACTAAATATTTTTTAATTGATAGATTTTTTTGTTTATTTACTACATGGTATATCTAAGCCGGTGGTATACTAAAGCAATATGCGACCAATGCTTTTAGCAAACTCTCATACTTGTAATAATATAACTAACTGCCACAATGCTCTCTACAGGGGTAGGCAAATTAGTATGCCACGTTCTTTTGTCCTGACATAACTCGTCAATTGTTGAAACTTTTATCAGATATGCAATGTATATTTTAAATTTTAAAAACATTTTAAGCATTAGGTGTACCAGAAAAGAATGTCGTTCTTACAACAGTCAAATCTGACTTTTAATTATTCAAAAAATTAGAATGGTGCGGAGACAAGGAAAATGGATACCGCATCAATTGAATGAAGATAGCATAGGCGACCAGGAAAAGGCGCGCGAATATCTTTTAGAATTGAACTTGAAATCAGTATATTTGAATCTGATCACTGGGTGTGTATATATTCGAACCGGTTGTCGAGAGGGTAGGTAGCAAATTAGTTCTAACACAAAGAGTTTTATTATCAATATTGTGGGACTGAAAGTATATAATGAATTTAGAAACAATGGAATCTTGCTGTCTAAATACTATAGGCAAAGGTTTATTGCAATGAAGAAATTATAAAAAATAACCAGCCATTGTGAATGCAATCAATGTTTTGATTCAGCATCCAACACCATATCTGGTTAATTAAATGTTTTTTAAATGGTGAAATTTTTAATAGATGTGAAAAGGTAAACTATGATTTTTTATTTAATCCGAAGCCTCCTGATTTTGATGAAATAAGCATTAAACAGTTGACTGAATGGTTTTATCTAATGAAGTGAATTATATTTAATAAATAAACAATGTATTGAAATTTCCTTGATTTATTCTTTTCCGGTACACCTAATATCCATTGTTTCTTCCTGTCGATGTGGTAAGGAAGGTGTCATCGATGAAGGATTGGCATCACATGATATTTGACCCGATGGGTTATATTATATTTAAGGAGTAGATGATTGCCTGTACATAAAATATTATTATTGATATACTTTTAAAATAAGCAAAGTTATCTTTGTGGTTAAGATTCATATTTTTATTATTTATCTTTGTTTAATTAACCACTAAAATGAGTTTAAATACATCTACCGGTTTCGAAAAATACCATTTTCTTCTTCAGGATGTCATAACTAACTAAAACATATATCTTTTCTTTGACAGAATCTATTTTTAAAAATCTATTTTTAAAAGAAATATTTTTATTTTATTTTTTTTATTTTTAGTACCTAACTCAAATCATTACTTAATACAAATTTACTCGAATAATTTTTAGGAAAAAATTTTATTAATTGTATTAAGTAATGATTTGAGTTAGGTACTAAAAATAAAAAAAATAAAATAAAAATATTTCTTTTAAAAATAGATTTTTAAAAATAGATTCTGTCAAAGAAAAGATATATGTTTTAGTTAGTTATGACATCCTGAAGAAGAAAATGGTATTTTTCGAAACCGGTAGATGTATTTAAACTCATTTTAGTGGTTAATTAAACAAAGATAAATAATAAAAATATTATTATTGAATTGTAATAATAAATTGTTGATCGTACAGTTATAATTGCATATGATTACAATAACATTATTTGATTACTAAATTTGCAATTTTTAAAAATTTATTTTACTATTGATATGCATTTTTATTTTAGACATTTACCTTTATCTGATTAATTAACATTTTGATTGTTGTGAAACTAGGTTATAATGGCCTACTTGAATAGTTTTTAATTTTTAGCATTCTTTGCTAGGAAATATTTGTTCAATTGTTTTTGTGTGACAGTAAGGAATCTGCTATATTCATTTATCATGTCGGGAATTTAATTTACATTACTTTAATTCTTCAGACATGGGTTAAAATACACGCTAACCTAACATTCTCTTAATATTAATTAATATTTTATTGATCTCTGAAATATATATAAAAAATTGATAAATGTATTATTTAAAACTTACACAGGTTTTGAGCTATATATTTATTAATGTAACATTTTAGGTTAGAAGAAGGTGAATTATATAATATAAGGATTTTAACCATGAGAAATATTTGATCACTAATAAATACTTACCATAAAAACCGCAGTGCAGATAAAGATCTGTTATCATCACTTTAATTTATTTATTCTTCTAATCATAACTATACTCCAAACTATATAATGTTCATAATTTATCTTTTTATTCACTAAGGAACAAAAATAAACTTACTATATCTAGCTTCTAGTACTCTGCTACATCAATCGTGTCAGTATTCTTAGCTAGTTTCAGCCAGCTGATAAATTATATTTAATCTATTTTTGATTTTATTGCAATAGTACTTTTTCCCACTTGTAATGGCGAAATTATCTGTAAAATATTCCTTTCTCGTCCAAAGTGTCCATAATTTTGTGCAAAATCATTTATTTTTAGACATCTACAGTAAGTCCTCCGCGTGCAAACTTTCAGAAATCCAAATGTGTGCAATATTCAAAATTGTACTGAAATTTCAAATTTACTTTGTGTCTTTGCCGCTTGGCGGTGAACAGGACACATGCTTTCAGCAATGTTACAGTAGTCATGTGCGTTCTTCTTTAATAAGTTCTCTTCGGTGTAGCTACAATTTGTTAAATTACCGTGCAATTAATTTTAACCCCAGTACTGCATGTCAAGCACAAGAACAGTGCTATTACAGTAAATGTTTGCTCGTAGAGGACTTATGTATGTAATAATTAACAAAAACAAAGCTACTGTACCATACCTTCACGAACATGGAACAGAGATGAAAGTTGGAAGACGTCTAACTATATCACAAATAATTAATTTTAATACAGTAAATCCTAAGGAGACATGTATTTTTAATAGAACCGGAAAGTGTTCCTTTTCAATACAACTCCAACATATTTAGGATGCGGGTATTAGTGAATATTAATTCCACTAACCTACCTACGAACAGCTATATTCTGTTACTCAAACTTAGAAGGTTCCCGTTTGCTTGATCCTGTTGTGAGTACCATAATAATAAATTATACATTTTGAAAATAAAAGTCGTGTGTACAAATTGATTGATATTTATTCTTTTGATATAATTTATGCCCTTAACAATTGACTTAAAATAATCATAGTTTTATTCAGACACCGTAACATTTACATTATCAATATTGTCCTGAATTTAATACAAGCAGTTTTGTTTCTCTTTGTGTATTTAAATATACTTTATATACATGATGTGATTACATGGTCATGTTGTTTATACATTTATTTTATTATGTACCTAGTTTTAGTAGATTTATGTTTTTTTTTTAACTCTAACTTTTAACAATCTTCAACTTAGAAGGGTACCCAAATACGATTCTTCTTTATTTATTCATTTTTATCCATATAGTATTTATGTATATTATGTAAAGTATTGTATCTAACAAATTAGTTATTTTTAGATCTAGTATTTGATACATTTTCAAATACTAGAAATATGTATCAAATACAAGCGTATTTGATACATTATCAAGTGGCAGTAATTTTTTATATACATTGTGTTCAATAGAACAAAACATAATACAATACATGTGTATAAAAAAATACCGTCACTTAAAATATATGTGAAATTCTAAAAATGACCTATTTATTAGTTACAACACTGCGCAGGAAGGGTTGATTATACATAACTCACTTTAAAGGATTTACTTAATGTGTATTGAAATTGTCTCTACATTTAACAAGTTCTGTAATACATTTAATATGTTTGAAGGAGAGCCCTCCTCCTCGATATGGGAATTCAACCCTTTTTGATAAATATCAAGAACTATTTTCACCGCTTAATTAATAAAAAAAGAATATACATATACGTGGCGTGCCTCTAGTTCTCATATTTATTATAAAATATCAATTAATTTGTTTATCTGGCCCACAATGCTATACATATATGTCAATTTGGCCAATGATCCTTGGCCCTGCGATAAGTTCTGAAACAAGAATCAAAGAGACCAGTTATACACAGCACATTGACTGGGAAAACTCTGCAATGTGGATTCAGAAGGATATGTGTAGTTCAGTAACACGTTTTGCAGGAGAAGAAGTGTACGTGCAGCAGAGTTAGGTATATATGGCATTTTATATTTAAGTTTGTATACAATATGCAAAGATTAAAAAAGCTAAAACATATTGATCCTATTGGGAATTTGCCGAAGGATTGTGGTGAAGCAAAAAATAGAGAAACCCATCTGACAAAAATACGTAACGAAGCTTTAAAAGGTGCAGCGGCATTTTGTGAATATTTTAACATAACAAAATGGAGACATTAAAGTTAAAATTTAGATATATTTTTGTAAAAATTTGCATATCTTAAGAGGGAATATTGGTATTGAACATAACTGATTTAATTAAGTGGGAGGGATGTAAAGGATGACCATTAACTCTTTAAGTGTCTAATAGATCGGCCATTGATTGATATGATTTTTGGGTATCGTGTGTACTGGAGATACAACATCCCGGGATGCATATTTCATCATCAGGGTTAATGTACCCTGGAATGGAATCCGAAATAATGGCCAGAAAGGTCAGATATACATGGCAGATTAGTCCAGAAACCTGTACCCGGAAGATTCTAAACGGCCGTGAATACCTAAGAACATTTAAATATTATTTTGACACAATTTTATCTTTCTCCCACACTTTGGATACCCTTGAACTTAAACATTTTATTCATATTAATTTAATACACATTATATTATATATATAATTTTCTTACTAGGTAAACCTGTTACCCCTATTTAAATATTCATGTTTGAAAATACATAAGCTATAACATCCAACAAAGCTGTAAACATTAGTTTAAAAGGCATTTTTACATAACAATAATTTTTTTAATTCTCTTCTACAAGATTCATCGCTTTGAATGAATTTATTAGACATGCAAATATTTAGAAAACAATATGCTTAGTAGCCAGAAAGTTCTCTTTTAATAGGAGCAATCAGAAAATTGTTCACTCATTTTGACAATATGTTTTCTTTCTCTAACTTTTTATAATACTAAAACAATTGAAATCATTATCCTAAACCAACTGGTTTGTTGGGGATAATTATTTAACATGTACTTATAACAGAATAGGAAGATTGTGGCTTTTTATCCTCTATTCTTTGTATCCCAGAGATTATTGTTAAGCACAGTCAACAATGCATGAAACATATAGATACACCTCCGAGAGAGGGAGAATGTATAGAATAAAACGTGTCACTATATCACCCTCCCTCACGCAGTAATGGAATGTGTTTTGTTCACTATTACTGCCGCCTTGTGACTAGACGCAGGTGTAACTGGTGTATTTGGGTATAAGTGGCGTGAATTAACTTTCTAAGCGATAAGGTACATCTATATACTTGATGCACCATTGCGAGGATATCTCTGTTTGATAGGTCCACACCTGACTATGGAAGATTAGTTTTTAGGTGATGAATATTCAGTTGGGATGTATTAAATTATTAGGGTGAGAATTTGCTTTCAATAAGCAATTCAATTACACAAAAAAAAAGACAAAGAAAGATACATTTTAAAGCGTTAACAAAATAATTTTTCTGCAACTACCAAATTAAAATGAAAGTCGTTATAGTGAGACTTTGTCATGCGTGATATGTATGACATTGTTCGATAGCGGCATTAGGCGTAAAATAAATAGGTTTGATTATTTACATCAGTACAAATTGACATTTTGAAATAAAAATAAATCTGTTTAAGGCACGGTGATGTTTACTTGGGTAAGGACGAAAGTAACATCTTCTTCGTAAAATAAATATGAAGAATTAAAAGTGGTTTGGAAATCATCTCCCAAATTATAAAGACAGGAATATCAGATATCTACAACTTTGACAATTAAGTTTGTAGAATACTGCATATTATGTGGCAACACTGCTACAACGGCAATGAGCTGGTCATGGAATAACACCAGAATTTATTCCCGAAGGACAAACCGTTAATGCAGCATTCCATCTGGAGGTAATGGAATTGTTACAAGTGTCCGGCCTGAATTGGTTGTGAACGAAATCTGGATGTTAAATCAGGACACACAAAAATCTTTGTTGAACATCTGTCCTATTTGCCCGATCTGGTCCCATCAAAATTTTTTTTATTTCTCAAAATCAAGAAATCCAAAGGATCATCATTGGGGTCACAAGCGTAGGTGGAATGGATTATGACATATGCTCTAAACAGCTTCACGGAAAATGACTTTGAATACTGCTTCTTGCAATGGAAAAAATGTTGGACAGAATGTATTACTTTATGAGGGGACTGTTTTGAAGGTGACCAGATGAGCAATAAGAATGTTCTGTAATAAAAAAATTCTATAAACTTAATTTTCAATCGTCGTAAAATAATTTTGATATGGTGTAGCAGAGAGATACCTTCAGAATAAATTATTTTAATTAATGGCTCCGGAATCCTCAATACTGCAACGTTTATCAATTCATTTTATTTAGTCATTTTCACTTCTTTTGAGGTTTTTGAATAAATATGATAAGTGAAACATAATATGGATTTAACGGAGCTTTTCATAGACTGTTAAGTGTGTAAATTTTGCAGTTCTCTACTTGCGACCCGCCAGTAAAATGCAAGCAGTCATAGATATCTGAAATTCCCGAAAGACAAATGATCTCATAGCAGTTTTTAAAATAAAACCAAATCTACTAGTACTTAATTTGATAAATTATTTGATATTAATACATATTTTATTATTAAGTGAGGCCACCATTTGTGGGTCCGAACAATTAGCCATGTTTGACATGTTTAAAGATAAATATCAAGCAATGCCGCTCATACAAATAACATTGTATATGCGTAATAATTACAACTGGCGGGTATAAAAACAAGCATTTATCATATTGTGTAAATATCTTCATTTACGAAAATACACATTTCAATGTTGTTCAACATAATTAATTTTAAAACCACAGATATATTTTTTGTAAGGTACTTGTTTTTGATAATACAATGAATAGATTATATACATACTTTATACATACACTAATTTGACTAGTAGAAAGTCCTAACTTAAGAATTAATTTACATACAAAGATATTTGAATTTCGGAAGAAGGAAAAATCAAAATGATTTCTATGGGAGTTAAAGTCAAATTACAAATATACAATAAATACTATCCTGAACTGTCCATATAAAATATTAAAAACTAAATTGTTTAATTTAATATAAATATATATATTTTGATTATATCGCAGTAATATTTGATATTATTTTATTTATTACAAAAGCAACTTCATTCAAATCAATGATATTCAATTGCCTCGATTCTTATTGATGTATTTTATCATTACATTTTTAACAACTTTTTAAAATGATGTAAACCAAATGATGAATTGGTTTGAGAAATGTTTAATTGAATAAAGTTACTTAAATTATGAGATCAAAGAGAAGAGAATATCTTTGGAATATCAACATAATATATTAATTTTAATGAAATCACATTTTATTTGTGAAGCTACGATTTTTCAGAACGTAGTTCTGTGACAATTAAAACAAATTAGATGAATCACTGATGTAGTCACTATCAAGACTCCAACCCCGAACATTCTATTACCGGTACATGTTTTACTCAATTACCATATAGCGATTACAATGACATCAAATACCATCTATTGGATCATTTAACAAGTCTTTGCGGTTTTTTTAAAATGCTATTTTTTTTGTGACAAAAAATGACATACTATTCTATAGGATTTTTTTCTGCTCTAAAACACCAGTGTCGCCATTTTTCTTAATTTTTGAGGTCAAATAATAGTGTCAAGTTGAGAAAAACAAATATTTTCGACACATACTTCTTTTCGCCTTTAATCAAGGTTCCAATGATTCCAAAGGGAAATTCCCGTCAGATTATCAATCAATGCGTGGCGTTATGTTCAACAACGATGATGACCTAAGAAAATGGCTCGATAACTATTTTGATTTTTGAAAAGACATCGACAAATTGGTTGAAAGATGGGATGAAATCCTGAGCAATAATGAGAATACACCATTAATTGAAATGTTATTATTTTTGTTTAAAAATTAGATTTTAATATAAATAATTGAAGAACGCAAGGACTTATTAGACAACCCAAAACATATGTTTCTTTATTCTAGATACATCTATTTTTTATATAGATATAGCTGTTTTCTATACGTACATAGTTGGAATCTGATGACATTGTATAGTGTCTGTAGTTTAATGTTCTGGGTTTGAGCCCCATTAGTTATCCGAGCGTGTTTTTTCAATACATAGATTTTTTCTTTCTAACGAATTAATCTAATTTATTTCAACATATATTATGACTAAATAAATTATACACATTTATCACCCACTCAAAGGGTACCTCCCTCCATCATCTTTTGTGCAAACCCATTTAAGATACAACGGGTAAATATATTTAGAGTTTCCGGTCGAATCGGGACATAATTTTTAATTTGTTAAATTATTCAAGAAAGCGCGGAGTTAATTAAATATTTCGATAGAGTTTCGTTATGTGAGTAGCAAGATGTTAAAGAAAACGCAAGTGTAAACATATGTTAATAAATTCTTTATAAAAAGATAAGATTACATTTCTCCTGATCATTATATTTGACATCTATTATCAACTAGTTAATACTGTCACAATTGTCCTGCAATGTGACATTTAAACCTATCTACACCAGAGAATTCATTATTAAACAATGAATTTCTTTAAAATATGTGTTTTAATGATATAATTATACCTGATTATAATTTTAACTATGTTGTGAAACATAAAGATGAAAGAAAATAAAATAAATATTTGTAGCAATAATTTTGTAGATTTAAACTAATAAAATCGCTGGCTTATTTTCCTGACCAATTTTTATTCATAAATAAAAATAGGTGATTAAAAACAAAGTGTTATGTTTTATTGCAAATTTAAAATAATTATTTTATTTGAAACAAGAGTGTAGTTTCTATTTATAGGTTGTATTCTAATATGGCAAGTAACTTACTGAATTAAATTATACCGCTCAATAATTGAGTATGTAGCAAAATTTTATTTTTAATACATTAAACCATTTATTATGACTAGTAAAATATATTGGTAGGTGGTAATAAATATATAGTTAGTATTTTTTATAATCCCTTTCACGTATACAGGGTGTTATAAACTAAACATGCGTAACTTTGAATATAGGTATAAAATAATATTCTGAACAAAAATTTGGTCTAAAATGCTCCGTTACTGAGATAATACTCGCAGAGATGAACTGGACGAGGAAAACCAATTCCATAGCCTTCTCGTTCACCTGACGTTAATCCACTTGACTTTTAGCTTTAAAAACTTAAATGCATCAAAGTAACTAGACGTCATTTTGAGTGTTTAGTTTTGGTACAAATATATATTTTTTGATGTGTAATCAAATAGTAATAATAATCTATTATCTGATCTCGCCTCCACCCCTAAAATTTTTTGTACCAGAGTAATCTAGAAAAATATGTGACAAACCGTGGTGATGAAATATTTTAATTGGTATTTGCAAATGACAAACTTATGTTTTGATCCCTTTCAGAAATTTACATGTTTATGCATCCTGGTGGGTAAGTAAAATAATTCTTTGTTACTTCAATACGTAGATAGGGTAACTACCTTAAAAAATAGTACACATCTAGTATCTACCTACACAAAGTACATTGCTAAAAAACCATTATCTAACTGACATCATTTTAGTGAACTGTACATAACACTCACATGAGATGTTTATACATGAGAGTATTAATATTGTACACGCTCGATTTTTTTTCCTTATATCTTAGTGATGGACTATTTTTGACCGAATTGTTATAAAACATTTTTTATTATACCTATGTTCATATTTGGGCTTGTTTCATTTAGAACACGCTGTGTATTTGGACCCCCACAGTTAATCTGAACAACGAAACATCATAAAATAAAATAAATGATTCAATCAAACAATTATTTGTTACACTGTAATGTTGTGTACGCATTCTATAGAAAAAACTATAAAGGTCTATTTGCACATTTCCATCAAAATCGTGGAGAGACGTTTAGAGACATATCAGTGTAGAATTTCCACAATTCAGCAGTGTTTTCTGTGATATTAGCGTGGCTTTAATACAAAATAACTAGAATATTAGATTATTCAAAAAATAATGGCCGATTTTAATATTACATATCGCACGCCTAGATCGAAACTAAGACAACCCAAAAAGTCATTTTTAAGTAGACAAAAAAATAAAAACATTTTTCTCCATTTTTTGTTACTGAGGTTATGAAACTAAATAACATGTTAGGTCATAAATGTATTCTAAAATGACACTATTTGAGAACTGGGGCTAAGTTGGTTGCGTATATGACAGAGTATTCGAATACAATAATAAGTGAAAATTCTTGTTTTTTTGAGTTGTCTTAATTTTGATCTAGGTGTGCGATACATCATTTTTAATGTTCTTTGCTAGGAAATGTTTGTTCATCTGTTTTTATGATGGTTAGGAATTTGCTATATTTAATATAAAGTTTATTTAAGTTAAGTAATTGAATTTGAACAACCTGTGTGATGAATGAATAAGTAAAGTATGTAGACTCGTTCTTCTAAATATTTTTAGAAAACATGTTGCTAATATAACATAACTATATGATTAATTAATATTTTGTTATTCATCATAAAAGGCGACATCTCGGGTACAAACCGACCAATAGCCATGACTCTAAAATCCGTAATTGCTCGAGTCCATGTTAGTTGGGTTTGTCCTGAATCTTATTGGAAATGTACAAGAAGACTTAAATAATGCATTAATAAATAATATTTATTTCAAACGGAATCTTAGTCTACAAGTATTTAGGTCTGAAATTGAGAAAGAGAATAAACTATTTTAGTTCTTTGAACACTGGTTAGACTAGTCGTCGAGGTTGGATTATTTTGAGGAGAACTCTTCGAACTACACTTGCGTCTCGTGATCGGCTTCTTCTATCCTCCCCAGTCGCCAAGCGTTAGGATCTCCTGCTGCAACAGTTTATATTTTATTATAAATATTATAATTATAATTCACTTTCACTTACCACATTATACTAAAATCATTCACATTTGTGCAGAGGAACACTATCTCTTTCCGCAAATAATACCCTATTTCTTTCATTATAAAACACCATCAATTGTAAGATGCATCTTCATTAGTACTACTTACAGAAAAATGTTTGATTATAAGAAATAAAAATGTTGATGCAGAGTGCTGGACAGTGAAGAAGGTCAAACAAAAAATGAGCACTGACAAACTCAAAATGTTCAAATGGGTTGGATGCGTGACAAGACTGGTTAGTGTTCGGAATGAGTACATCAGAAGTTTTAAGGTTGCTTGCATACATTGTGAGCCAAGCTGAGATGGTATTGTCATTTAATGAGGCGACCAGATGATCATATCATCAAAACTGCATTAAGAGTAAATATTAATAGAAGACAATGAGGAAAACTTCAAGCAACCTGGTAGTCAAACATCTCAAGGAGATGAAAGACAGTGTAAGTCAGGATACCGTCCAGGACAGTGTCTTGGTGTTTTCATACAAGGAGAACTGACCTCATGAATAGAACAAATTTACTAACAATAGTATGTATTTATGCAATTCATTTCTTCCTTTTGAATCAATGTCAGAGTCTGATTCTTCTGAGCCATCGATAATAACATCCAGTGACATTTATCAGCTTCAATTGTCGTGATGGTCAAAAGAAAATATAGCAATAATTATTTATTAAATATAAGATTTATAAGCATCCAAATTCGTTAGTATAACTGGATCGTTTGTGTCTTTCGCTTGCACATCTTTATAGAAAGAGATAATGTTGCACCGCGCAGATTTCATGAATGCGTTTGTGGTCACACATTGTAATTAAAACAAAATTTTGTGAATACAGCTTAAAAGTTCAAATACGCTGGTCCTTTTTTAATAATGGGTAGTTCTAATTCATTAAATAGATGCCCTTGGGCTTCCCTAAAATCTTGCGGTAAATCTACTTAACAAATCATTTTTAATATCAACTGTTTTTCTATGCAATATGGGTTGGAGACACATTTGCCTTTAAAAGTATCCGGGGTGGTAAGAAAAAAAATGGACCCAGATAAAAAATCCCCGGACAATCTAAGCCAAAATAATGGAATAAAATTAAAATAAAAACTAAAAATGATCATATTTAATTACCCTTTTATTTAAAATAATGCCCACTTGCACCAAAAGTAAGTACTGATTCTAACCAAATAATAATTTTCGAATGCCGTTTTTAATATTGCCAGTTTTATTTTCTGGTGTATATTATGTTAAATGTTTACATTTTCAATAATATATCAAAATATTATTAAGAATTTTTCTTTGCAGAGTTTTGGGGTATTTTACCTGTGGCCGACAACTCGGATACCATTGCAGGGTCCACCATTGACACTCCCTGCATTTGACACAGTGTTGCAAGCTAACTTAACATAACACCGACACTTACACTATGCATCAATGACATCAACCTCGATGTTGGACCCTGCAACGGGTCTGAAACATCGTCCAGAAAGGCCAGAGTCGGTAAAATAGACCAGAAAAATCTGAACAACTCTGAAAACGTTATTAAATTTTCTATCCCAGTTAATTGGCAATGCAGCGCCGGATAACCAAGAGTGCACCGTATTTTAATCATGTATCTTCTTCACAAATTTAAGAATTAGTTAACTAGGAGCTCATCCAAGGCGGAAGACTAATAATTAATAAGATGTTCTTTTTAGAAAAAGTGTATTGTGCGACAATAACATACATTGCCACATTTTAATGTCTCTATGTCTAGGAACGTAATCTGAGATGATACATTCAAAGAAAATTATCAACAAAATAATTCAATTACTTACGCAAACACACGTCATAAATGAATTTGATATTCACATTCAATTTGACATTTTACTTCTAAAGGCCACAGGCAAATATGCTGAATTTAAAATTGTTTCATTTGCACTATTGCAAATATTCATTCATGATTCATCTAGTGACTATCATCAGCAATATTTTTGACATTCTATTTTATGCATATTTTTAAGACAAGAAAAAAAAAAAGTATTATATACTATCAAAAAATTATATGCATTGTACAGTGATATTAATAATGAAAAAGTTACTATGTAATAATACCTACTTTTATCTAGTAAAAAAGCGGTAATATAAAATATATATTGTGGAATTCTATAATATGATTTGATTTAACTATTTTGAAATGGATCACACAAAAAAAAAATATATTGTGTTGCAAAATTGAAATGGGAATAATTTACTTGAATTATTACTGTACACGGTATGGTACAGTCTACCCATGCTGATCTAGGGAATCGAGATCTGAAATTTACGAGATAACATCGTTGAAAGGTTGCAGGCATTTGAGGTGATGTGATAAAGATCTCCGAGGTTGACCACATTACCAATGAAGAGGTTCTAGAAGGAAAGCTGCGTACTTTGCAGTGAGAAATATGCTATTTTACAATTCATTACGCAGACAAAGATAGAAGGCAGCGGGGCGTACATAGAAAGAGGTTATCTTGGTTGCATAACCTCAGAAAGTGGCTTAATGTCAAAAATGCCAGACATCTTTCACAGGATAAAACATAATGCAACTTGGTCACAAATCTTTGATAGATGATGGCGCAAGAAAATGTCAACTTGTGGTTGTATAACGATCAATGTCGCTCTTGCTGACTAATAAAAAAAAAAATATATATATATAAATTCAGTTTCCATTTTGAAAACCTAAAATTTGAATACTATTAGATTTATAAATACGTACTAAATAAGAATAATGTGTTGACAGGTGAGCATGTTAGTAGAACACAGTAAAAATAATGATTTTAATTTTTTTAAATAATGGTTTGAACAAGACAAAAGTTTTTGAAAATAGAAACCACTTGGATGGTCAATACTCAGTAAACAAATAAGAAAATGATGATTGATGGAGTAAATGAGAAAGGTGTTGAAGATGCCTGATGAAGTGCAAAGTTGATGATGAGGAAAGTTCACACTGGTTTGCAAAGAGAAGAATCGGATGATGAGATGCGTGTTGTGATTTTAAACATGGGATATTCTTACCGCAGTAATAATACTTTGTAATCCGAGGGAGAGCTGTACACGGAACAGAAAAGGGAACCCATCATGAGCTTAATTACAATGGGGGTAAGTTACAAAATATGGTGAAGGCTACATTGTCTACGTGTAACGATAATATTATCGCACATCAAATTAAATGTTTTCGGGTTTCTCAAAAAATATACACAACGCAATTGCAAAATGCCCACGCTAACAGAATAAACAATGGCCAAACCAAAGCGACAACACCGAGTGAAGCAAAAATATTAATGTTTGTCGAAATGCCGGATGAAATGTTTCCACAACATTGAATGATGACTCTGAATTAAGTACAAAACGGCACTTACCTTGAACTTCATGACGAGTGTGTTCGGGGAAATGGAAAAAGCAGACAAAAATACATAAAACATTCATTCCTTATATGGGCATTGCTAACTAAAGGTTTCACTTCACTCCGAAAACCAACATTAAATCATGCCTATTGAAATATACATTTCTGTACATTGAAGCTAAACATGTAGGTACCTTATGAGACACATATATTTGTACTGGATGAACAATTAAAGTAGCATTTGATTTGCCTTTTTTTAATTGAAATGAAGGAGTGAAAAATTCTACGTTATTCATCGACAATGTTCAGTGAGAACTGCTATTTTTAAATTCAAAATTCAACATAAAAAATTGTGTAAATATAAAGGGTGCCCGGAATTGATGTCATAAACTCAAATCAGCATTTTGAACGGTTTATTGCAATTTGTTTAAACAATATAATTTTCAGCAACCTTCTTCCACCTTTTAACTAAATCATTAATTCCCTTTTTGTAAGATTGGAAATAAAATAATCGGAAATAGCCAAGTTTATCTATTTTGCTGAGCTTATTTTTTTTTTTTTAAATATTTCGTCGACCAAAACAAACGGTAGCCAAAAGGAGTCAGATCAGGTGACTATGGGGAATGCGATAAAACATCCCAACCAAGGTTATTGATTTTTGCTCATGTTAATTTAGCAGTGTGTAGACAGGAGTTGTTGTGTTCAATTCACGGGAACTCAAACACCTTCTCTTCAAATCTTGCTAATTTAAAAAATCTTATATTGGACCAGAATTCCTTGATGGATCTACTTCAATTTCAGCTCGTAGAATTGCTTCATCATAGCGCTTCGCAGCTATGTACACTTTGAGACTCATCATTCAAATCAATATCGCTGAATTATTTTTTTTAAAATAATTTTTGGCATTTTCCTATGACATCTGACATCCAATATGTCGCCATAAATATCACAAATTTTTCTAGTAGCAGCTTTTCTTGTCACGTGAAACTTGTACAATGTGCAGCTTTGCAAATGTTCTTCTGAAGGGCAAGTCTCGTCCGATATTCCCAGATAACATATTGGGTAAAAGATCAAATAGTCCCACAACATAAAGACATGCGTATTTACCACTCAACAGTTTGAAGATGAACAATTTTCAAAAAGTGCATGCCAAATAAACGACATCAATCCTGGGTACCCCCATCGTACATATAAAAGGTAAAATTGAAACATGTTTATCACTGTGAAATCAGTTTTTATTAAAGTCTAAAGTGTAGTTTTAAATATCAATAAAATTAGCAGATCTAAAACCACACACTTATCACAAACATCAGGCGAAAAATACATTTGAACTCTAAAACTAAACAAGCAAACAAATTCTGTATGCCGGATTATCTACAGCCCGACAATCCGGAATATTCTGCAGTAGATCTTTGTGTTACATTTTATGGTAATTTGAGTACTTCAAACATTATAAAATATATATTTATCTACACGGAGGTGAAAAATTCACAACAAAATTTAAAAATAGAAAGTTGTCAGTGATAAAATTCTTAAGATAAAACGGTATTAAAATAAGGAATGTGATCATTTACCAAACATCACTATCAATGGGTGTAAAACCCAGCTTATCTTATCATACAGTGTAAGCTCATATTTGATAAAAACTACAAATACAATTTGATTGTTAAAAAATTAGAGCAATAAAAATAAAATCCCTTTATGACATTATAAACTTCCTGGTGGTAAACTAAATTTTAAAATTCACAACCATCCTTGAACATACTTCAATTTTTAAATTCACCGCCAAAAAGACAAAGCAGGTACTGTAAAATCATACAACTCTGTTCCAGAAAAACAACTTTGTTCCAAATTCCTACATTTTATTTATATCGCTTTAATTAATTTATAAATTAACAAATAATGCCAGCATACTCCTCAATAATAATTTATAAAACCGGCACCATTATAATATAAATAGATTATACTTTATTTTATGATTTAATGGCAAAAATTGACCTTTTGAATTATCATTGAAATTTTACGCTCTTACGCTTTATTGTTTTTTGTAAGTACACGTTGAGATGACAACCCATCTAGTGGTCCCAAACTCAGTTTTCCATGAAAAGTAAAATTTTGGAACAATGTTGGATAACTCAGAGTACAACTTTGTTCCAACAATTTATTAGCTATTAAGCTTATCGTACTCATTGGTGTGGTATGATTTTTATTACTATTAATAGAAATTAAATACATTAGTTCCCCAAAAATACGACAATTACGCAATTATGACTGCAAAAATTGAGTACATACATAATTCAACATTGCTAATTCAATTAACGTGCATTATAAAATGGTCTGCATAACGGGAACCATTCATCCTTGCTCATTCAGAAGTCACTAAATGCAAATTTTTAATTGTTCCAAATGACTCAAAATTAAAATTATTCATTTAAATAACCATTAATAAAGATGTCGACTGGTAAGATACAGTGGTATTAAAAGAGCTGACATTTAAATTTAAATTTAAATTAAAGTTACTCTCAATTATCCAGGGTCGCATTAACCGCGACAGTATATAATTGAAAGTAAACATATTTTTTATTTGACTATGTAATATGTATCATTAAAAATAACTAACGATTTTGCGAACATGTCTTTGACCGGAAATCTCAGTCAAAATTAGATTCAGTATTCATTTCTGATGCAAGCGAGCGGGCACATCAAATAATTTAATTTTTTTCAGGGTTTTTTTATTAATGTGATTTTTTTTTACCCTACCACCCTGGATAATCAAGAGTCTACTGTAAACAATAAAAATATAAAATTAGAAAGATATTTTTGTCACTAGACTACGTTGATTAAAATCCAGAAGCCCGCTATTAGAAAGTTTGGAAAAATTAAAATTTTAAAAGTCACAAAAAATATATACGAACCAGACATAACTAAGCAAAAATAAACTTGTACTTTATCCTTCCCATGTTTTAGCACTTAGTGATTTCTGTCAGAGACCCTCAGATCCATTTGAACCAACTCCACAAACATAGTGTTAAGTATCTGATATTACAAGACTTAGATTAGAATTATGTTTTATTAAATTATGAGCACAATTAATTTTATATTGTCATTAAATTAAACATTGTCATCAACTAATTCATTTGAAAAATATACACTTTCTGAAAAATTTAATTAATTAACAAGTATGTATGCATACTTGTTATTTAATTAAATTCACGTCACGATAAGTACAGTACAGTAAAACTCCGTTAAATTGAAAAACCTGGTAATTCGTAATTCAAAATAATTTTCAGACCCACGCCATAAAATGATACATTTTGGATAAAAAATTGAATACTCGAGTTGTAAGTGCGGGCTTTTACGCAATGTATTTTCATCAAACGAATTTCGAATTTTATTTTGGTCCCTTGAATTTCGAAATTACTGGGTTTTACTGTATACTACTCCAAATAAAAATATTACAAATTATAAAAATGATATTAACAGTGACTGGAGGAATGTACATAACATATTTGTCAAGAATACTGACACGGCTTATTTATTTTATACATTGTGCCACAACAAAAGTAATCTACGCTAAAAATAATATTAATAAAACACAATATTTATTATTGTTCATAACCATATCACAAAGGTTATTTACTGTTCAAAAGAACTAAAAATCACAGTTGAAAATAATATTAAAACAAATATCTAGAACCTAGATATTTAGTAAAGGAAAGAACCTATCTACAACAGAATGCTTTTCTATTATTTACAATCCTAATTTGTTTAAAATAAATCCTGTAAAATCACACAACTTGTTCCAGGAATACAACTTGGTTTCAAATTCTCACATTTTATTTAAATTGCTTTGATTAATTTGTAAACTAACAAATAATGCTTTTCAATCATTATTAGTTAACACATTATCATATGATTTCAAGACAAAAATTCACATTTTTCAATATATTGGGAAGCTCTTAATACCAAGCTAGCTCATGCTCAATAAATCTAAAAAATGGTTTTCTTTGGAAAAAAGTATTCGACTGAAAATATGAGTATTTTTTTTATAAGAAATCCAACATTGTACTAAATTTTTTTTCATTGAATAATAAACTAAATTAGATTTGTAACAATGTAGGGCAACTTAGAGCACAACTTTGTTCCAACAATTTAAGTAACTGTGGTAAAAAATACTGATCCTATTTTCATTCTATCTATTGATATAATTCTAACTTACTAAAATATCTCGAAGATAAGTAACTCACCTCTCTCAATTAAACAGGAAAAAAATATAAAATTTTATTCAAAACTTGGAACAAAGTTGTGTGATTTTACAGTAATAAAAAATTTGTAAGATTGAATGTATTACAGGTTGAATGAAGTGTAAAGTGTGAAGATAAATAGTGAATTTTTTATGTAACAATGGCCCGTCCCCACTCTGATAAGTTATTATTATTATTAATGTAATAAGGTAGTTTCACTTTTTTATTTGTTATCGTAAAAAAATGTGAAAGTTTAGTCAAAATAATTGTATATGAAAAAAGGGTGTTTGTTGAATAATACTCCTTCTAGAATGACGCATATTTAAAAAACATTAAATTGATTTAAAACATGCTGTAATGACCGACTTTGTAGGGAAATAGTTCCCTAGAATCTCAGACAGATTTATTAAAATGATAAATTTACTTTTCGTTGATGAGAAAAATTATCTTAGGAAATTAAATAGGATAATTGAGACTGCCCTGCAACAACACTGTACTAGTTTTGAGCAGATCTGAGTTATGAATGCCACAACGTTGTATGTTCTTTTGGACATTGAACGGCGTATTAAACAACCATATAAAATAAATAACAATACTATTACTCACAATTTCAAAGTGACCTTACTTGCAATAACACAGTACATCATCCAAGATGGCCGATGCTCCGTCTATCTATCAACCGATATACAGTGTTGTCGCAGGTTATTGTTTATTGATCTGAATAAGTGTGGCAACGATGAGATGGCGCTTCTTGCCTCCAAGTTTTGATAACATTTTCAAAACTATTAAAGAAAACAATTTTTTTATTGCCACAATAAATTAACAAATAAGTGGTAACTATTTGTGAGAAAAAAAAAGATATTAAGGATTGAGGAAAAATATTATCATTATCATAATATATTATATATTTTTATTTATTGATGAATGTCAGACTACTCGCGAGTGAATAATCAACAATTGAAAACATAACATTTATGGATATGCTAGGGACGAGCTTTCGTAACATAAAAGTAGTAAAGTACCCCCATGATTATTATTTTATTGAACAACCCTTTGTGCTCGTATTTATTTTCATCTAGAACATGCAACGACTTCTGTCAAATTTTGACAAAGAATATGTTTAATGGCTGGCAACCTGTGAAAATCTGTCACTCACATTCCTTATATTTTTAATTAAATTTGTTCTTACATTATGGTAAAGATGTTTATATAGGGGGTGTGGTGAAGTATGAAATAAACTATGAATCAATAAAATGTATCCCATAATTATTTCTTAACAGCCATTAAACTTATTCTATACAGGGATAGTACAAAACATGTGTCCGGTATATATAAAACTGTAATGTAAAATTTTATAGGCGTGGAATAGTTTGTTGGCTGGAATCATTCAATACGGTCATGGTGGGGGGTCCACGTAACGTGGTGTTATGTGAGAGGACGGAGAGGATAGTAATTAATGTCTAGGTAAAGATTTTTATCGAGAAAATTGAAACATGCGTCAGTACTAAGAAACTATGTAGAGCGCAGTACCAAATTAATATTCCTACAAAATTGTTTAACCCAT
Source organism: Eubasilissa splendida (assembly GCA_031772225.1). Classification (NCBI taxonomy): domain Eukaryota; kingdom Metazoa; phylum Arthropoda; class Insecta; order Trichoptera; family Phryganeidae; genus Eubasilissa; species Eubasilissa splendida. The sequence continues at coordinate 30,894,336 of CM062853.1, read as the reverse complement.
AATTTTACTAAATACAAGCTTCATGTTTGTCATTTATGTTACACATTTATTAATCTGCTAAATATAACCCGTCAATAATGACAGAAAAGAAATTATGTCCATTTCCTATTAAACATAATAAAACAACAGAAATATTTCAAAACATCATCTTCCATTTAAATTTGAACATTAAAATGAAAAACAACAACCCTTTTCACCATGGACACAAACCAAGTAAAGCACCATCTATGTTTAAAATTGTAACATTGTTAACATACATTAAGCGCTGTATAAAATATTGTTGTATTGAAAAAATTGACAAATTAATTGTCACAATATTTTTGTTTTATGTCGACATCATCATCGGGTCTCATTGTTTCTAATGGGTGCAAAGCTTGGATGAATTATTAATATCAATAAATTACTTGTGCAGATTAAATCATTCCCCTAGTAAAAATATGAAAATACTTAGAATACAAGAGAGAGCGAGGGGTTAAATTATATGTAGAGAATATAAAAATATAAAATTAAATTAATAATAATACGTTACGTGTGCGGATTAAACTGGTGACTGTTAAACAACTAAATAACTACACAAAACAATCAATTAGCCCAGAGAAAATTGGAAGAAAGTTATTTAAAAAGCTGCAATGAACGAGGAAATAAACAATATGCATAATACTTAGACAGGGCTCGGAATGCACTGCAGCAAACGTCGCTCCGGTTTATGGAATTCTTTTAAATACAGTTCCGATTCGTGGGATTCCTGCAAATATATTTCAGGCTCGTGATGTATTTTTAATTTCAATTAATAATCCCATTCATTAACTTGATTACTTTAAAAAGTATTATCAATAAATTTATGTTTTGCAGTAGAATTAATTGATTTTTGTTACAATTCAGGTTGTAAATCAATCCTCTTTGAAAGGAAAAAAAGTGTCAGTTGGTCAGCCAACCATATGTATATTTTTTTATCAAAATAAATGTAAAATGTGACTGTTCCAGTTTCCAGTACCATAACCAGCCCTGTAGGTACCTAGGTAGGTGATCTGCATCCCTTATTGGCATCAAAAGATATGTATTACAATTCAGAACAGCGTTCAAAATATTATCGTAAATATGGAATAAGCAAAAAGATATAGAAAAAGAGATGAAAAAAGAATGATTGTTTGTTCAAAACATTTAAATGCTAACCTTGCTAGGCTACGTTTTGGTCCACAACGTTAAATATAATTTTGTACAAAAATTACCAAATCGAGAAACGTATCGTGTGCGTGTATGAATGTCAATTTAAAAAATCAAGTCAACAAGATACAAAAATACCCAGAAATGTACATAATAATTTCACGCACACAATACGACGCTGCGATTGTATAAATAAATAGGTGAGATAGCACAACATTCCAATGATATGATACGATCTTATTAGCGACTGTCCATTTTACTCTTGGCAGAATAAGTGAAAATTAATTTAAAACATTTTAATAGTAACAAAATATTCTACAAGCGTTGGGTAGATTCTTCGTTAAACCAATATGCAAATCATTTAGTTTTAAACAATATTCTGTTTTGTTACATCTATTTGTGACAATACTAACTACTAATAAAACAATATATTGTTTGAATTTTCTTTAGGATGCATAATGCTGGCCCAAATAAGAATCAACCACATTTAATTTTTAAATCCTCGGTGCATTAGTCTCAATCGACACTGGGAAAATATTCTAGTTAACCATCTTCAATCAAATAAATACATTTCAGTGCGCCAGAGATGCGAGTAATCGGGACACTGTCGCTACTATTTTCTTTATTACATGAACATGAGCGGGGAATGATGAAACATTATGAGGGGGAGCCGCAGCGGCCATGAGTGAACTGGCAGGCAAATGACGGGCCGACAATCTAGCAAGCGGACGTTCTGGCCGTATGGCTGGGCATACCGAGTGCAGTCCTCGGGTTTAGCAATGGCGCATGCTCCTCTAGTCGGCCAAATATCCACACGGCATCGACATCCGCACCAGGACGGCCGACAACACAAAAAGAAAACGAAAACAAACGGGGATAAAACAAAACGTCAAACGGTTATATATGTTTATGTACGACAATACCTGGTAGGGTGCGTCAAGCGAAGAGACGAGGGCAAATGATTTCTAAAACTATTTTGTTATGCGTAAAATTAACATTGGAATTTTTGAAAAGTTTCTCCTTCGTTTGACACACTCTAATTGGTTAGTTAATTATAGCACATTCTAAACAATAGACACGAATGCTTTAAACAAATTATGTATTCAAAATTCTAGATGAAATGATATTGAATTATGTAACAAACAATTTTTTATAATTAGGCCATCTATTCAAGCTTTAAACATTAAGATTATTTTTTTCTAAAATATATTATTGTTTTCAAATAACTAACAGCTGATTTTCATGTCTATTTTTTACGAGGCTTACTTTGTTTATATCTAATTAAAATGAAGCCAATAATTAAAGCTACAAATAATATTTTATAATATTGAAACAAGCCCTTTTTTACCCAAAATACCTAACAGATTTTGTTACGTACTATTACTAGGAATACATACGCACAAGCGAATCCACATCAAATAAGCGCAATGGATACAATATTATATTATACATATGTTGCAACATTACAGTCATTAAATATAATTTTGTACATGTTTCTAGATAGGGCTCTACTGGATGGACATTTTCTGCCGGGATTGGCCGAATTTTAATATTTGCCGAATCTGGGCATCTTTTTATGAAAATTCGTATTATTGTTTTACTTAGTAAATTATTAGGAACAAGTAGAAATGTTTCTAGATTTGGAAAGAATGTTTGATAGGAATGGAAAGGCTGAGAAAGATATTGAAAGGAGGGAAATTGAGGCAAGACTAGATGAGGAGTCTAGGTACCAAGTGAAGCAAAAAGAAACAAAAATAGATTGAATGCAGCGGAAATGAGATCACAAAGGTGTGCAAAAAGGTCGCTTAGGTGGTTTGTTCATGTGGAATAAATGAACGAGGAGAGAACGGTAAGAAAGTATTGATGGCACTGGAAATAGAAGACACCCGAAGAAGACTTAGCATGATCGGGTAAACCAGATACTGGAAGATAGTTCCGTTAGAAGCTTTAACAATTGACAAGCGTGCACGAGGTAAGAGGTGTGCGGCACAAGACAGATGACTGCGGCGCTCTATCTTTGAAAATGCTTGTAGCAACACCCATTGGCTTGAAGAGTGTTGGAAGACACATGCTGCGGTTGGACAGCGTTGAGCAGGACCAATCGAAATGGTGAAGGTTACTTGAGGAGGCCACGGCCCATACCGGATTGTTGCATCATTGATGAATAAATAAGATAAATGTAAATGTAATAATGATTGTTTTTGAGTTGTTACTGTTAAATAAGCAATTTTTGGACAAAAAATGAATAAACACTATTTGCAACTATTACACTATTGCTGGGGTTAATGTATTAGAACGATTTCTGGTAGAGCCCTAGTTCCAGATTAACTTTATTTATTGAGAAATCATGTAAATAGAGGTTAAAGAATTGTAATAATTGGCGACTGTAATGCTGGAGCAAGCTGGACTGTTTAAGGCTTTTGTTGAAAATATTATGAAATATATATTTATGTAAAACCCTAATGAAAACTAGTAAATTTTACATGGGGGGGGAATATGTTATTTTCTCAACCTTTCCACGTGTACATCACTATACTCTGAGAAATGGTTTAACACTAAGACAGAATATGTCAAGAGCTTTATAATTAATTTTTGATTGGCAATACTTTGTACCGTACTTGGTACACAGGCAAAAGGTTAAAGAAAATAATATCTAATAATCTATTTCGATTGACATATTTTCACTAGAATATTGTATTGATAAATTACCGCAAATAATATCTACAAGGTCATCACGCCTATCAAATTTGAGTCCTTTGTCATAGCCGATATTTCGAGACACATTTCGTGTACGACACGTATCCTGAGGAGATGTCGGCTATAACAAAAACTGACTCATAATAAAAAAAAAACTATTTTAATAAGCGTGTCTAAATTAATTTGGCTTCACGTGATTATTTTAATAATTTATTCATTCTGTGTACAGAATACAATTGGCTTAGTCTATAATATTTTACTGGTGTACACCTACCAAAATTCGTCAAAAATGTTCAAGCTAGTTTGAAAATTCCGTAGTTATTGAAAAAATGTTGATTGTATTTTGATTATTTATATATTAGGGATTTATTAGTGATATAATTCCACCAATACATAATAAAATTGCCAGACAAAATATTGATGATTAAGGACATATGAAATCAATCAAAACCCCTGAATGTAAATGATTACAGTAAAATGTTTGTATATCTGGTGAAAAAAATGGTTGAAATTACACACATATAGCTTGAACATTTTAGACATCAAATATTATGGACTAAGTATGTTATAATCGGATTAAAATATTTATTAACGAAATAGCACCCTGTACATATTGGGAGTTAATTTTCTTAAATAATAAATATAAAAAATAAATAACACACATAACAACAGCACATCAATAAACAAACATAATATAGTGTAATAATAATATTATATTAAACAGGGAATTAAAAACATTATGTTATATTATACATTAAAAATAATATAAAATACTGATTAATTAAGAAGTAATTAATTCCGAGCTAAGAATATAACTCCTGATCTCATTAAAACATCAAATAAATAATTTAGTTTAACTATATAAATTTACAATACCAATACTTGTCACTGCGGTCGTCGAAGTGGATTTATTGTAAAATTTTACAACTGTATCGGAATTTCTACATTTAAATATAATGACTGGTTGAAACATGTTTCGGATATGATTTCCTGACAAATAAACCCACGATTTATTTATAACTAAAATCACCGTGGGAAAATTATCAAAATAATGGCAACATTTCACGGGGGATCGGATCGGTGGGGAAACTGACACAATTATGTATTAGACAGTTATTATCAAATAATGATAAATTTGCTTTGTGTGTATTTAGGGGAGGGTGCGTTGTTTTTTTGAGGAGAGAGGGTGTTAATAATTATTAAACTTTTCCAATTAGCGAACGAAAGTTAGCAGACTGGGGGATGAAAGTTTTTGATAATGGAATTACCGTATTGGACCGAAAATAACACTATGTTCTTTTAACATCAATTTTTTATAAAGATGTTCGCGTTATATTCGAGACCTAAAAAATTATGCGTTCACTCCGCATATTGTTTTTATCATTACGCTCACCGCTCTCCTCTAATACTATAGGGAGTTTGCTACGTGTCTTCAAAGAGTTCGGTTCACTAAAATTTCACAAAAGCGTCAAGAAAATATAATGTATCTGACTTAAATATTTATTTATTCATTATTACCTGTGCGGTTCGTTTGTTCCCTTCCCTGCCTACATCACTAGATCAGAGCTGATGGCATTGATGCAACCGAGACAAATAATGTGGGATGACAGTAATCATATTGATTATGATTCAAAACTCTCCTCGTGCAGTGAACACAGAACACAGACAAGAATGACATATAATATGTAACATAAAATGTTATACCAAATTAAAATTATATTTAGTTAAATTTTGTTTCCCAAAAATATACTAAAAATCAATGTTTTTCAAAATATTGGGTTAAAACTTTAAGTATCGCGTTATACTCGGGCCAATATGGTAAGATTAATTAAACTAACCGTGAAGTCTGATTAGATAACATTAAGATAAGAAATATGATACTGATTTAACACTTGACGAATGACACTAATTATGCGATATGCACTTTGTTAAAGATTACTATGTTAGTTTGTTTATTAGTAAAATAAATCAGCCGTTAATACTTTTAAATGCGTTTGAAGACGGATGGATAGGAAATATATATCAATTGGGATTTTAAAGCGATGGATAATCAGACAGCGGTGTAGGTGTGAGGGTTACGAGAAAAGGGTTGCCAGTGTTGAAGGGTCTGATGCAGGTGGAGGTGCCTACCTTGCAGCTGTCTGTTGATGAGGGCGGTGATGCCGGGCCCGTCTCCGGACTTCTTGACTATCAGCATCGGCTTGTCTTCGCCCTCCTCGTAGCTGTTGGGCAGGTGGCCGTTGCTGGCGGCCATAGTCTCGCTCACCTGACGTCAGATATTGATTGTTGATGAATTTATTGTTTACGTAGGTACGGTACACTGAAGCATTATGATTCTACAGAGATTTGTTTCATAGTATATTTAATGATTGCTCGCAGACAGCACCGGTACTGGACGTTGAACCGTATTACTTAAAAGCTGTTATAATCACAGAGAAACAGAATACAATATTTAATTGTATAAATCGCAAGATATATATAAAACTGGCTTCTATCAAAGACATGAACCAAGAAAGTAATGCAATATTCAATGCATAACAACATGTAAGAAGTGAGAGGTGTAAAATGAATAAAAAAATCATATTTATTGTCATAACAATACATATTATAGTACCAGTAAGAAAAAATATCAATGTAGGAAAATCATATGTTTTATATAAGTATGTCGAACTTGTGAAATACGGATGCATTGAACAATGTGCGTCTACCTGCATGAGCTTATGTACTACGTCCCTCCCGAGGATGTGATCAAAGACAGCCTGGAGGAACTGGTCCGTCATGATGGACAGTTTTAACTTGTCCCGGTGCCAGATGAGTACCCTGGATTCCTCCATCGACATTATGGATACCTGGAAGTAGTTTACAATGCACTGACTTATGATGCAATAAGCGTTCCGGTTGGCTGTGCAGTTGAGCGCAACAGCAAACTTGTAGTGACTGGGTAATTGCACACTTAAAAAAATGTGCACAAGTATTAGGTAAATTCATATAAGTTTCTTCGCAATAGTTTACATTCCTTCAAGAAACGTTAGGTAATTAAAAGTCACGGCGGCAGAGTAATGCGTGCAGTTGTCTATGTGTGCACCTGTCTTTTGTGGAGATGTCATAGAATTCAAATTTGTTTATAGACCTAAGGGTTAGACTCCCGCACCGATAGCCTCAGAACAACCGTAAATCTTGGACTGAAGAAGACATTGACTGTTCTTCTTCAGGGATGCTGATTTATTCAATCTTGTTATCTTTAATTCATTGTTTATGTAGTTTAATATCTGTATTTTAAATTGCATTATTATAAATCAGTGTAATATCATCTCGAAACATGTTGTATTCAACGATCCCACAAGGGACCGCTAGACAAAGAATATCCCCAAATCCTCGGTCCACAGAAGGACCGCCGGGCGTGTAAAGGTTAGAATTATTTTTTGAAATAAAATAAATTCTGGTGACACCTAAATCTTGTATAATATTTAAAAAATCTAAATATTGGTAGTAAAATTGGTGTTCATCAAACTAAAGACATAAATATGATGGGGGGGAGGCGAGTTATGGAGTTATGTATCTGCATACAGTTGTGGGTGATAGTTGGGCCTTACTTGGAAATACTCATCGGTGGAGACACCGAACCACTCTGGCGAGTCGAGGAAGTGGTGCGGGAAGACAATGTGCAGCGCGCGTTGGTTCTGCGACACCACCAGCCTGAAAGAAGGGATGAGCCGTTAGATTCAATTAATCAATATTTTTAATAAATGCTACCCAATATAACATTAGTATGTTCTTGATAAAAGTACCTAATTGAATTTAAGAAATTACATGATCTTATTTCTATTATTTTTCAACTCAAATGAATTTTTTAAACTTTCTCCAATAAAAAATATCACGAAAACTGCATTAAAATTCTTTGTAACATTTTTATTCTTACTTGTGTTTAATTTCAATTAAAAAATTATTTTGGAAACACCGGTTATCGATCCCGCTTACTAACATCTAATCTACGTCCCCAGGTTGCTGCTGTGCCAAATTGTCGTATAAGAATATAATGCAGATTTTTTTTGTGTTGGAATTTAATACATTGATTTATATTTTTGTGATTAACTTTCTTTACTATTGTATCATTAATTGCAATTGCATCAATTTTAGAAATACAATTTAATTTTATTAAAAAATATAACTCAAGTGAACTTTGTAACAAGCCAGAATTAATAAAAAGTTAAATATATTATTTGTCAACTGCTATTATCGTGTGTATCGTGCATTCCTCCGCAGTATTGTGGCAAGTATCATCGTTCGTCGCGCGAGAAACTGGGGAGATATAACATTTTTTCATCTTTATACTTAATTCCTAGTTATTTATTTATCTCAATTTATGAATATGGTTTTCGAACCAAAAAAACATATTCAGAAAATAATTTCGGAATCTGTTAATAAATAAGATTCTCCTACAGATTTAGATATAAATAATATTTTTTTAATCACTAAGTCTTACGCCGTTTTTAAATCATGGTAATATTTTTTTTCAAAGGAAACACGATACGCGTTTCCGATATACATATGGAATCATAAATAAAACTCATTAAGGCTTCCCTTTTATTAATAATTCATATTTTCGCGATTTTTTACGAAAATGTGGGTTTTTATTATTCGTTTATATCAAAAGTTATACACTAGATTAGACTTTTTTAAAACTATTACTTAGATAGGACCTTTACACTAATTTAATTATAAGAATTAAACAATCAGCCTCATCTCGAATGAGTATGTAATTCGCGTAGAATTTCTCGAATTGGAAAAATGAAAGAACGCCCTTAAACAAAACCACAAAATGCGTCTGACATAATAATTATAAATTTACAACATTAGCGACAAGTTAAATATATGTAGGTACACTTGACTGATTTCAAAATATTTTCATATAAAAGGTGTCCCAATAAGAGCGGAAAATTTAAATTTTTACGTCATTTTTGCTGTTGTGCTTTGACAGTCAAACCATTAAGACTGTTCGATGGTAGACAGTCCGCCATTATTAACAATGGATCGCTATTCGACCACAACAACGCATTCTTATTGTTAAACATTATTTCAAAAATAGTGAAAGTTTGACTGGCACGTTTCGCAAATTGTGTTCAATTTTTGGTAAACAAAATGTTCCGAGTGCATCAACTGCGAAGAGAATAATCTAAAAATTGGAGAAGACTGGCTCCATTACTGATGCTCGTCCAGGTTGTTCGGCAGAATGTGGGCGAGCGTCCGGGAACATCCATTCGGCAAACATTTCATGCACGGTATGGATATCGAAGACATGCGGACGATACCACTTGCCACACACATCACTTGAAGCAATGGCATTATTGCACGAGACATTCCCCGGTCGTGTAGTCTCCCGTTTGGGCGACCGGAATTGGCCGCCTGGATCGTAAGATTTTTGCGTGGACCTCTGGGGTAAGGTTATGTCAACAAGCCCACGACCAGCCAAGCCTTAGAGGAGGAGATTAGACGCTGTATCACTGAAATGCAGTAACAGTTATGCCAAACCGTGATTGAAAATATCGTCGAAAGACAGCAAAGCCTGGAAGAGAATATATCTACTTCATGATTAAATTAAAATTTCGGTATTTTCACAAAAAAAAATTGTTTTATTTAAAATTTAAATTTTCCACCGTTGGGACACTTTTATATGGACTAGGTGCTTCAATAAATTATTTAATTCAACTCTCGCACGATTTGCGTAACAAATAACGTTTTTTTTATTTCTTCTTTATTACATATATATTCATTTTAATTTTATTTTTGGCCAAACTGCATGCCAGTTTTACGGCAAGGATTGACTTTAACATAGTTAAACATTTTTTTTTATAAATAAAATAAAATAAGGGGAAAAAAATTAGATAAGTAATTCATCATAAATATCATCATCATCATAAATATATACAAAGAAAAAAATCAATCTTTCGAAAATATAGACAATTTTTAAAGGCTCTAATAGAACTAGCCCACAGTATTTTACGGGCGCATGGATACCTGAATATAATATAATACCTATAATAACAAGGAAATAAAAAAATTAAATAAGAACATGTTCTTTCACTTTGTATTTTAAGGTGGTCATTGGGATCGCATCATTTTTTAAAATGTTTATTAATTTAGGTGACATTTATAAGAAGTTTGACTATTCGACCCATCTTCAAAGACTATGCAATTCTCGTAGAATTCACGAATTTCAAACTGAAAATACGCTTTAATTGTTAACCTTTACCATACCGCGATATAAAATTCCCGTATGCAGCCATGCTGTCAACTCGTGTTACCGTAAGAAATTTTTAACATTATAAATGTGAAGAAAGCGTTTAATCCCATGAATATTGAGTATTAATTACGAAAATAGTATCAATATCCTAATATAATTCGGAGCATTCACGACCTATACAATACTTCTATATATATTTCTTATCTTTCTTCATTAAATTAGTGAGAAAGAGAGATATTACACTCGTCTGTTCGTTATTATTTTTATTGTGAAATTAATGTACCATCTCTATTTGTCTTACCACAAATGGTATTTTCCCCGGGCATATTAATTTTACAACTGACTAAATTGAAAAATAATTCTTTTTGTAGGATTCGCTCAACACAACTGGCTTTTCACTAGTCAGTTCTAAGCATAAACATTTTTCTTAGAATTAACTAAAATATGAATTTTATGTTGCGTATATTAACCGAAATATTACAGTTTTGATTGGGGGGGTAGACTTATGTCACTGCATGGCTTTGGAAGGGTTAACGTAAATTGTTTTGTTCAAAAATATGATAAAAACACAAAAGAATTATGAAAATAAAAGCGACACGCTTTATTTTAATGCTGGCGAGACGCTATTTATCAAGCGCGACAACGAATAACGCTGCATTTCCGTTTCTCGAGTATATCATGAATCAGTTAATAACATTACATATTTTAGACAACATTCACCGCAAATGTAGCTAAACTGGATCCTGCGCGGATCTGAAAGTACCTCGAATCGTAAGAATTATATTTAATGAATTATGGATATAGCAGGTCGGAAAGTCAGACAAGGGCGCAGGTCAGCAGACAGCCAGAATACCAGACGGATTAAAGTGTTTTTGTTTTATTTGGATTCGGTCCAAAATGAAAATCATCATTAATTTAATAGTGATCGGATTCACGTCTCTGTGTGTCTGGGCGGTAGGTACTTGCACAAATTAATACGATTAATAAAATATGTGGACCGCAACTAAGAAAAGGGTACAGTTAAAAATACGGATGAGTTAAGTATTGAGACGCAATTGTGTAAATAATGTAGTCGGCAATTTATTGATTTCTCAGGAAAGGTTTCGTGCAGCCACCAGATCTTCAAAATAAACTATGAGACGTTCGTACCCGACACCTAGCGATGTGTGGATCACGTAGCTAGTCGTCCAAACTTTAGGGTTATATAAATCACTTTTAACGAAAAACGTTCTTCAAAACTAAAATCATTTATTTTTATCTACAAAGAAGATCTATTACTTTTAATACATTACATGTATGCTTTCTCGTTTTCAAACATCTCACTGTGCGCCGTGCCGTGTACAGGTTTTAGCTATTTTTACGTTTTAACCGCTTTCACCAATAAACCATGTTGAGATGCCCAAATTGCAAAAACTATTCTGAATTCGCCAATCACCTTTTGGAAACAAACCATTCTTTTCACACTAACAAGGGTTTAGAAATTACACATACAAATACTAGGGGTTTACAGTTAGATAAATTTGAAATTTTAGAAATAAGAATAATAGTAAGAACATTTTCGACTCGTAATTTAGTCCAGATATCCACTCACCTGTTACACCTGTATATATATATATATTACTTTATAAATAATCAATTGACATTAGTGTACTGTTAGCAAATTGTGATTCACGTATGTGGTGGTGTACATTTGCAAGTGGTTTGATGGCCAATCCTTATTGTAACTAGTGATGATAAACCGTCATGTGACGATGATTGGTAATTAAGATTCAACTTGTGGAGGTCCTATCGCCTCCACAACCAACGCACCCGGCAAATACCTGAGTGCAAACCATAAGGTCTTATCAGCCACATAATCACATGATCAGATGTTGACAACAATAATATGCGCGGGCAGCCGCCCAGGGAGCCGATCAGTTCTCCAACAGACGCTTCATGCTTTCACTGCATATATTTAATTTGTATTTGCCCATCAATCAGCAATAGACGTCTATCAACTGTAAGTAGCCTTTATTGTCCAATCTGCTCTAGCCGCATTCACGCACACATACTCTGCGATCATCCTCAAACGAACACGTGAGCGCTGGGAGAAATGGGGCCCCAGCCATCACACATACAACCTTCTGATCAACACTCAGCATAAACATCACATTCGTTTTTCAAAAACTGTTGGAGGTTCACTTTCTAGTGGACCAATCATTACTTGAAGAATGACGAATAGTCGGTTACCAATCATAGTTACAATAACTGCACCATTATATATGTTACATTATGTACTTACAATAAATAAATACATAAATAAGGATGAGTTCAGATTTTTTTGAAATTTTCAGGCTTTTTTGAATAAATAATGACGTCGCCCCGATACAAACGATGTTAGCAAACAAAGCGGGTCGACATTGTCAACTAGAGCCTTTGATGCGTGCACGCATGAAACCTTCAGAATGAACTACAGAGTTGACGATACAAAAAAGGGACACGATCAACCGTCTAGTTTATCGGCGCACAACCTTTTGTAATTCGACCCTCCAGCGCTCGCAAAAACGGCGCCGCCAATTTTGGAGTAACCTATCAAAACACATTATTATGCGTCAGTTTCCAGTACATACACGTTTCTGCGCCATGGGGGGTCCCCCCCCCCGTTAACCTTTCGAAAGTTGCCGGCTCCGAAAGCGGTCGACGTAACGTATCGTATTATGACGTCACGAAAGCGCCCCTGGCGACCGCTTGCGTAACTATTCTGACAAACAAATCTAGTGTCAAATTTCTATATACATACAAAAAATGTGAGGTATATGATCAAAATCAGACACGTTGGATTTTTACGGTTTTTGAGTTAGGTGTATGTTAGGCAAACTAATTTCTACAAGACTAGCCTATCGAAATTATAGACAAATATCGCCGAATTTTGTAGAAAAATGTAATTAAAATTTATTTTACAATCCGTAGCAAGGCGTAGCTATGGGGATTTGGGGGGGGGGGGCAATCATATGTCCCCGGGCGCCAAAACGAGATGTAAAATTTTCGATTTGAATAATTAAAATTTAATTCGCATATAAAATCATAGTTTTATTTTTTCTTATTTAAATATGTCATCACAACAGATTATGATGTGTGTAAATATATTTTACTTCCCTCTATTTGTATTTCACACAGTTGCACGCTTGTGCCGTAAATAGTTATAAATCCTCATTGTAACTTTCAAAAATGTATCTATGCAAAAAATAAATTTGGAATTTGGCGCCATTTGGATGGGCCAAATACCTTAGCTACTCGTCTGTTACAATCGCACACATGTCCGATAGATAATTAATTCAAACCCACACAAATATGTTTTCAGCAAATAAGACAGCAAATAATTGGTCACGTGACCTGTGGTTACTGGTGACGCAGTCAACAGTTCGTGAAGATAGCGATCCTCAGTTAAGAGAACCAGCGATGAAGAATACCACTATGACGTTGGACGCTAAAAGTGGACCAAGGAACGAATAATAAGAAAGCTCCAGCTCATCCTGGTAAAAAGGTATTTTATTGAAATTACCATCCACCAAAATAAGTGCTGACCGCCTCAGGTGCCCGGGTGTTGCATCTGTATGAAAGAGCCCATTAATACAAAATTGTTATGTTCAGATGTGTAGAAAAAAATGTAATATATTGTAAATGTGTATATGTATAAACAAACTTCAAATCTCTAGTACTATTTAGGAAGATTTTGAAATATAACCTTTAAGATACGTCCAGCATAAAAACATTTTTTAAATAGATCGTCTCTTTCTTTTGAAAACTGAATGCGATCATGTTACAAATTTCCTGTAAATGAAAATGTAAAGATAAAATATTTTCGACGTATCTAGATTATTCTCCAATGTTTCAGAAACGAGTTATCGAAGTGGGCAATTAGTTGAACGTATGGTGAGTAGCCGCCACTCGACGACGACACATGGCACAGACATAAGAAATGCGCGAACAGCAGATTCGGAGTACTCATTCCCTTCATGGCCGACGCCCGCAGCAGACTGTTGTAGGTCGCAGTGTCCGCAATTAACTTGGCGTCAACTCACAACAGAAACTATCTTGACTTTTGAATATTAACACGTGTTACTTGAATCACCCAGGGAATCCAATCCCACCATAATTTAAGGTATTTCGTAATCCCGAAACTTTCGATATTCATATTTTGGGGTACCGAAATTTGATCAAGAATAAATAATGAAACTATGCTTTGCTGTTGATTCGGTTATAATTTATTCACGTAACTATATTATGAGACTTTATACTGTTAAAATTCTTAAATTAATCAAATAAAAAAGTATTCCCTACTTACTTATTTAAAAAAAAATACATAACAATCATAATTTGATCTTTTTCGTCTATTTTTATCGAGACTGTTTCCGGGATTGTCAAAATCTAATCTCGATATTCTGAGATTCAAATTTTGGCACGGGATTGGGTTTTCCAGTCTTACCTGCAACCGTCCTTTGACGAGCCGAGCGAAAGTTAGGGAGTATAAGTCAGCGGGCGAAAGGTTAACGGGGGTATTTCCGCAGGCTGCGCGGCGACATTCACAATAGAGAAACCAAGTCTCGAGAGGGTAGTTTCCCGCTACGCCGTGAGCCGTAATGCGAAAACAAAACTGTTTATAAACCCTCGGCTCCGACATCCGACCCTGCAGACTGGCACCAGCGCACGAGCGCACAACATTATACGTCCTTTTCAAAATTCCATTCCGCGAATTCCAAAAAAAAAATGGTTTCATTCTTCGAGTTCGTTTGATTTGAAAAATATAAACCCGCTATCAAAATGCGGAACCTTGCGCGGTACGGGGCGGGGGAGGGAGGGGAGATTCGCCCTCATTCTTAGCAGTCTTCACTGGCATTCTTTCGACGGTGGCATTTTGTATATAAAAAAAATATTTAAGCACTTCTTTATTTTGAACAAGCGGCCCGTGTGCTCGGTGTTGACTGCGATTTCAGTTGGTTTTATAAAAAATATTCATATTTGATCGTAACCAATGAATATTCAATAATACATAATTTTTAAGGAGAACACATTATTATTGTGAAGTTACAGTTTTTTCAAAAAACACAGTTCTGTGGTAATCAATACAAATTAAATGAATCGACTACAGAAAAATATTTAGTTGCTACCGGGATTCGAACCTGGACCTCTTCCTATTTTTGAACTAATATTCTTTAATCTTTCCAATTGATACATCTATTATTCCCCGGTACGAGTCGCGGTAGCAACGAAATATTTTTTCTGCATGTTTTTCTAGTTTAATTAATTTAATTTGTATTAAAATACCACACTACTCTTGTCTCACTGGAGTGATTGATATTCGATAATGCTAGTGAGTGAAAACTGACTGATCACAGTTTAAAAACATACTTTTGAGCGTATTTACTTCTTTATTCAAACTTCATTTGTGTTAAAAAAACATATTCTATCATATATATATATAATTTAATATCATCATAAAGATAATGAAAAAAATGTGAGTTTATTTTTCGGATCAAATGCGTAAAACGTTTTGGCAGAATTTACTAGATGGCGCTTATCATGAATTATAACGTCATTCCTTCATGAATATTTTTGTTTCATATGCACATGCGATGAATCACGGTTCTCAACCAAATATAAATAAAATAAAAATGAATCACGATATTCCTAGATATTCAATCACTAATAGTGAGTGTGACTCAAAATATCAATGATTGACTCACGGTTGATGATTTTGAGCTCATTACTATTATCAATAGGTCCTTATTGACCCTGATAGATAGTCCAAGTATGTTATTAAGGTAAAATGTAAAAACATTTTAGACAATATGTTACAAAATACACTTTTATATGGTTGAGAAATTAAAAACACCATAAGAAATGAAAATAAAAGTTACGTTGCCGAGGAGAATGAACAGTAAATTTAAAACTACCGTTCAGAGGTACACAAGTGTGTGTTTTTTTAAGGTCAACGAAATCTATTTACGTGGTATGCGACAGCCCTTGGCGTTGAAAGCGTTGGTGTACGGTAGGCGCATATTATACGTTCGAACGACTATTACCCATGAATAATATAATTTTGTTTTCGAATTAAATCACGAAAAAATTTCCGCGTTATATCGTATACTTCGCGCTGTTATGTGAAATGGAGAGCTGTCGTGGTAATCTCGGGATCGGATTTCCTAGAGCTGACCATTCGACTACAGAGGCTCTATTAGATACAATCATTTTAATTCCAAATGTCGCTTCGCGCCGTACGAATATTTACAATAATTTAAAATCCATTCGTCCCGTCTTGGCGAAGGAAATCCAGAATGAAAAACACATTATCGCGTTGCAAATCGTTAAAGTGTCGCGCCGGAGGGGATGTAGCAGGGTGGGCTGGGGAAATATTCGCGGGGGATTTTAATATCATTTTCGGAGATGACAACTTTCCCGGTGAAGATAGCGAAAAGTATCCCCCTGTGGCCGTTACAAAAAAACATGATACCCAAATATAATACTGTAATATAATAAGATTTTTATAATTGAAATGTAGATGGGGTTTTTGATACGTATTCACAAACATTCTGATGGATAGAAAATAAAATTGTGCTAAGTTGCATATCTACTGCACGTAAAGGTTTTTTTAATTTTTTTATTACAATACCGTTTGCCTCTCCTGAGACGCATTTTTTTTTAAATGAACAAAAGAAATCAAGGAGACAGATCTTTTCGTGGTTTAATGATCTTGGATGCAAGTACGGATGTAATATATTTAAGTAGTATTATGTATAAATGGCGTGCGCCTATTATCATTCGTATTTGCAATCTGTAGAACATTTGCGTCAGTGATTTGTCTTCCACAAGCGCTTTGCTAACACGTCGATCTATTAGATGACTGCATCTGTCCAGCATATATTGATCATTTACAAGATCTAACAGACCTAGTCCACAATATTTTACAAGTGAATACATATTAAAAATACGAAGTGAAAATGTTCAAAATGTATGTGAAAATTTCTTACTACCTATGGAGACAATCGAGATTCAATTTCCGATTGTTTTGAATCAACGTATATTTAATCAAATATCGTGTAGATCCTATGATTTATACAATTCCATTAAATTTTAAATAAATCGTCTAACAAATAAATGTGAGAATTGGTGTAAAACCTCGATTGAATCTGCATCAGAATTGAATCGTTTTTCACTCGAAGATTACTTAATTTTACGGCAAATATCCCAAATAAAGAAAAAAAGTATAAATATACACATATTCTAATTATAATCGCGTTCAGTATTAAGTGGATGGAATCGATCTGGTCGAATGTGATTGACGACTAACGTTGTGTGTTCACGTTAACAGATCGTTTCGTCGGTGACCACTGGTTTCAGTTTCCACTGTTTCCACTCATCAGTCGAGTCAAAACAAGACGCTCTCACCATCCACTCCACGTGTCTCCCCTTCGCCGTCAATTGGCGTGTGATCGGCCACTCAATGAGAGGATTAGCCGAAGTAGTCCGTTTACCATGTTACCTAATAAAAAATAAAAATTCTCACGCACTAAAAGAATTATCGCCGACTAGCAGAGAGCAGCACGGTGTTGCTAGACCGGCATGTTCGCTTCGTAAAACTGAATTAAATATTACTTGTAACATTGTATTACCTATAACAATATATATATATATATATATATTGTAACGTTGCAGTTACGCGCTAGTAAGCGCTGTCTATATGCAATGGCAGCTGAAAAACGAGAATACACTTCTATTCCTTATCTATGGAATACCGGACTGTTCTGTCAGAACGTTCGAGAGTCAGTATCGTGAAAATTTAATATGTAGTGAAAAGGTGTCGTTTAAGAGGAAGGTATTCTTGGAGGAGGGACGTGCTGGTAGAATGTTATGGTACGCCATGGGATGGTGTCGCGAGTCCGTCTGCCTGTTTTGAGCTTCGGTTGGGGTATTCCATCAATGTTCTCATTTTTAATTGGAACGATGGAACTCGTGCTGGACGGACGATCGGCGGGGACACCTGACGGATTTCGGGGGTGGTCAAGGACGTCGGTAGTCAACATCGCGCCGGTATCCTCACCGCGCCGGTCATTGTCAAATACAGAAGTTGTCACTGTTTGATTTAGTATATTAGCGTTTATTAAATTCAGTAATAGTTATCACACGCAACCTGGAATATTTATCACTTCCTTTGTAACCTAGAATATTTCACGTCAAACGCTCAGAGCGACTGCCTTAATTGGAAATAATGCCAATAGTTCTTCCATTACTCAGTTACATTTCTTATTGTTTTATAACATGTGTTGTAACCAAACTTATTTTAATATGTAGCGGGTTGTCCCCTAAATTGTATTGAATAATCTGTTTGATCTTCTATTTTCCAAAATGGAAAGCCGGGCATTGTATCAGAACAGTCATAGGTAAGTTCAGAGTACTGTACCCAAATTTTCGTGAATTTTCGTGAACTGACTAACCGGTGAGTGTGGTCGGGGACATAGGTCCGCAAATATTGCTACCTTTGATCTTTTTTAATTTTTATCTGCTCAGCACAAGTTACACTTTATGCCCAAACAAACAAAGGAGATATTATTTTTTTATTAAAGGATGCGTAGCAAAATATATTTCCAAGATATTTTTCGTAATCGAGGTTTTCTACAAATTTGTAGGGTGCGACAAATTTTTTGGGTAGACACTGTATTCCTAATTCCACCCTCGACAACAAACAGAACAGGGATTTTATCAACCTGGAAGCGCTCAAGAAATGAAGGGTGTGAAACTGACCAAAATTTGAAAAAAAACAAGATCCAAATAATTATTTAATATTATACACTGGGCTTATTGCTAAAAGAGATGTAGAGAGATCTGAAGAAATTGGTAGAGGTCGATCTCCAATAAGATGAACAGTGAATGGCGTCGCTTACCTAGAAACGTTTTATGGGTAAAAGCTCCCATATTGGTTGCGGCATTGCGGCAGTGCAACACGGCCTGGTTGCCAGCAAATAGCTATTCACCAACCGAGCAGTGCAGAAATAATAAGCATCCAAAGGGTACAAGACAACAATAAGGTGGACAGTCCAAGTCCGAGACATGAACGGAGCCTCACTACACGTGGGACTAAACTGGGTCCAAGAGCGCGAGGAGTAGAGGAAGCAAAATAGGGGACCGCAATACGTAGTGATGAGCACGTCGACCGAGAGAGAGAGGAAAGTACAAGAACTACGAGCGGGAGGTAGATCTCCAACAAGGCCTAGGATAGTCAAGAGAGAGAGAATAGGCGAAGAGTTTGCGCAATATAAGCAAATCAGAGGATCACGATGCTCCGATAGACGCGAGTTGACTGAGGGAGAGTCCTACCGACTGTTGATACATTTAAAATATATATTTAGAATACATACAATACAAGGTGTCTAGTGTAAGTGGGCGCCAATCGGGTTGTGTGGGTTCGATCCCACTAGCTTTCTTTTAATTAATATTAAGATGTGATTTCTTTAGACGTGGCGCGCGCGACGGGTAACAACATTTTTAGGATGAAATAAATAAATATTTTGACACAAATTAATTACTAAAAATATTTAATGGTGAAAAATATAGAAGGGAAAATCTCTTTTCCGAGAACATTTATCATTCTGTGAATAAAAATTCTAAAGATTTAATTAAAACACATAATGAAGCTGCCTTTGTGCTTCTGTATAAGGAGCCTAAAAAAATTGACGGGTTTCGTACAGACCCGGGACACGGTCAATCAGTCAAGTTAAAAATATGGGTAATGACAAAAACCCAGAATTAATATACGAGTAAATGGTGTTTAAATACACTTTTAGAGTCTCATCTACGCTCATTTGTCATACACGCTCAATCCAGCGGCGGGCGACAGAAACATTACATTTATGACCTACGGCATAGCATTCAGACGATTACCGGACATGGTCAGTTTCTGAGCTGGCTTTTTGACTAAAGACTAGTAAGCGATAGTGAGGTAGACACTGGACCACATATTATGGGAGTGGGCGATAATGTCTGAAGTGCGAGAAACTATGATTGAAGAACTGTTTGGGATAAATCCACGCTCGTCACGGAATAAACGGAATCTCGAGTTTTTCTGCAGTTTCATTAGGGTGTGGATCTCGCGTTGGGAAATGCTGGGAAGATCAGCAGACTGAAATGCCCTATGTAATAATATCACTCATTTACGCGTGTGGTAGTAAATGTATTAAACTTTGTACTTACGACCGCAGTAATAATACAAATAAACTGTAAGTACATTTGTATGTTACTGTAAAAGACATCATAGATATTATATGTATTAAGAAACTAACTTTATGTATGTATTGTATGTTAATCGTTACCAATAAAAAAAGAACATAGAGACGTAGAAAGCTGCCGATTTTAAATTCACAAACTGACATCTCGTATTTTTCTGTATTATACATCTTAAATAATTGCATTTAAATTCTCGGGAGTTCAACTTTACACGCTTTTGTTGCGAGGAACCGATACGTGAGTGAAGACTTATAAAACGGTTGCTTTCGACTTCCGGCATAAAGAGTAGCCGCAACCAGATCTCGCACGCCGAACGGCGAAACGACGAACGTATGAATTCCTTAGCAAAATCATTTAACGGATGACTGTTCGGGACATGTAATGATTTCTGTCATCGTTACTATATATATATGCTTTAGATTACAATAAGCAAGTTTAGAAATACATCGGTCTAAAATAAAAATACTGGTTGTGGATAGTGCATTACAATGCATTACAACAAACTTCCCAAATAGCAGGATGTGCCACCGGTGACAGTGGGCATGAATACAACTAGCTAAAGTTGCCATGAACCAACTGTAGAGAATATGGAAAGATGACGACACAATGGAAGCAACTAAAATATTTGTTGTGATGTTGCATTTTCAGAACACAGTTCTGTAGTATTTTAATACAAATTAAATGAATCAACGAAAAAATATTTCTTTGCTACCGCAATTCGAACCCGGAATGAATGGCACCGGTAGCAATAAAATATTTTTCAAATTATAGATATCTCATCTCTACGTAGCCATTTATAGTATATTAAAGAAATAATAGATATTTAATAGAGACAGAGCTATTTTTAATTATATTTAATGGAAAATATACGGAAGTATGGGTAATCCATACGTCCATCTATGGTCTAAAAAATTGATATTTATTTCCCTGGAACAACATATGGTAGATGTCACTAATGAGAATCTTATTTACAAAATATAGAAACTATATTCTTGATCTGTCTGTATATATGACAAATGATTAACACATTATACTAAACATATTAGACGTCTGTTGTTTTAGGGAAATGAACATAACATTTTCAGACCGCAGATGGCGACAGTGAAGGTGAAGTTTCTACATGGTAACATATATACAACTTCTAAAAAATTTGATAGCTTTTGAAATACTTTTGGAGGTAAAAATCCAGTAATTGTGTGTTCTTGGAGTACTCAAATATAGTTAAATATTTAACTAAAATAATTTTTTTTGGATACCATTCTAGTTGGTTAATTTAATTTGAACTAACATTAGATCGGTTCACACTCTCATCTTTCCAATCTTCATGTATACAGAGGGGACCTGAACAGTCCGCAACAGCGACAAGAGATACATGGATGCCTTCGAAATGTATTGCTGGAGAAGGATGGCGCGCGTCCCGTGGACAGCCTCAATCCTGCAACAAATCCAACCACAGCAAGCATCTTTCAATTCTTCGAGCGCATTATGCGCCAAAGTGAGAAAAGGAGATTATCCTAGGCACAACTTTGGATCAAAGAAAACCTGAAGATACGATGCATCTGGCTGAAGAGTCCCCGGAACTGGAGTCAGCTGTGAAGGCGACCCGGGACCGGGACTTGGGGTACATTAGGTGCCGAGTCTCATCTGATTGAGGCCACTATATGGCAATACTGACACGATAGAGGAAATAAAAAAGTATCACAATCTCTAAAGTCTAAAATCAGCGTACAACATTGAATTTGGCATTTAACTGTACATTACGAATTTAAATCATTTTAAAAACATGTCAGATTCAGTATTTGTTTGTTTTAATCTCTTTTTTAAAAAAAATAAAAAAATATACGATGTTTTGATTTGTTGAAAATAGGTTAAACGAGAGTCCAGTCGAAATGTCAACAATTAAAATTGTGCAAATGTAAAAACTTCGTCTGTGCGACCTTCGGCACGAA
Source organism: Eubasilissa splendida (assembly GCA_031772225.1). Taxonomy (NCBI): domain Eukaryota; kingdom Metazoa; phylum Arthropoda; class Insecta; order Trichoptera; family Phryganeidae; genus Eubasilissa; species Eubasilissa splendida. The sequence continues at coordinate 30,872,028 of CM062853.1, read as the reverse complement.
TAGTTAATGTTTCACGGTTGCGAGGGTTCAGCAGCCGAAATGGAAGGCATTACCGGAACACTCCGATCCCCTCGGCGGCTGAGGCGGTGCGGTGTGTGCTCGCTGATCCGCGCTGGATAAACCGATATCGACTCGGCCATTCCGAGAAACGGCTCTTCGTGCCGACAATCAGCTGATCTGGTGTAATAAATGTGTAGCCCTAAAAACTCACCACTTTAAGAAGATAGTTTTCGATTAAAAATTTTTTTTTATCTGGTTGATTTGCTATAACCTGACGATAAATAAACTCGAAGGTTCCATGTAACCAGTTTCCTTACAATGCGACGTTTACGTGTAGTATAAAAGTAAAGGTTGACTTTGAAATTAAATGCTGTATTGTACTTCATATACAATTTTAATACAAATATTTACTTCTACTGTGTTGTAATGATGAGAAAAAATGTTACTCTCGACACACTGGTGTGATTGTGATCGGTATTCGATAATATCAGTGAGTGAAAACTGTGACTGTGATCGCAGTTTCATTACTAATGCGCATGCGCCGCACGATATAAAAAAAAAACATAATTTTGATCGTATTTACCTATATTATTAAAACCTCTTTTGCGTAAAAAAAAACATATTCTAGCATAAATAATTAATAATATCATCACAAAGAGAATGAAAATGTTTTAAAAAAAATTCGGGTCAAATTCACAGCAAATATGCGTAAAACTTTTTGGTAGAATCTACCAAATGTCGCTGATCAAATTGCGGGAAATCTGGTAGATGGCGCTGATTGATAGTGATGATAATCTATTTAAACAGCGGCGTCAGAAAATCAATAGAATTTTTAACAAAAAAAAAATTGAATTACGAATCACGATATTCCCAGATTTTCAATCACCGATAGTGAGTGTGACTCAAAGATATCAGTGATTGACCCACAGTTCGTGATTTTGAGCTCATCACTACTGCGTTGTATTTAAAATATTTTTTTTGGTACAAGCTACCAGTGTGGATATTAATATTTCAAAAGGTCATAAAGGCATAATAAATATAAATATATAATAGATGACTGGTGAAATAAACAAAATATATTACGCTACAAACGCTGCGCGTGGTGTAGTAGTTTCCTTTCGGCCATGGAACGTGGCGGACGTGCCACCGCCGGAAAGGAACACAATTATTTATTTACGTAACGTGTCTGATTGGGTATTTGTTTGCGTTAATTGGTCAAGTTAGGATTTACTACGGTAGACCACTTCCTATGCCAGCCCGGAATCGCCACTCGGGTCTCATTGTTATGGATTAGGTACTTAGCTTTTAGTCTCGATCATTTACTATATACAATTTTGTAACCATTATTGAATAAACGTGAAACGAGTGAGTTCCTCTTTGATTTATGAATAATCCATTCCTACCCTTGTCGAGTCGATCCGGTTTACGGTGTGACGGCAAGCCTTCACACATCGTCACCTGAGCGGCGACACCACATATCTAAATATTGTGTACATTACAAACTAGTTTTAAATGATTTTTGTAAAATTACTCAAGTATTACTTACTTTACTAGAGTTGTAAAGAGGAGCAGATTCTATCTAATGATCTAATATTTCTAGTATTATTCCCTTTGACTTGTGCGCAGTTGACAGGGAGGTTACATATGATACGCGGTTATTACATTTCTTAGATTTGCACGCCCCTAGCGGACGCTACATTGAAAGTAGAACGATTCCCCGCGAAAATTCAAATCCAATGATATAAATATCTTAATTTGACAAAAATGTGAGATATGCGATGACGACATATACATTTTTGATAAACAATTATCAACAGAGACTGATTTAGTGAAACGAAATGAATTCTTTTTTTAATATGATCGGTTCTAGTGAATATAAAGATATATATATATACAGCTGTGTGAAGGCTCTCGGTTGGGTAGTTTTATTGCATCCCCCGAACTCTCCGGACCTGGTTCCTTTTGAATACCATTTGTTTCGGCCGACGAAAGTTTTTTAAATTCAGCAGTAGACATATCAGCTCTTTCTGATCTCTTTCTCTTTCTCTCTTTAAGTTTTACAAAAAATAAATAAATGATTTAATTGAAATATTAAAGAAGGTGGTAAAATACAATGGAAATTACATAACAATTAATTTGTTTAAAAAAAAAAATATGTCATCATGCTATTTTATGAATTTTAGTGAGAGAAAAAAAATGTCACCAAGACACGACGACATCTTAACATACCCACCCGATGGTATAATATTATTAAGCAAATTAAATCTTTTTTTTTCTACCACAAAAAATAATATCTAAAAAAAAATCAATTACAGGAAATTTAAAAGAATAAAAAATACATCAACCTGTGTCTAGAAACGATCTGCTTAAAAGTTAAGATAGCAAAAAATGTCAATCGACAATTGCAATTGGAAATAGGTCATTTAAGGTGCACTGACCCTATTGTGGGCCAAGTAGACTGTGTTATCCATATTGTAGTACTTTATTGCTCGTATGACGTCAGTGTGCAGACCCACCTGTCTTCCCATTATGAGAATGCACTTGAATGACCACAAACATATAAAATACTCTCGATATTTATTAGCTTTTTAAAAATTCCCTATTACTATAATCTTAAATTATATTAGGCCAGAAATGCGAGTAACCAACCACTTCCACATGCAGTAGTACGGTGATGTACATTTAAATGCAGAACAGAGAAAGATAAATGTACGGTAATATCGACAGTTTGTGGGATAGGAATCAGATTCTGGGAGAACAGGTTCAAATCCCCGGCTTACCAGTTTTTTCATAATTTATTTAGCCAAGTCACAAACCGTTTTTATTTAGAGAGACCTCGATATGATCTGTCACCGAGCGGCGTCACACTCGTCTCTGGTGTAATATCGCCAAAACGGTAAATTATGTATTTAAATCATTTTAAGAATATGTCTTAATTGTATATTTATTTACGAATATTTGTATTGTACTGTGGTAGATCACATTCATTTTTTGATAAAATGGACCAATGATGGTGAACCTATGACACGCCAGCGTCCACTAATATCAGAATTATCAAAGAACACGTGTCCCGCCAGCAGACAGAATGTTGGAATTGATCATTACATACATATTACATATGTATCTCTTTTGGGTCTCACGTTGTGAAAAAACAATTAATTAATTGACATCAAATCAAATACTATAAGTTCCATATTTTTCCAGTTAAATTTTAATTTAAAATATGTAAATGAGTATGTAAATTGTTTTTTTTATATAAATATAATTAAATATGTAAGGAAGGGGGGTTAACACGCCAGCAAATTTAAGTTAGATTTTATGATTTTTTGACACGCGAGCCCAAAAGATTCGCCATCACTGAACTAGACATTACCTTGTAAAAGAAATTGATAATTGATTTCTGGTGATGATAATTTATTTTGGTAGTCCTCCAAACATTCTGGAAAATGCGTAGGTACCGAAGGAATTGTAATAATTAATTGAAACGTAATGACTTAAAAAATCAAAGTTGCATTAGTAAAATAAAATAAAGCATTTCCAAGTTTATTTCCACCTTGGTTTCACACCGCGGCAGTTCGCGGGGTGCAGCGCGTCACTTGGCGCCCGGCCAACCCGGCCAACCCCGGCCCGGCGGCGCCCGCTGTCAACCTCGCTGGGAAGGCGCAAAGTTGCACACGTAATAATAATTCATTTCAATGCCGTCGGGACTGCGCCCGATAAAATGCACCGCGTCCATGTCCATGTATCAACGCCATTTATTTTCTTATTAGCAATATTTAAATATGTCCAAAAACATACAATTACTGAATTTTCACCTACGTGTGATTAAACAAATAATAGATATCTCATAGTGACAAAGCTATTTTGTTTTTACTGTAATTACCCACACTTCCATATTTTTCCATTAATTGCGTGTTCTTGGACATAACAGTGCCTTTGTAGGTAAAATCCATTAATTGTGTGTTCTTGGACATATTCAAATATCGCTAATAATAATACTGGTCAAAATAAGAAAATATGTAAAAATTAAAAAATATTGATTTTACAGGTGTATTGTAGTATAATGTGTTAAAAACATTTTACTTAATATTAATTTTATTTAATAAAAAATAGCTTCGTCTCTATGAGATATCTGTTATTTGTTTATTTTCTTATTCTTTGTGGACTTTCTGGACTTAATATTAATATAATAGCCTATATGTCTCTCCTCAATTTCGGGCGTCCGCGCACATTGCACAGCAACGAAATTATACAACAATATTACAATAAATAGTTCATTGATTTTAAATGTGTAACATGGTGGATCGATAACAATAAACGAATAGGTACATCGATACTTTTTAACTATAGAAATTAACAAATAGACTTAAGAAAAATGCGTATTTTATAGAGAAATTGAAATACAAATAACGTGGTATATCAATTTAAATATTAAAATGATTAATTTGTCGTATTTTTAAAAATAATATTCCGTCACAATAACGTAATTATTTTGATAAAAGTATACACAATATTTTATGGGAGGATATCTGACTAAATTACGAGTCGAAAATGTTCGAGGGATATGTGCCTAATCTCAACCATGTCAGAGTTATGTATTTTAAAAAAAATCGTAATTATGTGCTTATTTCGACAAATTGAAATATTTTATTGATTTCAAATTATATATTAAATACAAAAAAAAATAAAGGTCATCGAATTTCGAGCGGTTAGACTATTTTTTGTCAAGTGATTTAGGGCCTGAAGCAATGATATAGATTAATAAATGAACAATAATTGCAAATATTTATTTCGAAGTACGTATACTTCAAGTGTAACAATAATATTTTCCGCAACAGTGCAGATTTGCACATATTTGACTCGTAATTTAGTCACACCCTATATATTTTATTTTGCAGATATTATATGTAAGTACAACTTATTTTAAAGTAGTGACTGCACGCCGCCGGTTAAGAATTTTAATTATATATTTTATATTATACAGAGCGTTAACCGTTTAATGGTAGAATATGTGCTACACTAAAAATATGATCATATGATGATGATAATAATAGGCATCTAGTTTGAATGTTTTACGCTTCCTTAATGATGAATGTTTATGAAGATATCTCGGTGTAAATTTGTTGGACACGTGGCGTCCACGGACTAGTTCGTCAATATACGCTGTGGCAACAATTGCGGATAGTCAAAAAAATCCAAAAATGCTCCAAATTAGTGAAAACAGTACAGCACAATACTCGCGATATATGCATTACGCAAATGAATGAAATAAAACTGACAAATATATACAGTGTTTAAATGAATTAATCAAAAGTGACTTTCGTCCGCGGCGGAGAGCGAAAGGGAGAGCAACGGAAACCGGGCCAAGATAAATAGCGTACGGGCGGCGTTGCACCTCGCCGCCGCCAGAGGTTCCTCGCACTGGGGGCGCGGGAACCGCTTCGTTTGGCTAGGGATGTCAACATCGTGTAAACGGGTACCTGCCACTTCTTTTCGAGACACTTTTTTTAATATAAAATATTCCGTATAGAATTTTGTACATCAAATATCGTGCAACATATACCGGAGCATTTTCAAAACGCGAATGTTATCATGAAAAAAGTTTACAGGGTATTTTTTGGTTAAGAATTGGACCTGGCGCGCGGCGGTATCCCATTCTTTCAACCGTTGATCGCATGCACTTGGAGACAGATGAAATATGTGAATTTGACTTAAATAAATAGTCATCCGTAATTAAAATATATACATTTTTTTTGAGTATATATCACTACTAGATTCGGGAAGAGCAGTCCTTCCATCGACAGGTGTAAATTGAACAAAATTAAACGCAGTTGGCGGGAGTGGCTTTATTGTTTCTTGGAAACATCGATAATAGCGGTGAAGTATTTGAAAATATGTTATTATTCAATAATGTTTTCTCCGAATTCAAATATTTATGGATTTTTAACATGTTTTATTGTGGTTGGTTTCAATGATATGATTAGCGAATTCGGAATTTGCAAAATTTCCGTAGGAATTAAAGGAAGAATAAGAATAAATGGGGAGTTAAAATGGAATACCGCCCTCGTACTTTTTTATTTAGCACTTCACCACTGGTAACACACCTAGTGCACAATAGTTTAGGAGTTGATAAGTACATAATAAAAATGTCAGTCGAAAATATTGAAGCTGCATATGCCTAATCTCCAGGGGCGTCCACTGTGCATTAATAAAAATTCTGGGAAACAAATATAATATATGAAATATTCCGTGTTAATTTATTATAATTTCGCTAGCGTCAGCCGTGTGCCAATGGAATCGTTCATTGTTTAGGGGTCAATCCATACAAAATGATCCAGCACAAATGCTTGACCATTTTTAAAAATTCTTATATTTTTTGTGCAATCACCTTAACTTATTGGTAGTTCAAAATGACAAATATTTTAATTTTATTATTTTTGGTTTTGCGTGGCGGCCATATTTGTTTTACGGGACGTAGCATATTTTGTTTTTTTTTTTAAATCCGATAACCGATTGGTCCTGAAGATAAATAACGTGAAATGTCATTTCTTTTCACACACACACACACATGCCTGATTCTTGCGACCAGAGCCGTAAGGGATTTTTTTTGTAGTTGTATCCATTTATTATCCTCGCTGGGATATTGCCGTACCCGAGACAAATTCAGTTGTTTTTGATTATTGTAATTGTTACAAAATATACGAGTATTGCTTAATAAAACAGACAATATTAATGAATAAACCGTCTCTCTGTAAATTGATACAGCTGATTCAAAGGTCGTGTATACATAATACAGAAGCTACTCTGTAATTAATATAGCGAATTCATATAACCCAAAAGCCCTCGAGGGATTACTAGTAATTTTAGTACACATAAGAATAACATTAATTAATGGAGTACCTAAAAGATTATTTGGAACGAAAACGTCTAAAATGTTAAATGTACCCCCTGGCTAGTGACAGTGACAAGCCTCAATGACAATAACATTGACTAAGTGACATTTAGAGCGACAGATTTGATTTTGCATTATTGTATAAAAATTCATTAAACACATATTAATATTCTAAAAATGGTATTATTGGATCTTTAGGTATATTGATAATGTGTTTGATAAGTACGCATATTCGATTAGGTATATAAAACGCGTTACATGTCTCGGACACGTGTATTACACCACCCCTGCGTATAATACGTATAAATTCAATAAAATGGACCGAATCAGTCTCCCCCGTGAGGCACGCTGTGATACTAACGAGGAATCAAGTAACACTAAAATGTTTTTAATATCGTTATATAGTTTTATATAAATAATCTTTGCCACGTTTGTTTGGTTGGGATATTATTGTTTTTATGACATTTTTGTTAATTGTTAATTGTAATACACCGTACCGCACAAATATATACAATTTGGATTCAATCAAATATTAATATTAATCGCGCAACTACGACCGTTAGAATGCAGCACACATGCAGCTTGAACATTTTTATTATGCGCCTAGATGTGTGGAGCCCGAGGGCGCCCGGATGAAGATTGAACAACACTGGCGCGATGAGGTCGGTGCGCCCACGCATTTAAAAATGCATTACGTCATGTGACATATATCCTTTTTAGGACCGCGGAGCAGTTTTCCCGAGAATTTCCGATAATACTAATGCGTTTGACCCAAATGTGGATGCATGCCCGGTGGCCGGGGGTGGGAAGGGGGAGGTGGTGGGGGCGGCTCGCAACATCCGAGCCAGAGTTGTCACAGGTCGGGACCGGTTTATGGCGATTCGCTCAAAACTCAATTCGGTCGACATTAATGGTAATGATTAGTATTCCCCCGTTCCAGGTAACCAAAATAGGGCCGGTTGTGTTAGCTGAATGAGGTTAATTTGTTTATAATAACAAACATTAAGAAACTAAATCAAACAGCGCTTGTCCGTGTAGCGATCCGGTGGTCGAGCCACATACTAACAGAACAGCAACATAGTATAGTAATATAAATTTAAAGCACTTTTATTTGATAATACTGTCGCCTACTAATATTATGTTACTTTATAATGAAAACGGGTGTATTATTTTTTTTCTCTTTTTTTTAGATAGGCAATCCACCCTTCAAGAGTGATTTGTGATTATACTGTTAAAATCACTCGATTAATTAAATATATTCATAGCACAATTATTGGTATAATTTGTGATGCGATAACCTCACATATCACAATCCCCGGGGTTTCCCCTTCTATTTCCCACTAATAATAATATACTGGGCGAATGCCAGTCAATATTTTCAAATTTACACTGAATAGTTTAGTACACAACTTCTCGTATCTAATTAAATTATCATTGAACACGTGGGGTGTAGGGATCTACCATGGAAACGTAAAGTTTAGTTGATTAATTATGTTTCTAAAAATGGAACGTCCAGAGAGCAACATTTAAAATTTTTTTTAATTCGAATTATGCGCGAATGACTCGCGAAGATATTTAAACAATAGTTAAATTGTATTATGTGTAAAAATACTTCAGACACCATCATCTAAAATTCGAGAACGGCTGAAACAATTTTGATGCGGTTTTTCCAAACGTATTTGTATATATCATCACGGTACGATATCGTGATATATTGAAATAATGTACGCGATACTTTCAGGGTTTTAAAATGTCCGCGAGGTCATATATTATCATATAACTCACAATTAAGTATGAGTGGTGTGTCTAAGCCCGCTCAACGCAGGTTACAATAAACAAAAACAATAAAATAAATGAGTCATCTGTTTCGAGCACAGAACCGGATCTGCCGTCGCGCTACATAAAACATAGAAATCAAATTCAATGAAAAGGTCCGCGTCCAGAGGCCGGACCCTCAGACAAAGGATCCGTAATATAATATATTTATGTGTGCTATAAAGAATATTTAGTGCTGTCGGACAATATAATGGAATTAATTTTGTTAACAAAACAGTTAATAGATTGAAGTAGGCAGAGACAGAATGTAACAATGCCTAATCTAGATACAGGCTTGATGAAGGAGCGATCAGATTATTCTAAACATTTAACAATATGTCTTACTAATTAGTAGTATTCGAGAAGTATTAGATTATATAGAGACACACAGACAAAAACATTGTTATTTCATTTTTTAAATATTGTATATTGTCATACTACATGCATTTATATTACGGTAATACCTATAAATATCGTATTACCGATCGTGGCCGAGAGGGGTAAATTGTCTGACTTTCTGCCTCGGGACACATACTCAAATCCCCGACCGGCCGGCTTTTTATTATTAATATTTAGCCAACACACAGGCCGCTTTATTTGAAAGTAGACATTTAAATAATCGAGATCTGGAGTATAATCTGTAGCCAGGCAGCAGTGTGCCGCCAAAACGGTAACTTACGTTATTTTTTAAGAACACATTGAATTTGTGAAATTGAATTTTTGGAACAGAGTCCTGGGGTAGAAAACATATTTAGTTGCTACCGTTACGAAATTATTTAAATAATTTAAATTTAATGAACTAATTATATAATATGATTTTACATATTACTTTTTAAGAACACTTTCTATGACTGAACATCATTAATTTATTGTTTGAAAATCCTTCACCTCATAACTAAAGGAATTAATTATTTTTATTAAAGGTTAACGTAGGAAATAGTTCTGCCAATTGCTTTTTGTTTTTACCAAATCAAAAATCAATCCACGCACCAAATTTAAAGAATACATAATCATGAAATCAACACCTTAAAACAGTAAGATAGTAAAATTCGCGAATTAGTAAAAGAGGAAGTTAGACACTTCAATGATTTGCACGCAGTTGTAACCTTTTCTAACGTTATTCTATTGATAAACGGCATAGGTAACAACTCCATACAAAACAGATCAACCGAAAGGAATTTTTAATTCAGTAAAAAGCCATTTATTTAACTTGAGTAATTCACTAGCTTAAAGACAAAACTGAGTAATGTAAATAGCACGATGCGGCGAATAAAAAAACAGCGCCATGAGTACAGTGGTGAGTTTTAGAACTAAGCAATTAAAGTCTACTGGTACACAGATGGCACTAATGGCAAAATAATGTTTTCGTGATTGTTAATCCAATTTATTAATTTATATTTGTTTCACAGACTTTTAGATATGCACAGCTTTTATTTAGGTATTTGCCACTGTTATTTAGGTATTTGTATGCGTTTATTGGATAAATTGTACCACTTATCTTTTTTATAATAAATTATATTTTCAACATTGAAAAATAAGTTATAAGGAAACACAGGCCACGCTCGCGAAAATTCTAAAACGCAGCAATTGCTTTCTGCTAATTATTTATATAATACAATAACATCTCAAAATTATCACATTAAATTATATATCTCAATTAAAATGATATAACGCCATACCACACTAGACAATACAGTTTTACGTCGATGTCGAGTGACAAATATACTAAGACGTGCACAGTAGTAATAAACGCAAATAAACAGTTTTTCTAACATCATTGTGTTATGTAATTGTATTTTTTTATTTATGAGTTTCTTATATTTTTAATGAGTGATTTTTATTTTAAATATATTACATACGCAATCCGGAGAATTTTTGTATTGATCCATTTTAATGGATATAAGAAATAAATGTACATACATAGATAAAGGTATATTGTATTGGTGAAAGTATAGCCTATCAATCTTACGCGGCCGTTTGTTTCCATGGTGACGAGAATGCGCAAAAACCCATTTGTGGATTGGTTCAATTTACATTCGATCAAGGGATGAAACATGTCGCGTGCGCCGCCCCGGCCGGTCGGACAATCTATTTATTTTCTAATGTACACTCGAACCAACGTCGTACGCTCAAACGTTCATCGCACTCGTCATCAGAATTTAAATATTACAATAATTCCTCAATATATAGTACATTCGTTAAGTGTACCTAATAAAGTAGAGTATGTGCCAGTGTTTGTTGTTGTTGTTTTATATAAGGGATTCATTCTGGTATGGGTGACACGTTGGAGGTCCTTAGGTAGGTAGTTAGGCCGGACTGCGTGGGAGGGATCTCCACCTACGCGCCTACCTCTCACTCTCCATACCTCGTGTTTTGCAACTCCGTTGTAAGTGTGACTCAATCCATTTTGTGTCTCGTCCACTGTCCCTCTTTGTGTTTTTGATGAATGGATCCCTGAGTGTCTGCCTTGAACTACTGCACCTTAATTTTCCATATATATGTATTCTATGGATTTATGTTATATGTTTTTCATTAATAAAGACAGCACCTTAAGGGACGCTGGAAGGTTTAAATTTTAAATTTACGAAAATTGCTAATAACTACATTGAATTTCTTCTCTTTTTTCGTTTTATATACTGCACAAACTTGAATATGTTATTGAATTAAAGTCGCGTATTTTTATTAGCTTTTAATGAGTGAGACTGACAAGGAAGCCCTAGCTTCTAAACCGGTCCCGGGAAAGGGTGGGTCCCCCCCCCCCCTTCAGCTATCCTTTCTGTGTGTAAGAATGCGGCTGAAATTATCTGTGCAGAAACACATTTGTAGAAGGGGTGTTGCCTAGTCCAATACAACGCCGATCAGTATATGATTGTACTGGGGTAAACCACTTCCCTTTTCTTCGATAGTAAATTATGTTTTTAACATTACTACAAGAAATGGCTGTTTGATTTTTATTTTTGATTTCATTAACTAAAATTATAAACATTTTTGTGTGTAAATGGAAAAACGTAAAATTTAAAAATGAAAAGCACGACGCTAGTGATATTAGGTAGTGACGGATGCATTACTGACTTGCCGCTGAGCACCAGCGAGAGGCTGTCCACCTTGGTGACCTTCTCCATGGCGTACACCTCCTGACCCTTGAGCCGGCGGATGGCGCGCATGCACGCCAGCACGCGCCGGAACTGCGCGCGCGACACCCGCAGCGGCCTGAACAGCGCCTGGTACACCTGGAACAAGCCGAGAACGCCCACATTAGAGCACGGACTAGCTGAAGGTAGCCAGCCACACACCTCGGACTAATGAGGGGACAGAATGTTAAACAGGAAGCAGCGAGGCACGGCCGCCAACCAAAACATCCCTCATTACACCTATGACCCCAAAAATCTTTATTGTGTAAAATATGCAATGCACAAAATAATAATACAATATTAACAATTAAATTTAAATAAATCTTAATGACTTTCATTTCATGACTCCCGTTTCCCTGGAATATTTTCTTCTTTATAACTTTTATCTCTCTTCTGTTTGTTTATACTTTTATTTTCTACTTTTTCTCTTATTTCTTTTATTTAAAAAAAATATATTTGTAAAATTCATTTTCTATTAGCCTTAATAAGCTATTTAATGAGTCCTTTTCAAATTATTGTCTTCGATGTATCAAGTATATTGTTATTTCAGAGAAAACATGTAATTGGTTCAATTTTAAATATTATATCGATCGTTTGTTTTCCAAATAAAATAAAATAAAGATACAGTAATAGCACATAGGCGCCGGGGGAGAGAGGGGCAACTAAGGGAGTACACAAAACACTCCCTCGCGGGAAACAAGACGTGAAAGTTGATCGTCTACCCGAGCACCAGATATTTTACAGGAAACAGCACACCAGGGGATCCGAATGGCAGGCTATTCAGACGCCAAGAATTTCCCACCTAGAGACCCACATTCTCATAAAGGCCCTGAACAGTTCCAGGTTCATTCCAGGCCCGGAGTTTCTTACAGAACTATGGGCAGCTCCCTCTACACTCTCAAGCATATCCTCTCTTGCATCGACTACTGCCTCACACATTTGGTCATTTGCTGGTACATCACGGGTCAGGGGCAAGTCCCGAGTCAAAGAGTTCCGACTAGAAAAGATAACGCCACGTTCAACGTTTATTGAACATCACATGCTAAAATAAGTATTAAAAAAAAAAAAATCTACATAAATATAATTTTCGCCGCTTGTACGTCACACTTTTAATAACAGCTCGCGAGCGTAGGTCATACGGACGCGTATTTCGAATAAAATAATTCTATAATAGTCTGGCACTTTCGACACTTGACTGGAAATGAAAAAAGATTGCCGTAAAAAAAAAACAATCCACTGAGTATTGCATATTCTTTTCTGAAAAATTTCTGACCTCAACATGAAGATGGCAGCACTCGTCAACAAAGGTTGGGGAACATATTTGCACACGCTTTGATAAGTACTCACTAAAATTTCAGGCATTTTGGACGCGCAGTTGTTGTTTGATAATCGTTTGAGTGAGTCGATGCGAGTGTTTTTGCGAAAATTGATAAAATCGAGTATCGAGCATTAAGTATTATAAGTATTAAGTATTTGTTTTTGAAAGGCAATACGCCTACACAATTAAAGACGAGTTGGACGCTGTGTACGGGGACTCTGCACCATCATTTACCACGCATTTCCAACGCTCTGTTGGCGCAGTTTAGGCACAATAAATGAGAGTTTTGGCGCAGATTAATTATTGTAGATGAAACTTGGATACGCTATTATATTCCAAAAACAAAAACACTGGACTGCGAAGGGAGAACTGGCTCCAAAAAAGCAAAGGCTGTTTCTTCGGCCGGGAAAGTGATGGCGACTGTTTTCCGGGACAGACGTAGAGTTGCCTTGATCGATTATCTTGAAAAGGGAAAAACCATTACAGGAGCATACTAGGCATCATTACTTGACAGGCTGAAGGCAGAAATTGCGCAAAAACGGTTACGGAAAAAAAAATTGTTTCACCAAGCCAATACAAATTACGGTTTGAACTGCTTGACCACCCTCCCTACTCACCAGATCTAACCCCCAGCGACTCTTTTTGTTCCCTAAGCGAAAGGTTGCGCTCGGAGGACAGAGATTTTCGTCAAATGATTCGTAAATAACTATTCTGCAGAGAAAGATTCCAAGTACCATTTGGACGGGTTAAAGGAGCGGGAGCATCGCTGGGAGAAATGTATATAGACTTACAAGGCAACTATGTAGAAAAATAAAAATAAATTTGAAGAAAAACATGTCTCGTCTCATTGTTAGGTCGGAAACCACAGAAATGTTCAGGCACATCAAATAAAAAAATGAAATTATTGGTGTGGAAAAAGAAGAGTAAGATGTGCTTGTGGGTGTAGAATGATTGGTCAACATTGAGATTGGTATATGGTACGTGCATGAATAATAATAATTTAATTTGATACCAAATTCTGCTAATTTGATACCAAATTCTGCACAAGTGATACACGACACATTGTAATAAAGAAAAGAAATAAAACCAAACAATTATCGCAGACAGGATTGCATTTTTATTAAATTTCATTTAATAATCGGGCTGTATTAAATACATCCAATATGAATTATGCAGAAAAAATATTTTTAATTGGCTAGTAGTTGCGTCATCTTGTTTATGTGAATTGCAATAAGATCGGATGACGTCACAACCACACACAAATACACATCTGAGTAGATATAACATTACTAAGAAAATACTGTATCATTTCGTTTGGTTATATATTTTACATTTATACATAGTGAAATTCTTATAAATAAAAAAAAATATCCGTCCACGCATTCAGATTTTTCTGTACAAATATCATTGCAAACAGTTCATTTTGTTATTTATAGGATTTATAGAAATAATAATATTAACCAGTAAATATGAATTGAATATATTAATTATAAAGATATACATATAAAATCAATTTGATAGAAAAATATTGTTGTTGCGCCACCGGGATTCGAACCTGGATCTCTTTCCTAACCGCGGAAGGTGCTTTATCCAACTGAGCTACAGCGACATTATTTTTAGCGACAATTTTCGACCCTATATGTTACATTTTTGATATTAATACATTTAATCGTTCCATCATTTGACAGAGCCATCTACCTTATTTTTACAGAATCTCAAATACCTTTGAGTAAACTGATAGCAGACGCCAGAATTATCAACAACAATATTTTTCGATAAAATTGATTTTATATGTATATCTTTCTAATTAATATATTTAATTCATATTTAAAATATCACAGACCGTCTGTTCTGAATAATTACAACTTCACAATAAGAATGTGTTCTCCTAAATAGTATTAACCAGTTTAATAAATCTTAACTTAACGTATTTTAAAATGACACCAGAAAATAGAAAAATCTAGAATTCTACAAAATTCAAGACATCGGCTATTGGCAGCAAATTTGATCCAATGATTTGCATATTTACTAAACGATGTTTGAGGTCACAGCATTATCATAGCGCAGATATAATTTGGATTGGTGGCCACGGTGTGTTAACGTTATACAGGTTGTAACATACCTAGTCCACAATATTTTATTGGTGGACACATGACTAAATTACGAGTCGAAAATGTGTCTAATTTCAACCATGTCAGAGATATAAACATTAAAAAAAAAATCGTAATTAATTGAAATATTTTCTTAGTTCCAAATTATATATTGAATACAAAAAAATAAAGCTCATCGGATTTCGAGCGGCCACGCTATCTTTTGTTAGATCATTTAGGGCCCGAAGCGAAGCAAAAGATTAATAATGGATAAATTACGCAAATATGTATTTCGAAGTACGTAGGACTTAAGCTTAACACGATTTTGTAAAAATTTCAAACAATAATATTTTCCGTATCGGTGCAGAATTTTCACCAGTGGATTTTGTGACATTTGTGGACGAGGTCTGTTACACCATGTATATGTATATATATATATATCTTAGTGACACTCTGTCGATGTCGATAATATTTTTTCTATGTTAAATACTAGATCTGTATAGCATTTCATATATAGATGAAATAGACCTCATCGCTGTCATTTGTACGAAAATAAATAATTTATATATTTAGCAAAATTGGTGGGATCTGTATGACCGACAATTATATTTTAAAACCAATAGTCGAAGGCGAAAATGTTGAAGTAGTTAATGTTGCATGCGAATCGAAACAACTATATTAATCAGGATTGCCGGAATACTCTCAGATTAACAGCAGACGACGAGACTTATTTACTGGAGTACCTACTCAATGACGCACTCATAGATAGGATGTGCAGTAGCGGGATTGTCCCACCAATAAAGATGATTGGACATCGAAATGTTTATCTTTTTCACATTAGCGTTTTTTTATTTATACATAATTATGCCTACCTAGGATAGCAAATGTTCATATCCGAAGTGTAAAGTGTACTGGTGTGCGGGCGATTTGCCATCATAGCGCACACAAAAAAATATAGCGCGCAAACAATTTCTTCGAGTGCCGCTTTTTATCAAAGGTTGGCGACCATGTTGGACCATGGTGTAGAATCATGGACCTAGAAGGCGAGGGAGAGAATACGGATTGACGCTTTTAAATCCTGGAGAGACACGTTCAGCATACCATGGACAACGCGATACACGAATGTCTCTGTTTATGCGTTTAATACTTCGATCGATCGGCCTGGTATTATAGTTTGAATATGTGCGTTTCATTAATGTAAATTTAAAACATGGAAAAAAAGCGAAACTGCTTCTGTTTAAAAACGTTTACGGAGTCGGTCTTATATATTTTTACGGCGGTGACGTAAGACATTTTGTTTCGGAGGCTGACCAGTCAAGTTTTCAGAAGATTCAAGACTGCCGAATCGGCGAGTAACAGCCCAGTTTCGCAAAGGTTGGTGTTTTTTCATTAACATAGGTTTAATGAATATATTCAAGAAACCAATTAGAAAACCCAGGACTAGCTATCGAAGGTAATTACGGCAACAGTCTCCATTCTGCAGGAACTGAAGATCGAGAACAGATTCTCAATCATTTTCTTGAGACGAATCCATCAATTCTTTTAGGCATCTTGCGGGAAGGGAAGATAGCTTGGAGAAGCTTGTTGTGGTGGACCACGTCGAAGGACAAAGAGGTAGAGGAAGATCCCCACCCGTTGGAGCGACCGAGTGGAAAAGGCAACAGGCACTTCTCTGGAGACAGTCCTAAGATCTGCAGGATGCCGAGAAAAGTGGAGGAACATAGCCAAGAGGGCGGGAGTTTATAGAGATCACGATTCTCAATCACGAGGGACCGACATGAATGAATGAGTGTGAAAGATCATATCTTTCATTGCGGAAAATGCAGCTTTCTTTGATAATTGTTATTAGTTTTATTATACTTATTTATGCGTCGTAATGCATCTTCGTTAGTAATGCGATCAAGCCAGGCCTTACACTGATACGGAAATGTTTTCTTAATTTCTCCCCTAAATTGCACGAAAGATGTTTAATGTGCACACCCTGATTTTATCCTAGGAATATTGATCCGAAGGCGTATCAGACTAAACCGTGG
This sequence comes from Eubasilissa splendida, assembly GCA_031772225.1. Classification (NCBI taxonomy): domain Eukaryota; kingdom Metazoa; phylum Arthropoda; class Insecta; order Trichoptera; family Phryganeidae; genus Eubasilissa; species Eubasilissa splendida. The sequence continues at coordinate 30,854,749 of CM062853.1, read as the reverse complement.
GCTGGAGTACGAGAGTAAGTCGAATATTAGCTCGTCGTGGATGATTTGATGGGCAGAACCATGACTGATGGTCAAAAAAGACGCTAACTCGCCAATTAGCTAGAAACATCACTCGAGCTTGCTGAATCTTGTCGTCCGCGGTGGAGGTTGACGAGCGTCCTGCTCCCTCTTCGTGCGTCACACTCGTCCGGCCACTTTTAAACTTCTCTATCAACAAAAAAAAAAACACTTTTAGGTGATAAAGCACTGTCCCCGTATTGTGATGAAGTCTACGATGAATTTAAGCCCCTTGCACACCCTCCGACCATAGAAATCACTGCTCGTTATTCCTCCTCGGTGCAAACTGCTAGCGGAGCGGACACGCTTACACTGCAATACCCGGAAGGCAAATGACGCGATCGGGATCAAGTTTCGCACACGTGACCAACGCAGTCGTACCAACTGACGCATGCGCAGAAGGCAGTATGACAACCTCGAAGGTGTGTTGTGACGAAAGTGTAGATATTTTATGACATTTGAACGCCTGAACACTACCGCGAAACGTGGACGTGTGACGTACAAACACTTCGAGTTAGGCTCGGGAAGTTGGCAATCACACGAAGAGGCAGGCACACTGCTGGATGGTGCATCGTTTGTATCATTCTTAAACAATTCTCTCCTAGCAGTACAGTACAGTACAGTACGCGTGCGGTTCAAGTCTCCCGAAAGAGCACGGAGCCGAGCCACGTGTGGTTGTGTAACGTGCGCCCCGGTGTGGCGTGGTTCACGATACATTATTAAATTTGCATATTGCACCAGTCACGTGGGCACGCCTGCCGTGGCCCAGTTCACCAACTTACAAGGAGTTTTGTGCAAATTTTATAAATCCGAATCGGTAACACATCATATTGTTATGCAGTGTTTATAATAAATGGGTCGGCTGTGTGCTCAGTGCTAACTTTTTACTATAAAGTAAAGTAAAATTATTTGCGGGTTGTTTGATCATTGGTAAAAAAGTATTTACTTCTCGAAAGTACATCCCGGAGTAAAGTAATATTCTCCGATATCCGATAGTAAAAACGAGAATGGTTGAATGTGGCGGACTCCTCACAGCTGTTTCAGTCACTTCGATACTTTGACAAATGCAGTACACGACAATCAATCCTCAATATTTTAGTGATGACAGTCGTCAGATGATGATGATGATCTCGTTGTTTAATTTACATTAGCACATAATCCGAAAAAAATTGATGTTTCGATAAGCCGCGAAGAATTTTTACCTACGGGCGTTAGTAAAAAGTTACCATGGTAACAGTTTATTACCGATTACACAAATATTGATTGATCAGTGCCAAAAATAACCGCTTAAGAAAAATTTCCATTTTGATTTGACGACATAACGATAATAATTTATTTTCCCGATAAACATACATTACGCATTACGGAATCGGTTAAATAAAATAAACATAGAAAAATAAATAAGATTGACAACATCAAGTTATATTATAAAAATACTAATAATTCACTAGTTCTACAACACTTCTACAACAATTTTTTTCTTCTCTATTTTTATTTCTGTCGAATCTTTATCTTTCTCGAATTAAATAACACCACAACAGCACGAGAAAAACTGGCTACTTTAACACAGACGGCAGTTTAGCAAAGTAGCCAGACATCAGAGGTGGGGGTCTACTCCATCCCACACAATAAACTGCGAGCATTTAATTGCAATATATGTTATATTATAATATATTCACATCTGTCACAACAAAAACATGTCTGTCAACAAAGTCTAATAAATAATTTCAGGAGAACACATTCTTATTGTGAAGTTGTAATTATTCAGAACATAGCGCTGTGATATTTTTAAATATGAATTAAATATATTAATTATAAAGATATACATATAAAATCAATTTTATCGAAAAATATTGTTGTTGCGCCACCGGGATTCGAACCTGGATCTCTTTCCTAACCGGGGAAGGTGCTTTATCCAACTAAACTACAGCGACATTATTTTTAGCGACAATTTTCGACCTTATATGTTACCTTTTTGATATTAATACATTTAATCGTTCCATCATTTGACAGAGCCACCTACCTTATTTTTACAGAATCTCAAATTATTTCTAATAAATAAATTGAAAAATAAGGTGGGACCGCCTATGCTCGAGCAATCATTCATATTACGAGTGATTATAGTAATTAAAAAGATTACACGGGTAACTGAATGTTGATAAAACTTTTCCGATATAAACAAATTTCTCATTATTGCATTATCTAATGGGTAATGTTGAAATTGCAACATCAAAAAAAGATCGGTCGTTTCTTGGAAGATATCAGGCGTAAGGGACTTGAGATAAATAGAACACGATTGCAGATCGTGAATACCTTCATTCCTCTCGGCTCCTGCATAACTGGTAACGGTGATGCTGCAAAAAGTGCAATGTTAAGTTGGTAAATAATATAGATAGGTGCACAGTCCCTTGTTGTTTCCACATGCACTGGAGGCGAATGCTTAGAATCCCCCGGACAGCAATGTGTACTAATACATACTTGAATCTTGGAAAAATTAATGATTTATTTATTTATTTATGTTAAATGTGTTCACCTCACTAGATCAGAGTCCGCATCGAGATGGATAGTGATTTCTCTATATCATTTACATTTGTTCTTTTTTATCATTTGCCCTAGGTTGGTTGCGGTCGTTCGAGCATTACGGATAGATGAGCAGGGTGTTACAGACCTAGTCCGCAATTACTTTACTAAATTACGAGTAATTAAGGAATATGCGTAAATTCTGCACAGTTGCTGAAAATATTATTGTTAGATTTTTTTTTAACATAATCGTGTTAAGTTTTAAAACTACGCATTTCGAAATAAATATTTGCGAAATTTATCCATTATTACTTACTCGCTTGCTTACAATCACGCCGTTTACCGCGGGGGGCAGGCAGAGAGGATAGAGCGTTATACTCTTCTGTCCTAACACACAATTCTCGCCTCATCCACATTCATACATCTTCTCATACAAGCTTGACCATTATTGAGACTTCCAACAGGACCATCCTCCAGTAACTGGTTTACCTGGTCGTGCCAAGTCTTCCGCGGACGTCCGGTGCCATCAACATTTGCGTCATATATATTTTTTAGCATTCTCTCCTCATTCATCCGTTCCAAATGACCAAACCACCTTAGTGTATGTATGTTATTTAATTAAATCTCTCCAAATGAGCAAACCACTTAAGTGATCCTTCAGCTTTACACTATTTCTTTATTTCTTCATTATTTACTCTGTCGTAAATGGATCTGCCACATATACGCCTAAGTGATCTCATTTCCACTGCGCTCAGTCTACTTTTGTTCCTCTTCTGCCAGCTTCAGGCCTCACTTCCAAACATCAGTGTTTAATCTAATAATTAATATATTTTTTTAAATGTTTATATCTCTTCAATGGTTGAGATTAAGCATATATTCATCGAACATTTTCGACTCATAATTTTGTCAGGTATTCATCCATAAAATATTGTGGACCAGGTCTGTTACACCCATCTCTATTAGCCATCTGGCTATTGAAGATGCATTGTCCATTGGTCATATGGACCGACAAGATCAAACAAGCTGCCTATTGCGACGGGTATCCAACCCGCGAGCTACAGAGAAAAGTGGAAATGGGTAAAGATTCTGTTTGAAAAAAGGATGTGATCTACAGTCTTGCGTAACCAATTAACGCAATCAAATACCCCAATCAAACATACTCTTAAATTCAAATAATGTACCGTTCCGGCGATGATGCGACACACATAATGCACTACGGAATGACAAAGCCAATTCGATTTCGTTTGGCGACGTCAGCATTCGGAGTCTCGCCTCGATAATAAAGCAATTTGAGTTGATATTCGAACCTACGCTAGATATCTTAAACCGCTCGGCCATGGATGGATAAGAGAGGTGTGTGGCGTAGTTTTATATTTTATAAAGATGTACACCACTGCTGACGACGTTTGCAGCGTAATATAATATATAATATAGTATATAATAATATACACAATATATAATTGACTTAAAAAGTGTCCCGAAATAAGAGTCACACCAATATTCTAACTATTAGGAGAACTAAACTAAACGTACGATCATCAGATCACTGGGCGAGTATCGTAACCACTAGACCACAAACGTTTATCATAAAAATAACTGCATTGGTACATTAAATTATTCAAAGTTGCGCACATATTCAAAAGACATTCATTCAATTCATATCGAAGATGTCGGCGGAACATTTACAATAAAATAATACTTTCAATAGATAAATTGACAAATAATAATAAATAATATTTTGCCATACTGGAACGTCTCGGATTATGAACGGTCGCAATTATTATTGCCCGTAGCATTACGCCCGACCGATACAAGGCGTGTAATGTAATATACGACACAAATTTACATATTGCAGCATTCAAATCGGCACGCCACTGTAAATAATAAATTTACGAGGCGCAATCGAAACGTGCTGTTCCACCCGCCCATCGCCATTATTATTTATAGGTTAAGTGGCAAAAAAAAAATTGACATCGTATAATGCTAAGTAGGTAGGATTGTCATTCGGCGTGTGAAAGCAGACTGACGAGGATGTGTCGCAAAACGTGGGGATAATTTAAAAATGATTACGCGTTGGACTCGGGTCTTTTTTAAGTTGTAACAAAACAAATATTACTAAAAATTAACCATTACCAGAGAATTTATGTACACGATGCATGTGCCTACAAACGGATGAACAATGTACAGATTATATATTATGTGTACCGCACTGACGTAAACTAGGAAGACGTGGACAACGTAAATAGCATATTGCTATGTACTCGCGTCAGAGTTCTCACGATGAAAGAACACCTGTTCTTATGCACATCACGACCGCTACATGAGGGTAAATCTGTGTTTATAAGGCACAGTGAATATTTTTAAAGTCAGCTGTGTAATAACCAAGTACATCCTGAATCTTCTGACGTATAACCAACACGCATCACATAAAGATTGAACAAACTAGCACCTGAAAAAGATTACGACAATTAGAAATAGTCATTGTTCCATACATAACATTTATTGTATGTTATATAAAAAAAAACAATTATACTTTTGAACGAGCGAAGTGCCACTACTGGTGACATTAGATGTGCATGAAATGCAGTCCTAAAGAGACAACCACCATGTGGTAGTGTCGTTTAAAATTAATTAAACTCTGTGAAGTTTTTTGGCGTTTGACTTGTTACCTCATGCATACATACAATTCGCGGTTTACCAAATTTTAATCAGCGTATCTCCGTCTCTTTCTTTCCTCACCTATCCTTAAGCACAAGGAAGAAAGAATTTACAGACTACTTCTGGAAGGTATCTGAGATAGACGCGCCTGGCGAGCATTGCAATGACAAGAATATAGTTCTATCGCCTCCACAATCATCATTACCGCGACGACTCCTGCAGATACCAGTGCGTGAAACAGAGCTCCCGACAGTCTAAAAAAACAGCCACTGAGCGCCACTCTACTTGCCGTCGCTTTCCCGACCACAACCTCCGTTAACTATTTGCGCGCAACTTTATTGTACGGTCTAATTTCTCAACATTTTGTAAACTGCGCTAAATAAACCTGTGCCAACTGTAAGTAGTCCTTCCTTCTCCAACTCCTTAATCATAGTCAAACGAATGTGAGTGAATGGGTGGTTATTGGGGCACTCATTCACTCACGCTATAGCACATTCTCTTGATTTTGACATATACACTCGTACAAACGCTCATATTCTCCATAATACCACTAGAGTTAGGTTGTAATCACAAGGATTAGCAGAAGCTCTTAATAAACCGCCCAATTTATGTCCATCATTCGTGTTTAGGATGATAGTACTCAACTTGGTTTAACAGTGAGAAAAGGAATTGAGACAGTGGAGTGATGTGAACACAAGAAAGTACTTATATTAGTTCAACTGGCTTATTCAATACTGCTTATGTTGCAATATAAAGCAATAGGATTAATTTGTGGAAAACTTAAAAGCGAAAGACGTTATCCTGTGTCCGATTCGCCATAACGAAATATTAAAAAGGTATTTGCTCCAAAAACACACGATCCAAAGTGCTTCTCGACCTAAAGGTAGATCTTTCCCAAGAGGAAGGGGGAGGTAAAATAGAGAGGGAGAGGAACGGTTTAATTTTCAGAGCAGTGTCACAGTTTGTACACAGCGCTAATGCCGCCGGTGTTTCGGGCTTTAAAAAAAGCAATCAAACTACTAAATTAGTTTTAAAGTAATCGCTTCTACCGTTGCATATTTATTTGCAAGAACGTAATGTACATTTGTATGCTACAAAGTAAAGCTATTAAACTAATGAATCGGCGGACGTGCCGCGCTTCTAGATCGCGCCTTGCGAATGCCGTGAACGGCCCGGGGGCTGCTTTTGAGTTGTTACGGGCTTGCGAGGGTAGTTAGCCTAGTGGAGAGGAAGGGGAGAGTTATTGGGTTACAATACTGACAAGAAAATACCCCCCCACCCCCTCAATAGAAAAAATAAATGTTGTTTCAGAAAAAAAGGGTACGATACCCGTATGAAGTAAATATGGCCAATTTATCTAGAACGCAATTTTATTTGAAGTATCGAGAAGAGAGTAGTCGTTGTCAGGAAAATGAATGTCTGAAGAACTATGTTCTTCATCATCATCAGTCGCTTAAAGAAGGTTTTCTCAAGTCTTTCTCTCCATTGTTATTTGGCTGTCACCTAGTAACGCAGATGATTTCGTCAGTCCAGCTGGACTGCGGTGATGGACTACCAAGTCCCGCAAGACCACTAAAGAAGAAGATTAAATTCGCTATTGTCAGGGATAGTCACATTGGACTGTATGAAAGAATATTGGAGAAAGAGACTAAAGAAACCAATCACCAACTGAGCCCCGTCTTTCTCTCCGCAATCCATTATGTAATCCCTGGAAGTTGATCACTTTTAAGACGCACTCAAATTGCAGAAAGGTACCGATTTCTCGAAGTAGATAGGTGAACCGGCGCGTAGTCGAAAAGAAACAGTTTTTATTGTTTTCAGTAAGGCGATCAAATTAACATTGATGTGCGCCGCGCCGGTTGGCGAGCAAGCAGATAATCTCAAGCATGTGTCTGCGATAAGTTGAAAGGAATTAAGAACTTCTCTAACATGCCTCTTTAAATAATACCTCGGCTTCGATTTACAAACGAAATTTTTTAATTTTTTCGATATACGGCAAAAAAATATACGTAAAGTACACTTTTAGCACATTCTCATTTCGAACAAGGAGTAAACATTCTATAATACTTCGAACTGACTCACGACGAAGAACGCATTGCTGTCGAGGCATTAATTGCAACAAAGAACTATAAAAAGCAGTTCAAAACAACCAGGCCCTTCCACAATAGTTAGTGGAGCTAAAAACAGCATAACGATGCTAACTAAGTATACAAGAACAATTCTACAATTTAAATTTAGAATATAATAGTAAATTTATTACTTTAAAAAGGGCAACTTCTTTTATTGCTTGGTACCGCACACTGCTTTCGATTTCATTTCGCTCAAAATATTATCTACGGATTTTAAATGTTTCATTAACAGTGCTCAAAAACATTTATTTAAATAACTAGCTTTACAAATTAGCATAGCCGAAACTCATAACAGAAATAATTTTATTTCAACATTTAATTTAATATTGATAATAAAAATAACCTAATATCCAGAAAAATGTAACCTCGCTCGCTTGACAGCAGAATGACTGGGAATGACGTTAGAATCATAGGTTGGAATACACTATGAAAACAAACTATGTAGAAGTGTCATTGTACCCAGTTGTCAGTAAGGATTATTCCCTTTCGAAGACAACAGAATTAAGAACAAATTGTTTCAAAAATGCAGGAAATTCGCAGACGCAAAAAGGCCAACATAGATTCAGAATGAAAATATTTAGTTCAGTACGATTAGTATGAGGCTTGAAAAAAACAAGTTAGGTTCGTAAAATACCTACGTTCTAGCAATTTGCCGACAAACACGCACACACAGTTGTTACAAATGATTCGCAATTTTTCTAAATAACCCACGGCTAGACAAAAGCCCCTGAGAATGACATCATGTGATTCTTCACGTTCTTCTTCACCGTCAACACTTTATTTTTATCAATACATATAAAAGCGAACTTTATTCAAGACTCCGCAATAAAGAAAGGGTCTTTACAACACGCAGGGAAAGGTAAAGGTTCACGCTGTGGAAGCAGAATAGAACACTGCAATGCTAGAGAGATGAAATGGAATAGTTATTTTTAATGGAAATAAAAAGTAAAAAAAAAAAACGCATTATAAGCTAAAAATTTTGTGATAACATTACATTTTTATAAAACTGGAATCAATCCGATGGAATTTGTATCAAAATCGGCATTTCGCTTTACGGCTAACAGTCAACGTATCTAGGCCGTATTAGCGAGGTGTTGGTGTAGTACATACGACTATCAATATAACCAGTTGTGCAGATACAACATAACTTATTTTGCCATTAGATACTGTGTCGCTTAGTTTTAATGTGACGACTTGATCTCAGCATCCTTAAAAGGTATTATTGAATAATTACGGTGACACCAATGGACCAGCGTCTGATGCGGTGACCGTTAACGAGTTCTTACCATGTAAGGTGATGTCTCGTTCGTCATAATTATATTTGATTTGAAATGGAGACCCAGAAAGTTGAAAACGCCATCGACTTTCACGAAACTAAATACTCCTCGTATTAAAGAATATCTGATATACTTATATCCTAATGTTCTCTTGCACGTCACGCGTAGGGAAATTTGAAAAAAAAAAAACCGATACGCGCCATCAGTGCAGTGTCATTTTTTTGTGAAATGCGGAACGAATTCGGTTGTTATTTGACCTTTTACAAATAGAAAAAAAAAAACAAGTTAATTATGTCAGAAGATTATTTCCTAATAAAACTATAATGCTGCTGAACTGTTGTAGGTAGGCAATTATTTAAATTACGTCCTGTATACGTGGGTACGAAATTATTTAAATTATGTCATATATATTGTCATTCGCGTCCGTCCTAAGACTGGTTTTAACCCATTCCTAACCTAATGCGTACATACGCGCTGAGGTGTAATGAAAATCGTACTACAATTATTTGGAATCTTCATCCTGTCGATATTTGTCATTGGATTATTAGCCATCTTATAAACACTCACAAAATAATAAAAGTCCTCGTATCATCCAGTATAGCTCGGTTATACAAATTCTCAAACTCGGTAGAATGTAATGCGTTTCAAACTATAGAGTTACATTTAATGTCAGTATTTAAAAGCTTGTAAAAAGTATGCATTAATCTCCGAATCAGCGCCCGCGCAGATCACTGTTGTGTTCTCTCATGGATAGTTTTGTTTACGTTATTTTGTAATTGTGGTTCTGATTTCTGTATTTGTTTATGATCGTGAGGATACTTGAGAACCTTCACTATCGATTTCTTAAAAACAAATCATAAATTTGTTGCATTATCGTAGTGTAAAGTCGTAAATTAAAATGTGGCGTATGAAAGATGTCATGCGTATTTATGAACACGATCAATGGGTTAAACACTCATCCATTCATCCACTGCAGATCTTAGGGCTGTCACCAGAGAAGTGCCTGTTGCCTTTTCCATTTGGTTGGTCCAGTAGGTGGGGGATCCTATTATACGTCCTTCGACGTGGCCCATCACAGCGAGCTATCTTCCCTTTTCGCAAGATGTCCAAAAAATTTAAGGATCCGTCTCAGGCAAAGAGTCTGTTCTGTGATAATTCCACGTTGGATGCCTTCGAGATGAGGTGCTGGAGGTTGATGCTGCATAAATCGTGGACTGCGAAGCGCACAAATGTCTTTATCCTCCAGGAGTTGCAAATAATGCAGAAAGACTTTCGACAACATGCAGGTGAAGGATTCTCGCATACTTTGGACGTGTTGCCGGAAGAAACGGTTCGGGCTCTCGTGGATACACACACACACACCTACTACTTTCCATGTTGCACTCTTGTGGACACACGCAGGTGTGGAATGATAATCGAGTGGAAATATCAAAAGGCACTTCTCTGGTGAGAGCTCTAGTCAAGAGGGAGGGAGTTGAGTCACGAGGGACCGACGTAGAAAATGATGATAGATGATAACGATAGCTCGATACTAGAGTTTATGAATTTAATTTTAATTTAGTCACATTCAGTTCTTTTCAAATTGGCAACAATGATATATTTATATAAGAAAATCAGAAATGAAATAATGTTCAACATTTTAAAAGAACTATACAGGCTTGTCGACCGATTCAAAGGTTCAGAACTCCGCACTTAACGACTACATTTAATTTTTTAAAAATTATTTTTAGGTATGTTTCCTTTAAAATCATTTTAATATCCGTCAACACTGTATTATTCCCCCCCCCCCCCTTAATGTTCCGTCTATCTGTATATGTACTCCATCTCTCTCTTTCGTATATAATTTTATATTATGTCTCCCTTGGTGTTTTATTAAACTATACATCTGTCTATATATCTCCCCTTTATGTATTTATGATCAGTTTTAAATACGCCCTGATGAAGTTTGATATAAGCGAAACCGGTTGACGTATAATAAATTTTGTCGTTTCATACAAAGTGATTGTTATTTTATTTAATACACTCATATTTCGATGTGTCATTCTTACTAATGACAGTAATAAGTAATATTACTAGAATGAATACACTTCGCGCTGTCTTTAAATCAAAAAAAAATTTGAGATTCACGCACTCTCATTCGTGCTCCACTCCTATTGCGGCGATAGCTCCCAGCGCATGGGCACATTTCTTGGCACGCTCAAGTAAAATCACGTATTCAGCTCGTGGCTGCAATGTAAACTGCGATATTTAGGCGCTGCAGTGCTTCACTTGGCCAACTATTTCAGGATCAATACATATTCGGAAGGACTACACAGTTCACGACCCTCATACTTCACGACGGAGAGCCATCCACCCCTTGACATCGCTGTTGTGATCCAAGTATGCTTGGCATTAGTGATGAGCACAAGGTCACGAACTGTTAGTCGATCACTTATACTTTGAGTCACACTCACTGTCAGTGATCGAGTATTTGAAAACATCGTGATTCGTGAATTGATTTATTTATCATTATTATTATTTTTTCTAACTTTCCTATTCAAAATAATTACGTCATAATCATGACCAGCACCATCTATTCAATTCTGCTAAAAAAACTACTCATGTTTGCAAAGAATTTAACTGTCAAAAAGTTGTATGCATAAATTTGCTGGGAATCCAAAAATACACCTGTATTTTAAAAAAAGGTTTTATTCTCTTCGTGATGATAATTAAATTACATTTTTATTAATTAATTATGCTAGAATATGTTTTTAATGCAATTGAAGTTTTAATGTTACGCACGGTCTTTTTTTTGTTTAATTATTTATTTCATGTATTGTGCGGCGCACGGACATTAATAATGAAATAGTGATCACAGTCACAGTTTTCAATCACTGATATTATCGAATACCAATCACAATCACACCAGTGAATCAAGAGTCGCATTCTTTTCTCATCACTACTTGACACCCGCCTACTTTGCTACTATGTCAACTGCAACCTCCTCGCTTTCACCTTCTCCAGGATGTTCAGTGTGTAATTCCAGTAGTTTCAAATTCTTTAACATCCTCCCGGCCGAAGAATTGGAAGAATCTTTTGTCCGTTGCTGTAGTCAGGCCTTGTGCACTCGTGCATGCGTGTTTAATTATAACATACAAATTATTAACGGATCGTTAATGTTAGATAGTCCCAGTATGATATTAAGGTACAATGTAAAAAAATAAAAGTTATATTACAAAAAGGCAAGTGTTGGAGGGACGCTTGTAAAGAAACAATGACAGCGAACCTCGACGCGGTTGTAGTCAAAATGGGTAATTCAATTGCACCCACTTGTCGGTTTGGAGAATGTCAAATAAATTTAGCATACATAATCAAGCGGGAGAAGTTTCCAAGAGAGGCGGCTCGTGCGCCACGCGGACCCTGCAAAATATCAAATTATACAGTTGGCTCGCGGAGCGTGCTGGTGCTGGAACGTCTTAATTGGCTGCTTTGGTTAATCAGACCCGCGAAATCGGGTTAACACATTCCGAATATTTTGACAAAAATCACCTTCCTCGACCGTGACATTCGAGCACCGGCAATTCTGTGATCACAGAGTTAAGCAGCAGATTCAGGAGATTCGTAACATACTTTGTACATGTTGCCAGAAGAAATTATGACAGTCTCCTGCAACACGTATATACTCTTTATTTTAACTTGCGTTTCATTTTCACCTTTATCGGTACCGGGATCGAAATTAAAGAGCTTCCAAAACCTCTTTGAAGATAAAGGGTTTTGAGGTGTCCATCATCTATCCCGATAGCTCTCGCGTACTAAGCGAGCGCTCCACAATCATGCCGGCCCCTGAACGCACCCTGTAGATACTTCGGGTTAGTGATGAGAAAAAATGCTACTCTGACTCACTGGGGTGATTGTGATTGATATTCGATCAGTGATTGAAAACTGTGACTGTGATCACAGTTTCATTACTGATACGCGTGCACCGCACGATATCACAATATACGAAATAAGCGTATTTACTTATATTATTCAAACTTTATTTGTGTAAAAAATATATTCTGGCATATATAATTAATATATATCTAATCCAATTTAATATCATCACAAAGAGAATGAAAACTCTTAAAAAATGTGAGTTTATTTTAAAAGTCTAATTCTCATCGTTTCGGGTCAAATGCTTATGAAGAATTATAACGTCATTTCTTCATTAATATTTTAATTTCATATACAAAATATAAATAAAATAAAAAAATGAAACCCGAATCACCAGATATTTAATCACTGATAGTGAATGTGACTCAAAGATGTCAGTGATTGACTCACGGTTCATCACTACTTTGGGTGTAAAATTAGATTCTCATCAGCCTCAAAAACGCGCCCGGTACCGACCGGATAACATGCGCCACTGTTCTCGCGGCTGCCTCCCCGTTAAGATCTATAGCAGACTTTTTATTTGTAACTGCGCTTAAGTAACAATAAACTTCTGTCGTAAGTAGGTTCTTATATTATATATACAATACATCGCCGCGATTATAATCAAACTAACATGTGAATGATGGGTAGTTGGGGCACTCATCATTCGCACCACACCAACTTTTGACATATACATTCGTACCCGCACATATCTCACATATCCCCAAACTGTGGTGCCAAATTGTATTTTTGATATATGTACTGTATTATTTGCACATTTTTAATATCATGTTTAATATAAATACTTGAACTAATTTAAACATATTCAAATCAGCCCTGATCAACTTTCTAACGAGATAGTATTAATTAACAACTATTTAAGGCTATTTTGACTTGTTATTTGTATTCCTTGGGAGTGTTAGGTACACTCCCGATGGTAAATTTCCACGCCCAGCATCTGCGGGAGGCTCGAGTTCTGTTCCTAGCCAGGGAGATTTTTATTTATTTATTAAATTGAATTTATAAATATTACTTTTGAACCAGAAAACAGTGTCTATTCAGGGATGGTATGATACACGTGTCTGAGACAAGAAACGCGATTTAAAAAAATTATTGTAATTATTCGTTTGAAAGTTTCCTAAGATTGCTAATTTTATAATAGGTACCTTTAAAACGTTTATTAATTGTACATATTTAAAATACATTGCTTTTAAATTATTTGCAACATTTTGTTGACTCGTAATACTTCATTATTTAAGACTGAATGAAAACTCATCTAATTAAAATTTATTTCAATTATAATATCATATATTTGTATTTAATTTTAATAAATACGTGGACGCTAACCGTCAATGCTATACACACAAAATTAAAATTTGCCCAAAGAGCAATGGAAAGGGAGTATTTCTAAGAGATTGAGTATGTACTAAACGTATAAATTCGATAGAAATACAAAGTAACAGATGCCATCCAAAAAATCTGTTGATGTTGGAATGTAATTCTCGAAACTATTGTCGTGATATAAATGTTATGTCGTGTGTATGTAGTACAAATGTATCATGTTGCATAAGACACTGGTGTGTCAATTATTTTACTTAGGACAAATTATAGATATCTCATAGAGACGAAGCTATTTATATTATATTATAAGGGAAGTATGGGTAGTGCAGGGCTCACGACCTGTCGTCGGCTGGCTTAAGTGATTACTTTACACAAAGTAACGTTCACCAATTCTACCATACTTTCCATATAATATAATATAAATAGCTTCATCTCTATGAGATATTCATAATCAGTAATTGTGTGTTCTTGGACATACTCAAATATTGTTAATTTACTTATTCAATTTATCGCACCCCCAAAAGAATTTCACACCCTTCGAGATCGAGGCACAACCCTGGCGAGGGGACCATTACCACGCGGACCTCGGCCGATCTGCATCAGTTAGACAAACGCAAACTGGCAAATTAAGCAATTAAACCACCATTAGCCATTCCACGAATTAATGTACTAAACAATTAGAAATCTCAATCAGCGTGCGTCGCTCTCGAGCGGCGCGAACGCTACCAGATTCTGGTACAGCGTCTGGTGCGTCCTCAATGATGATGATGTTATGACGACAGCTGCGATCAGGAATGGCTTCAGACTGATAATTAAAACGTTTTGGAATATAATCAAAAATATGGCAAGTACTTGCGAGGACCCCCTTATTTTTAAAACTGCAGTATGACGCCAGAAAATGAGGGTAACTACTTCACTTTTTAATTAATTAATTATTTATTCTGTTCACGTTCTTAATATCCGTAAATATTATATATTATAAATATACAAAAAAGACGAACAAGCTTCATAATGTAAGAGATGTTCACTGTCTTCTTAACTAGACCGAAGTCTGTACTAAAGGAGACAGGTTCATCCTTGTTGTCTATCATACAAATATGAATATCTAAACTAAAACTATTAGGAATGAGGTAAACAGGGTTTTAAAAGAATTCTAATAACACAATAAACAAGTAAAGTAGTCTCACTATCCCATGATTGCAAAACTGAAAAATGAATACAAAGAAATGATGTTCTGTTGATGTGATCATTTCCATGAACCGTTGCTCACCATGACCTCTCGCAATCAATGTAGAGTGACTAGTCGAGATCACTTTATTGTATTGATAACTACAGTTCTAATGGGCCGATTTTGAAAATTAAAATGCAGTTATTTTTATATCGAAAGCCATTAAATTATACTTAAAAAATATATATACATAATAATTGTTCACTCATCCCGGCACACATTTCCTCATTCTTTTTATGGTATTAATGTTTCTGTTTTTTTTTACTAACTTACCATTACGCCGTTTCCCCGCGGGTCTCTTCACTCACTCTTTGTCACGCTCTTCTGTCCTGACAAGACACATCTCGCCTCATCCACATTCATACATCTTCCAGTATCTGGTTTATCTGTTCGTGCCAAGTCATCCGCGGACGTCCTCTATTTCTGGTGCCATCAACACTTGCGTCATATATCTTCCATACCATTGCCTCCTCATTCATCCGTTCCATATGACCAAACCACCTTAGTGTATGTATGTTATTTAATTAAATCTCTTTTTGCTCTTTTTAGATTGAATATAACACTTTTAGTCTAATTTTGACCTTGTTTTGTATGTCACTACTGCATTCTGTTTACTATTGTGCCGGAAAAGCACTATCTGCCATAATACTAGTGCAGTATGTTCTTACTTTGCCGCAATGTTTTATTGTTAATTTTATAACATAACGCATTGTAGCAAAAATCTACAAAAAAATAAAAAAAATATTATCAATGACCATATAACTTCATACAGGACAATTGCACACAAAGTAATACAATATTAGAATAAGTATTATCAGTATAAATTACTTCATAATATTAGCAATATTTGAACATGTCCAAGAACACACAATTACTGGAATTTTACTTGTTATTAAACAGATATCAGATATCTCATAGAGACAAAGCTATTTTTTTATTATTTAATGGAAAATATATGGAAATATTGATTGGAAGAACCGAAGACAGATCGTAAGCCCTGTAATTATTCCATACTTCCATATATTTTCCATTAAATATAATAAAAAAATACCCTTTTCTCTATGAGACATCTGATATTTGTTTACCTCATAATAACTAACATAAAGTTAGGTTAGGTAATTTGATACAATGGTAAAGGTAACAAAAGCACTACGCACTTGTTTATATGTGCAATTGTCTACGTGTTCATCTGTCTCGAAATACAGTTGTACATTGTGTTGTTGTGAAGACCAGAGCTGAGAGTTCTTGTAATGAGTCCAAAGGTCTGGTGGATGCTGGGGCAACATTTCGTCAAAACTATCCGATAAGTCGAGCCCATCCTGCAATTGAATATATTTGAATTCACAGGCCGGTCCGGCCCTGCGGTTCGTCAATCATCCGCGCGCCGCGCTCGTGCGCTAAGCGACGCGATCGTTTGCGAGCCTAATCGCCGCATGCGAGGCGTGAATACGGCGTGATTACACGGAGATTTATGATTGTTGTCATTTTCCATCGCCGTTTTGTCCGGCGGAAGTGAATGGAAGTAATCCGGCGAGCCGATGGATGGCTCCATTCTGCGCCCGCGCGCGATGTGTAACACTCGCGGCCGTGTCGCGGTGCATTGTTCAACTTTTGTTTTTTGCTACGGTCCAAATACGCACCTCGGGCATTTCGTGGAATAGCTAGTCGCTCTATACAATATTTTGTGGGTGGATACCAGTGGCGGTCGGTCACTTTTTGGATAATAAGTTTATACCTACTATCAAATATGCAATCATCGACTAGCCCATAAACAAGATGAAAACACTGAAAAAAATAGTTTGTCAAATCAGCTCTATAAATCCTTTACGCTCCACTCTGCAACATCAATTACAGATACAAATTTTTCATTTTTTAAATGATGAATTAAATAGACAATCGAAGGATATTCGAATGTTTCAATACTTCGGCTTCAAGTATTTAAGCTAAACTGTCAAAAATGCGTCACACAAACAAGTTCTCCAAAACAATCCACTCGTTTCGCAATATGTATGCTATTCTGTGCATTATACCCATAAGCATTAAAGTCGTTTTTTGTACGTTGGATGTTATTCAAATGAATGCGATGCGCGAAAGATTAATACTTTCAAACTTTGTGGATACGGAACGAATGATAGAATCAACTGTTGCTGGTATCTGAATTTCGACTCGATTGATGCCGTATCGAAGTGTGTGTTTTTTTAGAAACAAAAAGTCCAAAACTTTTTGATCTTAGAACACAAGGGATGCGGAGCATCCAAAACATGTATGAAGCGACCGCGCCTGGTGGATACTTGACTAAATTAAGAGTCAAAAATGTTCTAGGAATATGGGACAATTTTAAACCATGTCATAGCATTTCAAAAAAATCGTAATTGAAATATTTAATTGATTCCAAATCATACATTGAATACAAAAAATGAAAGGTCATCGAATTTTGAGCAGCCAGACCTTCTTTTGTTACGCGATTTAGGGCCTGAAGCAAAGACATAGATTAATAATGGATAAATATTGCAAATATTTATTTCAAAGTATGAAGACTTGAAGCTTAATATTAATAATATTTTACGTAACGAATTTTAGTAATTTAGTCAGGTATCCACCCCAGTGACATGTTATTATTCTGGAAATAAAGACATCAGGAATTGGCGACCTAAGCTTATATTCCTCTATGATAGGTTAGGTTAGTATTTAATACAAAGTCACGGTAACAGATTAATGTGCAGTAGTCATGCACCCGTCTTGTGCGCAGTCGTCCATGAATGCACCTATCACTAAATAATATCCAGGTATTCAATGAAATAGTAGATTTCGCACTCAGACGATAACATATGCAAATCTCTCGCAGTCAACGCACTGGTCCAGGAGCTTATATTATAGACGTAAAGTAAATTCTTAAACCTACACACGCTTTATTAATTATTGTTTTATTCATTCGCATGACAATTAGAACTCTCATGGTTAAACATCGCGCGCGCGTGCGTATGTGTGTTATGCGAGCAGTTCACTAGGAAGGAAGGCATGAAATTTTATTACATTTTAATCACATATATTTTTTTAAATTTGTTAGAAAAAGGCTGCTAAGCCTTACGCACTAGGTATGTACTATTTTTGGAATTCAAATTTTTAGTTAGCTACCGTACTAGGAACTGATTTCACAAATATGTTCTTTGCCTACCTACCGGGATGTGAAAAGTCATATAGATGAAATACAGGGATTAATGATTTAATATATTGGGTCGTCAAATAAATCTTTGTAGTTTTTTTAAATGCTATTTTGTTTATATTTTCTACTCTAAAATGTCAGCCTTGCCGTTTTCCTGTATATCTAATAGTTTTTCTTAATTTTTCGGCTTAAATAATTGAGTGTCAAGTTGAGAAAAACAAATATTTAAGACACATACTTTTTTTTGTCTTTAATCAAGGATCTAATAGTTCCAAGGGAAATTCTGACGCATGCACCCTACAGTCCAGACCTCGCTCCGTCAGATTATTACCCCTTTTCCGCTCTCCAATTTCAATACCAGAGCAGCCGATTTTTATAGAGATGCTTCGAAAAAATTGGTTGATAAATGGGATGAAGTCCTGGACAACAATGGATCATACATCATTGATTGAAATGTTGCAATTTTTGTTAAAAAATATGATTTAATAATAAATGATTGAACGAAACCCAATATATATATATATATTTTAAATTGGGTAACGATAATTCTTTCTTACAAATAAACTCAGCCGCCACAACTGTTTTTTTTCCGGTAGAAAGCGTGCATTAAAATATAAGAAAACTCCAATAAATACGAACAGATAATTGTATGCGGTTTTGTTGTGCTACAGTTCACATTCCAGTCACGATCCTCCCTAATCCTCTTCGACCCTTGTCGATCCTTCAGACGGCGCCCATTGGTGAAATGAAATTTCAGCTGTCAAACTGACGGCTTGACCGGAAGATTCCGCAGAAGCCTTTTGATGGATTGAGCCTTCGTCAAACTGCCCTTGAATATTCAATGATTGAATATGGTATTGGGTTAATTACTATTCGCACAAAACATGAGTCCAGATTGGCATTCGGAAGATTACATTTTTACTTGCACCGTTTTCGTTCGCAAGTCTAAATTGAACTAAATATTTTGGAAGCAGTTTTAAACTTACCAACAAAATAAATAAAACACCTTATTAGCAGTGGCATGCAGTAGGTGTAAATTTAGGTTATGCTGTTACCAATGATATTTTACAATCATATGTAATACAATATATGTACATTCGTTTAACCAACGTCTTTAGACAAAATAAATCCTAGTACTATTAATTTTAAAGTAAAATAATACCTTCTTAGCGATACAAAAAATGTATAGACGTTTTTAAGAACTTTCTATGACTGAACATGATTCTTATCCTGTTTGAAAATCATTTATATCACCAGCAAATGACGCACCCTCACTTAACAAGGACACAGGCCAACTGTCAATATCTTATGCCAAAATTAAACAAAACTTTTGCATAAAGATTCCATTTGTTTCTAGCACCAAAAATATACAACAGTCTAAATGCAAAAGTGAAAGACTGCAACCATAGTCTTGCATATTTTTCACGAAATGGGAAGAAATTGTATACTTAATGAATATTATTTTGGAAGAGTAATACGTCAGACCGTTAGACATTATTTATCAATGTAAGTACATAATACATGTCAAATTGAACCTAATAAATGTATTATTATTTTTATTTACGTAGTAAATAAAGGAAAAAATTATTTGTATTAAAGGTTGTAATAGTTTTGCCAATGGATTTTTGTTTTTCTCAAATCAAAAACCAATTCATGCACCAAAGTTTTAAAAACAATCATGAAATCAACACATTAAAAACACCAAGATGGTAAAATTGGCGAATTAGTAAAAGAGGAAGTAGATACTTCAATGATTTGCACGCAGTTGTAAGCCTTTCTAATGTTATTCTGTTAAAAATCGGCATAGGCAACGACTCCACACAAAACGGATCAACCGAAAGGAATTTCCAATTCAGTAAATAGCCATTTATGACATGAGTAATTTACTAGCTTAAAGACAGAACAGAGTAATGTGAATAGTTCGATGCGGCGAACACCAAAAAGCGCCATGGGTAGAGCGGTGAGTTGTCGTGGTAGTTTTTAGAACTAAGCAATTAAAGTCTCTACTGTTACACAGATGGCGCTAATTGTAAAATAATGTTTTCGTTTATGTTAATCCAACTATTTAAATTATATTTGTTACAACTCTTAATTGTCAACAACACAAAAACATAGTAAATACTACATTTTTCTGATCATCTGTTAGTACATTAGTACTATTAAGCCAATGTTCCCTCATAAGTGGTAATTAATGTTCTGTTCAAAATTTATTGGGATAATATTGCAGAGTACAATCTTTTGCAATTTTAAGATATATCGATAAATTGTATTTTATTAGTTTAATATATAAATTATAACATTAAATAATTGGTGCCGAAAAAACTGCTCAAGAAGATTTATGCTCTACTCACTTTGCTTAGCGCGCAAGAGGAAACGTTGCCAATAGATGATATCTTAAAGAACAGTTACGGTACTCAAGGACCCTCAATTATCTCGCTCTTACGTCAAACTCGTTTGTTAAATTAGCAAAAATAAAACTCATCTCAACGATGACACCCTCCTACGTCCCCCACCCGGAGGTAATACGTGCCTCCACACAAAAATTTCAGTATTTCAAATCTGAATTGCACAAACTCCGGGTCGCGCTTCCCGCGGAATGGAATACGACAATTACAGCCGTAAATCGAAATCACCGCAAGGTACGGGAGGGAAGTAGGGAAACGTGGTACGGGATGAGGTCGGTGAGGGGATAAGGGTTCTAATAGAAGAACCAGTGATCTCGTGAACCGGGATTTGGAAGGACTGCTCGCCTTACCTTGCAATGACGCCTCCGTAATCACTGCAACCGCCGCCGAGATCACACAAAATGGCACGCGGATGAGCCCGATCTCCAATCCCAATTGAATACGGCGATGTCACAAGTCCACCCACGGTACAAACGAACAATACGTGATCAAAACACAAAATACAGTGCTGGTGCACTGGAGCTGAAAGGTCTACACCGCGAATGCTATCGCGATGTCGAGATCGAACAAATATCGGTCAAGTTGACGTATGCTGGCGTCAAGGTCACATTTCACACTGAAAAGACGAGCATGAGAAAATGTATGAATGGGAATTTGGATGCGGAATGTACTAATAACAACGATCGCGGCTGAATCGAAAAGACGCGCCAAAATGGTGTTTGCGAATTCGGAACACTATCTTTATATTATACACTTACGAGTGTGAATAATTGAGATTATTCGGTTACTCACTTTTATTTATAAGATAATTTCGGGCGTCGCGCGCGTCCTAGTGAGTGATATCCTCCGCCCCCGCGGCACATTCAGCCCCGACTCATTACAGAAGACACGCGACACATATCGCACCGCGGAACAGCTGATGCTCTTTCGTGCAAATTACGACTATGGGAGTTTTAATGTGTTGATTTATGAAGCTAATCGACCTTTACATATTTAGATAGGAAAAGGTGGGGGGAAGTTTTGCCTATTTTATTATTAAAAAATTGGAGGCGATTGGGACAGGTGACATTGCAGACGTACTTATTTAATAATGTTCATTCTTACATGTGCATTTCATCTGATCTCAGCCCGCCTCACTAGATCAGAGTCCGTATCGAGGTAGGCAGTGTTTTACTCTTGTATCGCTTACAATCAGTTATTTATTGTTGTCGTGTTTAGTTTGTAGAACTCCATGTTTAATATATATGAAATTTAAAATATCAAATTGTAATAAATATTATTATTGAGTTCTGTTAGTTTGCGTAAGGCATTGTGTTACAGTGTTACAGCTTTTTCGGCGATTAAGGCCATTTTCAAACAAATTCAAACAATTCAAATTCTACAGTAAACATAAGTAGAGATTATACTTTTTTAAACAAATATCAGATATCTCATAGAAACAAAGCTATTTAAAAAAATATATTTAATGGAAAATATATGGAAGTATGGGATAATTACAGGGCTTACGACCTGTCTTCGGCTCACTTATATATATATATATATATATATACACAATTCACCAATTTTCACCCCTCAATCTCCACATCCATGTCTAACCATTGAAAGTAGCCTTTATTGCTTAACCTGCTCTAGCCACATCCACACACACATACTCTGCGATTATTCTCAAACGAACACGTGAGCGCTGGGAGAAACGGGGCCTCAGCCTTCACAAATACAATCTTTTGATCATAAACATCACACCTATTGTTCCCCAAAAGATCGTCAAGGACATGAATAGTAATGGTAAGTGATAAAGAAAAAGAAATGGTTAAACAGTATATTGTATTGAGCACCACGCGGTGTTAGCAGAGCTTAGCTTGTGGCGACGTTTGAAATACACTAGCCGCAGACATATGGGTGTAAGTAGCTTGAATATTAAGTACACTTATTACATACAAAGTGTTTGCAAACGTTTCTGCTTAAATTGCAAACACGGAGACACATCCATTACGGTTGTTAACTTTGGCGTGGGTCACCCCGTATCTCGCGGCGCCGAAAGGGTTAAACTCTGAAAGCGGCCGGCGAGCCTAAAACCACTTTGCATATTAAAATGTCCTATTAATATTCGCAGTCAATTCGTGCGCGACACTTTGGGAGCTATTCATATATCGCCGCGTACTTTATATTGTACACACTTTACAAAGAGAACTAACTAAATAATTGATAAACAACCAGAATACCTCAACCCAATGAACCTTAAAATAGTTGTCGCCTTTTAATCCAAATGTTCGTTTTCAGCGTGTATTAAAATATAAAGACGTTTAACCCCTTCCACCTGATTTAGTTCACAAAAATCAACGACCGGGTTATTTTACGTTTTTCAAGCCACAGATAAAATGTTTCGAGCTTCTCTCACCTATTTCTGTTTATATTATTTCACTTATCTATGGCGTATTCCGCACGGGTTACTACTTTTCATCAGTACAAATTCGATACCAAAAGGAAAGTACCTACCGTCTTACAAACAATAAGAAATTCGGCGATGACACAATCTATAGACAATATATAAAATGATAAGGGTAGTGAGAGGCAAGCGGCATACTTTTTTATTATCAGATGTCGTTCTAGTATAAGTAAGTAAAGTTATAAACGATATATTATGTTGTTCTTTTAAAATGTGAAATATTCGCAATGTACATAGTTTTATGGAACCGATTTCAAAAGTAACCGGAGCCAGCCATTACGATATCGAGTATCTGGGTATCACGGTGACATGACAGTAACCGTTTAAAAATCACCGGGACACAAATATCAATCAACGCTAATAAGGACTCACTTTGATCGACTTCATTTATAGTAAATATGTAGAAGAGAGTAATTTTTTAAATACGTTAAATTATTTGACTACAATCGCGCTGAATGTTCAATTTCGTAATCGTAATTCCATTTACCAATCGAAGATGTGATATCACATTCCTCTTCCGTCAAATAATGTCACAAACTAAAGATAGAAGCATCACGTGTGAGGTCACGGAGACATCACAGTGGGGAGTTTGACGCGACGGAAAGAAGGGACTGTTTCCGCAGAGATGGTTTTTGTCTTCTTCATACCGACGGTATAGTAATTGAAATGTGGCCATGGAGGAGAGAATGATGAAAATTAGTTAAATAATTGAACGGAAAGGAAAAAAAATTATGACATTTTGGAAAAAATAAATTGAAAAACAGATTTAACTCGAAGAAGATAGCAAACAGATGCGGAAAACGTTTGTATCATATCGGCCGATACGACACATCGGTAACTACAGTGATAGAAAAAGTGAAGCTAATGCAAAAGATACCTAAAAGTAAAAGACCTGGCACATAATAGAATTATATTCATGTCTACTGTTAAATCCACTCGCAATATCTTTTGAATGAACCATTGCGAATATAAACATCTGCCAAACATTGATAGATACAATTTTTCTTGTATCAGATCGTTACAATAACAGTTGAAACCAAGGTCTACCGACTCCGGCTTCACCTCACACAGTCCGGCTTTATGCGAGCGAAAGACACACTTTTCATACACAGTCACGCCACATACGCTAGAGTGAGACAACACGTCATAATTCGTGAAAGAATGACCGAATGACCGCCCTCATAAATGTACTTATTGATGATTCGTTCTCGCCCCAGACTTTTGAAGCATACACATTCTTCACCTGATAAAATTCCCATGACACGTACATTATCGATTCATTAAAACCCGACTCCACAGCCTCGGTAAACACCGGACAATTTGTCTGTCGAATGTCCCGGCAGCTGGACAATAAAGCGAGGTTTTACAAGCGGCCACCAGTTTCGGGCGATTAGACCAATAAACCTAGCCGGCCAACGGCGAAAGGGATTTGTAACGCGGTGAAAGGGTGAACAGGTATCTGGTCGGCGATAAGCGACAAGTACCGACACGGTATTGCTGCAATTAAACCCTTTTATAATTAAACATTATTTTAATGGTATAATATAATTAAAACCCAATTTCTTGGGCAATAGTTATCGCCGCAAAAAATACCATACCCCTTTATATATAACACTGTTCTTCTTTCATCGATCATGACCAAATTTTGAATAATTACACTTACGCAAAATATACCTATAACCTACCCTTTGCCACCCTATCCGCCATCCCGATATAAATGTGTACTATAATATATTAAATTTCATCTATTCTAAATTTTGCATTGTTAATTTTTAAGATCTTGACGAAAATATAACCAGGTGTCAGGAGAGTGAGTAGAGGAGTGGTGGGGGTAAATCATTATAAAAGGGCCGTCTCTGAGGGAACGGGTTTCTTCCATCACGGATCCTCCCGAATAACTAGTCTATCACTGAAGTGTATAATTAATAATTACTGATAAATACGTTATTGTAATAAACTGAATATGATCACCCGAACATACCGAGTTTCACTCCAGAGAATGGTATACTTTCCAAAGTTACCACATTGGCGCAGCCGATTAATACATTGGCGCAGGCCAGGCAAAACCGCGACCGCTAGTATCTAATTAATTACTATGCATACATATTACATCCATACAGACACTTTTAAAATTAAATATAGAAGTTTTATTAAGTTAATTACCAAAACAATTTAATTTACGAATTCATGGTGTCATCGCACAAACAGGGCATTATTTTAAGTGAATCTCGGAAAAGCATTAATTTAATGATATGTAAGTGAAATGACGTTTTGCGTCATGAATTAGCCCCTCCGAGGGGGTGTTGCCCGGGCGGTCGCTACGCCTCTGTACAATATAACATAAATCTCAGGTAAATGATCGCAGTATATTGAAGATGGAGCTTATCGAGGCTGACAAGGGAGTGCGAAATACGACCGCAGCTGGGGATGGAATTTCTTACCCCCGGTTGGCATGGAATTAATAAAATGATGTATCATATTACCTGTAAGGTACATCGCACACCTAAAGAGTTGTGAAAGATATGTCACAATCACTATGGTATTAAAAATACGCAGCCCCGAAAAAACACACTAGATATGGTTGGAAACATTTTTATTTTTCAATATTATCTAGTTCAAACTGAATGTATTAATAGAAAAAACACCATCAAATTCAAATACATTTTTGCCAATTTATTAATTCATTGCAAAATGTGAGTTTAGTTTTTTCGGTCTAGTGGTTAAGACGCTGGTCTATTGATCTAATGATTGGGATGTTCGAGCCTCGTTCCAGGAGACCAACAGTAGTCACAGAGCAAGCGTTTAGTTGAATTAGAAAATAGTAAGAATATTGATGTGACGTATATTCCGTGTGCGCATCTTTATTTTTTCCCCGGAGTCCTGCAGATTGGTTCTTGAAGAAGTTGTGGAAACGCGAGATGATATATGGTGAGCATGGTGGATGAAGGAACGTGTCATAGCCTAAGAAACGCCCATAGTGTAAATCAGGCTTCTTGACGGCCATTTTTTTGGTTTAAATTTATTTCGTGCGGCACCCAATTTGTCAAGGTTTTTGATTTTCCCAGCTGGTCTAGAACTGTTGGATCACTAACGCCAAAATCTTGTACAAGCACTCAAATTGTTGGGTGTGGTTCTGATTCAATTGACGCCTTCCATTGGTAGTTATTAACTGAAGAAAGACGCCACGATCTTCTTCATCTTCAAGACTATCGAAATTTTTGGAACAGTGTGCTTCTTTTCCTTCTTTAAGGTATTTAATAGGTAAATTTGAAGGAGAATAATAATAAAAACGAAGTCGATGTTAGCAAAATATGTACCGAAAAATATCCTTTAAAATGAGAATAACACGAACGAACACGCTGAAATTATACTTTCATCGAACAAACTTGGGGTTAAATTCAGAAAATAAAAAAAGCAATTATTTTTCTACCAAAATAATACTTTTCCCAGGGATGCTTCAAAGCCGACATTCCGGTTTCATTGAAGGATTCGTAAAGGTCTTCAAAATAAAATACTAAAAAAGTACTTCGGTGTTATTGCCAGCCTGCGACTAGTGATGAGACAAAATGCTACTCTCGACTCACTGGTGTGATTGTGTGATTGATATTCGATAATATCGGTGATTGAAAACTGTGACTGTGATCATACGCATGCGCCGCACGATATCACAATACACGAAATAAAAAAATAAAATATATAATATTGAGCCTATTTACTTTTATTAGTTAAACTTAATTTGCGTAATAAACACATTCTAGCATATCTAATTTAATATTATCATAAAGAGAACGAAAACTCTTAAAAAATGTGAATTTATTTTTCGGGTCAAATGTGTAAAGCGTTTTGGCAGAATCTACTAGATGGCGCTTATCACGAACTATAACGTCATTTTTTCATTTCATACGCATGCGCCGAATCACGGGTCACAATCAAATATAAATAAAAAAAAAATAAAAAATAAAATCACAAATCACGATATTCCCAGATATTCAATCGCTGATAGTGAGTGTGACTCTAAGATATCAGTGATTAACTCGCGGTTACGCTATATTTACTCGAAAAAATCACACATGAATCATGCCATTTTATTTCTCCGTAGGAGATTCGCAAACACAAAAATGTAATGTTTTTTTAACATTTCTTCGTATTTATATTGCTGTATTCATTTCACGGATCCCTTCATATTTTTGTGTGGAAAATAGCAAACTGTATTTTTTCCAGATTCATATGTTTACCAAACGAAAATCTCTCAAGATGTAAAAAAAATAGGCGCCGTCACCGTATGACGCAGTTTATAAAAAAAAAACTAGAATTACCATCTCTCAAAAATATTGCGCCTTCGTAGCTTCTTGTAACATCACCCGAGGATGGGTGAGTCATCTCTGGGAGCCAATCAACGGGGCGGGTTGGAGATAAACGTCACCTTTAATCATGGGCGGCATCTTTCTTTAATGGTGTTACTAAATTATTTGAAAACTTCGCTTTTAAAATACATAATTAGGATTAAATTATGACGGGGAATTTAATTAATTATTTTCATCCGCTTTGGATACACTATGTAAATTAACTGCGCTTAATAATAACCATTTCGCCCTTTTGCTTGCGCGAGACAGAGAGGGATGTTTTTAGTTTCTACCCTAATATTTTTCACGACACCCGTCAACTTCGTAGGCACGTTTTATTACACGTTCGTCAGATTTGAAGGCTCTTTACACCGTCGAGCAGAATTTTTCCATTACGTTACTTCGAGCCGTATACGGCACCACCTAAACTGGCTTATAAATCTATTTTTTATACTGTGCAGTAAGGTAGCAAATATATCATATTATAGACTTTTAAAAAATTGCTAAATCCAGAGCGATGGAGAATTTTAGATCACATTTAGAGTCCAAAATTATTAGAACTGTATGCACAATTAATTTCAATACAAATGAAATATTATTAATTAAAAAGATATACATATAAAATCAATTTTATCGAGAGTTCAAATCAATACATCTATCGTTTGGAAAAAGATCCAGGTTCGAATCCCGGTAGAGCAACAACAATATTTTTCGATAAAATTGATTTTATATGTATATCTTTCTGATTAATACATTAAATTAGTACTTAAAATATCACAGAGCTATGTTCTGAATAATTACAACCTCACAATAAGAATGTGTTCGCTTTAATAATACTATTATTTTCGACAAAATTACTTCGAACTAGTAATATTATGTAAATTTATTTAAATAAAAAAACATTTTAAACCGAAGAGTTCTTATATTGAGCCATTATCTATAAAAAATATTACGTTGTGACGTTCACAAGAAATAAGTTTATAAAAAAATCCTTAAAATTCGTTAAATATACATTTTTTTGGTGTCCTATTACATTTTTTAGTATCCAATGACTGGCATATGTCGGAAAATGTTATAATTATTATAATGTACCAATAAAGTATTATGTTGAAAGTTGACGTCATTGCACGTCCACTTGACACAATGACAGTATTTTGAAGTGCTACGCAGTGGCAGGCCCAAAACCGCGGAACTCTTTGCCCTCCGTTATTAGAAACAGTGCATCGGAGACTTTATTTAAGAATAAAACTAAAAACGCACTTTTTCAAAAAATCATTTCCATAAGTGAAAATAACGATTTTTTAATTTTAAAGAACATATTATGTGTAAAGCGCCCTTGAGGTGAAAGTTTTTACGAAAATGGCGCTATATAAATTATCCATTATTATTATTATTACCACATATTTATGGTTACGGTTACGGTGAATCGTGCGAGTTCTTGGTATACAGGGTGTAACAGACCTAGTTAACAGCGTGCAGTTATCTGGTAAAAACACCAATTTGCAAAAAAATTCAAACAAAAAACGGTGCAGAATTTACACATAAATTTCTTAAACATTTTCGACTCGTAATTTAGTCAGGTATCCACATGATAACTGCACATAAAGTAAAAGAATATTAGGTAGATAGGTTAACGTTAATTTACAAATGTAAAGATAGTCGAGTTAATTTAATACAAAGTCACGGTAGCAGGGTAAGACGCTGACTGTGTGCAGTTGTCATGGAGGCGTATTTAATTTGTTTTAATTTTATTACAGACATTATTATGGAAAACTGTATACATATTATCCAGTTCGATACAACACTATTAATATTCAGTTGAACTTGGTTATAACGAATGAAAAACCCTAATAGTTTAAATTTAGGCGTATTTCCGACTTTACAATCGGAATTCAGATGGTTATGAGAATGAAAAACTGCAAACACCGTCATTGCTAAGGAAGTTACCAATTCTTGGAACAATAGACAAACGTGAAAAGGATACTTGATGTTTACGATTTCGCCGGATTACGGCCATACTGACCCATTTCCGGCCGCTTAATTAATTGCCTTGTATTTACCAAACCTTAAATTTATATCGTAAATTTCTCAGCATTGTTGAAAAAATAACTTTAATATTTTTATATTGTAAGCGTGGTGACCTGTTCCAACAGTATCGACATTATTGAAGAACCCGACAATGGATAGCGAGTATTTGGTTATAACGAAGAAATTTTGTTAGTATTCAGGTTTTCGTTAATTCGAGTTCAACTGTAAATAAGTTTAGTTCTATCTCTTTCTACCGAAAGGTAAAGCTTTTAAGTTTGTTTAGCCGGGCAAACAAGCAAACAAACAAACAAACTATTCGAATTATAGTAAAGACGGGGAAGTAGAATCATTTTCATAACTCGCGTTTGCGGAATGTCAAATAAAAAATACAATGTCCGACTTCGCCTCGCAAAAGGAAAGATATTACTTAAAAAAATAAGAGAGAGGAAGATGAAAACAAAACCGTCGGTGGATCAAAACAATGGAACATCTGGTCCCTGCCTCCCGTGTGCAATATTCACGAGTCCACGGTTATATCGGCGCAAGTAAGCGTGTTAAAAAAACTAGTTTTTTTTTACCCCTGCATGCTTGACATGTATGTTTTCATACGAAATTTCAAAATTTATTGTAAAACGATAAATAATAAGATTTGTAACCAACTAACTTACCATCACGCCGTATTTACGCAGGGTTAGGCAGAGAGGATAGGGCGCCACACTATTCTGTTCTGACACACAATTCTCGCCTCATCCACATTCATAGAAGCTCGCCAATTATTGAGGCTTCTAACATGACCATCTTCCAGTATCTGGTTTACCTGGTCGTGCCAAGTCTACCGCGGACGTTCTTTACTCTGTCATATATATATCTAAGCCATCGCTACACCTACTTTCGTTCCTCTTTGGCAGCTCCAGGCTTCACTTCCATAATTCATTGTCGGTAGCAGGACTCAATCGTGTACCGCTTGTCTTGCCACATACTTGAGCCCCTACAATCGTGAACTGTTTTTATTTATGAGAAATAAGAAAACGTCAAGTGTGCACTCCGCCCCTCTCACTCCTCCCTCACCAATAACCCCTTTTCATCTTCGTTTTAAAAACGGACGGAACAATCGACAGAAGGACAAAGGAATATATAATACGACAGGCTGGCTGCGCTGGCTGCTGGGGGTAGTTGGCAGGGGGCTGCCGGCTTGCGAGACGGGATTAAGATTGGTGCCGACGGAATGAGGACCGTTTTTCAGGGCCGCCTCCGTCAGTGGAAGTAAAAATCAGAAGCAGTACGGCGCAGCAGAGAAGAATGGCTCCCCTAACTCGCCGGACAGGCTTTTATAGAAAAAAAAATTCTGGGAAATTGCAGAAGGTGGTGCGCCAGAAAGATAAGGTTGGGGTTCCTCGGGATGTGTTAAAAACAGATGTGAAATATGTCCGTTCACATTTTTGTCTGTTTTCAATCATTATAATAATAATGGATAATTTGTACAGCGCCATTTTCGTAAAAACTTTCACTTCAAGGGCGCTCTACACATCAACTGTTAATAGTTCTATAATTATCTTTGTTTTAAAATTGTTATTTTCACTTATAGAAATGACTTTTTGAAAAGGGGCGTTTTTAGTTACCTCTTAAATAAAGTTTCTGATTCACTGTTTCTTATGACGGAGTCAAATAGTCTGGGATACAAAGTTCTTGAAGATACAGAGGCGCCATGTTGTGTGTCACCTTGTACATCAACCGGCACAATTTAAATTCAACTCTTTTAGGTAATCGGTGCCAATGTAGCTGATGTAAAAGGGATGTTATATGAAAGAATTTGTAATCTCCATATATTATCCGTGCAGCTGCATTTAGAATGGATTGTAATCTATCCAGCTGAAACATTGGCAGGCCAGCATAGATAGTGTTAGAATAGTCCACACGTGACACCATAATGAGTACACGGGCTGCCTCAAGAGGAAGATGTATCCGAATACTTTTAATCTGTCTCGGTTGATGGCAGCATGGCACTGACAGTTTTACTAATTTGAGTATTCATCGAAAGATCTGAATGAATGTGCACGCCCAGCAACTTAACTGCAGATTTAGCATTCGCAGACATTGATTCCTGTATTAAGTTTTGCGTATGCAGAAAACAGTTTGCAACAGCTGCAAGCGAAAAATAGACGCCTTCAAAATGTGCTGCTGGAGAAGGCTGTTACGTGCAGTCTCTCTCATCCACTCGGAACCTTATAAAGGATTAATAATGAACAATTTGGAAACCGTTGGATAAAAAAAGAATTTAAATTTGGAAAACACTTATTAACAACATAACATTCCCTAACACTTCGCCTTTACTGTCCATATTCTTGTTAACGATCGAAACCTCTCTCCAATTCTCAAACCCCGCCCCATTGCCAGAATATACTACAATACAGTATTTAGTTTAGTTATCGTCTGATGGATGATAGGGACTAGTAGTGAAAACAACCCAACGTGTGTGTAATACAAAGTTTTGTTGTGTAAATTAACCGCCATGTCAATTAATGATATTACTCCAATAGTATTTATGCTGACCTGCCGATACAGGATAGATTACAATAGAAATATCAAAATTCTGACATATAACATCCTTTGGCTCCGTTTGTTTTACGTTGGTTGCTGAACAAGGGAACGCATAAAAAATGGTGCCTCTGTATCTTTATAAGCTCCGCAACCCAGATATGAAATAGAATTACAGATCAACCTCTGCTTCAGCCGTAGGATGGGTTGTAGAACCAACCACCCATTGCCAGAAGACTAAGTTCAGAAAACGAACATTCGCGGTGACAGGCCCAAAAACGTGGAACAGTGCATCAGAGACTTTATTTAAGAAAATACTAAAAAAAAAACCCTTTCACAAAATCATACCATAGTTCGCATAACAATTTTAAATACTAGCCTAGGACTAAAACACCCTTGAGGTGAGATTTTTACAAAAATTATCCTGCATTATTATTAAAATTATCCTTATAATGCCTTGCATTAGGCCGGAGACATCTTGGAGTCAGCCAGTAGGGCAAACCAAAACCGAGGCTTGTAGAGATACGTTACTAGCAATGTTTCATCTAATTGAGACCACCATGTGCCAACACTGAACTGATAAAACGAAGAAAGAAATTCTCCCTATACCCTGAAGCATTCCGCTGGGTAGTATTTAAAAGGAAAAAAATCTGTAATAAATAATAAGTGAAAATTCTACACGACTCGTCGGTGCCGAGTAGGCCCGATAGTGGGTGGTGATAAAGGGGCGAATTTAAATATTCCCTTATGCTGGGGGAAACTGAAAAGAAATTCCAAAGCTACCTTTGAGGGAGTGTGAGCAGTATCCTTGGACCTACCCAACCCTTTCTGCGCGTGTTCGGTTAACAAAAGTGTTTTGAGGATGTGCTCCAAGTGAATAAGATTCTAAATATAATTTCTGGATTTATGACCATTAATATAAGATGTATATTTAGACTTTACTCACCGAACCTCTTATTATATGCGTGAAGTGTGTCTGTGCACAACTTAGTTTAGTTAGTGTACGTCCGATCTGACGAAGATGCAGTGCCATCGAGGCGAGTGTTGAAGGCAACAGAAACAGAGGGCGTTCGCGAAAGATCCGGTATGATCGACGACGGCTTTGTTCAAAGTTTTAATGAGAAGATGTATAAAAGTGGACGAGGCAATAATGGCATGCCATGACAGGAGAGTGCGGCGTTCTATACTTTCTGCCAACTCCCGCGCGGAGAAACGGCAAGATGTTTAGTCAGTTCGGTTTATTGTAAGCACAAAATCGATAGACAATAAATATTCTCAGAGGGTTGGTGTATTTTTTAATTTATTGGAATATTTAAATGTTGATGACGCAGCGGTCGTGGTCGTATCGCAGATCATTATTTCCGCCTGGTGGCTTACCGGTGTTATTTGTCCTCGTCTTGCACGGTTGGAGGCATTCCTGGGGTGTGCTTTTGATAGCTGTCATCCCCAGCCCCATTCGTGGATCGAGTTTAACATGTTCAGCCCTTAACTCGATTAATGACAATGGATAAAATACATTACTAACCTCGCTTGTACAATGTATCAGCGCTACTAACGTTGTTCCGTGTTGTCTCGCTAGGGCTTTCAGTAACGCTACATTTCACGCGATAATATATCGAAAAAATATCAATTCAGTTAAATTAATTAAATAAAAATCTTTGCGGCGGAAAAACGAACTCAGGTCTCCCGCGTGAAAGGCGGGGGGTGCGAAATACGACATAGCCGAATAATCACGCAATATGCGAAAATGGCAAATTTAAAATCTTAAGATGATTATTAATACTGCCTTCTAAAAAATCTTTTATAAATAAATTAAATGAGTATATGAGTAAATAATTAAATATTTAAAAAATATAAATCGATGCATTAGATTCTAACACAAAAAATCCGCATTATATACTAATATAACAATTTAACACCACTGT
Source organism: Eubasilissa splendida (assembly GCA_031772225.1). NCBI lineage: Eukaryota > Metazoa > Arthropoda > Insecta > Trichoptera > Phryganeidae > Eubasilissa > Eubasilissa splendida. The sequence goes on along the minus strand of CM062853.1, from coordinate 30,820,803 downwards.
CTATTAGGGGAGCAACTAAAATGGCAGATGCCACGGTGAGCATGTGAGAGGTACCGAGGTCGATACTCTCTTTGACTTCAAAAATATTTTAAAATCGTCTAGTATCAATATCGGAAAAGAGCAAATAAAAGCGACAGTATGTAAATATGTAACAAAATTTTCCGATGCCCATTTACTGTTAGAACTAGAAACTCGTTACAAAAATAGATTTTTTTGTTAATGTACAATACAATGTCCGCGGTTTCAGATAGTAAATAAATCAAATATTTGAATTTCACGTATCTAATACAAACACATTAATTGATGACAAAAAAAATGTACAGTGTGACTGGCGCGAGCGCGGATTTAACCAACATTAACTTCGAATACTCCAAATCAATACTACTAGGAAGTCTATTGGGTTGACCCTTAAATGTGCCCGACACTGTCACCCCCACTACCCCACTACCCCACTACCACCATACCGCGGATTTACCCTTAAAATTGAATCCGAACAGAATCAAAATAGTGTACCGATTAAATGAGCACATCTAACTATTGGATAAAAATAATTGATCGTGTACTGTTTACTGGACAGGACGAAGGTGGTAGTGAATGGCCGCGTCCCTTCGAGACGTAGATCGATTAACAGCAGCGGGCCTGTCGGAAGTTACGGTATATCTTGCCCAAACTGTACAGCTGGGATTTGAAAATCACACAAAAGTTATCGAAGGATTTATTCACCCGGGGTGGGCGGATGTCGGAAACAGGTAAAATAGTACAAGGTTATTCCAAATTACAATAATTTATTTAAATCGCTTTAATTATGTTAACAAATACTGCCAGATTACTCTCCAATATTTTATACATAAAACAGAAAATTTCACAGAAGCAACAAAAACTCTAGAACGGTGAGCTCTGGCGTCATAAAATTAGCACAGCTTATTCTGTCTGAAATTTCTAGGTCAATGCGATTATTTTCATCGTAAGATATGATGCTTTGATATATGTATTCATTTAACCAACAAAAATAAGATAAAACGCCATACTGTTTGTCCAAAATTTATTAACAAGAAAAAAGATTTCTAAAAACGTTAGCCGTCAAAAATTATTTTTACTTTTTAATCAATATTTTTTATTAAATTTGAACCAAGGATACGCTAAGCCAAATGAACATGGCGTAAAAACCATTAAAAAATATATATATATATAGATGCGTACACGGTATACATGTTAAATCAATGTTCTTATTATTTTCAAACAAAGCTAAACGCTTGTACTTGCTGGTCTCCTGGACCGAGACGCGAACCTCCGATCACTAGATCACTAGGCCAGTGTCTTAATCATTAGACCAATAAGCTACTAAAATGTTTGCAATCAAACTAAAATCAACATAAAGGGTGGTACAGTTGAGCGATCGGCCAGAAGCAAACTGTCGGAGGAACCAGCGAAACTGCAGAGGAAGCACTTGCTGAACAGCGATAAAATACGAAGCAGCGCAGCAACGATTGACGCGAAGAGCCGAACGAGCGCCAGACGACAGAACGCTAACAAACATTCAATTGCAATTCTGATTTGGATTATTCAAACTGTCCATCGATTGTCAACGGTAGCATGTTGTTGAAATTTTTTTTTTTTTTAGCTATACGCAGAAGTTTGCCACGACGAGACACCGTGACCATCATCACACAATGAATGAACAATTTGTGATGTCGGTTTTTTTCTTTCATAATTTTTCAGCGAAATATAAGGTGATGTAGAAATAAGCCAAAAGTAGAAAAACTAGTTATTTATAAAATTGTTGCCGCTGTAGTATAAAATAGTTTGATAACAAAAATTCTTCTATCGAACCAGTAATACTCGCCGGTGAACGCGCGTCTTGCGAGTACTTTTTTTGTTCACATCCAAGCTGCTGTCGTAATTCCTTTTATTCCATATATTATTATATATATATATATTATTCCGCGCCGGGCTATATTAAAATAATATTTTATAAACTAGATTAGATTAGGGTTATACTACAGCGTGAGTATGTTTAAATAGTATTCAGCTTCAACACGGGCGAATTACAAATGTGACCAGAATGACATAATATATTTATTTTAAAATGCGTCTTAGAATTTACAAATAACTTCATTCATTACAGGAAAATAGTTTGTCTCCCGTCGCATTTGATTTTTAAACTTTTCTCAGTCAGTTTATGTTCAATATTTAAATTTAAAAGACCAGAGTGATAGATAAACTTCTGGAGATCGACAACAGAGTACTGCGTCTCTGCAGGGTACGTGCGGCAGCTGGTGCGGGCAGGCCAGTGATATTTTACATTTATTCCAACACTGATCAATACGGCGTGTGCAATACTGAATCGGGCCACGTATTCATGAATACAAAATACAATTTTATATATTATCTATATTTCGCTTTGAGTTCAATCACTTCCGTGGACTCACTCATACCTACTGCTATCAATAGTCTATGAATAATTAAGCTTACGACACTCTGAGCACACCGACCGACGGACACCTACCGAGTTTTTATTTTCACAGTAAGTAACTAAAACGTATATGGACAGAACAACATTAATATTTAATAAATACGTTGTAAACATATTACAAATTATTAAAATCACTACACACTTCTACATATAGAATATTATTATTTTTCCAACGACAGATGAAAACTTTAAACAAGTCATTAATCACATTTCATATATACATAATGAAAATATTATATAAGTAAAATACCAATCCCGAAAAAAATCAATTCTCTTTAGAAATATTTTATTCTGCGCAGCAACAGTTAATACAATTACAGAGAACATTGGTAATAACCTATAATTCGAATTACCTAATAATATCAAACATTGAAAAACTAAATTGTCTTTGAAATACGTTGATACAAATCCCACGTTGCCCCAAAATGGCAACCCTGTTAAACTCTGGGAAATAAACGACAACCCACTCGGGGAATAATTATTTCTGTGACATAATATAATATACACACACTATACCTACTTTCATCCCTCTCGCTAAATGTCAAAGGTAATAATAATATGTACAAGATTCATATTTTTAAATCCCATTCCGTCAGTCTCGACATATGTATGCGAGATTAAATAAATGTTAAAATTAATATATAACATCAAAGAACAGAGTTCATAAAAATAGCACTTTCTCGATTTTTACAAATGAGAAAGTGCTGTTTTACTATTGAATTTGAAAATTTTATTTAAAAAACGTGCAATAAATTATGTTTTTTCTACTTAATACTACTTCTTCCAATTGAGATGGTAATTTATTGAGTGTTTCCTTGAAGAATTTTTGAACATTTGATTGAACACGGTCCTCTACATACGAACGAGTGTCGTTCCGATATCTCGTACGCAAGTTGAAATCGCTCGTGAATCCAAAGTTAGGTAACCGGCATTGTTGCGCTTAACACACTTCTTAAAAAAGACCGCACGTGACTACTGTAAACATTACTGAAAGTGGTAGAGATACGCACTAACCTTACGCGCTGACGTTCGTATCTCTGAAAGATCGTAAGTTGAAGGTTCGCAAAACAAAACAAAATTTGAAAGTGAAATCTCTGTATGGAATAAAAACATAGACATTGAAAAATGATGCCTTCGAGAAGCGGGGCTGGAGGTGGATGCTGCGTATCCCGCGGACCGCGAGACGCACAAATTTCTCTATCCTACAGAAGTCAATAATTACCGAAAGACTATAAAACATGCGGGATCACAGGGACAGATGAGGGAAAGCAAGCAAAAAGACGGTAGACCAAATAAAGAAGTTAACAAGGTCCTCTTTAAACATGGCTCAAGACCAGAAGGAATGGAAACGTATTGTGCACCAAGTTACAGACATATCAGGCGACCACGATGTTCAGTACCGGAGCACACAATGAACAAGGGATGCTGACTGACTCATAAATCTTTGAAACTTTTCTCATTGAATGCATTTTGCAGTGACCTGGACAGGGAGGAATCTAAGAATCCTTTTGTTGAATCAGGGCTATGACGTCATCGTTGTACTATGCGACAATGACGTCATCAACAAGCACGCATACGAAAGCCAAAAGTTGTCATTTCACTTCCTTTAGTTGGTTCGTCATCTTGAAAGGTGAAGAACTGTTACGTGAACTATACTGCATTACGAGTTGGAACGTTTGATGTTATATTGTCGTGCTCTTTATACGTAAAACTTAAAAAAATTTAGATCGAAAATAATAGAGTCCACCAAGTTCCAACATGTTCCACGATGCTCAGCATTGAGCACATGTTGAATAAGCATCAACAATGACATGAACCTCCGCATCATTTCGGAAACTTTTCCCATTCGATGCAATTTGTCGGAACAAGGTCCGGAGAGTACGGAGGGTGCGGTGAAACTAGTCGAGTTACTTTTGTAGACCATTTTGGGGTTAGAATTGAATAATCTTATATAACCTCGTTAGCGTCACACCGTTTGAATAACACCGCTCTGGAGGGATAAATATATTTTGGAATAATGAAAACGTACCGATTATTGGGGAAAATCTCGCACAAAGCCGGAGCCGAGCTGCGGAACAAAGAACGTTCCAGAAAGCGGGCAGGATGGAATTACTAGTACCATACATTTATTATGAAGTATTAAAACTTCACGGGCGGCCGTACAAGTGGATATCCTAAATTATTGTTACAAAATTCAATAGAAGGCTCATATTGCTTTTAACCTTTGACGAAAGTAATAATGCCAATATCCGGGGCGAAATTCACCCTACAACAGCCCGAGAGCGCACGAATAATGCGAGTGGAAATAAAAATTGAATCGTATACTAAACAAAGGTTTCATTATTTATTACATTTATATATTATGTACAATAAGTATATATAATATTATACACTTTAATTCAAAACATTACACTGTATTTCAAGCAACATCGCCTTTGCATAAAAAATAATAACTTCTCGGAATGTACTAATCCCGTGATTGAAACTGACCATGTCCACTCGGCACCTTCTACAGGATTAACAGCGAATAACTTAAAAACCGTAAAATGCAAAAAAAAACACTAATTAATAAAATCACGTTCTCTAATACCTCTACTAACCATATTCCCATTAACGGACCCAAAAACAACTATTTTCTTTCCGAATAAATCGACACCAAACTATATTTAGATTAGTTATCATTTACACTTGACGATGAGAGGAACTGCACCTCACGAAATTATAGTAGTTACAAAAAAACTCAATTTATGTGTAGTGTAAAGCTTAGCGTATTGGGAAAAAAAAAGTTATTTTTCTGGTGGATATTTTCTGCATGGGGACTCAAAAGAAAATACTTCACTACAACAAAAATAGAGTTGAGGCAGCAGTAGCAGCTTGTAGCTAAGTTCTAGCCGCTTCGCGATCAATGGTGGCCGGCCATGCCAGTTTCAGAAAAACCATGTTTAATGTTGAAAATATAATTTATTGTCAAATACATCAATATCCTTACTATTTTCAAACTAAGCCATGAGAATAGGACTAACTTGCTGGTCTCCAGGAACGAGGCGCGAATCCCCGACCGCTAGATCGACAAGCTATTAATGATGATTGATAAACAAAAATTTATCAATTATAACATTTGCCTTTGTATATAAAATGTTAAATGATTTAAATACGCAATGAACCGCGGCAGATTACATTAGGGGTCTCGCCGCCAGACATTTATCGGCGGCACTTGTAAATAAAGCTGTTAAATAAAAATGATAGATTTGAACCTATGCTTCCAGTAGTAATTTAAATTCTATTCAGACGCTTCAACAGCTTGGCCACGAGTGCCGATGTGAAACTTGTGGAAATATTATCGTATTTATAATATATGTAGGGGAGGTTCACAATCAGAAATGCAGCGAAGATTGAAAACATTGTCATGAGAGATCTTATTTCTCAAAATAGATTGGTATGGATATGAGTTGCGGGAGGCGTTGCATTATTTGTTAGTGTGATGCCCTTGAGATTGTGCGAATGTTTGTGTGTCAGCGCGCCAGCACCGTCGGTTGTAGATGTATTTGGGTGTGTGTGTGTGGCAGGCTTAAAAGGATAACGTGCGCCGAGCGCGTCCTCTTACTCAGCCGTAATAAAGATTAGTAATTGGCACCGAGTTTCTTATTGGACTGCTGACAATCTTCGGTGAGGTGTACAACTTGGCAAGTGCTGATCACGAAAGTACGTAACAGTTAGTAATGACTTATTTACTTTGACGTAGTGATGAGTAAAATGTTACTTTTGACTCACAGGTGTGATTGTGATTGATATTCGATAATATCAGTGATTCAAAACTGTGACTGTGATCACAGTTTCATTACTAATACGCATGCAACACACGATATACGAAATAAATTTGAGCGTATTTACTTATATTATTCAAACTTTATTTGCGTAAAAACATATTCTAGCATATTAATTAATAAATATATAATTTAACATCATCACAAAGAGAATTAAAACCCTTAAAAAAAGTTTTGACAGAATCTACTAAATGGCGTATATCATGAATTATAACGTCATTCCTTCAGGAATATTTTCGTTTCATATGCACATTCCCCGAATCACGGTTCACAACAAATATAAATTTAAAAAAAATGAATCACGATATTCCCATATATTCAATCACTGATAGTGAGTGTGACTCACAAGATATCAGTGATTGACTCACCGATCGTGATTTTGAGTTCATCACTACTTTGACGAAGTTCAGTCAGCTTCGCCGCCAGATTTCTCTTTGAACTCCTAACTGAAATTAAGTACCAGGCCGTTAGAGATATTCGATTAGACTTCGCGTTATCGACTGACAAGATTGTAAACAACCGGGCCCCGGAGCGGGAGTGGGGCGGGAGGGGGGCGGGAGGCCCGCGGGGAGCCGCCCTCAACACACCCGAATCAAACGAAGCACATTCATTTTATTTGAACGTTTAGAAAAGCGGAAAGAGAAATGTGAACGGGTAGAATTGAGTTTTATACTTCGCCCGGGCGTATAGCATCTTTGAACGGTTTCTGGTTTGATCATTATATTATATATGTAAAAAAAATATGTATAAATACAAATAGAAAAAATGTTAGTACGAAAAATGATTCTGACGAACTAGGGTAGCCACATTACAAATTGCAGTATCACGTCAATACAAAACTTGAGTGTTTATTTTTTCCTAAGTCATAACAACAAATAAGAGATGCAGGAAGGGTGGAAGGAATTCGGAAGATGGACAGGAATAGGGAACAGGGGCTGGTTGAAGGACTACCCAGAATCTTTCGGCTACAGGACACGAACAACGCTGTTCACCACGAAGTAAACTTGGACATACGCTTTCGGTGACAGTGCGAAAGGGTCAATCTACACCATTCATAATCTCACAATGTACAGGTTTCGGCACGCACGGTAGCTAGGAACCAAAACACACAATAGACTATCAGCCCCACACAGCAGGACGATAATTCAAGCCTAAAATTCGTTCCCACAGCAGGACGAACTTGGCGACAATAAACGAACCCAATGGTAAACGGTTACTTCACAGTTTGAAGGTACAACTTCAACTCATACAAAAACTATAGAGAATACAACCATAGATAAGATCGTGTTCTGGTATATGGGGAGGGGGTAGTGGACAGGAACCATTCTATGTCGCGCGCACACGGTGACCGGCGAACGTTGGATAGTTTATAATATTTACTAATAATATTTATTTATTAAGTTTTTAAATACTGGTAATAAAACATAATATCAATCTCGGTGAATAAATCATTGTAAGCTCGGCACATTCTCATTATAGGAGAGCGTAATCTAGAATTGGTTCGACGTGTAGGAATGCTGAAAATGTGATAGTCGCGATGGGACATGAAAATTTATTAATGACAATTGGGGTGGACAATTAAACTGGTTTCAACAGATTTAAAGTAAGACGCTTTAGAGATGTCCGGGAAAACGAGCAGTCCGATGCCTGAGAAACTACACATTCATATAAGGGAGATTGGTCATTTCAAGTATGGGATTAAAACTTGAATAAAAATTTTGGTCGAGCATGTGTACAAATGATGGCCACCAACCTGATCATTATTTAAGATACATTATTTACGCAATCGCTAGTGCGTAACAAAATAGACACATTAAAAATGTGGTGCTGGCGGTGTATGTTGCAACAAACAGCTCCAGAAATAAATGTTGAGCAACGTCTATCATCCATAATACAAATGCTAACACTGAAATACTGTCATAAGATGTACAGATGAAATGAGCGACTGGTAGTACAGGGCAGAGTCGAAGGAAGCCGTCAGAAATCCTGCAGATGGTACCAAATAGTTTTGGCTGTGGTTCATCAGCATCACACCGACCACGACTACTCTGAAGAGATGCGTCAGCTTTCAACCTGCTCCAAAGCCTACTAGAAAGGCTAAACCCAGACTGATATATATGAAAGAAAACATATTTTTCAATTTGAAAATATAATTTATTATAAAAAAAATGGTACAACTTAACGAAAACAAATATACAATTAGACATATTCTTAAAATAATTTGAATACGTAATGTATCCTTCCGGTGGTGACCAGTGGTGTAGTGTTAAATAATATATTCCCATGGAAATTTCAAATTGAATATGTTTGAGGTTAAAAAGAAATAATTCAGCCAGCAACAAATTAACTTTTGTAAACCCTAAAACCATGCACATGTACATTGGGGACGACTGTTTATTTAAGTTCAATAAATACACATATTTCATATATCTTCAATTGCATGTGGTCAATGGTTGAAGTAATGGGTTCGCCTAGATGATCAATTCTTAACAAAAAAAAATTCTCATAATGACGTTCACGTTTTGAAAATGCTCCGGTCCGATATTTTTTTTGCATTCTCGTAATATTTGTCCGTTGCACGATATTTGATGTATCTAAATATTTTTTAAATATACTTGATAAGTAAGTTCAGTTTCAAAAAATTGTCAGAGCGGCGCCCTGGCCCCACCACACCATTTGTGGTGAAATGTTCATTAAGTTTCATGTCCAAAGGGTAATCGGCGAGCTGTCGTCTTGCCGTGCAAAGTTGCCAGGCGACATTTGTAATACAGAATGTGATGGAAACACGAGGAAGAAAGGAAGGCACTTACTTTTCGTCTGCCGGATGTTGGTTCATTTGTTGATTCCTCTCCACTACAAATACAAGCGTCGCGGGGTGTATACTAACATTCGCGAAAGGGATTATTATGTATAAGCGGGATTAACGTATGATTAATTAATAAACGTTAGCAGAGTAAAGCGACGGTAGTTATCCGTACAAAAGTTCCAGCGCACTGAACTTGCTGCAATTGGAAGACTTTTAATCACTGCGACATCCTCTTTCTTCCCTGTGCTTAAGGATAGGTTAGGAAAGAAAGGGAAGGGGATGTACGCAGGCTAAAATTTGGTAAACCGCGAATTGAATGTATGCATGAAACAACAAGTCAAACGCCAAAAAACTTAATAGAATTAATTAATTTTAAACGGCGTAACAGAATGTATACCATCACAGGCATATATAGCGTAATATAATTATAGATTTATTAAAAGTACAACAAATATTTGTTTTGCATATCGCGCAACGAGGATGTAATGACTTTTTATTAATTGGTTTAGAAATGTACCGTCCTTTTGATAGTGCAATTGAATACAAATAAATAAGTCCGAATCGTTATTTATATAGTTTTAAGAATACAAAAATGAACAAGTAATGTACCTTGAACCCTCGATGGTTTTACATTTAAATAAACTACCCGATTTATTCTACAGTTAGGGTGAAATAAACGGGTTTTCGTGAAACCGCTCAGATTGGTTGTCGATGTGTATCCAATAAGGGTAGATTCACAGCCCTCACGGCGCAGGTAAATCTCTCCTGGCTGATGGATGGGGTTGGGGGGACGGGGGCGCAATCCTCTTACTTCATCCCCCCCCCCCGGCCGACACGTCTCGGCACCTCTGTGGCGTAATCAATTGCGAAATACAATCGCATCTGACGTAACCCACTATCACCTGCGGGATCTACACGGGGGTGGGTTTCTCCATTAAGGGTGCAAATTAACAGTATAATATAATAAAATAAACGTAGCACGCATTAGAACAGAAAAAACGCGTTAAATATACAAGCACATCATTAAGGTTTAAAAATAACTTTAAAATCCCTAAATGTAACACCAAACACTATCAGAAAAATTCTATATATTTAGGGATAAAAAATTTCAATAGCCTCACTACACAAGAAATAAAGGATATAAAAGAGTTTAAAAAGAAACTAAATAAACATTTCAAAAACACATAATTGGACATTAAACAGTATTACAGAATACTTCAGAAGCACACAAATGGACAATGGACAGAACATGTAAGGTTAAAATTGTTGTAGTGTAACTCCCTCTCCAAGCACAAGAGCTGGTCTCTTTTTGGAGAGGTAAGCGAAAAAAAATAAAAAACATGTATGTATGTAACCGTATATTTAAATAATAGAATTTATTTTGCCAATGTATTTCGCTAAATTAAATAAATAAAAATATATCTTAGTTACATGTGTGGTGTGTCGTCCTGAGCAACGATCGACGTAGCTGAACGCACCGAGCAGATGTTAATGAGAAACGCCCGTGCACGCCGGCGACCCGCGCGAATGCAGCCAGAGGCCTTCCTCTTCGGTATCCGCCTCGATGGCATCATTCGGTACGAACCCTGTGTGCACCGGGGATTCAATCAATCATAATATTCGGTTCTATTCCATTTACATTTTCCGCCATTTCGCTCGTTCCGGGAAGCTACCAATTTAGTCCTATTTTCGTAGTCTAAGCGTTCTCAGCTTAGTTGAAAATAGTAAGAATATTGAGGAGATACGTATTTCATAAAAATGGAACCGAAAGGTACGAATCTTCCGGGTACACGGCGGAGAACAAATACGAACAAATAAGAATGAAAATAAATGCGAAATTCATCCGCGGCACACCGTTTGAAAAACCTTGATTAGATGCATAAATTCATCATTATCAGCAGTTTTTTATCCACTGCTGGATGAAGACCTCCCCGAGTCACCGACATTTCTCTATCAATTTTTATTCACTGCCACGCAGTGAGAAGCTAAACGTTATTGTGCGTTTGGTATTTCTTTTATAACGATGATTGGTAAATGATATTTTACTGTTAGAGGTTTAGTTTCCACTATATCGGTGATTTCTTGCCGAATTACGAATAATCAGTTACCGATCAAATTTCACAATCACAGTCACAATAACGGTTACGGCTGCCTCTCGATTCCCTCGGACGCCTGCATTCGTCCAACCCCCTCCCGTCCGTCCACCGAGCGATACGGCACGCCCGCTGCCATTTCATTTTCTCGACGTATCGAATAACACGAATTAGGAGGATGAAAAATTGTATTAAAATTTAAACATTTTGTAATTATTAGTGCGATTGCGAATGAAAATATTTAAAATGATATGAAATAATATTAATATAATTAATTTGTTCGTGCGGATTGAACGCTACTCGTATTAATATTTTTCAAACGCCCCTCAATTCAACGGCTAAATGAATACACTACGCTAATTCAGCCGAGTGGTCGTTTCAATTTATTGGGAGAAATTTTCCGGAAAATCTCCAATTAAAATACTGCCAAGCTGCTGCTGCCTGGAATGAAATATCTGAATATAGCGATTTTTACTAAATCTTCCAAGATAAGGATGCTCACAATCAGTATTCAAAGCAAAACATAAAACGTGACGTTATCTAAATAGTGTCAAGCTGCATAAATAAATATCTCAATGTAGATTCCGACAACACAACTGCACACCTGACAACTGCACAAAGTCAGCATACATACTACTCTGCTGCCGGGACTTTGTATTAAATAACCTAACTTAATGTAAGCTCTCACGAGGGAACTTACCTTATTGATCTAACTAATATTTTATAATTTTGTGTGCACTTGTCAGTGTGCGCAGTTATCTGGCCACCTTCAATGTAACACTACTATAACAAATAGATTTTCTTTAATGTGTAAACATTTTAGTTTACCCCTTCTCCCTCCCAAACTTGCAACTTGCGGCACTGGAGTAATCTCAGTAAAAATATGTGACGAAAATGTCACCAAACAAGCGCGTTGTAGGTACGCGTTACCACGGTGATTACGTATTTAATTCAGAACCCATAAACGTCATACCTACGTTTTGACACATTGTAGAAATTCGCATGTTCAGATTGAACTGAATAGATTCCCCAATGTGTGAGTGTGGTGCCGAGGAGGAAACCCTCGACCATATCTTTTTTTACAGTAATCTCGTCAATGGTAATTTTCAACTCCCGGTTAACTTGTGTCATCTTCTTTCTCTTAACTCTAATCTACGTAAAAGCAATTTTTTTTTGAACGACAATGGTACTGACTTGTAATATAATATTTCCTATTCTAAAATATTATTGCACTTACTTAAGAAGAAATTCACATGTTCGAAGTCACAATACTAACCTACACTTGTAAACATCGCAAAAGTGCGTGCTGCATGGACAGTTCACTGGGAAGAAAGGAATGAATGAAATAATATTTCTCGTATTTAAAATTTAATTTGTTAGAAAATGCTTTGCTTAGTTATGTAGGCAATAGGGATGTATTCATTTTTTAGGTATGTATTGTGCGAGTGCTGAATTCACTAAAAAGTTATTCACCAACTTGCCGGGAACACGAACGGGACTGAATGAAATATGTAACCGCCGCGGTAACGACGTACGACGTATTTACATACACATTTATAAAATTGAGCCCGAATTAATCTTTCGGTTTTAATAATATTGACGTAACCCCTAACAGACAAATGTCAATCTTGGCGTTATGTTTTTCCTCTGACTAATGCCTATATGCGTGCGTCCGTTATACATGTAACACGTGCGTCATCCGGCCGCGAGCGGGTCCAACCGCAATGTATTGATTACATTTATATAAATAATATTGTATAATTACGTGCGGGGTCCACGCTTTGATTCCCTGCAGGATCAACTATAATAGAGCAATTAAAATAACAACACACGGACACAGAGGAAAACCGCATCCGTATCCTAAAAATAATCTAGTTCAAAGGTCATACTCGTAAGAAGCACTGCAACGGTGCAAAAATGTGATATATCGCTTCCACTCTCGTCATCTAGAGACCGGCAAGGCGGTACACGCAACCCAACTCCCACCAGCTATAAAGACGTAGGGTACCAACTGCATGCAGCAATACAAACGAGCCGAGTCACGAGCACCTCTCTACCTATCGACGTCGCTCGAGCAACAGCTCTAGAAGCCGCCTCCTACCTTTGTACAATTAACTTCAATAAATTCAGGGGAAGTAAGTAGTTCATATTATTACAACCTACCGTCTGCCACATACTCATATCCACGTACATTCCCTCATGTATTGCAACACAAATACGAACAATATATAACACTCCGCGATGATACAAAAGAACACGAGGGTATTTGGGTGAATTTTGGGGCATCATCCTCACACACACCGCAGCATCTTCAAACCTTCTGATCTGGATTCAACATACGTTCACACAAACATCCTTACTTAAAAACCCAGATAATTATAATATTAATACAAATTAAATGTATCGATTAGAAAGACATACAGATAAAATAGATATATCGAAAAAATATTTTTGTTGCCGCCCGGACTCGAACCGGGAACCCTTCCTATCCGGGGAAGTGCGCTGACCGATTTCACCACGGCACCATAGTAAGAAAGCGACAATTTTTTGAACTTATGTGCCAGTATTAATTAATGAATTAATTTTTATTAAATTTTGGAAACATTAATACAACTTATATATTTTTATGGCGAACACATTCTCATTGCGATGTTGCAGTTTCTCAGAACAAAGTTCTATGATATTTTTAATACAAATTAAAATAAATTGATTTAATCTGTATATATTTTTAATTGATACATTTAATCTTCACAGAACTTTGTTCTGAAAAACTGTGTTCTCCTTAAAATATAATATGAATACTCTCAACCTCTCAAGCGGCGTTGGTCAGTTTGACAAATTGACATCAAAAACATTAACGAGTGAAGAAATTCATTTAACATGAGAAAATATTTAGATTCCATGGTTTCGTGTTAAAAGTATAGTGGAGTATATTTGATGGTTGCGAGAATGTAGTAAAATTGATAAATCATGAGTATTCAATTATCAACCAAAATTTCATGGCAATCATTTTTGGATACTGACGGAGAGATGATACTGAGATCACGGCCAATTTTGGCTTGGACATATTTAATAATCGACACAGCGCAGGACAGAGAGCGATGCAAGAGTGCTGTTCAAGCGTCAAGTCTCCGTCTCGATCAGTATAAAAGAGACGACTAAAAAGATATCTCGACACTTTTGTTACTCACTCTAGATTTGAAATCATCACAGAAAGTTTAATATATGCGATAAAACAATTTTGTATTAGAAAAAATCTCAGTCGTTTCACCCTTTAAATGTTTTCGCACTGGGTAAGTCACTTTGCGTCAGTACTCGGGACCTCACGTCGTAAGGTATTCAAAACTTCAGCCCCTAATGGCGCGCGACCTCCGACCTACGTCAGCGTCTGGGCTTTTAAAACATGATAAAATATCCACTGTATCGATGTACGGAATTCTGAAGAAAAAAATACCGCAGAAAACCGAAAGTTGTATTTGTGAACCACTTTAATAAAAAATATACTTACTAATTACAGGTTGACCCAAGAAAGCTTCTTTCCAGATTTTTATTTGCACGTTCGCCAATTCATTATAAATTTCCGAAATTAATCCATCAGTAATGATGTGGTGGGATCAGTGAATGGGACCCGACACTTACCCAGGACCGTTCTATAAGTAAAAGCCTCCATATCAGTCCTTCTCATTCGCAGCCAGGTTGCACAGCAAGACGGAGGCGTGGCACTGACACCGAAACCAATACAATTCACTGTCTAATTCAACGCTCATATCCAAGAGAATTTATTAACATTTTAAATTGATTTTACACATATATGAAAATGGAAACATTTTACGGTGCACAGATAAAGTAGTGGGGTCAGTTTTTTTTGACACTTTTCAATACATTTAAAAAATATTTTGTGTACAATTTTGAACATCAAATATATCGTGCAGCGGACGGATATTACGAAAACGCAAAAAAATATAGAACGAGAAAATTTATACGGTATTTTAGTTAAGAATTAGATCATCTAGGCGTGCTGCAGTATCCCATTCTTTCAACCATTGACCACACGTACTTGGAGACAGATGAAATATGTGAACGCAACGTAAATAAACAGTCATCCCTAAATGTTAAAGTTCAATAGAGCGTTTACATAAGTTAATTGATTGCTTTCTAAAATCATTTCTTTTAACCTCAAACATATTCAATTTCTAATTTTCTTGGGAATACATGGAAGAAAAATAAGAGGGGAGGGGGTGTTAAAATCAAATGCCGCCCTAGTACTTTTTTATTTGGCTGCCTATTAGTATTATACGTGTTGAGATTTTGATGTGGATATAGAACAGGCATCAGCTTGAGATTGATATAAACAGAGACAGAAATTTAAACCCGTGTATATGACGTTCACATACAACTGTTTAATCTGAAATGTTAGACATACGAAAGCATTAAATTATAAACATTTATACTGTTTTAACTGCTGTTGGGAAGTAGATTTAGAAGTGGAAAGTCGTTTTGATATTCATATCGAAGACATGCACGATGTCTCCATTTTGAGTTATGCGGTAGCTAAATATGTAATTAACATACTATAATATTGCAAAGAATTTGATTTTAAGGTTCGACTTCCGCACACGGGCTGTGCTAAACCGCGATATCCTCAGGCGGATGTTGCCGCCCTCTTCCCCCTTCCTCATGCAGATAACTTTGTGTGCATTTCCGGGAAATAATTTTCCCGCGCAAATATACATCTAAAGCCGGAAGGAAGTCGTCACTGCGCTGGCGGCCCGGAGGAAATTAAAAGCTGCACGGCGCGAGCACGCCGTATCGGCAGCACGCGCATCATCCCCAACGGAATATAAAATTTACGTTTCGATTTATCACTAAAAAGATGTTCAATTCGAAATTTTTGCGAAAAATAAATATTTAAAAAAAAAACGTTAAATATTTCACAACAAAGAATTATTGATGCTATTTTTAAACGAATATGAACTAGTGATGATCTCAAAATCACGAACCGCGTGTCAATCACCGATAACTCGAGTCACACTCATCATCAGTGATTGAACATCTGGTAATATCGTGATTCATTTTTTTATTTTGTTTATATTTGATTGTGAACCGTGATTCGGCGCATGTGCATATGAAACGAACATATTTATAAAGGAATGACGTTATAATTCGTGACAAGCGCCATCTAGTAGATTCTGCCAAAACGTTTCACGCATTTGACCCGAAATGCAGAAAATTAAATCCGAAAAATACTTACATTTTTTAAGGGTTTTCATTCTCTCTGTGATGATATTAAATTAGATCTATATTAATTATATATGCTAGAATATGTTTCTACGCAAATGAAGTTTGAATAATATAAGTAAATACGTTAAATACGTGCGGCGCACGCGCATTAGTAATGAAACTGCGATCACAGTCACAGTTTCCAATCACTGATATAATCGAATATCAATCACAGTCACACCAGTGAGTCAAGAGTAGCATTTTTTCTCATCACTAATATGAACCACGCGCAAGAGGGTGACGTAAGAGAAAAAAATTAAAATAGTGAGAAGTGATAATTGGTGTATGTTTTATGTATTTATAAAGTATCATTTTGATTAAATTCCTTGTTATGAAATTTTTTTTTTTTTAATAAGATGATTGGAAAATTCCGAGAAGTTATCGGTTTATTCGCATTTCAAAATAACAACAATAAGTTGTTGAAACGTATCACATTACATATTTTTATTGTTTTTGCTAGCACGGCGTCCAAACATGCAATGGTCGGTCGAAACATTGCAAAAACACATTTGTATCGGGAGAAGGGTGCGGGGCGGCCGGGGGGAAGGGGAAGAATGCGTACGTTTTACGCAGGGTCCTAAAGAGGGACTGAGCAAAATTTGGTTTATATCGATCAAAGGGTATGATTGTACAGATAACAATTGACAAATATTCAATTTAATATTATATTCATATAGTCACTTTAGAATTGCTTATAACATATAATATTAATTCATTTTATTCTGTATAGATTTCAACAGATCGGGAAAGTCAATAATAGCACATGTGAGAAATTAAAAAATGGAAGGTACACTGACAAGGTAACATGTCCAATATCCAACACGAAGACATCAGTGGCACGGTAACTTTTTACCGAGTCATTCATTATATCTTAGATGAGGAAGAATTTGTGTTTACTCTTTTTAAAAAAACTAGCATTGTCCTGTCTATCCTTTTTTCATCCCCTCTCACCTGATACTCGTCACATGCAACGCGGGCTTATTATTTTATGAAAAAAAATATGGCAATTTGAAGTTTACACCTTTAGAAATCTACTCCCTTTTCTCTAGTAGAAAAATCTCTGATAAATACGCGACTTATCTCAGATAAATAAGGGACCGCCTGAATTTCTGCCTGTTTATTTTTAGAGACTCCTTTACGAGTTTGTCGCTCGACTCGTACTTGGACCTGTCAGATGAAGAGGCATTGGAACTAGTACTGATGACAGGAGAAAACTATGACTAACGAGCTAATGAACCATGTATTATACCAAAGATATAACGCACGCGCAAGGAATCAAGCTCAACAAATTTTAATGCGCCTTTTATTGACTTGTTTTTCTCGTGCCTTATCTGTCCAACGGACGCAGTCTATCATCATCTTAATTAAGAAGAACACATTGTTTGCTGTGAAGTTGCGTTTTCAGAACATACTTCTATGGTATTTTAATTATCTATCGAAAAAATAAATAAATATATATATTGGATTGCTTATTAAAAATGGTATAATAGATGTATCAATTGGAAATATTATAAGGATATAAGTACAAAATTTGTCAAAAATGTATTCGTTTGCTATAGCGAAATCGGAGACTTCTTCGGATTCAGATTCGAAGACGCTTCCCCGGATAGGAAGAGGTTCAGG
The DNA here is from genome assembly GCA_031772225.1 of Eubasilissa splendida. Classification (NCBI taxonomy): domain Eukaryota; kingdom Metazoa; phylum Arthropoda; class Insecta; order Trichoptera; family Phryganeidae; genus Eubasilissa; species Eubasilissa splendida. The sequence goes on along the minus strand of CM062853.1, from coordinate 30,802,704 downwards.
TTCGTATCCCGGAGGCAATTAAATATTTTTTCTGTATGTCTTATTAATTCATTAATTTAATTTTTATTATCATCATCTTGTTTACTGTGGCTCTGGAAAGTTCCACAGCAGACCGGCCAACCCATTGTCTCAGGTTATTCAGCCGTGACGTTTTCCTTCTCCCAGGGTCCCGATCTCCAACAATCCTTTCCTACATTATTTATTTATTTAATTCTTAACAAAGTGCATACATAAGCACTCCTACATATGCTCTAATATAAACAAGATTTAAGTATTTTCTTTTACTAAAACTTATCTTTTACATATTTAGTCAGTTTAATTTTAGATCTATTCAATTTCTCCTCCTTTCTTACGTTATTTGGTATTTCATTAAAAACTTTCATCGCACTATACATTACGGATTTCTGAGATTTGTCCTTCTTCCTGAATGGCAGTCTCAGTCTATCCCTTCCTCTTGTACGATGCTCGTGCTCATGTTGATTTGCATCATTTTTTGTGTAAATTCCGCTGATATTTTCTGATTATGAGATGCAGGATCTGGATTTTTCATTACATTACCGAGTTTTAATAATATATTTTTCTTTATTTATCCGAATTAATTTAATTCATCCAGCTGATTTCTATAGATCCACACCTCGAACGCTTCAATGCAATTATTTAAATAATAACGTAATGATCGTGCTAATGCATCACAACACACTTTCGAAATAGCAGGATATGAGGTAGTTTAAGAAGCAATTTATTTGGGCGCGCTAATCACAAACACGGGTGACAAGGGGGCGGGAACACAACTAGCTAAAGTTGCTACGAACCAACTGTGACATGAAGCTAGCAACTACAATCATGTCGGTTCACACTCTTGTCTCTCCTATCTTTATGCGTGCAGCGGAGACCTGGACGCACGACGTGCGAATGTCTCAATCCTGCAACAAGCCCAACCACAATCTCCAACAGTGAATAAAGGCCACATGATACGTCAAAGGAGATCATCCTGGGCACAACATGGGGCCGAAGACTTGGAAGAGTGGAGACCCTGGGGCTGGAGTCAGCTGTGAGGGCGACCCGGGACCGGGACTTGTCTCATCTGATTGAGGCCATCATATGTCAACACTGACATGAAGGAAGAAAGAAGAATAATAATGTAATTACCATTCACATGCCACATGGCGACAGATTACAATTTCGGGTCTCTCAGATTTAATAATCCAATAAGGCCGAACGGTTTGTGTCGTAGATAAATATCGGGTTAACCTAATTAAATGCCAGTAAGAAGATTTGATAATATAATTTACGAAATGTAGATTGAATTTCTTAAAATGGCTATTGGATGAACGTCAATCAATATATAAAGCAAATTAAATTAATCAATTAAAAATATTTATTGAAAAAATCTATTTATCGAAAAAATATTTTTTTGTATATTTTTCTAATTTATATAAAAAATACCGCAGAACGTTGTTCTGAAATAGAAACTTAGCAACAAAAAAGTGTTTTCATTAAAAATAGACAATAAACAATATTTTGGCAATTTAGTAGAACAATAAGCAAAATTTTAATTGAATATATTATAATCGCTACTTTGTTGTTTTTTCTTGCTGGCAATACAGACTATACAACATGATAATGTGTACTTGCGTTTTAGAGAGAATCAAATATATAGATTACGTATTGTGCACGACCTCATTCAGACTTGCACAAACGCTGAATTAGCGACTACCGTCACAGCGTCACGGTCAGTCCTCCACACGGTAATTGATTTGCCGAGCCCGCGGGCGGATTAGGTGCACCCCGGTGGACGGAGCCACCGACCCTGACCCTGCCGCCGGGTCCGCGCTGCGGAACAGCCGGCGGGACAGTCGTGGGAAACACCATCGTACCCTTGCATTGTAAAAAGGGTCAAATGTTTTGCACTACCGGAGCCTAATGAGACAATCCACCTGTGGGAACTGAAAAACTCTTCGGCAGACCGAGTTTCGACATGCTCGATTTACTCATGCGAGGTGCATCGTGTGAATATCAACGGTCTAGAGTTTTCTATTTCTAATCTAACCAATCAAAGATCGTTTTGTAATAACTAGTGAAGCCAATCGCGGGATTAGAAAATACTCATTTGCTCATTCGTGTTATATTTCAGATGTGTGAAAATTAAACACTTGCTTTTTAATTTACATGATACGCGTTTCGCCTTGCAAAGGCATTATCAATCTAACAATTCAATTCGACAACTTGTATTTATTATTAAGGAGAACACATTCTTATTGTGAAGTTGTAATTATTTAGAACATAGGTCTGTGATATTTTAAATACTAATTTAATGTATTAATTAGAAATATATACATATAAAATCCATTCTATCGAAACATATTGTTGTTGCTACCGGGATTCGAACCTTGATCTCTTCCGATCCGGGGAACGTGCATTAACCGATTATGCTACACCAACAGCAATATTTTTCGATAGAATTGATTTTATATGTATATCTTTCTAATTGATACATTTAATTTGTATTTATAACTATAGTAGGGTTTTATTTTCACATATATGATTATGGAGTTCTACAAACTAACCTCGGAAACAGTAAACATGTTATATTTGTTTGCGATTAAAAAACGTAAATAATAATTAGAACATGAAACAATTTTATTATTCTGAACAATATGTCCGAAGCGATAACAAAGCATCGAGTGTTTCATCATTAAGCCTTGATCTCATTTTTAACCCCCAAAATTAATCCAAAATATATATAATCCAAAATATGTATAATCCCGAAAGATTCGGGATTATAAATATGTACCGGTAACGGGATACAAAAATACTGCAAACTGAACCTGGATTGGATTTCCTAGTTGTAATCCAAGATAAATAAAATAATATACTTAATGTGTTTACGGAATTAGCGACGTTATAAAATAAATACATGATGAGTTATGTACCCGAGTGTATATATTATGAATGAGTACATATGTTGCAAGAATAAGAAGGTTATGTGTGTGAGAGTCTGGTGCCCCCCATATACTACACCCGGCGCTCACGTGCTCTTTTGAATATGATCGCAGAGTGTGCGTGGCTAGAGCAGGTTGGACGGGCATAGGTGCTGCTATACGATGATATCTTATGTAATTGCGACTGGTGGCATATCTGCCGATTGTGATCAAGAGTGAGGGTTGTTACTACTTGATACTACAGTTATTAATATTTCATTTTATTTTATTGAAGGATTTTGACAGTGTAAACTCAATATAACTAACATAATATAAATATTTAACATGTAATATTATTTATGAAAATCCACAGAAATGTTTAGGTACATAAATACGTTTCGGTGCAGAAGATAAATAAAAAGAATGGTGGGAGAAAGGGTGGGGGGGGGTTGCAACTATTGTTGCGGTAAAGGGAGAGCGAAATGTATTATGATACAAGAGGTAGAATGATTGGCCAAAATGGAGATTGTGGTGGTTCATCAAAAGAACTCTTAAAGCGTAGTAAGGCTAATGTTAAAAAATCAATTTCTGTAAATTTCTCATTCTGGTATTTGCATGACCGGTGAATGAATGAATTTAGTATGCAAGATGGTCTACTTCTGGGAATGTGGAAGAGTGCGGATTGCCGGGTTGATCTAGATGATACGTGGAGAGATATTAATTCTAATTGGCTGGGACAGTCAATATGGCCTTGCTGTAGTTTGTTCTAGGGTTTTCACACTGTGGAAGTTTGCTGCATCTAAATAGGAATTGAATGATAGATTAGATCGAACATTAAAATATCGAAGAAACCTATTTTATATCCGTTCTAATCTCATAATATATGTAATCTGCCATGGGTTCCAGATTTGAGAAGCGCACTCTAAGTGACTACGAACGAATGCGTAATACAGTATTTTGAAGCAATATGGATTTTGGAAGTGTTTGCAGGTTCAAAGTATGAATAGGCCTTAGAGGTAATTTGGTCAATGTGATTTTTGAAAAGAAGTTTGCTATCAAGCATTATTCCTTGGTCTTTAATATCGCTTTTATTTTGTAGCTGGGTGCTGTCTATTGTGTAAGTAAAATTGTTTTTGTTAAATTTTCTTGAGAATGTTATTTGAAATTAACATTAGGCACTTTATTATTAATTTCATTTAATAATTTATTTAAAAAAAAAATCATGTTTTCATCGTTTACGATCATTTTTACCGGACCGAGTGTCAAGCAGCCGGGAACTGCACTGCGTGTGGTCGGCTCGATGACCTTGTACGAAAACTAAATAACCAGCTGGCCGGCGGAGGTCGACTATGTTGTTGGTTTCCCACTAATAACGTCTTAAACAATGTAAAGACGTCGTCCCGAGAATCCATAAAAATGTAATAATATCGCATGGGAGTACCAGCACCGGCAGCCGGCAGCCAGCAGCCAGCAGCCATACCGGGCCGGGTTCAGCCGAGTCCAGCTCGTAAAATATCCGTAAATACTTTGGTACTGAAACACAGTGGCGTGCATTGCGGCTCATGTTAGATAGGGGACCATAAATTAGCGTCCTACTAATTATTTGACATCGATATTTTGATTAAGGAGAACACATTCTTATTGTGAAGTTATAAATACTAATTAAATGTATTAAGTAGAAATATACGGGACATATAAAATCAACTTTATTGAAAAATATTGTTGCTGCGTTACAGGGATTCAAAAATTTCATAAATAAATGAATGAATGTTTACTCAAATGTATTGAGATTCCGTAAAAACAAAGTACATGGCTTTCAAATAATGGAACGACAGATGTATTAATTTCAAAAGTGTAATATGTAAGGTTCGACAATTTGTCGTTAATCCACTGTATTGGTATAGCATAATCGGATAATGCACGTTCCCCAGATTAGAAGAGATCCAGGTTCGAATCCCGGTAGCGTAACAACTTTCTAATTAATACATTTAAATATGTATTTTATATATATTTTTTACTAATAATGTTTAAAATCCACCGAAGTAAAAAAAAATTAATACTATTTAAAAATTCGTTTCTCACGTATATTTCGAAAACACGTGAAAATATTGATACGTTTTTTTTTATGGAAAGTGCATATTATATGAGACAAGAGACTAATTTCGTTCTTAGTATTTAGTGGATAAACCACGCAGTACTAACATTCGTTGATCTTACAATTCTATCATAATATATTTGTATATTTAATCTAAATAATTATTTAGGGCTCTTTTTCAACTATGGGGATACAATTTTTGTAGCTACGCCACTGCACAAACGTGACAATTTCGTACTCAAGACTGTTCTTGGTAAAATCAAAAATACTTCACGCCAGTACAAGCACCCGTCGAAGACCGACGAAATTATATTTTGTTTCTACAGTGACTCTCCGCTGCTGGATCTTCCCCGAATCACTGAGAAAATGCAAGTGGACAGTGCTACACCGACATGAAGCTGCAGACGACCACTAACAAGAAGTCGGGCGGCAGGGTCACTAATGGCAGTGCGTTGATTCGGATGCGAAAGGAAAAATAAATCCTTAAAAACAATAAAAACCCTGAAAAAAATGACTAAAGCAGTAATGGTGAACCTGTGATACGCCACAGCGTTTTGGGCGACACGCCGCGTTCACTAATATCAGAGTAATCAAAGAGCATGCATCTCTTTTGGGTCTCACTTTGTGAAAAAAAAACCAATTAATTGACATCAAATCAATTCCATATTTTAAATTATAATATTTGTGGTGGAGGGGGGTGGGGGATGGACTGACACAGCAAGTTAAGTTAGATTTTTGAAATTTTGACACGCCGAGCCCAAAAGGTTCTCCATCACTGATCTAGGACAATGATTCGGCAACGACTCCGAGCAACCATTTCTTGAATAGCTAGCTGCCTTCTCGGACGCATCTCCAGTGAGCACGACCAGTCATCGACTTTATTTGTAATTTATCTTCAACGTGTGTACTCACATCTGTGCATCAAGCTACAATACACGCCACCGATTGTAAGTCAGCTCAGCCACGCGCAGTGAGATCTGGAGAGATTTGGGGCCAGTCACTCCCCGTCCGAGTAACTCCACAAGCCAAAGCAAATATATACATATTTTATCTGTCGCCAAGTGCTTCAAGGCGGTCAATGGTTGAAAGAATGGGATTCCGCCAAAAAAAAAAAAAAACCCTATAAATTTCCTCGTAATGACTTTTACGTTTTGTGAAATGCTCCCGTCCTAAATAGTTTTTTTTTTTTTTTTTGCATTCTCGTAATATTTCGATCGAAGCGGTTTGTTTTCAAATTCGCCTACAATAAAATACATCGGCCATAAAGCTCTTCTTCACATCATAAAGTAGTATTGTTTGTACCTACCTCAATGGTAACAATGAATTCTAAACCGACGTTAAAAAGTTGGCTCGCCTGTCTCAATGGCGGCGGCCGCCACCACCCGTATAGCGGTGAATACTGCACCGCATAGTTCAATAACGGGCTAGCGCGATGCAGCAGGCAACGCGGGACGCCAATTCTGTCCTTTTGTTTGCCATTCTCTTTGGAAGACCGCATTTTCGCGAGCGCGAATCACGAGAAAATTTTACGTTTAAATTTGCAGACGGTGTAAAATTCATCAGAAACACTTTCTGATCATCAAAACAGATTTAATTAGCTGACATACCCCATTATAAATAATTATATTAAACTTAATACAAAATTCGCGTACATAAGGCATATTCAACTTCAACTTATCATCACGCCGTTTTCTCGCGGGATAGGATAGAGCGTCACACTCTTCTGTTCTGACACGCAACTCTCGCCTCATCCACATTCATACATCTTATCATACAAGCTCGCCGATTATCGGGGCTTCTAACAGGACCATCTTCCAGTATCTGGTATAACTGGTTATGCCGAATCTTCCGCGGACGTCCTCTATTTCTAGTGCCATCAACACTTGCGTCATATATCTTCCTCACCATTCATCCGTTCCATATAACCAAATCACCTTTGTGATCCTTTCTTAATCTTATTAACTATACTAAGATCAGCTTTACATTCTTTCCTTATTTTTTCATTCTTTACTCTCGTCATAAATTGAACTTTTTTTTAAAAGGACAGCTGAAGGGGAGGAGGGGACCTACCCTTTCACGGGACCAGTTTAGAAGCTAGGGCTTCCTTGTCAGTCCCACTCATCACGCGACTATCTAATACGCGACTTTAATTCAAAGCTTTATCTTATATCTACATCTTTCTCAGCCTTTCCGATTCTATCAAACATACTTCCCAAATGAACAAACTCATCTACTTGTTCCAAACATTCATTACATCTTACGCCAGCAACTTCTGAGACATCGAGTTGCTGGCGTAAAGCTGCGGCTGGAGCACAGCACCAACTCTCCGGTGCAAGCGGCGCTCTCATGGAAAGCTGGTTCCCTGACCAGAGAATGGCAGCGCCTACAAAATAGCTACATATACAACAATGGCCGTGACTAAAGTAGTTATATATGTAATATTAATATATTGTGTGAACTTTTATTAACTTTTAATTTTTTTAATCTTCCCTGGTTTTCTTTTGCATAGCATTATATTGATTCCATAACCATTAATGTATAACATAATATGTATTATATTTATGGCGAATCGGGTTAAAAAAAAATCTGATCACGCTGGAATAAACACATTATTATTATTATTACCTACAAGTATTTAGTAGGGTGTCTCGCTTTCCTCCTCCTCGAATACCATCACTTTCGACATGTTGACATTCATCATGAGGTCGCTTTCCTTGCATACATCGTACATTCTACTCACTAGACTCTGTAGTTCTTGTTCGTTATACACGCTATTAGTACTGCATCATCGGCGTACAATAAACAGCATACAATCAAATCGCCCGTTTTTGCTCCAATATCCATTTTTCTCTAAAAATTGCATTTTTAATATAGAATATATTTTATCGGAGGTTTCAAATGTAAAATGTGTTACGAAACTGCTTTAGAAAACGTTGTAACATATTATACGAAGTTCGCCGTTGGTCTGCAATATATAATAACGTTGTTAGAGGATCACTGTTCCCGTGGTAAGTGTGTAGAACTCCATAATCACATAATATGAGAAAATAAAACACTTGTTTTTTTTATTCTACTCGTTTAATTTATTTGAGGCGCATTTCGCCTTGCAAAGGCATTATCGAAGAATTCCAATGAATAATGTAGTACCTTGTAAATAAATTGTATAGCTGTCCCCCATTATATTAGTTATAAATAATTTCAACCCTTGCAAGGCGAAACGCGTATCATCAAATAAATTAAACGAGTAGAATAAAAAAAAAACAAATGTTTTATTTTCACACATGCTGTTACAGGTGTTATTTGTGGACACCGACGAGGAAAAAATATAAATGACCCGAATATAGCGCGACATTTTTTAACATCAATAATTTAATAAAAATGACGTTCGCGTTATATTCATGACCTAATCTGTATAAAGAAAACATATCGGCACAAATACTTTTCTCGTAGTATAGTACAAGTATTGTATATAATACATACATGTATGTTATATACAATACTTATTAAAATTTATATTGTTTCTCAAAAAAATGTTTTTTTTCCTAAAATAATGTGCTAAAATTTCAACGGTCGCGTTATATTCGGACCAATACGGCATATGCAGGGGTGGTATGACACGCGCGTCTGAGACATGCGACGCGTTTTTTTTTTTTTCTCCTAATGTTTTATCGGATGAATCTGTGTGTATATACAATTGAATGCACATAATACATACTTCAACACAAATTCTCTATACAATCCTACCCAACTAGACCGATCTAAACCAAAATTTGCATTAGTTTCTCTAAAGACCGTGCACAAAACACAACCCTCTCAGCGACAAATATATAAAAATTTGGAACGGTCCGTGCCGAAATTCGTCTTGTAATTCGCGCGTTGGATTATTTTCGCGCCAAATTAGACGTCTTATTTGGTGTCAAACTTCCTGCGGCGAGCTTAGAATTGATTCCCAACTGTCGCGTCCCACATGCCCGAGTACGGCCTGGGTTACGTAGTGCTATACTAGTATAGTACGCGTATTAGGACTCGCCATTTTTAAACGCAATCAGCGCCTTCAGTGCCGTAAAAACTTATTTTACAATTATGAAATTATAATTTATTAAAAAAGGAGAAGTGATCTATCACTGTGCAATAAAAAAATTAGCTTACAATGAACGATACGGTTCACTTATAAATACTAAATTGAACACGGAATTACGACATTGTGTAAGATTTTGTTAAAACATTTAAAATACATGCTGTTTATTTGGAAATATTGTACAAATGAAATGAATCAACTAGAACAATATACAGAAAAAATCTATTTATCGAAATAATATTTTAGTTTCTACCGGGATTCATACCTGGACCATTTCGTATCCGGGGAATTATCAACTGAAATTAATATATTTTCGATGAATACTCTTTCTGTACAATATCTTTCTAGTTGATTTATTTAATTTGTATTAAAAATAGTACAGAACTATTTTCTAAAAATGCAACTTCACAACAAAAATGTGTTCTTAGAAATAATGAAAGAAGACGAAGAAAGATGCTTTGTGGGTTTAAGATTATGTAAAAACATTGTAATATGCATATTTTTTAAATACCCGATTGGACATGTAATATGATTTAAAAATGGTGCCTACAGCTTTATATTTTGGTAGGAAGGGGTACGGTAGCCAGATGAACGTTTTATGCAGGGTCCTAAAGAGTAATTATGCAAAATTGAAAGTGGACGGCATTCAATATAAAACACTTTTACATTGTGGTAAGGAGGTGGGGTGACCACGAGAAGGGGGGAATGTGCCTATGTTTTGGGCAGGGTACTAAAGTGTAACTATGCAAAATTTTATTTAGATCGGTCAAAGTGTATAGAGAAGACACAGAAAAGTTCATATATACACAATATGTCGGTAAAAAAAATAAAAAATTAAAGATTAATCAAAACATAAAATAAATTAAGAGTGTATTAATTAGTTAATGTAAGAGATATGATCTTTCCAGTTTTCTATAGCTTGAACCCTCTCTGGACCACTTGGCAATCATCTCCGAATAACATCAAAAGGATCGAGTTGGAATCAAAACCAGAATTATTCCCGTGAAATACAAATATCCAAATTCATATCAAAGTGTATTTTAAAACCAATGTAAGTTTTTTACAACGCAGATGAGTAGGGTGCGGGTCAGCTCGGAGGGGTAGTAGCCTAGGGATAACCCGCTGTCTGGTGGTACATTAAATCTCTTTATATTATATTTTTTTGAAAACAATTTAAAGTGCTATATTCAATAACAATAAAAACAGTCAGATTATATTTACTATTTGTTTTCATTTATACGGGTAACGATAATCTGGACTTCGGGCTATATTCCTTAGAAAAGTTGATCAATAGAAGAACAAGGATGTCCTGGATACCATGTACATATGTACATATATACATAATACACAATGACTAAATAATTAGGACCGTGTGGAAGGAAATATTGGTTTATCATACTCTCGAGCATTTTAATGTTTCGAGAGTTCTATGAAGTGGTTTAGACAAGAAGAATGACCCAACCTAAGAAAAGAAAACATCAGTGAGAATTAAACAAAAAATATGTCGGTGACTAGTGTACAAGAATAATAAATATTTTGTATAATTAATCAGGACTAATTATAATTATTCTTGGCTTATTAGTAGCTTTTAACATGTGGCATTTAATTAGGATATCATCCTAAATTGAAAAATACAATAGAAAACAATATATATATTTTTTGAATTGAATGGTAAATTCTAAAATTTCCTGTAAAAAAACAATGAAAAGCAGTATCACCTCTTAATGGCTGAATTAAATAAATAGTAAGAATCACAAATTCTGAAATTAAACGGTAGATGGATGGGATAAGGATCACCCCATATTCTCATGTTATATGATTTTAAATATTTGTTAATAAAAAGAGATGAATTAAAAATGATGTTCAGATTAGAGGATTTGCAATGCATCAGTATTGATATTGAAAAATATGAAAGGAAAGATAGATAAAAGTAATGAAAGATACAAAAAGCTTCAATATTAAAAATATATTATAAAAACTGTTTGAAAAGTTCATAATTACCTCCTCCACTTCCTTGGAAAACTTGATAGGTCTCAGGTAGAAGAGTAGCACAGATATATGCACCAAGTTTATAGCGACAAACACGGCGTTCCACACGACAGCATCAAAAAAGCACTCTATCGTCCAAGCCCACACGGCCGTGAAACCACAGCCGATCAGTAAAGTACAGCGCAAGAACAGCATCCCGTACATCCCGTTCGGGGCGAGATATGACAGGAAGAAGAATGCATTGGCGAGCTGAAAATATATGTGATTTGGCTGTTTCCATCGCGAACAGTAATTCACCCCAAAGACGGCCGAAATGAAGTTCTTGTCGTACGATGTGTAGTTCGCCCAGTCAACCGGTGGAGGAATGGCATTCGTCGGAGTGTCTATCAGCCCCATGTCGGCTGTAGTTATATAGTCCTCTAAAGTTGTTGAGAAATCAGTAACATTTGGGATGATAGTGGAGGATAACAAACCGTCGTAGGAGCCAGTTGCGTTATTGTCTGCAAAGCCCACTGATAAGGCACTTAAAAAGAACATCACTGCATAGAATGTTGTGTTTTTAAGTGAAAAACAAATAAACACATAACTGTTGTAACTGAATCACAATCACTCAATTCAATACCCAATTTCCTTGAGTTCACATGACGCGGGTCAAAAAAAACGTGAACGGTTCAAAGAAATTTGTACACTGCATAAATTTTAATACATAAGCTTTGGTAATATTCAAATAGCAATTGAGATTATAGGTGGGCAGTAAAATAAACAAAATCAATATATTTCAGAAATTGCACACAAAACATACAATGAGTGCGCACTCTCACTCGGTGAATAACGATTAAATAATAATTTAAATTAAATAAAAATTGTTATATAGGGCCCACGAATGTTATTTCATGTTAATTCGTATTTCGAATATAACTAATCCGATTTGACAACCAGCAGGAGACCGCCAGTTGTTTCTGTTCGAATCAGACGCAATGTCATAGGACATGCCAGACAACATAAGAAAAAAAACAGAACTTCTTGCTTATATTTTTAGTAAGGCAGGTACTGATAAGTCAATTCCAAAATATTTTTTATATAAACATAAAAAAAAACATTTTAGAATTTATAAGTTTGATTGAGCTGTGCTCCATGTGTGACTCCCCTTATAGCGTAACATGTTACGTTAAAAAAAATTGATCCGAGCGCAACCGCGTTCATATTTCCTTATGCATGTTGATATTTTAGGGAGCGCGCTTTGAAAAGCTTTCACTTTCAATTGAATTCGCCCAATCTTTCGAAGCAGTCACAAGAGTTTGAGGAGAGTCTGCACGTCACCTCTGCACTCCCAATCACGAAGGGTCACCACACCTTAATGAGAGGCTATCAGGTGTCGAACTTCCTTACAGTTCAGATCCATAGAGCGCGTTCATGTGTGTGAGCTGAGACATTTACCATGTTAGTTGAGGATGCTAAGCTTCTCTCATAGTCCGGATTCATGAAGCAACCCCCACGAGCGCGCGCCTGAAAGCAAACCATGCTTGGTTACAAGAACTGAGACGGACGGTCGAGGACGTTGACGTGTCGTATGGCGACCAGCACCATTATAATAACACGTGACTGCGAGTCATGCAGCAAGATGCGCGTCCACGACCTGAGCCGAAGGAGACTCATCACCAGTGACCAAAGAAGCCAACAAATCGAAAAGAAAAACAATAAAGCTATGATGGTGTAGTTTATAAGTCTAGTGTTAACGTTTAATGATAAAATTAGGAGTTGTTCACGACCACCCACTTGTGTTTTAATTAAAAATAGTGAAATAGTTCACTTCCAACGAATTAACGTCTTAACTTCCTGTGGTGAAGCGACCGCGTACGTATGACATGTGCACAGGTTCACGAAGGACGCGTGCTCGTCAAGTTAATCAAACTTTAATTATGATTTATTGTGACTTTACATGGATGCGCCAAATAAAATAATATTATAAATGGCGAAAATTTTATGAATAAGACATTGTTTCTTGACTTTTATTATAACAGTTGGTGTTAAAAAATTTACCCTTTTATAATCTGTTACTATTTAAAATTTCTCGAGACATTAGTATTTTTATAATATGAATTTAATAAATTGTATTTTTAATAACATATTTGAGAATTAACTAATGGTGCTTCATAATTCAACATAATTATCTAAAAAATGTAGATTTGGAATCTAAAATAATCAAAAAAAGTGTTTTAAAATAAGAGCCATTTTTGTGGAACTGCTCAGTATAAAATAAGAAAAATGAAAATGTTGGCTGCCCTGACCTTAATTTTTTACTTACAACCACACTGAAAATTTCAAATTCTGAAAGGATTTTCAAAATTAAATACTGCGCTGAGTATTAATAAAATTACCGTTCGTTATTTTGATTTCTTTATGAATTTTCATAAATAAAGAATCATACATCTGTAAGTAATTTTGCGTTCAATCAAAGCCTAATCCAAGAATATTTGTCAATGAACTGTGATATTACTTTGGTGACACTTTGCTCACTAAATAATCTTGATTACAGTTGACTGCCAGTGACCTTTGATATCAAGGAACATACGTGATTTTGATTTCGGTAATGTTTGTGGTGATGGTTTTCAGTGCAAAATCACGCGTGGAGAATACATCTCAAGTTTCTTCAAACGTATTCAAAGCTGCCCCACGGCGGCTTTTGCGATGATGGACGATAGGGTAATAGTTCCGATAGCCTTATGGAATACAATCCAGATCTACTTTTTTGCGATAGTTTTTAGTTTTTGGATTTGTGCTAAAACATTTGTGAGGTGGATTTGGAATTATAATACTTCAACAAACAATAAAATAAGAAATAGCCCGCCACCTATATTGGTAGACGCGACTATTGGAAGACATTCTTATGTCAAAGTACAGGTATGTTAAAAGTAATACTTTTAGTATTATCACGATGTTATTGTCACTTCAATTTACGTATTATGTGTATTCATGTCGTGTTACGGAGCATGAAATGAAACATTGATTGATAACCTATCATAGATGATTATATTAATATTTATGAATGAAATTGGTAGAAATTTTAATGTGTTTGTCAAGTTTTTTTTACATAAATCGAAATTGAAATGAAAAACATTGCAAATTATTAATTCCATAATCATATTCAATTTTGATGGAACATTCAAAATGGAAGAATGTTTACATAGATGAATAGTATGTAAACAGGTCACCACTTGACATAAAAAGTAGAAAGGATATACCGCCACACATTGCTGTCAACATTCACACATAGAAATACCGATTTTTGCTTCTGACATCTCCCTTTAAAATTTGTTAAGTTGTGTCATATTGTACATATGTGATCATCGGAGTATGTATTATTCACAATCACATTATATATTTATTTGCTTTCATTTTACTTCACTTAATTATTGTATTAAACTTATGTTAATAACATATTGTACTGATATACCATATTATACTTAATCATTGCACCGCATTGCGTGCTCGCCACAGCTGTCGGAGACGATAGAATAGCTTGTTTAGAGGATTAACGATGCTTAATATTAATAATTATATCTAAATTATTTACAATACACCTTCGCATATCCGTTAAGGTCATTCAAAGGTTATTCGTTTGCTATAATAACATAACATTAAAGATTTGTAAGCACGATGCGAGGGAATGTGATTAAATAAATAAACCACATTTATTAGATATGGTTTAACTTAGATATTTATGAGAATTCAAATGATTACATAAAAATGATATATATAATTGTTATATAAGCACGTGAAATTGTCAAAATTGTATTCATTAATAAAAACAATACAACTCCTTTTTTTTTAAATAAATTAACAAACATCTTCAGTACAATCGGTAATAAACAAAATAAATATCTAACTTGTATATGTATATTTTTAAAAATGTAATGACATTTTTTACCATATAGGCAGTTTTTTCATGAGCACATGAGCACTAAATTTTACTGGCTACATGTTTTGGTCTGTATTAGAAAGATGTACAAAGAAACTAGAAACTTTTTAAAATTATTTAATTGGAATAATATAAGTATACATATAATTATCAGATTGTATTAAAAAAATATTCCGTAATAGATCTAAATTGTGAGACAGTATTCAAGCTAATATAATTTTAGAATAGATTTTTTTGATTACAAATATATGATTGACAATGTGTGTTAGTATAGATAAAACTAATATACAAAATTAAATACATACTTTTTTACATAAGTCATGAATGATAATCAATTTTTTATTTCAACCGCTAAATATCTAACTAAGATAATACTTTATAAACTTAACTCATTCAAATAACTGAATCACTTCTTTTTCACACACACTACAAATTATTATTCTTATATTACAATTAATATATTTAAAAATACTATCTAGGGTGTGAAATTGCATTATGTCGAGGCCGGCGACCGCGGGTCCCCGCCCATCCTTTTGTTGCACGGGTTCCCCGACTGCTGGGTGGGTTGGCGGGACCAGCTCCCCGTGCTCGCCTCTTCTCACCACGTGCTTGCGTTGGACCTGCTGGGCTGCGGGGACTCTGACAAGCCGGCATCGCGTATTTATTACTCCCCCGCAAAAGTGCTGGGGCAGCTGAAGGCCGTGCTCGAGGGCCTGGCGGCGCAGCCTCCGCACAGAGCACCCACTGTTATCGCGCACGATCTTGGAGGGCTTCTTGCGTGGTGAGTCTAAGAGTGTATATTTTAAAAACAAAGTTAATAAATGTTACGTTGTCTTCTCAGTACGTCTTTAGTGTATACCTCGTCCTGGGAAGGTCTAAGGAATAGACTTTGTAACAATTATTGGTTTATTACAATATTACAAGGTATATCTCTAATATCACTAAGTCAACGTTAACACGGAGAAAAAGAGCTGCGCCCTCCCGCATGCTGCCCTTTTTAGCCTCACACACACGTGCCGGCGGTGCGGCACTCACACACACATATACAATTCCAAGGACATTACAATAAATTGTTCAATATTAAAATGAAAACTTGTTTGTGTTAGATATTAAAAATATAGTCTATATTCTCTATTTAAAAGAAAAGATTGATAACCATGTTCTGCAGAGGGTGATGGCAACACAGATTTAAAAAAATGATATTTGATAGATGACAGGGGGAGGAGGAAGGAGGCTATGGTGGGAAGTAGATATGTTTAAGAGCTAGTGTGAGTAGCCAATTGGGAGAGAATAGCAGAAGCTTAGTGTTGTGAATTGTTGAGAGTATTCAGTATAGAGAAATTAAAGTCTCAATTTGTGTTGATGTGCTAATGAAGAAAAAAGATTTCACTTTGAATTTTGATTTTAATATCTAATGTAGTTATATTCTAGAATTCTTAAATACATAATGTCAAAGGTCATATTTTGACATCAGTTCCAGAGATATAACAAGCTAATTATTTTTAAGCAAATATTATAAATTTAAAATCGGACATTATATGATGTTTTACAAATCATTTACTAATTAGTCACATGATGATAAACTAGATAAATTGTTCGGGCTGTCTGTCTGACTCTTATCAATCAGTCATCGATTGACAGTTTTTAAAATAGATACAATAAATTTTTAGAATACGTGTTATGACTTTATTTCCTTTTAAATATGTAACTGCCGTGTTCTCAGATCTTCATAATCAGATTCTTGTGTGCAAAGTCTGTCATCTTTCCTTGAGGATCTGAGCTATTTGGATGACGTTTAGGACACTTTGTTTATTAATCTACAACAGATAACAAATTAAAAAGATTGCAAATGTATGAAATATAAAAGTATTCATAGACTATACTAATCTTTCCCTTCCAACAATCACGCTCAATCCTCCCATAGAATAACATAGTGTATTAAATCACATTCTTTTTCTTTACGTATATATTACAACATGTTAATATATGTGATAAGGACTTTAATATATCTCGGGTCCATAATTACTGACAAAATATGGAAAGATCGCGGTATTTTCAAGACAACCGAGGTCAGGCTTGTTTAGTCTCTGATGCAGTCTGTATTTTTATATGGAATCATGGACCCTGAAGGCGAGGGAGAGAGGACAGATTGATGCCTTTGAGATGTGGTGCTAGAGATGCATGTTGCGCATACCGTAGACAGTGAGACGCACAGATGTCTCTATTCTGCTGGAACTGAACATCAAGGACAGATTTTCAACCTGCAGCCTGAGACAAATTCTTAAATTATTTGGGTATCTTGCGAGAAGTGAAGATAGCTTGGAGAAGCTTGTTGTAGTGGGCTACGCCGAAATACGAAGAGGAAGATCTCCCACCCAATGGATCGACCGAGTGGAAAAGGCAACAGGTACATTTCTAATGACACCCTCGAGATTTGCAGGATGCTGAGAAAAGTGGAGGAGCATAATCAAGAGTTCATTGAGATCACGATCCTCAGTTTTGAGGGACCGACATGGGTGATTATATTCCAAATACTCTACAATATTAAAAAACATTCTACCTTACTCAAACAGTAAAGAAGTTTCCCTCTCTTTTCTAAATCCTTTACAATCTTAGTGTTGACCATTTATCTTTTCGACAAGTGCACCTTTTTTGCATCTACATAGGTGCCGCAACCATCTCCTTCAGTAAATTTTCATTGTGTTTTGATCGCAATATAAATCAAAAACTTCTGCCTCTGGAACCAACATTTTCCGTATGTTGGTTCACTTCGTATGGTTGCTTCACGGCCATCAGATGTGCGGGTGACACACAGATGGTACATCATTAAAAGTTAATAAATAAATGTTCATTAAATAATTTCATTGATCAATTTTAAACTACTTCATTCAAAAGTTATTCCCATAACTATGATATATTTTATTTAATTTTAAAACTATGCCAAAGCTCTTGCACTATGAAGGTTAGTAAAGTGTTTGTATATATATGTGAATATGAAGTGTTTGTGTGTCCAAAGTTCGATATAGTTTTTAATAAATATTTATACACAGTCAAAAAAAATAACACATGTTATTAGTCAAAACAACCCGAGATAACACCGAGTCGTGGATTTTGTGTTTACTATTTTTCTATCAGAACATCAGTGTCACGTATTCCGCATCTGCAAATGTTTTATAAAAATTTTGTAGGTACTAAAAAATTGTATGTATTTTTAGAGGATAGGCAACGAACTTACAGTTGGTAAACTTTAAATAACATAAACTAGCGCTTGAATTTTTAGTGTATCGTAAGTTACGACCACCCTAGGTTGTACATTAACATCATCGGCGCTATAACTTCCACTCCCATCTATTTCCGGTCAGTTTATTATGCCCAAGGCTGCCATGTTTTATGAATATCTTCTTTAATCCGTGTCTGGGTGCAATTTGTTATATTAAGTTTTTAAATGCATTGGGTGGATAATTCAGTTACATTTTCTTTCATTCATATGTCATTCAAGAATGAAGAATGACATATTATCATCATCTTCATTCATCATTCATTATCAATCCACTGTTGGATGAAGACACCCTGTTGGTCATGTGCCACGACGTCTGTTCATTGAGACTTTGGGCGTCCTCTCATCGATTTTTGTCTTGTGGATATTATCTAAAAATATTTTTTGTCCATTGGTTATCTGTGTCTCGTGAAACATGGCCTCACATTGCAATTAAAACTTTTATCATTAACAATGACAACCTTCACCTCGGTCTGCACGTCTCTTCTAGTGATTCTCAGCCTACTGCTTTCAATACTACGCTGTGTGGAGTTTCAAAGTTCAGGATTAGAAAAATACATTGGTCAAAGATTCTTCTTTTAAGATACGATGAAATTACGTATCATTGAACAAAATGATTCTGTGTAAACGCTCCTCGTTCTGTAATGCCGATGTCTGATGCACGCAGACGACAGTGACATAGTTCAAGTACTAAACTGTTCATCACCTAGCTCAATTATTTTGATTAAGGTTTTTATTATTATTTAATTAATCACAATTTTGTTTCCATTGTTTTGACATATGTTTTGTTTTTGCTATATTTATATGATGGCTAGATGTAATCTAAGGCTATTTATATGATATTGTTACGCTTATCTTTTCAACATGGAACTACTATTTGGAAATATGATCTTATACAAGTAAATAAGATGTAATAATTAACAAATTTTTTCCGTTACCTGAACATGTAGAAAACGATTGGATCACAAAAGTCTCTAATATTTTTTGTATCACTTTGTAGCTTACGATCTGCCAACTACCTGCTGCAGGCAAAGTAGATGCCATAAAGAGAAGCGTTTTTTTAAAATTCCGGAATAAATAATAAATCTCTTATTTATAATGGCACCCAATATTTACATAATGTATATTGATCACGGTTAAGTGTAATGGAAACTTAATTGTTTCAGGTATCTGGCTCACGAGTGTCCGGAGCTGATAGAGAGGCTGGTTATCGTATCCTCGCCGCATCCCAATATATTCTGGGACTGTCTACAGCCATCCGGCATCTTCAACTCCACGTGGATGTATACTGCGCAGGTCAGTTGGTTTCATTTGTGGGCTGCTAATATATTAAGGAGGGACTCGCGTCTTCTCAAAGCTACCGGTTCGCCCGCATGTGGAAGGGGGTGATTAAATTTTTATCACTTTTCCGATATCTGGAAGTAACGCATAAGACTACCCCTGCAACAATCAGCTACAACATATCAGTTTTGGGCAGATCAGAGTTATAAATGTCACAGTGTTGTATATCTTCTTGGGCATCCAATGGTATATTAAACAAGCATATCAAATAAATAAATATAAGCTATTAAACACAATTTCTAAATGAGGTTCCTTGCAACAATACTATATGGTCCAAGATGGTTGACGCTTCGTCTATCTATCAACATTTGTAAAACCCATATTCAATGTTGTATATTGAACACCGGCTTTTTTAAGTTAGTCTCTTTCAATGTATTATATTTCAATTAATATTATGCGTATGAGGTTTTGTTGGACATAATGTTTAAATATAAAAATAACAATTGATTTCTTACTCATATATTTATATGTACTAATATTTGTGGGGCAGAGTAGAAAAAGAGAATGCTGTGTACAGAATAAAGAATGTGTTTTCAGGTGTTGCTTCCATCGATCTTCGTGTGGCTTGTGTGTTAATTTGTAGAATTAAGGTTAATAAATATAGCGTGTAGGTCTAGATCAGCGGTTAAAAATAAATAAATAAAGTCCATGTGTTGTTTACGGCATATAATCAATTAAGTTGTACACAGTAAATTTCCCAGAACATGATATGAAATATTTCCTTTTACAGTTGAATCATTACAAAGCAGGAAGTGTTGGGGTTTTTGGAATATTTCATATTAATAATCACATACATTTATAACAGGGCAATAACACCAGATATAATTGTCGGATGATTATGACTTGTAAATTGGTTTTATCATTTTTTACATTGATCACCGGTAAATAATCCAATAAGCTGGTGCAAAGGTCGAGTACACACATTGTTATACATTTAATTTGTTGGAGACGCACTTGGAGAAGAGAGTCTCACGTGTTGACGATATATCATTGTTTTTAATTTTATCACCTTCACATTCAAGCCTTTTTTAACCCACTTTACTTGTTCAATGTCAAGACAGTTGCCTTATTAAATCCTAGCTTAGACTTTAATCGCTTTATTAAATATAAATTTAATTATTTTCTTATCAATGTAAGGTTAACTTCTTCAATCCGAGACTAGAAATAATTAGCACAACCGCATTTCATCAGAACAATGATGTACTTATATTTGTTCTGTAAACATCTTAGCTCGCACCCCCCCATCCCTAAAAAATAAAATATGTCGTTACCATGTTGATTACACATTTTATTCATTACCCGTAAATGTCAAACTTGCGATATTTTTATATTTGATATTTCACATCCTGATAGGGAGGTATAGAATTTATTTGTGAATTCAGTACCTACATGGTATCAACATAAATATTTGAATTAAAAAAATAATTCATACCAGGTCATCTGTTTTCTAACATAATCTAAATTAAATTTTGAATTGTCTAAAATAAATGTACTAAAATATCATTCCTACCTTATTTCACAGTAAACTGTACACATAACACACGAACAAGCAATGCTTACGAATAATTATCGTACTCACTTAATGTTTTTACTACGGTTATGATCAAGTGTGTTTTTTTGAAATAATGTTGGTTTCACTGTATCATAGTAAATGATGGCTGATATCAAAGTGTGTGCTCGCATCTTATGCTGTGAGAATGGTATAAATAATGTTAGGAGCTATAGGAATGATCATGATTACATGTGTATATCAACTGTCGTATTAATATCATTTCAGGTTCCTTACTTGGCAGAGTGCGAAGCGTTGCGCGGGGACTTGGTACTGCTAAATAAGTGCCATTCTCACTTGCAGAAGAAAACGGTGAACGGTTCTTCCGCTACGCTCCTCGAAGCCTACAAGTATGTCTTCTCTCGAAGGCAAGATTGGACAGGCCCTATTAACTATTTTAGGTACAGTTGAATTTTCCGCCATCCTTTCTTAAACCATGATTTAACGTTAAATTTATTTTGTGCTACGGATGCTTTGTCCAGCGTATTATCTCAATTTCATTAAAAAAATATTGTACATTGTAATTTTTTAATTGGTGCAATTCTTAAGCGAGGACTCATTATATCCTATGTTTATTTTCATTATCATCAACTGTTTTCTATGTATTTCTGAATGAAGACCTTCTCCCCGAGCAGTGATGGTAAACTATTATTTGAACCGTTATTGTGTTTGATTGTAACGATGATTGGTAACTGAGATTTAACTGTTGGAGGTTTAGTTTCTAGTGTACCGGTGATCGCTTCAAGAATTACTAATAATCAGTTAACAATAATAGTTACCTAATGATTCAGATACCTTGAAAGTGAATCTGAACAAATGTGGCATAGACCTTAGATATTGGGAAACTGCGGCATGATCGAACGGTACGAGAAACATGATCGAGCCGTACGAGAATAGGGCTTCTCAGCCACACGGACTCATAATCGAGGAAGAAGATAATCACAATAATGGTTTAAATATCACTATCCTCGATTGTGTCCCGCTTCTTTTTTGACCATTGTTATTCGTTTTAGGTTAACCAGTCTATCTAAAACTATCCTTTGCCGCAAATTTTTTCGATAGATAGCCCTAGTTTTCTGTTTGTTATATTTCTTGAGCATGTTACTCAAAATTACGTAGAAAAAAACCAAAAAAAAAAACGCCCGGTGATCTGCTGTTGTCTCCTGATTTTCCTTTGGTTTCCTCTGATTCCTGGCTGGGTAGCCCTCCAGAACTCAATCTGATATGATAAATACCGAAAATAATCCGTTATCGATATTCTGTGAGTACCGCCGTACTAGACTTTTAACCGAGGCCACCGCAAATGGTTCTTGTGCCAGCAGAAGTTTGCAGTCTTACTCACCTAAAAATATAGTGCACATACTCAAGTTTTTTAAAAATCAGGACTAACAACCGAAGCATGTATAATGCCTTAACACTATCTTTTTTGCATTTCTTTTCAAACATCACATTGTTAGATGTTTGGGGGTTAGGTCGGTGGTTAAATGAAATACACGTGATTGGCGCGTGTTGAGGTTTATTGTGACAAATGATAAATGCGATGAAGACAGATAGAAATGAATACAGTGAATGAAGATGTAGGAAATTATGAAATGAAATGAATTGGCAGTCTTGCTCGGCAAAGGCGAGCCGGCAAGACCGCCATTGTGAAACGCTGAAACTGGAGAGACTGTCTGGCGGTGAATTGAGCCAGACTTGTGGCAGCAGCCGGTGTCGATGCCGACTGAGATGGCGGTAGATTTGAATTATGATCGCTACAGATGCATAACGATGTATTATTTTTACAGAAATTTCATTTTCTGGCGAATAACAGAAGACAGAGGAAAGGTTAAAATACCAATTCTGCTGGTCACGGGCAATAAGGACGCACAGGTACTTATCTCTTACTTCATATTTCATTTCAAAGAATAATTTTAATGATATCCTGGTTAGTAAAAATCCACACATAACAGATTGGCAATCAGAATTGTAGAAAATTTCAATTAATTATAATGATTTTGAAGAATTGTAAGATATTTGTCATTTCCTGAATAATCAGTATCCCTCCTTTAACTTCAAGTCTGAATTGATATCATATATATATGTGGAGTTTGGTATGCATCCATATTTCACAAATTAAATATTTCTCATTTTTGCTAATTAAGAATATTTCCATATTATTTATCACTGCTAATATTGCATATTATATATACAGACTAAGAATGTTTTATATATATTTTCACACTGCATTATTGATATTTACTGTGAAAATAGAAAAAAACTACATGAATTTAAGATTTATTGATCCCAATTTTTAATACTAATTAATTAGAATGCAAATAAAATCAATTTATCAAAAAAACATTGTTGTTGCTACCTGGATCTCTTCCATTAACCGATTATGCTACACCAACACAGTGAGTTGACTACAAATTTTCAAACTTATATGTTGCACTTTCAAATTGATACATCTGTTGTTTCATTATTTGAAAGCAACACCTTTGAGTAATCCGTAACTCACTGTGTTGGTGTAGCATAATCGGTTAATGAATTTCGCCGAATAGGAAAAGATCCAGGATCGAATATTTTTTCGATAAATTGATTTTATGTGTATGGTATATCTTTCTAATTAATACATTTAATTTGTATTAGAAATATCACAGACCTACGTACTGGCTGATTGCCGATTTTAGCTATTTTGTAACTAAACAAATATGGATTTGGGATATATCGATTTTAATGTGCATGATGAACAATTCTATTCATATTTAAGAGATTTTGACACTTTTATTAACTTATAGTTCTGAATTCACCCATTATCTTAAATTGAATGAAAAGTGGTTTTTGGAACTTTTGTTATCTCCTCACATAGTGACCTCACATGTGACCTCCACAAGTTCAAGCGAAGGTGAATAAAAACCGACCTTGGTAATCTTCACAGCTGACTCTTTAGCCAAATCCAACACGTACATCCAGAATAATTTCCTTTTCTAGCCTGCATATGGCTGAATAATTGGATAATAATCTTTTGTTTACATTCCGTGGTTGAATTCCTTGAATGATTTAATAATAAAATCTGTATAGGTAACTCTGGAGTGTATGGTGCGCAGCTCGGAGTGGTGCTCACAGGCCAACCTGAAGATAGTGGAGGGTGCGGGACACTTTCCGCACCAGGAGTCACCCCAGTATTTTAATAGGCTGCTCACCGACTTTCTCATCAGTCAGTATATTCAATCATTTATATATTTTTATCTGTTAACTTTGTTTTATTTACCACTTATTGAGTTTAAATACATCTACCGGTTTCATTTATATAGAACAAGCCAATCTAGTTTCCCAAAACATATACATGTATCAAAGCTCATTTTGGTGGTGTTCTATTCCATACATTTTGTAGTGTGGTTCGGTCATATGTTAGCCATGTTGAATGATTTTTTTGTTTAAATTAATTTAAAATTATGTTCCGACAACAACACATGAGGCACGTTTTCATAAAATAACACCGTAACTGCGGAACCTTTAAGTCTTCCCGTAAAGATACCGGTATGTTGTTCAGATTGCTTGTCTGGATTTTAATTAGGCATGAACGTATTAAAAACATCGTAAAAAATCATAACATTAAGACAAATGCGTCGTGTTTGATGTTCTGAGAGTCATTTAACCCAGGTCATGTGTGTACATGATAACTGTTCTGATAGTAGAGGCCAACATATTCTATGAAACAAAAGGTTCTATCAAAGGTTCAAAGATAAAACTGTTTTAATGTTTCAAATTAACAGAAAATGCGTATGTGTACTTAGAATAATTAAAATATGATATATAGTTTATCTATACATGCTTTGAAAAAAATGTATTCTATGTAAGTCAAATGGACAAAATAACCCAAGAAAGTATTATTGATAATTTTTATTAAATGCTCTTATATGGGCTTGGTTTAAACAGCCTCGTCCTAATATATGTTTACTCATCTACAGGCAATTCTTAATTTACAAGCGTTTGATTTACAAATATTCGCTGTAACGAACATCACAATTTTAAGATTTTTTTTTATTTACGTAACAGTAAGATGTTGATCTGGGTATTCAAATGGAACTCGAACTTGACTCGGCTGATGTAAAAGAGTTGTTGGACTCATTTTCTGAGGAATTGATAACTGATGAGTATTAACTCATATATATATAACTCAATATATATATTTTCTGGGAGATTTGCAATGTTTGAAGAACAGAACTCGAATACGGTGAAAATTGTGAAAGTGAAAAGAAAAATAAACTAACTTTCTTCCATCTAATCATATTTTAAAAGAGTGGACGAACCAGCCGCAGCCGTTTCACTGGAAGTTAAACCATCTACCTCGAGTGCGCATGTGAAAATAATGAACACAGATGAAAATTTGAACAAATAAAAGTTGAATATACTATTTATTTAGATATATAATTTTGTTTTTAATTAAAATGAACTATTGCTGTACATATCTTGTGTTCTCTAAGTATTTTTTCAACTTGTTTAATGTTTGTAATGTATCATTATAATAAAATGTACACACTCCATGTACACATAGAATGCTTTTCATATTTAAAAATGACCGCTAACTTGTACAATTGTATCGTATATGCAAATTTAGGAGTTTTGATGCGTTACAAACAAAAACATACAAAGAACGACCTCAAGGAATGGAACTCGTTCGTAAATCGAGAGCTGCCTGTATTATAATATTGTTTAAGTTTTACCTTTAAATCATTATAAAAAACATTTCACATTTTCCTTTGCAGCTGATAAAATAATCCCAGTGCACAAATCTGGTTTAGCAGAGATGGGCGTGGATGCGGCGCGGGGACTAGTCGGACGGGTGCTCGGTGCCGTTCACCTCTTCACTTGAACACACCGCCAGAGTCAATAGCAAACTCCATATCTCATGACCTGTAGGGTTAACAATATTAGGATAGATTGTACTATATTTTTACAGTTTTAATCACAAATTTTCTTAGATTAAAAATATTGATGTTTGAATTTTGTATTTATTAATCTTTTACTCAAACGAGATAAACATCTTCACAAAAAAATGTTGCAAAATCTTTTAGAAATTCAAGTAATTAATAATATGTATAATTACTCATTTTGCCAATTTTTATAATGAAATTTACATTAATGAGGGAATCCTATAAAACAGTAAAAATATATTTTTACTCTAGATTGTAGACAGTCCAGTCCATACATTAAAAATACAAGTGCCAACGATTTAATGTTTAATTAATGCATTTGTACATTGTCTTGTGTGAGAGTTTTATTTATATTTTAATTGTAATCATTGTTTGTTTGACAAATGCAGTACAACTTTATGCGAATTTTAATGTTCAATTTTTGAGATCCTTTGGAGTTTGAATTAGCAATATTCTACACCACACGTATCGGTTAATCGTAATCATTAACCGGTTGTTTGATTATCTAGAGCAGCGGTTTCTAATATTTTTTGCATCACAATACTATTCAAATTTTCGCAGCGTACTAAAGAATTCAATAGTTTTTTTTAAATTCTTAAATTAACATATCTTGCATATTTCACTTTAAAAAGAAAGCTAGATGCTAGTTTTCATAAAAAAGGCTTTCTATAACTTAATACTATATTACATTATAGAAAAATTATAAAATCGTATGAGAATTGTATGTCGACAGGTATGTTCCGTAATAATTAATAAGAGTTATGTCAGTAACGACGCTAATTATCAGTTTATTTTAGAAGTAAAAAAAAACATATTTAAATAGAGCAGAACAGAGTCTACTCAGTAGGCGCTTGAATTTTTTCCGCACAATCGCTCACGGCACTCGGGTTGGGTTAGACTCAGGTTAAACCTTTGAGTTAAAGAGTGAACATTTGGTTAAGAATAACAATAAGATGTTTAAAACTATTTCTAGTTTGATGTCCATTTTTTAATTTTTTTTTTAATATGTTGTGCCTGTCGATATTAAAAAAAAACTTTGTTAACCAACATTACGTTCGTTGTCCTATATTTGCCATGAGAGATTTTAATTAATAACCGACAAAAATTAATTGAATGTCCTGATTCAGGTATTTTCTCCTTTACAAAATAATTTTATCAATTCTCTTTTAATATAATATTTTTTACATAATTAACACTACCTTGTCGGCAAATATTTGTTTTGAACTCATCTGTAAATTCAATCATTTAAATTAATGTTTCTAAGAATTGTAATGCAGATCTTTTTATTTCTAGAAGTGAATACATATTGTATATATGTCGCTATTATATTATCAATATATTTCTTGTTTGCAATGAACAGTTCTACAATATCGACTAATGTAATCCATAAATCAAAATGATGATACTAAAATACACTTTATTAATCTCTTAATTACTTGCAAGCACTTTTACAGTTCGCAAACGTTAAGTTGTCAGTTGATCATAATAATTTTTACTACCTATGCTAATAATAATAATGTCACTAAAATCAAAATTGGGATTAATTAAATTTGCGGACAAAGGAGTTTTGTTAAAAAATATTACATTTTCGCAATTATTTATTCATAATTATTTTGCTGATACTATTTTTAAATGTGCAATATATATATTTTACAGACATTATTGTTATTGTTGGAAAATGTTTGTTTTATTTAATTTAAATTGTATAATTATTTATGTTAATTTTATGATGTCTACTACATAACCACTTTCTTATCGAGGAATATGATATTATTTATTAATTGTGCCATATTGGTTAACTACATATTACCTTCAGGGTACTATGATATGAATAATGTAGTTTTAACCAGAGCCGGCCAGGAGAATTGCAGGACGGAACCTTCTCATTTATTTTTCCATACTTGCATTTACGGTGAAAAGTATTGTCTGAATATTTTCAAGCATTAAGAGACACTTTAAAATGTACTCATTTATTGTATTATTTAGTCATTACTCATCATCTTCAGCAACATTAGTTCTCTGGCCAATTTGTAAGTTAGGTACTCAAATTTCTTAGAAATAGCCCTTCCCATTGCTCTTTGGGCAACTTTTAATTTGCGCAAGACATTGACGGTGGGGTCCACGTCTCGGCTCTCTATGAAAGTAACGAGAGCACGCATCGCTATAGTCTTTAGAGATTGTGATATTTTGGCTTTGAGAATGTATGTATGCGATAGATGGATCATATGATGAACGAGTCGCGTCACTTTCCGAGTATCTCATAAATCACAAAAACGCGACGGCGCAATTTAATAATAATCAAAAAACATTATTTCAAAATATACTAATAACAACAAGATTTAAAGGCTGCTTATTCGTATTAGGTTGATACCAAATAAATTATCAAAACTCAGGTGCAGTTGCGTCCTTTGCATCTGCCTCAGGCCGGCCCTGATTTTGCAATAGTCAGAAATATTAATTATTTTAAAAAGATTTTTATTGACATAAATATAATATATGTATATTATTGACGGTTTCAATCGAGTGTGAATTATTTATGTAATAAGAAGTCAATATTTTTAAGAATTTATTTTTTATTTTTTTAACATTTTTTTCTTATTTGCAACATATTCTGTTAAATTATAAAAATAATGTTACACAATTTAAATGTGACTATTATACTTTGAGATCTCAATATTCTTAAGGTTTTACAAAGATACATTTAAAAAATATTATGATAAAACTGCAGACTTTAACACACTATTGTAATCTTAAATATACTAGTTGGAGAGAAATTTAAAAATTCTGGTATGTTAGGAATATTTAGTATAATTTAAAATTACTCCATCCCTTCTGCAAAACATTAGTTTTTTTTCTTCAAAATAGTATTTAAAAAAATTTATATACAGAGAGTAATCTGGTATAATGATAAAAATACTATATTGAAAAAAAAATTTTCATTGTATAATTATCAAGTATCCAAAATAATAATGTTTTAGTTTTTCACATTTATATTATTTGTTTGTTGAATTTTTAAATGAAAATAAATGATATTTAATATTTTAAATTTATTTTCTTACTCCTACAATATTATTATACACCTTGAGTAACGTTTCGCTGCCCGCTTAAAAGTGTTGTAATAAATTTAGTATGTTGTCCACAGATGGCAGTATGAATTTTAAAAATATATATTATGACCTTTTAAAATTGTTTCTGATCACTGTCTCTGCAAGGTACAAAAGGGAGGGAGGAGGGAGTGAGCGTGAGCGCTTTGAAAAGATTAAAAAAAAATTTCTTCTTTTCATTTAATTTTTTAATTAGTTAGACTTTGTCATAACAAAATACAGCAGGGTAGTTTTTATTTACCCGTTAGAATTAAAAAAAGAGGATAATGTTCAGGACTCCCTGGACAGGGCCGCACCGAGGGTATAGAATGCCTTTGTGCAAATATAAGTTTGCTCCCTCAAGTTATACGAGTGTAGTCTTCTCTGGGGGCCGGTGGAACGGCAGTTAAAAAAACAACTATGCGCTCTCTGATATTTCAAAAATGTTAATAGGATTAAGCCACCAAGGTATAAAAGGAAGGGCTCCTTGTAGTGTAGATGAATGATAGGGTTGTAAAGGTTATTGTGTGTGAATAATTGACAATCCTATACAGTAATTCAGGTCTAAATTAGGAATGAAAAACTGAAGTACTTACTATACCTGGTCGTTTATTTTCACTGAATTTACTTTTTATTGGACGTGGTACAAACACGTCAGTATCTAATTGAATTTGAAAGATCGCACCGAAATCCAAGTCTGGTCTCCAAGAGTGTCACCGAGAGATAGTGAGGCCCTTGCTGCTGCCACTCCCCTGGACTGCGTGTTGCAAGCCAGCTGTTTTCTTGATACTTAGCTTATCAAATTAGATTCATTTGATACAAATTCTTTTTGTGTTAGTTTATTTAGATTAACCAGTCAGGTCAATGAACGCATAGAGATAGTTTAGATCACCCCAAGAAATCTTCCCTTAAAACAAAGGGTGTTTACGTTAAACTAACGATGAGCTCAAAATCACGAACCGTGAGTCAATCACTGATATCTTTGAGTCACACTCACTATCAGTGATTGAATATCTGGGAATATCGTGATTCATTTTTATATTTGGTTGTGAACCGTGATTCGGCGCATGTGCATATGAAACGAAAATGTACATGAAGGAACGACGTTAAAATTCGTGATAAGCGCTATCTAATAGATACTGCCAAAACGATTTACGCATTTGATCCGAAAAATAAACTCACATTTTTAAGGATTTTTCATTCACTTTGTGATGATATTAAATTAGATAGGTACATATCAATTATATATGTTAGAATATGTTTTTTTGCGCAAATGAAGTTTAAATAATATGAGTAAATACGTTCAAAATTATATTTATTTCGTGTATTGTGATATCATGCGGCGCATGCCTATAAGTAATGAAACTGTGATCACAGTCACAGTTTTCAATCGCTGATATTATCGAATATCAATCACAATCGCACCAGTGATTCAAGAGTAGCATTTTTTCTCATCACTACGTTAAACCTAGACAAAGGATTTAAGGTATATAAGACCCGAAGTAGCAGTAGATCATCACTGTGTTTTGGATATCTGTTGTTTTCTTGAAAAGTATTAAAATAAAGTTTAACATATAAATTTGATATTACGCTGGTGTGAGAAATATAATTAGCTTTAATTAGAGGTCACCTGTCTGTCACGTTGAGGTTGCGGCGTTAGATCCTCGCTCTCATCACGTATTCAAGAAAGGCTGCCATCGATGCGTCTCCGGGCTGTCCTACAGCGAGATTAAAATAGGTGCACATAAACGTCATCTGAAACCAACATACATCGATAGATCCGTGCAATTATCTAGTATAAGTCAATAAAGTACAACTATTTATTCAGTTTTAACTGTTACTGGAGAGATACAAAATCACTCAACTGACGAACGACAACGACGAAGTAACGCGTGCACTGAGAACCTCTGAGACATGGTGTACCTATACACCGGGATTACCAAAGAAACTCATGGAAGCAAAATCAAAAAATCAAAATGATTTAATATCTTATAATTATGCCTAATTATAAATACAGGACGTTCAGAAAGTCATAGAAATAGACGGGGAGACGTAATATTATTATGGATAACACAATTTTATTAATATACCTAACTATATTTATAGATTTATCTCTACAATCCGAGAGATTGTACTTGTGTCTGTGCTTGCAATATTATCTCGACAAATTTGTCTCAAAAACATTCAATTTTCCATTAATAGGATAAGCTGACAATATTTCAGGTGCGCGCTGTCATGAAGACTGATAATATTGGCTATAATCCCTTTGAACTTATCATGAATCCAACCCTGTAGACACCCGAGTGTTTGTATAGAAGTACCTACTAGGTGCGAACACATTACTAAAACCTCTTGCGTTACATTTTAAAATGAATCAATTATTTATTTTTCTTTGTTTCCTCTCTCTATTCATAGTTTCATCCCCTCCGGTGGGCGTCCTCCCCTCCCTTGACGCGCCGCGCCGTGTCAGCCGGCAACCGCCCCGGCAACACCGCCCCTCCTAACACGGCCCGGGGCTAAATGTCCACTCACCGCACGCCCTCAGACAGAATGAAATGATCACGTAACGCGCACGCCACTGGAATTTAATTTGAGAGCTGGGTACCTACTCACTCACCTAATGGTATTTTATTTCAGACCTGGGTAGGTTCTGTACTACGTTCACAACTTTATTAAATACGTTTGCAAGCTGCCAGTTACAATTTATTGCCGGTAGGTGGTTGAATGTTTTTATTTTATTTGTATCTAGGTAGGTACTCCATTGTGACCTTTTACACGAACAAATTATAAATCTGTGTGTGTATATACATGTATAAAGAATTAATACAGTTTTCAAATTCATTACATATTCCTATAACTGAGTAAAAAGGCTGAGTAATAAAATATATATCCACACTTAAAAATGTACTAAGTACCTACTTACAAGAAAGCAGTTTAATATATGCGTACTGTGTTGATTACGGATGTGAATCGCTGACAATCCCCGTCAGGTCACGAGAAATGTTGGACAGATTTGAGAGGAAAGTTCTAAGAAAAATTTACAGACATTGATCAGAACAGATGGGTTGGTCACGTCCAAAGGTTGCAGGAAACTCGAGGCCTTAATGGATACACAAATGGTAGAAGAAGTGTGAAAGACCTCGACTTCGCTGGGAGAAAACGGTAGAACTACTTCAGATTCTGAATTGTAAGATAGTCGCCGATAACCGGGGCACGTGGAAGCGAAAAATTCGTGATATATGGGATGTAGCGCCATTGAAAAAGAAGAAGTGCAATAATTATTTCCGTCGATCTGCTACTAAATTAAACTAATGTTCGATAAATTAGACCACAACCCATACACAGCGTGAGGTTGCCAAAAATATGTTTCAGTACTTATATATTTATATTATATAAGGTGAAGGACCCAATAACTGGCAGGGCATCTATAAAAACCGTTTAATAAGCCTCCATATTACAATTTGTTCCGTAACACTGTCTTTATTTGTAAATTGGACCTTGTGGCGCCATATTAGATCCATAAGTTAACATAGTCCAAGCAGTCAATTCAATATGGTAAGAGTTTTGTAAAAGAGTGATTGTGTTTTAGTCAAATCTTAACAAATAATGTAAGAATATAATGTTTTTATTCTTTTTATATATATTTTTTCTGTTCTATGAAATAATATATATTTATTTAATTAGGAGAACACATTCTTATTGTGAAGTTGTAATTATTCAGAACATAGCTCTGTGATATTTTAAATATGAATTAAATATATTAATTAGAAAGATATACATATAAAATCAATTTTATCGAAAAATATTGTTGTTGCATTATTGGATAATGCACCTTCCCCGGTTAGGAAAGAGATCCAGGTTCGAATCCCGGTGGCGCAACACCAATATTTTTCGATAAAGTTGATTTTATATGTATATCTTTCTAATTAATATATTTAATTATTTACTTTTTAAATTAAGCTGTTTCGGTAATGAAATCTTAAATACATGTTTTAATTTCGAAGTTATGGGGGTGCCAGTTAATGGTTCTCAAAAGATTATTATTATTATTATATTATAAATTATTCATGGATAATTTGTTCTTGTGATTTACTCTTGCTTGCTTTCAAGTTTCACTTCCATCAACACCTTAAGTCATTTGCCAGGTATTGGGTATCGCAATATTGCATATTCCTGAGCTTGCTTTGTTACAGACATATTTTATTTTCATTTGTGGAATGGCTCCCTGGATGAAAAAAACTATGAATTATGATCCAAAAGACTTTATGATTAAAAAGAGGGATGACCCAATCAAAAGAAAGCAAAATGTTGAATGTTCTACGTTCTATGATTCAATGTAAAATTTTAGGCAAAT
Source organism: Eubasilissa splendida (assembly GCA_031772225.1). Taxonomy (NCBI): domain Eukaryota; kingdom Metazoa; phylum Arthropoda; class Insecta; order Trichoptera; family Phryganeidae; genus Eubasilissa; species Eubasilissa splendida. Next base: position 30,769,179 of record CM062853.1, on the reverse strand, counting down.
ACCCCGAAGTATATAAGAAAGGACTAACTGCATATCTTAGTACTGAAAATAAATATAGCCTTTTCATTTGACGGGTCCAAAATTAATTTCGAGATTTAGCCACCCAATAAAATAGAAATTAGTTGCGGTCAAGATACACTGAAAGACCTTTTGAAGTGTGTAGAATCAGGAATACCAACACATCATATTTATTTTGTTTTCAGTCATAACACATACTACGGCACGGCGCGTGCACGGAGCGTGTCGAAATACATATACATACATACATACATTCTCAACTTTCGAACATCTATGAGTCGCGTAAACATACAGATACTAGCAACAGTGGATTCTATCATTCGTTCCGCATCCACAAAGTTTGAAAGTATTCGACATTCAGTTCCGCCTGTCAAGGTCTTCGAACACTGATACGCATACGTTAGCAGCATCCCGTCGGATACTGTTAACGTATGCGATAATATATTTTATACGTTTACAAAAAACAACTTTAATGCTTATGGGTATAATGCATAAAACAGCATACATATTACGAAGCGAGCGGATTGTTTTGAGGGATTTGTTTGTGTGACATATTTTTGACAGCAGTTCCAATAGAAAAAAGTTGATGGTCGAAAGTTTAGGAAGAATCATCTCAAAATCTCAAACCTCTACATTTCAGAACATCCTCTCATTTTAAAAACTATTTATTCGTAAAAAAATGAAAAGTTCTCTCTTAATAATAAGAATAATGTCTCTTCACTAAAGAGTCTGCAAGCTGGCCACTTTGTTTTCTTCAAATATGAAGAAAACAAAACATTTATGAAATATTCTGGCAAAATTTTGCGGGTAAATTCTGATGCAGCACAAATCTCATCTATGTCTATACTTGGTATTGCCACGTGGACTTGGCCCAGGATCCCAGGTGTATCTTGGTATAATTATTATAAATCAGAACATCTGTTTTTTTGTTTAACCAATTAATATCTTGTGACTGCCAGTTATTGGTTCCATGTATGCCAGGTAGTGGAGACAAGTGAATTTAACTATGCCAGCCATTGGTGTCTTAAATCACATTTTTTATTTAATAAAAATAAAATATTATATTTATTAATATATATATTTTTATTACATCAGCTTTCATAAATGTATTATTTGTTCATTGGATAAAATGAATATCCATTTTAGTCACTGTGGAAGGTTTAACAACCGATTAAGTTAGTGCCAGGTATTGGATCTTTCACCTTATAACATATGCAAATTACCCATTTACCTAAAATATTGGAGAAATAGATAAAATTTAAAAATATATTAGTCGAAGGAAATTTGTTTGAAAAGATTAAGGCAACAATGTGTGTCTCGACACGTGTGTCTTGACACGTGACGTAGACTGCACTGTTTTAACAATACCAAAGATACCAAAGATTATTTTTTGATAGTTTATAATAAAATATCTGAACATTTCAGGTTCTATTTCCTATTCTAATGCCAATACCATAATTCTGGGAGTCTGCACCATTTTTCTTTCTAGTCTATAATATTATGTATATTAAGTGAAACTTAAGAAAATTTTCATTAAAATTAATGTGATAAGCTCAATGGAACCACAGCAGAAGAACAGTGCACAGCGGATGAACGCGGAGGGCAGAAGACAGAGAAAATGAGGGATCCAGTAGTGGAGAGACGTGAACCGATGATGACTATGATAGACACATCTCTATCTCATCCCGCATAGATGCAGTTAACAATACTTCGCGACGGACGAGTCCTGGAAGCTAGCGAAGGCCGGCCACTTCTCCGCAGCCCGTCTTTTACGAGCTTTATTTGTGCAATTATTGTGTACATTAAATTGTGAATTGACGGCAACTGAAGCAAGTCCCGTTTTAATTAAATACCTCGCTCCAGTCACAGCATACTTACTTACTTACTTGCACCATCCACATTCATATACCGTGTACAAAACCTTAATGACATAACCTTTAAACATGAGCCGTTTCATCCGAGCGACCCGACAACTTAAAGCGCGCACATTTAAGGTCTACATTAACTGATCAAGTATAGCCCCTATAAGCCCTATACGTGTGAAGTTGATCTTATCAAAATACCGACCTAAAAATACACTTTTAAATGATGTTAACACAAACACTATGAAATGATACTTTAATTTAAAAAGTTACGGTTAGAATTCGGAAAAAAAAATGCTGCAATTATTTTCGCACCAAATTTAGTATGCATAATTTAATAATAAAAATTCCGAAATCGAAGTGGATGAAATAACGCTGAATGCAGTAGGTATATGTGTAAATAATAATATAACGCTAATAGGGAGTATTCCAAAGCGTTTTACATCCCACCCTCCCTTATCCTCGGGAGGATTATTATTCGGGGAGGACTTGACTTCCACCCAAGTGCGCGTGATGCTGCACGGCATCTACTCGCAGTCCTGGCGTGCCGAGGGTGAGGGAAGTATTATTTGTGTGCGTTGCGTTGGTCGCTGATGAAAATTTCAGATCACGCGCGCCGTTATGGCGACTGCTACCGGGGTACAGTCCTGCAAAAGACAGTTGTGCATTCGGTAATCCATATATAATGTATTATTTTTATTTTATTTCACTCAGTTCAGATATTTAGAGACTTGTTTCATCGGTCTGTGCGAAATTAAAACTATTAGGTGGTGTTTATTACTAAACTATTGAACATAAGCAATATTAGAATATGTCCAAGGACACACTATTATTGGATTTTCACCTATTATGATAATGAGGCACACTGGGACAAGTCTCGGGGATTAAGTTGATTTTGATTCGGAGATAAACAGAGATCAACGTTTAAGATTGGTATAAATCTACATGGCGTATTTTGACAGTGAGACTCGACACCATACAGTATACTTTATAAATATTTATCCAGTTTTAACTGCTGTAGGGGGAATGCTGTAAGACTTGGTGTGTAGTATGTGGACTAAGTCGAGTCAAAAATCTTTTCTTTTCGATCCTGAAATGAAACGTTCAAAATGATTTAGCATTACCGGGATGCTAACCACTATACTGCCAAGAAATCAAGTAACACATGTGTTAAAATAGCAGGTTACAAAAATCTTAAGTTCTTGATAGTGGGCCTCTCTCTCTGTGGATGTGCTCATGACTGAGTATCGTGGTCCTCTATTCTGCTTCCACCACACGATCTACTCGCCTCCACTCTTGGGCCGTGTTTAGTGCGACGTGTAGCGGGACTCTGATCATACCTCAGACCCAGTCTGTTTATCCCTGCTTGTTTCTATTCTTCTATCCCTGCATCGTTTTTACTCTTTTTACAATGTCCTTCTTTACTCTTTTTACCCTGTTTTTACTATTTATCTTTGCACTTTTTATCTTGTTTTTACTCTGTTCTTCTTTTTACATTACTCTGATCTTTTTATTATATCTGTACCATGCTTTTACATTACTGTTCTTTCCTCTGTTCCTTACTCCTTACGTATCTTTAGTCTATCAAAAATTTTACTTACTGCTTTTATTTATTTTCTACCTTTTTGATTTTTCTGTTTTTTACTATTTAATTTATTTAAATTAGTCCTGCCTTATTTCTTGATTATGCACACATAAGTCTTCAGGAATATTAAAAATAATAATAGCTAATGGAATCTAATGCTACCTACCCCAGAACAGATAGCTACTTTATATGCACCTAGTGAGGTAGGAAGCAGCCAACAGAGTTGTATATAAATAATACATAATATTTAATACGTATTAATATTAATTATCTAAAAAATGTTTATATTGATGCGAGGTTCAAAAGAAAGTAATTTTTTTAATAAACGCCAATTTATTGGCACTGAAATCAAATCAAATCTTATTGGAGATGGACCTTTCTCCTCCCCTCTTATACGTTCCTCGTGATTACCAATTTCTCCATCTCTTCTCGCAACATGCCTTAAGTATGAAATAATTATTTTCCTGCATGTGTTTAGTGCGGAGTTCCTGAAAAATGGAGACATTCGTTCGTTTCGAAGTCCAATAGGGGTGTTTTTTTTTTAAATAAAATAAAATGCTGTTATTAAAATTTGATGTTAATAATGTTCAAATGATAAAATTAAATTCAAACACTAAAGTGACGCTTTATATACTTGTATGAAAATTTTAGACATCTGTATATAAGATAGTAGAGAACTAGCTTAGCATGTGAGAGCTACCTTACCACAAGGCTAAATTGGGAGTGCATAAAACTGACAAAAAAAAATTAACGCGGTTTTCGTGACAAATTAATAATATATTAAACGAATAAAATTGGAGAACTGTACATTTAAAAATCATTAACAAAATGTCGCACTAAGAATAACTATCGCTCACATTGGCTGATGGTTCTCCGGGTCGCCTCCCCGCCCTCCGCGCCTCCCCGCCCTCCTGCCAGGGGTCGGGCCCCCCGCGAGGATCCAGTTGACACCCCTGCAGCTTTGTCTCTCTCATCTGAAACCCCGGAACGGTTTTTAATTACCGGGGGCTGAAAAATATTTGTTTTGTATTGTCATCATTTTTGGAATGAAAATCGGAACAAATCAATTTTAAAATATTTTTTAGGCGTTCTTTTATGACCCGTGTCTGATGAATGAGTGCCGTGTGCAGGTGTTGAGATAACTCTGAGATCAGCTCGAGATCGGTAGAGACACACAAAAATTTAAACCCGTGTTCACGGCGTTCGATTTGACTGAAAACAAATTTAACGGTTGCGGTCTATAGTGCAAATAATATTCAGTTTATTAGTTTTACATTAGTGTAAAGGTCTTATTAAAGGTTTATAAAAAGTATTATCTAGTGCATAAATCAATAATAAAAACCCACATATTCGCAAAAAATGCAAATAGATGAATTAGTTTTGAAAGGGGTGCCTTAATAGTTCGTGAATTGAAACTCATCACTTTACTTAAACAGGTAATATATACGATGTACATCTATCAAATTTAATATATACACAGGTGTAACCCTTATATTGACAACTAAATTTCGAAAATATTTTTTTTGTACGATCAGATATTTTAATTTTTGAACCAGTTGTGAAACTTTTTGTAAATAATATTTATTATTTTCTTTATTAAATAATTCTCTGTCGATGTGCTCACAACTGAGTTTCTTGGTTCTCTATTCCGCTTCCACAGTGCGAACTGCTTGCCTCCACTGTTCGCGATCTTAGGTGTTGTTTAGTGTCATGCGTAGCGAGGTTCCGGTCATGCTTCGGACTTGATTTATCCATCTTACTGATGTTATTCTGCGTTTTGATTTTTTTGATGTCACACCAATTATGATGATTTTGTTTTGTACACGTTGACTGCTTTTTCGTGTAATAGTACTTTGTGCGGTGAATGTATTTTTGCGGCAATCATGCCGCGTTGGGTCGCTGCAATCCTATACGCCAGAGGGAGCTGCTGCTGCTGCTGAGTTTCCGAATAATGGAGACATTCATGCATGCGACGCCAACATTACAACTCGAAGAAGTAAAATAATAACAGTTGGTTTAAAACGTATATCTGACAGATTGGAATCTGTTTATTAACAGGCACCTGGTCGCGCTGAAGTTTGGTCCCCCCCTGGGGTTGCTCTCCGCAGGGATGTTACGCCATTGACTTTTCGAGATACTCGTTCCATGTAATTGAATCGAATGTCGTCAAAAGTAATAGTTAATATCGTCAGGGTGTTTGTGTAAGGGCTGCAGGATATTGTTAACTACTGCGTACCTATATTCTTTTCCAATATACGGATAGAAATTTATATACTCTGAGCCAGGGGTATATATTTAAGATAATTTTTTTTCTAATAAATTTAAAAAATCTCATAACGTAGGAAAAAATTGTTTGTATTATAATTGAAAATAAATAAAAACCCCAGTTTATTATCTAATACTTTCTTTTCGTAGGTAAATTTGAAAGGTAACTGACACATTGCATAGTGTCAAATTTGTCAGAAATTTAAAAATAGATTTTAAAAAAAAAATTTACAACACCTATTATCATTAAAATATGAATTAAATATATTAATTAAAAAGATATCCATATTGGATCTCTTTCCTAACCGGGGAAGTTGCATTATCTAACTATGTTACAGCGACAATATTTTTAGCGACAAATTTTCGAATCTATATGTTACCTTTTTGATATGAATACATTTAATCGTTTCATTATTTGAAAGAGCCATCTACCTTATTTTGATGTGTTCTCCTAACTATTATAACTATTAACTTCAATATACATAGCTAGATTTGCTTCGTGCGGCAAATCCCTGTTGGCGATAACTCATTTACAGCATCAGTTACTTGATTTCCCGCAAACACCCTCTTTTTAATGTCATGACAGACCGGAGTCTCGCTACACGCGGCACTGACCAAGGGCCAAGATCGCGAAGAGTGGAGGCAAGCAGTTCGAGCTGTAGAAACAGAATAGAGAATAGCGATGCTCAGTCATGAGCACATCCACCGAATATTGATACATTTTTGTTTAATATTTGTGTTATTTATTTACCCCGAATTGGTTACCCCTGCAGTCACTCCGGGGCCTCATTTGGCAACATTCAATTACATCTCTCTTCTCACTGGGCCATTGTTTGCCGCCCCTGCCTGGCTGGGTGTAATGCACCTCCGGGGGTGCGTAGCGTACCATACTACCTATATACCAGCCCTGCAGTACCTTCTCCTGCAGCCATATTATATACCAGTTCTGTTAGACCGCGCGTTGTATCGCGAGCGTGCAGGAAGCTGCCCGACATGACTTATTTTCTCTGTCGGATATTACAATTTTTGGAAATACTTTGATCACTTTTTGTCTCAGTCCAGTGCCGGCGGTGCTAACTAGTAAAATAACATTTTAAAATACAGTTTGCAACAACTTTTTTTAATACGTCAGTAATTCGCTGTAAGTATTTCGCAGGCGATAAGTGTATTAGCAAAATACCTACATGTAGAGAATTTATTATGAAAGTTAGCCTACCAGCCACTATCTGTAGCGCTAGGTAGGGTAGACCGGGGACAATTGAAATAAGGGGACAGTTGAAACAACAGCTTTAATAATTTTTCGAGACCTCTCTTCCACTCGCCGGTCCTCCGTCGAGCACCGTTGAGGGTGGATAATAATATATGGCAAAAATATATTTGTAGTCGTTTTATTTAAAATTTCCAATTAGTAAATTCAGCCACATTTATTTAGTCCTTTTGTAGGATTTCTTTAGTTCGAACTATTTAAATTGTTGTTTTTGTTAAAGATTACGATGTTATTAAGGTGTTTTTACTAAAATGTGGCATGGCGACAATTGAAACGCGTTTTGCTACGTTTTACTCTAAAGCAATGGGAACCTAGATATATAAATGGTCACTACAAGACCAATACAAAGAAAAAATGACAGAAAAATTACGAAAATAGCGACGACGAAGAAGTAGATTGTTAGTTTAGTTTGCTTAGAACCATACCACGGAGAAGATCGGGTGCAGTGCATTCGATATCGTCATTGGTCCCACGGTTGAAACACATTGGCGTCTGTTAGTATCATAACCTATAACTTTTAATCAAACAATCGTTAGCCAAAGAAAAAAATATCAACAGAAAAAAAATCAAGATTGGAAAATATTTCAATTGTCCCCGGTCTACCTTATATACAGCTAGAAGCTCAGCACTCAGCACCAACTCTCTAGTGCAAGCGGTGCTCTCATCATATATTTTTCTATTTATATTTTTATCTTTTAACATAAATATTACATTTTGCAACTTGTAAGTATTATTTACGATATTTGGCGAATCGGGCCTTGCACAAATAACCCGACCTCGCGAAATAATAAACACATTATTATTATTACACACCTTTTCTGAGGTAATCAGTAACGATTCCTTAGCTCAAGACGGATGCCTTTGAGAAGTGGTGCCGGAGACACAAAAGTTCTATGTCCAGAATTGATAAGACCACGATTTATCTAAAATAACCAAAGTCTAACTTGTGCAGTCTCTGCATTTAATATTTCTGTATGGTGTGGAAACATATACGAGTTTCAGATGTGGTGTGACACACACACCGTGACGCGCTAATGTCTTCATTCTGCAGGAGCTGAACATCAAGAGGACAGACTCTCAACTATTTTCAACGACAGACCAAGGCAAATCCATCTATTTTTTGGGCGTCTTGTGAGGAAGAGACGATTGGAGAAGCTCGTTGCGGTGGGTCACGTTGAAGGACAGAGAGGAAGATCTCCCACCAGGTGAACCAATCGAGTGGAAATGACAAAAGGCACTTCTCTGGTGACAGCTCTAGTCTAGTCAAGAGGGAGGGAGTTCATGGAGATCACCATCTCCAGCCACGAGGGACCGACGTAGACGATGATGATGGATGATGACGATAGCTCGACACAGCGTTTTAATTCAGTTTACAAATTGGCAACAAAGATACATTTATATAAGAAAATCAGAAATAAAATAATGTTAAATTTTTTAAAAGAACTATACAGGCTTGTCGACCAATTCAAAGGTCAAGGTTCAGAACTCCGCACTTGACAACTATATTTCAAATTTTTTAAATGTTTATTTTTAAATTAATTTACCCGTTATGAGGTATGTTTTCTTCAAAATCAATTTAATATCCATCAACACTGTATTTTCCCCTACCTTAATGTTCCGTCTATCTATATATGTATTTTGTCTCTCTCTTTCACATGTAATGTTATATTATATCTCCCTCTTTATGTGTGTGTAAGTGCACTCTTTTTGTATTTATGATCAGTTTTAAATGCGTCCTGATGAAGCTTGAGATAAGCGAAACCGGATGACGTATAATAAATTTCGTGGTTTCATATAAAGCGATTGGTATTTTATTTATTAATCCTGCAATCATTATCATAGACCATCTTCCTTCCAGAATCGTCCATCAGACCTGCAACAACATTGTATATCGTTTTTGGCCAGATATGAGATATCGTTAATTCGACAAAATCATCACAGGGTATTGACAGAATTACCACCTGAAAATACAGAAAGGATATGGTATTCTTTCTGTGTGTACGAAACATTAATATGTATCGTTGGAATTTTGTAAACTGTGATCCTGCTATTGTGTAAGTAGGTAGGAATTTTTATACTTTATTGAGGGATTTTGATAGTGTAAACATATTATAATAAACTATTTAACATATGATACTAATAATGAAAATCCACAAAAATATTTAGTACATACATTTAGTACGGAGGTTGCAACTATTGTTGCGGTAAAGGGAGAGCAAGATGTGTTTATAGGTAGAATGATTGGCCAAAATTGAGATAGTGGTGGTTCATAAGAAGAAGAAGTAAGGCTAATGTTGAAAAAGTCAATTTCTGTAAATTTCTCATTATGGTATTTGTATGACCGGTGAATTAATAAATTTTATATGTTAGATGTTCTACTTCTGGGAATGTGGAAGAGTGCGGACTGCCGGGTCGATCTAGATGGTATGTGTAGAGATATTAATTCTAATTGGCTGGAAGAGTCAATATGGCCTTGCTGTAGTTTGAAGAGAAGCATTTGGTCAGCACGTGTTCTTCGATGATCTAGGGTTTTAATATTGTAGGAGTTTGTTGCATCTAAATAGGAGTTGAATGATAGATTAGATCTAACATATCGAAGAAACTTATTTTGTATTCGTTCTAATCTCGCAATATATGTCATCTGCCGTGGGTTCCAGATTTGAGATGACCACGAACCAATGCGTAATACAGTATTTTGAGGCAATATGAATTTTGGAAGTGTTTGCAGGTTCGAAGTATGAATCTTAGCACTCATAGGCCTTAGAGGTAATTTAGTCAATGTGATTTTTGAAAAAAAGTTTGGTTTTTAACATCGCTTTTATTTTGTAGCTGAGTGCTGTCTATTGTGTAGGTAAAACGAATATTGTTAAATTTTCTTGAGAATGTTATTTGAAAACATTCAGGAGGAGTTTGTTCACCTTGCAGTAGTCTGCAACGCGGGTGATATCATTTTGCATTTTATGAAAGTCATCTAGGAAGCTCACTTTGGCAAAGATCTTCGTATTATTCGCATTAATTACATTATTTTTTCAGAGAAACCGTTCTCTGTATGTCTGCGCTTTCGTTTAGTTTTTCAAATAAATCAACTGACTTTTGCGTATCGTACGTAATTACCCACCTCCAATAATATGTTCAATGATAGTTTATATTAATACTAGAAAGAAGGTAGGTACCTACCAACTGTTCCATGTCAATTTGAAAATATGATTGTTTTCCTGTCTGAGGGGCTTCACTTACTTCGATAATGCTTTTATTTATACGGGTGCCTACCTCTCTGACGTTAGTTTAAATACCCGCCTAAAATATTACAAGTATTTCGCTGCGTGTACACAAAATCACCGCGGTTTTGAATGAAGTGAGGTTAGGTTTCCGCCAAATTTCTTTGTCGAGTGTAATAATGGCTTCTTAATCTCGATCTGCCGAACCCGAGACGGCGGTATCGCCCGTCTCACCCGACCGCGCGACAAAAGGGGCTGCAGTGACAATGGAACGACATAATCTCCTTTGACAAATAATAATACGTGTGTTGGGAAATCAAATTACAGAACCGCATTAAAATGTCAAGCAGTGTTTCTCGCCGCCGGGCCTGACGGAGGTGGGGGCCCGCCCCGGCACAGGGTGTTTGCGCAATTGTGACAAATTTAGAAGAAACTCAAAGTTACGCAAATAGGAACCTTGTGAAAAGTGAACCATGAGCTAGAAAAATTAATCGAGTAAGAAACAATCAAAGAATGCCAGATGACAGGACACCGAGGCACACTCGACGGCAGGTTAGCATTTTTTTAATGCTAATAGACAGTTGCGCTCTGGTCGAGGAACCGAGGGAGGAAAAGAACACGCCCCCGAAAAAGAAAAAAGGACAAAACAAAATGAATAACAAATTGACCAGTCACCAGAACGACAGAGAACAAGATAGAGACTACAATACAAGATGAAAGAAAACAACAAGCGAGAAATTGTGACTGATTGTGCATTTGGTATTTCTTTTATAACGATGTTAGTGTCCAGTATATCAGTGATCGCTCGCCGAATTACGAATAATCAGTGGCCAATCATCGTTACAATCACAAATCACAACCACAGTCACAATATCACTAGTAGTAAGAGATCATATTTGCGTTACGGAGAATGTCTGCAGCTTTATTGGTGCGTCTTGGTACAGCATCATTGATGGAATCCTTCGATACAGCCACATTTAATATAAGGAACATGTTTTTGAACTCTTTTGAGATACTTTTTTTAACGTTTAAGACGTCATTAACATACAGATGAAGATCCAATCCAGAAAAAATCACGGTTAAACGACTTAGTTAACTTTTTAAATATGAATTAAATATATTAATTATAAAGATGTACATATAAAATCAATTTTATCGAAAAATATTGTTGTTGCGCCACCGGGATTCGAACCTGGATCTCTTTCCTAACCGGGGAAGGTGCTTTATCCAACTAAGCTACAGCGACATTATTTTTAGCGACAATTTTCGACCCTATATGTTACCTTTTTGATATTAATACATTTAATCGTTCCATCATTTGACAGAGCCATCTACCTTATTTTTACAGAATCTCAAATACCTTTGAGTAAACTGATAGCAGACGCCAGAATTATCAATTCATTTTTATTAAATTTTGGACACATTGAAAATTGTCGCTAAAAATAATGTCGCTGGAGCTTAGTTGGATAAAGCACCTTCCCCGGTTAGGAAAGAGATCCAGGTTCGAATCCCGGTGGCGCAACAACAATATTTTTCGATAAAATTGATTTTATATGTATATCTTTATAATTAATATATTTAATTCATATTTAAAATATCACAGAGCTATGTTCTGAATAATTACAACTTCACAATAAGAATGTGTTCTCCTAAATAAGACTTATTTAACTTTATAATCTTCCTGTTATAAGCTGACTAGTATTGTGTTGATGTGTTCAGCTGATTCTTCGTAGACATTGTACAATGTAACTGTTGAAAGTCCTTTTGAACGGTTGTCACCGGAGACCGGGCCCGGGGAGGCACCAGGCACCGGGAGATTTGTGTAAAGCGTCAAACCCTCGGATACATTTTAAGTGAATTAAGATGAGGCTTCGCAGGCGATTAGGCGCGCGATCGGTCGGCTCGGCGTCAGGTTAGCAGTGTGCTGGGAGAATACGCGGATTAAGACAGATTATAATCGTACATTTCAATGTTCTCGATACGCATATACTGCGTCCAGTGATCTCTCATTCCGGGTGACTAACGAGTTGGTTCTATTTTCGTAGCACAAGATTCATCTTAGAAAAGAGTAAAAATATTGTGCATCTCTATTTAAACTATTTATATATAAATAAAAATACAAAGTTTTCTTTCGGCAGGCAAATTTGTTAGGAAATTAACCCTTCCCAAACCATGCAGTAACAATGGTCTACCATCATAATTAAACCTATAATATTTCGGTAAATACATGCAACATTAAATTCATATTTTAGATAATCTTAAAGAAAATATTAACACTTAGTTATGATTAGTAAAAAACCAATTATGAAAAGGGAATCGTACAAAAACAATTAGTTTATCCATTCAATCCGTTGTAAAATTAATACATTGGTAAAAATACCATTTGTGATATGAAAGACAGAGATCACACACTATTCTGACAGTGAAAAGAACAACAGACATATAAATATAATTGTCTCTTTCTCACTAATTAAATGAAGAGAGATAAGAAAGCAGGACACATTGTATAAGACTTTATTTACCGAAATATTACAGGTTTAATTATGACGGTAGACCTGTGTTACTGCATGGGTTGGGAGGGTTAAATAGTGCGAAGTTCTTCCTGTCAAACAATTATATTAATATTAAAAAAAATCCTGAAGCATTGCGAAGACGAAATATACTTGTAATACACAGCCACAGAACATCACAAATAGTCAACTCAATGCGCCAATAGCCAACGACATGTACAGAGATAGAACAACATAATTGACCGTTCCACGGCTCTTCGACAAACTGCCGGATTATATCTGAACCACCACTCAAGCGGCAAGGAGATGAAAGGAATTAAGGAATTTCTTACTCAATAATACTATCTTTGGAATATAGGCAGAAAACAGTTAAACATTACCTGCTATTACCTTTATTATTACATTTTATAATGATTACCTTTACTGATGTAAGAATACATTAAGAAACGTGCCGACAAGCCGCAACGGCTTGGCACGATCCAGCATAAGGAAACTTTGAATCTCCCCAGCAGCAGAAATAGAAGAAATGTTTGTAATTTAATTCCTCGTTTGTCTAACTTTTTTTCTGAATAAATTGTAGGTATCGTTGTGAATATATCTCTACGGAATGTAGTACGTGGATATTCAGGAATGTAGGTCGTTGTGATATTCTAGGAATGAAGGGTCGTTGTGACGGGTTTGAATTTTTGTCTCTCTCTACCAATCTCGAGCCGATCTCATGATTATTGATGTATGTACTTTTGTGTTGATGTATTTCTTGCGAGTACTTCACAGCATATATACTATTATATAAATGCCAATTATAATTGATACATAAGCTTGCTAATGGTGATAAAAAAATAAGTTTCTCTCAAACCGTAGAACCCGCAGAGCACGGCTCAACTCGCGCGAGCCCCTTGCTAAATCGAGAAAAAACAATATTCTCAAATCAAATCAGTATCTAAATGCAATTTCTGTGCATGTTTTAAATGTATTATGAGAAATAAGGATTGTTGTCTTTTGAAATTTCTCTTAAAATACATTTATTTGGGCTGCATAATAAAAGAGACGTAGCCGTTTTTCTGTCTATAGTCTAACAATGCTTAAAAATGCCGATGTTTGATATACCTATCTATATTATTTTCATATGTTCTTAGATGTTCAACGCAACATTTATGTGAACGATTGTCCTTGATACTTCACACGTGCACATTTTTTTCCCTTTACCGTAATCGTGCACGGTTTTATTTTTATCGATGCTTGTATTTTTAATTTCAGTATACACAGTTTCCTGACGTAGATACCACAGGTAGGATAATGAATAAATAGTGGTTTAAACAAAGTATTTTGTCTAATTATTTATATGAAGTAACATTGGATTGGTCCAATAATTATTGGTCCATGGTCCATGGTATATACAACATGTGTCTTCAACACCACATCTCAAAGACATCAGTCTGTCTTCTCCAAAAAGGTTTCCAATCCCGAGTATCTTATACTATCGATAAACAAATATATGACAAACATACTAAGACGTGCACAGGTGATGCAAGTTTAATATATTTTAATGAAACAAATATTTCTTTAATAACAGCATTATTATAATTTATCTTAATATGTGCACTTCCTGGAGTGGGGACAGATTTTACCTACTTCACATTGCATATTGTCAAACTACACCTCCCACTGTTGGCTTAATGTTTCTGATTGGTCTACAAGGGCCGTCTAGTCCCCAATCTACCCTTGTCACATTTGCACCCCTCTGCTGTGTCCAAATCATCCCCCTAAATATAATGCTCACCTTCTCCTGAATATTACTTCGCACAGATATTCAAAAGCTTTCATAACTCAAGACGTGTTATTGCTAAAGTTTGACGGGTTGCAATAAATTGATATTTTCAAATATAATGTAAATTTGAAAATATTACATCTGTTAATAAACTGACAAAGAATCTTAACATTATAAATGTTTAAATATACGGATATAAATAACAATTTATTGATTCAATTCTAAAATAATTCGTATCATAAGTCCATTATCGGCGTACACAATTCAAACGAGGAACGCGAACAAAGATGGAAAATTACCGTCGATAAAGAAGAAAATATCATAAAAAGTTTTGATGTTCTGCTCACAGATGTCTCTGCTCGTCCATTGTATCAGAATAGTTTATGTATTATTATGATTATTTACGAATTTCTTCACCAAAAATAACATTTTTATCTAATACTCTTACCGATAATATTTTACACATAAATAAGCCTTGAATGTCGTTAAGGTTAATAAATATATAAGATAATAATGAATGATTTCCAATCATTTGATAGACACATATATAAGATAAGCTTTATTGACATACCTATTTATACATTTTTTTACATCAGAGGTAAACACAATACTAAAGTAATATAATAGGTACATTTATTACAAATAAATTGGAATTCATTTCGTAAATTTATTATTTGTCACCTCAAATACAAATTGTACAAAATATAAATTATTTTTATATAGGTAAAATTTGCAGAAATTTGAGATGCCTAAATAACAATAACTATTCAGAATTTTCCAATCACCTTCTGGAAACGAACCATTATTTTGATATTAACAAGGGTTTAGAAATTATATATACAAATAGTAGGGGTTTACAGTTAGATCAATTTGAAATTTTAGAAATAAGAAAAAGTGTTAATAGCATCTTAATATTATAAATAATCAAATCCTCTTTGCAAATAGTCACCTTTTAAATTTCTTTTCACATTAGTTCTTACTTATTCACCATTTTATAGTTTTGTTTTTATCTATGCTTGTATTTTTTAATTTCAGTATACATTGTTTCCTGAAGAAGATACCGTAGGTATCGAAACATGTTGAATAATGAATAAATAGTGGTTTAAACCAAGTATTTTGTATAATTATTAATATAAAATGAGGCCACAAAGTAATTTTGCACATATTGAAGAAGTGTAAATATAAAAAAATGATTATTATACTTCCGAGTGATCTCTACCCAATTGGACCATACAATGGGTCAAATTTAGCATTATTTTTCTATATTGAACGATTTTCAAGTTAAGTGTTAAGTGTTTTGTATAGTTTCGAAGCATTGAAAGATTACAATTAATTTTTAAAAAATATATCATTTATATTTTCACTTTGCACTACACTCTTTGTCCAGCTTTGCGTCTAACGCTTTCTTTATGCGCAGGTAAATATGAAAGAAAGTGATACAATTTATTGTAGCAAATTTATTTCTGACGCAATTTCGTAATGAAAACTGTTGAAACTGTTGTTTATAAAAATGATAAACTCTCAAGTCTGACAATGTGGAAATTTAGTTAATAGTGGGTAATCTGACATAACATATTTTTTTGGTGCCAAATAACCCACGTTTCCCAATAACCATAATTTAAAGTTGAAGCACAAACTGAAGTGTTTGCGTGTTCCGTACAAGAAACGAGAATGTAGACAAGATCTCAGCTTCTCGTATGATTATGAGATCGGAAGAAATGAAACACAAAAGATGTTCAATATCTGCGATGGCTTCCCGCCTGCAGAATACCCTGTTTTATTTCAGATACAGTGGAACCCCGATTTTGCATGCTCTGAATTCACGTTTTTCCTCCATCTGCGTGTTATTTCTGCAGTCCCGCGCCATTTTAGTACATTTGTCTTTCCCGCGATTTACGTCTAAAATTTGTTCGGCCAATCGCTATTCGCCATAGAGCCAAGAGAGTGTCGGTCGTTTGTTTGTCGTATATACGCATTTTTTAAAAGCTGGAATCAGCAAGCAAATAGCGTAGAAGATAGTATACACAACATTGATGGCTGGGAAGAATTTATAAATAACCCTTAATGACATCGGACGTGGTGGAAATTTATGAAACAATGGACAGTCGTACAAGTAAAACCTTCTTACGAAGAAGAAGTGTCTGCTCATCCCATCAACCCAGTTCCTACAAAGGACGATCCCATGAGACACATTGAAGGCCTCAAAGCATATTTTACTAGTATTAGTAATGTGCCAGCAGAATCATTTAATTAATTAATAATATTGAAAGAACTATTAAAAAACAACAAAAAAAAAATGCAGCAAAAAATATTGTTAGAGATTGGTCCCTTAAAAAATCTCAAAATTGGGGTTCCACTGTAAATACATACATTCATGTAATATTTTTCGCACCATATTTGCAAGTAGGTACATAGCGACAGGCCGCCGCTGTGACGCGAGTGTTGCAGACCACGGGATACGTAACATCCTTCTCCAGCAACACATTTCGAAGGCATCTGTTATTGCGGACTATCCGAGCACACGGAGATTGGAAAGACAAGAGTGTGAACCAACATCATTTTAGTTGCTAACTTCATATCACTGTCTTTCCCTATTCTCTACAGTTAGCGTTGCAGTTGCGTTAGCAAAATTAATAAATTATTTTTCTGTCAATTGAGTACCCTGCTGCACCGCCGAAGAGTTGGAAGAATTTTTGCTCAATGCTGTAGATAGGTCATGTTGCGGTTGGATTTGATATTTGACTGAAATTATGGATCCTTCTTGTAACCAGTAAAACGTATTACTTACTTACCATCGCGCCGTTTCTCCGCGGGGGTATACAGAGGATAGAGAGCCACACTCTTCTATCCTGACACACAATTCTCGCCTCGTCCACATTCTTACATATTCTCATACAAGCTCGCCAATTATTGATACTTCTAACTGGACCGTCTTCCAGTATCTGGTGCCATCAACACTATGTGATCCTTTCTTAATCTTACTCACTATACTAAGATCAGCTTTACATTCTTTTCTTATTTCTTCATTCTTTACTCTTTAACACATGGATTTGCCACATCAGTGTCGGTACCAGGACTCCATTGTGAACCGCTAAAACATATTCTATGCACGGATGATATGCTACATATATCTGAGATGTTTAAAGGCTGAATATCTGAACATTTTAAAACACAGGTATCTGAAAGGTAGGTGTATGTAGGTAATTAACCTTTAACGACCCTACAGATATGCAAATGTTGTTTCTCTCACATTTGGGTCATTTAAAAAATAGTTGTATAATAAATAACGGCGTAGTAAACACCTGCCTAATAGAGTTCCAGGGAATGCGATAATCTATCGCTTCCAATGATATAATTATTGTGTTAAACTAACCCTTTTAGTACCGCGGGTGGGAGGGGCCGGCCAGTAAATCAGCCGCCACCGATCTAACGTCTTCATAGCCCCCCGGCACTGAAACTCTTGCCTAGACACCACTGGATATTATCACACTTCACACTGTTGCGAGTGTAGTATTATACATGGGATTGTTTATCAGTCTGAATATAGGTACATGCGCTTACACAGACATCAATACCCCCGAACGTACCTCACATTTACCGGTGCGTAAAACCAGAGCTCCCGATAGCGGTAAGAGCACGGCCGGAATCTGCGTAACACGACAAACTAACATTATTTTACTGTCACCTGTTTTCATGCTTTTTTCCACAAGTGCTATTTTTCAAAAAACTCTAATGATAGATAAAATTTCTTCGCTTCGTCTTCTTTAACTTCTTTTTCTTCTGCTGCCGTATCCCACAACATACCTGATCATCACGCCATAAGATAGATGACACGCTAGTTTCTAATTTTAATATTTAATATAGATAATATGATACTAGAAAGTGTTGACGTAACATCCATACCCTTAAATTAATTTTTGCGTTTCAAATAATAAATAAATATTTTTTTTTTTTTTAGGAGAACACATTCTTATTGTGAAGTTGTAATTATTCAGAACATAGGTCTGTGATATTTTAAATATGAATTAAATATATTAATTAGAAAGATATACATGTAAAATCAATTTTATCGAAAAATATTGTTGTTGCGCCAAATGATGGAACGATTAAATGTATTAATATCAAAAAGGTAACATATAGCGTCAAAAATTGTCGCTAAGAATAATGTCGCTGTAGCTTAGTTGGATAAAGCACCTTCCCCGGTTAGGAAAGAGATCCAGGTTCGAATCCCGGTGGCGCAACAACAATATTTTTCGATAAAATTGATTTTATATGTATATATTTATAATTAATATATTTAATTCATATTTAAAATAAATTTTTAACAAAATTTAAATATGTAATATGTATACACAATTACTGGATTTTTACCTACAGAGGCACTGTTATTAAACAGATATCAGATATCTCATAGAGACAAAGCTATTTTTTATTATGTTTAACGAAAAATATATGGAAGTATGGGGTAAATACAGGTCATATATGCTGTTTAGAAAAGAAAAAAATGAATTATAAAATTTGGTCCATAGATGGCGATGGTGTAGTGGTACTCGAAGCGAATCCACGTGAAAAATGATGAATGTGGAGATTGAAGGGTAAGAATTGGTGAACGTATGTATATATAAAGTGATCACTTAAGCCAGCCGAAGAAAGGTTGTATGCCCTGTAATTACCCCATACTTCCATATATTTTCCATTAAATATAATAAAAAACAGCTTTGTCTCTATGAGATATCTGATATTTTTTTAATAATAAATTTTTGTTTTTCATTATATAAGGCAGACAACTTCCGCGGATGTTTAAATCAAATAGTCTAAACGGATAGCAGTTCAACTGAATCCAGATAATTAATTTATATTTCAAAAAAGAGAAAAACGAAAAGGAGCATTTTGCGAGGCGTTCACAACACAGCCGGCTGTAGGGAGGCTGGCGGGGGTAGCGAGGGCGGGTGATGGAGGTGGAGGGTGGGTGTTCCGCTAGATTACCCTCTGGCTGCTCCGCGGTGTGATGTAATACTCTGCTCAGCTGGATCCTGCAGCCGGAAGTTGTGCAGCCAGGAAACGGGAAGTCATGAACTCCTGCCGCTGCCGGCTGTACCGAATAAGGTAACTAGTTAACATACTTCGAGTGAAACTTCTTCGTCGGCTGCTCCAGAAAATTCTCCAACTAACTCACCACCGCTACGGAAGAGGTCGCCAAAGTGTGAAGCGTTCCGTCCGGAACTATACCTGTCTCTTACGCACAGAGTTGATTCATTCCATTCAATAGTCACGGGATGAGGGGCATTCTACACACATTCTTGGTGGAAACATAAATCCGATAGTTAATGAAAATTAAATCTCAGTGTAAACAAAACGTACTTTTTATATTAATGCATATTATGTTGTCAGCGTTTAAATTATTGTTCCAATCGAGTCATATTTTTAAAAAAGTCGCGGAGTTATTTGATTGCGCAAGTGGTATCAAAGTGTTAACGTTGGTGACACCAAAATAAAAAAAAAGGAAATTGCGTTAGTTCATCTCTATATATTTGGTGGTCTGTGGTTCATTCGCGTTTGATGAAAATTTCATAATAATAATTTAACTTAAGTTAATTTGTTTGCTCTCCCTCTACCTCAACCCGACTTCCACCAAAATATTAGTTTTTTTCTTATTTTATTGCATGTATTACGTGCCACCATTTACCAATGTACAGACATAATTTTCTAGTGAGATGGGCATAGCCGAAACATATTATATAATACATATCTTTTATACAGTTTCTAATAAAAAAATGTTAATATTACTTTGTAATGAAAACTAGAATTGTTAGTTTTATATGCTATACGTTATCTTAGTAGGTATATTATGAGAGTTTATCCTGTTATAAGCTCTTTAATACGTAATTAAATAAATAAATAGCATCCATCCGGGCGATGTGTCTAATTTACGAAATTATTTCAATGTTGAATATGATCTATAATACGGTACACTACTTCCAAGAAAATGATAATGGATATCACAGAATTCAGCATCAAGCTATTTATAAACTGTCTCATATGTTTTGCACGCAGATTGTAATGACTCTCAGAGATCAAAGTCAGATCATCGCGGGATTTGGACTTGATGGCAATGTGATTAAGAGGATGCCAAAAGAAAAAGAAATCCTTAAAAACAATAAAAAACCAGGTGAATTCGAACTGTAAGTCCGGATCGATAGGATCTAAATGAACGAATTGCGCGATCTCAGAGTCACGCATCCCACGGAATGGAATACTACAATTCCGGTTGTAAATCTAAATCACCGCAAGGTATGGGAGGGAAGTAGGGAAATCTTGGTACAGGATGAAGTCGGTGAGGGAATAAGGGTTCTAGTCGAAGGAATGGTGATCTCGGGAACTGGGATTCGGAAGGACTGCTATATACAAAAATAACTTTAAAATCCCTAAATGTAACACCAAACACTATCAGCAAAATTCTATATATTTAGGGATAAAAAATTTCAATAGTCTACTTACACAAATTAAAGAAATAAAGGATATAAAAGAGTTTAAAAAGAAATTAAATAAACACTTCAAAAACACATAATTGGACAATAAACAGTATTACAGAATACTTCAGAAGCACACAAATGGACAATGAACAGAACATGTAAGGTATTATATAAAATTGTTGTAGTGTAACTCCCTCTCCAAGTACAAGAGCTGGTCTCTTTTTTGGAGAGGTAAGCGAAAAAAAAAAAAACATGTATGTATGCAACCATATGATCTATGTAACCATATATTAAAATTGAATTTATTGTGCCGATGTATTTCGCTAAATTAAATAAAAAAAATAATAAAAAAAATAATATATATATATATATGACGCTTCCATAATTCCTGCAGTCGCCGCCGAGATCACACAAATGGCACGCGGATGAGCCGATCTCCGATCCCAATTGAATACGGCGATGTCGCAAGTTCATCCACGGCACACAAACAATACGCGATCAAAACGCAATATCACAAAATATAGTGCTGGCGTACTGGAGCGGAAAGGTCCACACTGCGAATGCTATCGCGATGTCGAGATCGAACAAATATCGGTCAAGTTGACGTCTGCTGGCGTCAAGGTCACATTTCACACTGAAAAGACGAGCATTAGGAAATATATGGATGGGAATTTGGACGCGGAAATGTGTCAAGAAGAGAATCGGACACCAGGAATTGCAATATTTTGGAGTTCTAAATTTAAAAAATAGATATAATCGTTGATAATTTTGTGGAATTAAATTTCGTCGTCTCCTTTGATCGCTTACAATATTCGCAAGGCTCAGCAGCGGAATCGCGACGTTTAATAGGTTTTGTAATTATTACTAATTTATTTGACCTTTTAGTCGATATCACCCGTCGCCATCTGTGTAAAGACACGCCAGCCTAGACGATCGATGACATTGAGGACGTTCATGGCGTGCACAGGTGGGCGCTAGCGCGCTAGGGATATCATGTTTACTGAACGGACTATCAGAAACATTAGATATATGTAACGTCATGAACAGCCATGCCTACATTTTGCATACTTTTTAATTACCAACTATTTTTTATTATGGAAATATATGGAAGTGTGGGTAATTACAGGGCTCACGACCTGTCTTCGGCTGGCTTAAGTGATCACTTTATAGAAATATAACGTTCACCATTCTCACCCATTAATCAATCTCTATATATATATGCTAATATGTGGAAAGTCGAGTACCACTACACTATCGCCATCTATGGACTAAATTTTATATTAATTTCCCTGAAACAGGATATATGTCACAATGAGAATCTAATTAAATTTTTTAAAAATTATTTTAAAGCGATATTCTTTATCTGTAAAATGTTTTTTAACACATTATACTAGAATACGCTCAAAAAATTTTTTTTTTTTTTATAAATACTAATTAAATGTATTAATTATAAAGATATACATATAAAATCAATTTTATCGAAAAATATTGCTGTTGCGCTACCGGGATTCGAACGTGGATCTCTTTTCCAATCCGGGGAAGGTGCAGTACCAACTATAGAATTATAGGTCACAGACATGTGTTCTGAATAATTACAACTTCACAATAAGAAAGTGTTCTCCTTAATATTTTTTATTTATTAATCTGTTATAATTACAATAATTCGTTTTTTATATGTTAAATATGTTTCGTCTCAGTGAGATATATATCTATTATTTGTTTAATTGTGTTTTAATAGGTGAAAATCCAGTAATTGTGTGTTCTTGGACATATTTAAATATTGATAAAAAGATGATATTTTATTATCTTGGCTGTGTTACCTCAAACAGTGGTCCAATATCCAAAATGTTGGTGAATTTGTATTGGATAAATCAACATACTGTAAAATGGTCAAACATGATGAAGAAGTCTTGTTAAAAATTGCGTTCAAGAAAGAATCCGCTCCACTGCTGTCGAGAATGTCGGTGACAAAATATGAACGCGACAATTTTCTTCCTTCATCTGCGGCTAATGTTCGTTTTTCAAATTCCCTCCGTGTGGGAATTCCCGCCAATAAATCAGGCCGCCGAGTGAGACGCTTCCGCCCGCGCCCGCCTATTACACCGCCATATTGTTTCCGGCTGAGAGTGGAAGTTGCACCGCAGACAACACGCCATCAACACCGCGCGATACGCGGGGGTAGCGGGCGGCTACCCTCCGACCCTGATTCCCCTCTCCGCCCTTCTTAAACGTGTTCATTCTGTTTGCCTTCTGATAATTCTTTAATAACAGAAGAGAACTTCATTAACTTCGGCGCCTGGTTTTCCTTAAGGCCCGTGTTCACGATGATCTCACAATGAGACTTTGATCGGTGACCTTTTGTGGAAGGGATGCTGGAAAACAAGTTTGTACCTACTATCAAATATACATTATTAAAAATAACACATTATTTTTGTGAAGTTTACTCACAGGTATTTGAGATTCCGTCAAAACAGTGGAACGATAGGTGTATAAATTTGAAAAGTGTGAAAATTTGTCGTCAAAAATACGGTCGCTGTAGCATAGTTTGGTTATGCACCTTCCCCGGATTGGAAAAGAGATCCAGGTTCGAATCTCGGTAGCGCAACAACAATAGTTTTCGATAAAATTGATTTTATATGTACATCTTTATAATTAATACATTTAATTAGTATTTAAAACAAATATAACATATAATTGATGGATATTCAATGTTTAGAGTATTCAAGTCAACTGTCAAAAATGCGTCGCACAAACAAATTTCTCAAAACAATCCGCTCACTTCGTAATATGTATGCTGTTTTGTGCATTATACCCATAAGCATTAAGGTCGTATTCGAAATCGTTGACAGGCGGAACTGAATGCGCATGCGCGAAAGACGAATACTTTCAAATTTTGTGAATACGGAACGAATGATAGAATCCACCGTTGTTGGTATGTATTATATATGTAAGGTCTTGAGAATGTATATGTATTTCGACAGGACGAATTTATTTTGCATAATATAATGAATTATGATCGATGTGTGCGATCTGAGCGATGATCGACATTTGTAGGTTACGCGATTCGGATCAGAAGGTTTTGCACATGGTGACACTGAAGGCCCTAATTCTCTTCAATGTCTCGCACGTGTGGGTGTGAGTATTTATGCTGCGTCTAGAGCAAGGTATTTAAATAAAACTTACAAAAGTTGGCGTTTATTGCGGGATCTAGGACTCGTCCGGTGAATTGACATCTGCTGTTGGTCGGTGCGTTTCGGCACTACATGGCTGTAGAGTGTTGATTTTTTGTAGCAGTTTAAATAACAATTTACGTACCTCTAGTGACTGAGATCAAAATCTCAATAACTTCTCATCGAGTGTGTTAAATCTCTTCTGCGTTACTCTGACCAGAAACGTCGGCTATGACAAAAATCAGCCCACGGCAAAATAATCCAGAAGGCCATGTAAACCTGCATATGTACCAATTAAAATGATGCTTGCGTCATTTTTGGATCAGCTTATTAATTATTTAAGAAGATATGCATACACATTTGTGATTGTAACTTAGAGATATCAGTGATAAAATAAGGACAGCTGGAGAGGGGGGGACCTACTCTTTCCCGGGACCGGTTTAGAAGTTAGAGCTTCCTTGTCGGTCGGTCCCACTCATCAAAGATAATAAAAATACGCGACTTTAATTCAATAACATATTTAAGTATGTGTAAAACGAAAAAAGTGAAGAAATTCAATGTGGTTATTAGCAATTATCGCAAAGATTTTAAAATTTAAACCCTTCAGCGTCCCTTAAGTGCTATCTTTATTTATAAAAATCATATAACATATAGAACATAGTTTTACATACAGGTGGAAAATTAAGGTGCAGCAGTTCAAGGCAGACACTCAGGGATCCATTAATCAAAAAACACTCCCAAATAGACGAGACATAGAATAAGACAGACTAACAGAGTTGCCAAACACGAGGTATGGAGAGTGAGAGGTAGGGTCCCACCCACCTAACGAGCTCCAATGAGTCACCCATACCCGAAAATTCCTTATATAAAACAAAATTCAAGTAGGTACTGTGAACACTACCAAATATAATATGCACACAGCTAGGAATACTCTAATCGCGTTTTGATGAGACGAACAAAGGGTCAGAGTAAAGGTGCAGCATCACCGTCCATCTCATATCGCTTACCGGGTTTTCCACTTCTCACAAATACGTCACGACGGAAGAAACGCTGTCATCATTTTGAGATCAGCCGCTTAATCCATCAGGCTACTGTTGGACTATTCCATAGAAAAATACAGTAGTATCAAGGTGATCGCTAAATGATGCGTTATTGTTTTGTAATCTTGCCCGAGACTACCTACCTGCCTACTCGATGTACTCAACGTCAGTTGAAAAATTTCTTGTATTTCCGTAAGTAAATAGTATTATATTAAAAACAAGCGGTGCTAGCAGGGTGGGGTGCACATGTAGCTATGCAAAATTAGGTTCTGGCAAAGGAGGTTGGAACAAAAATATTAACGCTGACAATATTATATGCATTAATGTAAAAAAGTACGTCTTGTTTACACTAATGTTTCATTTTAAAACAGTAAATACTTTTACTGTTGCATAAATACGTCACAAACCATCGGATTCATGTCTCCGCAAATTAAAAATTGAGAACATCTCGTAACACGTGAGTTATTTCAAAACATAATATAATTAATTATAATTCTTAATGTAATCTTTTTTGCACAATATTTAGCTAATCAGAAATCACCAAAACACCCCATATTGCATCATCTAGAGGGTTTAAATCTAGCATGTTCGGTGGCCACACGCCTGGCTCGATGAAATTAACATTCTCACGACGAAGAAAGTTGATTGTATTTCTGTCTGTGTGAGATGGAGCTCCGTCCCGCTGTGATGTCTAGCTATACTCCAGGCTTTGTTTAGAAACTCTTTGATCATTTCCTAGCGCAAATGTTTGATCAAAATATGGTCTTCTGCAGTGATTTTAATCATTCTGGGCAACAATTTGAAAAAAACCAAATATAAACAATGGGAAAACTAATAATCAAAGATGGCGACCTGTCGATTGTCGAAATAAAACGTAATATAGGTAAGTAAGTAAATTAGTAAACTATTTAAGCTATTGTTGAATACTAATTTTTAATGTATTAATTATAAATATATACATATAAAATCAATTTTGTCGAAAAATATTGTTTTTAGGCTACCGGGATTTGAACCTGGATCTCTATTTCCAATCCGGGGAAGGTACACTACCGATTGTGTTATAGCGCCAGTATTTTTCATGACAAATTTTCGAACCCATATGTTAAACTTTTTTCAAAATAATAATTATGTTCTGAATAATTACAACTTCACAATAAGAATGTGTTCTCCTCAATAAACTAATTTTGATGTAATTATATCACATTTTACGAAATGTTCTCACTTTTTTTGGGCCACCCTATATATACAACTTTCAAAAATTTGACAGATATGGAGATTGATTAATGGGTGAGAATGGTGAACGTCATAAAGACAGGTCGTAAACCGTGTAACTACCCATACTTCCATATATTTCCATTAAAAATAGCTTCGTCTCTATGAGATATCTATTATTTGTTGAATAAATAAAACTTTGTTGTCATTACTCTTAATGTGTTGTCAATAAAAAGTAGTATTTATTAAACCTCTATTGTCACAATAAGTGAGGTTACATCCAGGAGACGCCCGGTCTGGCTTCGGTCATCAGTCACGACTGCACGTCCGAATGTTTCCTCAACAAAGGTCGTCATTAAATCCTCGTCTTCCTCCTGGGATGACTTTGAAATACCGGTAACCTGTTCTCCATTCTGTGGCTCGCCAACACCAGCGCCAGCACCAGCACCATCGGCGGTCACAAGTCACAATCCTTCAACACTTAACGCCTTAATGATTGGGTGTCTACAGCCAGACACCTCTGACTGCTGACAGGTATGACTAATTTATTTAGGAATATAGCAATGACTTTTTGTCCTATCAGTAATATGTATAAATTGTTCATTTATTTATATATTATTATTTATAATGCATCCCTGATCTTACCAAGGATTAAAAAAGGATCTCTTAGGTGGTTTGGTCACGTTTAACCCTCCCCAAACCATGCAGTAACTCTATTATCTAATATTTCGGTAAATACATGCAATTCATATTTTAGATAAATTGAAGGAAAATATTTACGCTTAGAAATGACTAGTGAAAAATCAAGTAGGTAAGGCGAATGCTAAAAAAATTATTATTTTTAAATTCAATCCATTGACAAAAATACAATTAATATCAAGACAGAAAGAATTTTACAGTGAAAACAATAACAAACATACATATATAAAGGTGTCTCTTTCTCACTAATTAAAGAAATTGAGATTGTGAAGATTGAATGAAGATTGTATTATAAAATGCAACATCCTATACAGGATTTGATGTTCTCAATTATAATATTATACATATTTTTTATATTTATAATCAACCGTTTTTTCAAAAGCATTTTTACACAATTCAAAGGCTAATAGAAGTTTAATATCTTTCGGTAACACGAGTTGACAGCATGACTGCGTACGAGTATTTAATATCGCGGTATGGTAAAGGTTAAGAAATATATTCAACGCGAGTGTTGATGGCATCAGAAATAAACGACATCCGCGATACTGGAAGATGGTCCCGTTAAAAGTAGTGATGAGCTCAAAATCACGAACTGTGATTCAATCACTGATATCTTTGAGTCACACTCACTGTCAGTGATTGAATATCTGGGAATATCGTGATTCGTGAATCATTTTTAAAATTTATTTATATTTGGTTGTGAACCGTGATTCGGCGCATGTGCGTATGAAACGAAAATATTCACGAAGGAATGACATTATAATTCGTAATAGGCGCCATCTAGTAGATTCTGCCAAAACGTTTTAAATGCTGCAAAATTAACCCGAAAGATAAACTCGCATTTATAAGGGTTTTATAATTACACACGCTGGAATATGTTTTTTACGTTATGTTAATTATGTTTTATTTATTTATTTCGTGTGTTGTGATATCGTGCGGCGCACGCGTATTACTAATGAAGCTGTGATCTCAGTGACAGTTTTCAATCACTGATATCGCCGTATATCAATCACAATCACGCCAGTATTTTGTGACACTATATCGTCTCTACCTACTGCCGGGGAGAAAGGGCGTTATGGCAAGTTGTATTGTATCGCGGGGTATGTAGTATCATCCAGATTATTATTACTTTTTTACAAAAACCACTCCGCAACCGTTCTCTGAATTAATCATGAATTATCAACAGAGCGTTAATGACCCCGATAGATAGTTCTAGAACAACATTAAGGTGGAATGTAAAAATATTTTTAAAGAATTAGAGGAATAACATTACTGGATTTTTACCTACAAAGGCACTGTTATTAAACAAATGTCAGATATCTCATAGAGACAAAGCTATTTTTTATTATATTTAATGGAAGATATATGGAAGTATAGGGTAATTACAGGGCTTACGACCTGTCTTCGGCTGGCTTAAGCTAAAGTTGTATATATGTTAGTATGTAGACTCGCTTCGAGTACCACTACACTATTGCCATATATTTGTTAATTCATTTTTCCTTTTTTTTATTAGTCAGCATATATGTTATCATTATGAGAATCTAATTTTTTTAAAATTATTTTAAAGCAATATTCTTAATCTGTAAAATGTTTTTTAACATATTATACTAAAATACGCCTGATAAATCAATATTTTTCAATTTTTTATATATTTTCTTATTTTGACCGATATGTTATATTAGCAATATGTTCAAGAACACACAATTATGGAATTTTTACCTGTTATTAAACAAATATCAGATATCTCATAGAGACAAAGCTATTGCATATTGATATAGCTGTGAGATCTCCAATTATTATCCTAGTATTAGCGTTAATTACTTGAGCTCGGTTAGACTATAGAAGTAGTCATAATTTTGGTCTCAATTGTAGATTTTATTTCGGAATTTCATTCAAAGATATCACCAGCTTCCGCATACCATCGACGGGAATTTAAAATATAAATTAATTCCATCTCATTCAAACCTTTTAGATGACACCTTGAAGGTGTAGCCGCGAGTACGTCAGCAGACTGCAGACTAACAGTGGCGCTGGTCGTCCTGTAATATATCATTATTTCACAGAATCCCATTCAGAGAAAGCTGCGATGAATGGTGAATGGAGAATGGTGAATGGCTGCTGATGATTCAATTAACGTCAGGTATTCCGAGGGTGGATGCGAGGCGAGTTTTTGCGCAATCGGGCTGACGGGGCGCAACTAAATTGGATTCCTAACACATGGACCGCTTCATCATCGGGTAGTGTTTCCTTTATGTGTCGGGAATTACGCGTGTATGGGCACTCTTATAACTTTGATTTTTTTTAAACTTCATCATCATCATCTTTGCTGGATAAAGACTGGCAATTCCCTCTATTTAGAGCTATTCTTGTCGAGCGAGACTTCAAATTCTAGTGTCAAATGATCGACCGTGGCTTCCAGCTCACGAGATTGAGATCAAGCTAAGACCAGATTCCTTCTGTCCTCATACCTTTCTTCATTCAGATCGGGTCGCGTCTTACAAAGATAATCGACAAACAACATGAGAATTAAAAAACCATATCGTGGGCTCACCGCAGGAAAAGTCTATAAGTTTGGCGTATGGATACCTCGTAAGCTCAGACAATAAAAACCAGGGAGTTGTTGTAATGCTCCTCTTTAGTGAAAAATGGAAAATGACTGAGAATTAATTGTAGATTAGTTTATTTACTTTATATGAAATCTTAAAATCGACACGTGTTTATTGGACATGGCTCGATTGAAGGATCTTAATTGAGGTGGCTTGGATATGAATTCCTGGAACCGAATTACTACAGATTACTTGGAAAGAAGACTGTGTCTTGGTGTGACGCAGTCTAAGGAGGATAAAGAAATTAAATTATTAATTAAAATGATTAGTTTCCTTACTAAATAATGTGTCGAGGTGGCGCTTCTGAATAGTTCCATGGCTACTGCAGGAGCCGGCATCGTCCGAGAGTAATTTGTTGAAACTCTTACGAGGTATACGAGCGCTTGCATCACGCCGAGCGGACCTGATGGACCGCTCACCTGTCAGAGGCTGGAGATGGATTAGTCGCGTTAATTCGTCTATCATTCTACCGAGATTACCATTGAAGCAAAACAGTTGCGATATTTCACTATCCCATTGCTCAATTTCAGACGTAATGACATCCTCGGACGATGCGAGACGAGAGAGTGTACAAGTGCTAGAGAACACGAAAACGACACGGAAGTGTAGTCAACGCTTAGAGTGTCTTGAATTTAAACCGTGTCTTTGCATTTGTCTGGAGCGTATTTACAACCAACGGTTCTTTAATCATCCCCTCTTGTGTTAAAATATTTTTATATTTTACATTTTTATTGTGAAGTTGCCCTTATAATTAATACAAATTGGATGAATCACTTAGAAGGAATCAAGCGAATCGTAAAGCGAAGCGTAACCGGAACGTCCTCTCGCTGGGAGACTTTAAAGACCTTCCTGATTCAATAAAAATGGATTGGAAGTATGTGGCATGTATTGCTTGCAAATGGATTGGAAGTATGTGGCATGTATTGCTTGCAAATGGATTGGAAGTATGTGGCGTGTATTGCTTGCAAATGGATTGGAAGTATGTGGCGTGTATTGCTTGCAAATGGATTGGAAGTATGTGGCATGTATTGCTTGCAAATGGATTGGAAGTATGTGGCATGTATTGCTTGCAAATGGATTGGAAGTATGTGGCGTGTATTGCTTGCAAATGGATTGGAAGTATGTGGCATGTATTGCTTGCAAATGGATTGGAAGTATGTGGCATGTATTGCTTGCAAATGGATTGGAAGTATGTGGCGTGTATTGCTTGCAAATGGATTGGAAGTATGTGGCATGTATTGCTTGCAAATGGATTGGAAGTATGTGGCATGTATTGCATGCAAATGGATTGGAAGTATGTGGCATGTATTGCTTGCTAATGGATTGGAAGTATGTGGCATGTATTGCTTGCAAATGGATTGGAAGTATGTGGCGTGTATTGCTTGAAAATGGATTGGAAGTATGTGGCATGTATTGCTTGCAAATGGGTTGGAAGTATGTGGCATGTATTGCTTGCAAATGGGTTGGAAGTATGTGGCATGTATTGCTTGCAAATGGGTTGGAAGTATGTGGCATGTATTGCTTGCAAATGGATTGGAAGTATGTGGCATGTATTGCTTGCAAATGGGTTGAAAATATGTTGCATGTATTGCTTGCAAATAAAAAATACATGACCTTTGTCTCACTACAATAAAAAGAAAAACAAATAAAGTTGTAAATTCAACATGGAAATACTTACATTTAAAAAGAGAAAATTCCACGTTCAACTATACAGTGTGGCCCAAATAAAGTGAGAACATCTCGTAACACGTGAGTTAATTCAAACCATAATATAATTAATTATGATTCTAAATGTAATTTTTTTTGCACAATATTTAGCTAATCGGAAATCATCAAAACACCCCATATTGCATCATCTAGTGGGTTTAAATCTGGGCTGTTCGGTGGCCACACGCCTGGCTCGATGAAATTAACATTCTCACGACGAAGAAAGTTGATTGTATTTCTGTCTGTGTGAGATGGAGCTCCGTCCCGCTGTGATGTCTAGCTATACTCCAGGCTTTGTTTAGAAACTCTTTGATCATTTCCTAGCGCTAATGTTTGATCAAAATACGGTCTTCTGCTGTGATTTTTGTCATTTTGGGCAACAATTTGAAAAAAACCAAATATAAACAATGGAAAAATTAATAGGAAGAGATGGCGACCGGAAATTGTCGAAATAAAACGTAATATAGATAAATAGGTAAGTAAGTAAATTAGTAAACTATTTAAGCTATTGTTGATATAGTTAAACTAATTTTGATGTAATTATATCACATTTTACTAAATGTTCTCTCTTTTTTTGGGCCACCCTGTATATATATATATTTTTTAATAGATTTCTTTTAATTTTTGATAATCTAAAATTTTTTTTTTTTTTGTAGTCAAATTTGAAAGGATACTTATACAATACATTCCAACGATAATGAAGATTCAGTTTCCTTTAAAAAACGAACTAGGCGGATATGCAACCAGTTTGTTCTGATGGTACATTTTAAAAATAAAAACATTGTAATTCTGCTATAGGTAGTTATTTAATTTTTAATTTTTCCACAGAAAAGGTCCAATATAAGTTTCTCACCCACACCCCAAACAAACTGGTTGTATTAAGTATAAATTATTGTGCTTTTTAAAAAATTACCCTCCTTGTATTTTTTTGTAGGGATGACTTCATAAAATACTTTAAATAATTTTTATCGAATCCAAAATAACAAACAAAATAAGAATAGTGTAATTGAACTTGATAGGATATCACAAGGCGATACTGTGTCTGCGAGAATTCCATGAACCGAAGCTAAATTTGCGAGAATCTCATATACCGGTTTGCAACGCTGTACCTGTGCGCAAGTGTAAATATAAAGAAGTTAAAAGTAATTCAATTCTATTTCTATTTCCAATGCACAGCCATTTCTAATATGAAGTGCTTGTGGTCTAGTTATTACGATACTTCAAAGCACAAGCGTTTAACTTAGTTAAAAAAAATATTATTCTTCTTCTACTCTTGCTGTATCTTGCTCTGCGCCCATGTTTAGATAACTGCTTCTTCTTCTTTTCGTGTCTTATCCGTTCAGCGGACGTTGGCTAACATCACTTTGTTTTCTGCGGTAAAGGTTTGGGTTCAGATTCTTCAGCCATGAAGTTCTCCAACTTTCAGAAATCTTTCCCTGTATTGATGTTCGAGATATTGAAGTTTTTGAATTTTAACTGTTTTAAATACTTATTTTTCTTTGTTCATCCGAATCATAATATCTTCTAAATATGAATTAAATATATTAATTATAAAGATATACATATAAAATCAATTTTATCGAAAAATATTGTTGTTGCGCCACCGGGATTCGAACCTGGATCTCTTTCCTAACCGGAGAAGGTGCTTTATCCAACTAAGCTACAGCGACATTATTTTTAGCGACAATTTTCGACCCCATATGTTATCTTTTTGATATTAATACATTTAATCGTTCCATCATTTGACAGAGCCATCTACCTTATTTTTACAGAATCTCAAATACCTTTGAGTAAACTGATAGCAGACGCCAGAATTATCAATTCATTTTTATTAAATTTTGGACACATTGATACAACTTTATTATTTAGGAGAACACATTCTTATTGTGATGTTGTAATTATTCAGAACATAGGTCTGTGATATTTTAAATATGAATTAAATATATCAATTATGAAGATATAGATATAAAATCAATTTTATCGAAAAATATTGTTGTTGCGCCACCGGGTTCGAACCTGGATCTCTTTCCTAACCGGAATATCACAGACCTATCTTCTGAATAATTACAACTTCACAATAAGAATGTGTTCTCCTACATAATATCTTCATTCGTAACTTCAGATTATTTTGAGCGTTGTGCTATAGATAGATCCACATCTCGAATGCTTCAAGTCGAGAACGCATCTATAAAATCATAGCATCTGACCATTCGCATCGATTTCCATAGAAGAATTCCATCTTTCATTTATATCGCAACCCAGGTATGTAATATTTTGTATCTTCTTCAATTTCGTTCCAGCGATACTTACCCCGCTTCGTTTGCCAATGATCATATTTTTTGTTTTCGTTACTGCTACTAAATCATTATTCCCGAGTCTTCTCATTCATCCTATCCCCCTTGCAGATCTCCGTGAAGCTGTTGGAATAAGATAGTAAAAGCATTAAGAATATTATCATACCTTTTAGGTGGGACGAAGTAGGTTCTCGAAATATTTGACTTAAAAATGTAAATGTGATGTAGAAATAAATCAATCTTTTTTAAATTGCAAAATATAACAATGTACCAGCGAGGAAACATTCCATTAAAGACATTCTCCGATATCTGCAGAGAGCTCACAATAGAAATCTCACAAAAGGTTTCCTGTGAATCCGAAACTTTTACATGGGCGGCGCGGGGCGAGGGCTCGGGGGGGCAGAAATCTCTTTGTGGAAGGAAATCCTGAAAAATGTGAGGCTCTTGCATGGAAAACTCACCCCCGGTGCAGGGGCGGATTCGTCAGGATCGTCGAGCCTCCGACACGTGAGGATGAAAAAAGTCGGTTATGGTCAATATTTTATTTTCTTCTTTGAGACTCGAAGGTCCATGACTGCAGACACAGTGGATCGCCATACATCCCTTGAAATTGCTTCAGTAGTCCAGTCCGCCGGGCACCCATCTTCCGGTTGCAGGTCTGTCTTGACATACGTGCTTCTGTTGGCAAACCTGGGTTTTTATAAATACGAAGTGTGTACATTTCAGTTTTGTGTGGGTATATGATGCTTGGAGACGAAATATTAATGACGGACACGTATTGACACAAATATTAACAACACGACCTTTTATTATGGTGTTCTCTATGGTTTTGGACCAGCTGAGAAATATGATCTGACAGTACGGGATTCTGTGAAAATTGCGTGAGTTATCTTCCTGCCATGTGGGAATGATAAATTGATGGAGAGTGTACTGTGTGTGTTCGGTTTCTCGCTACTGTGCGCGCTGATAAATACATCGTGCTATTGTACTTGTTGTGTCACACTTCGCGCCATCACCGAAGTGTATGAACAAAAGTACTTCGTACGGAACAATGGAGTACGTGCCCTGAAACTAAAATACTTGTGGCTCCAGTAAAGAAAATCCAGACATCTAAAAAAGCATTTCACAGGTGGATCGTGTTTACTGATTCTGTCAGTCTTCCTGTTCCCCATTCCTGTCCTTCGCAGCTTTCCTTCATTTTACATAAAACATTTATTAATGGGAGAATGAAATATTATTTTTCCAATCTGCCCCTGTGTCCGGGGAGGAGGGGGAGGGATAAGCCGGAAAACAAAGGAAAAGTCTGGAGTGGGGAAGTTTCAAAGAAAAATCTTTGTTACTATCGAAGAATCCAGTTCCCCTTTGGTATATAAAGCCGCGCACGTACTCGTACATGCCTACACTGCCGCACAGTATACAGTATACAGTGGGTAGTGGGTAGTGTGCCCGCAGCCCGGGTGCACAGTGGGCCCGGGACACACCCTGGGGATGAATGCCGTCTGGTTGGAGGTTGTTTCTGAGATTTAGTTAAAGAGTGACATGTGTGTTAAGTGTTATCATTTTCTATTTTGATCCTCATCCCAAATTACATTTAGAATTTTTGGAGTGAATTTTTTTTCCTAAATATATATTTTATACATTATTCTTGTTTAGCTCATCCATGTCGGGTCCTCGTGACCGAAGATCGCAATCTCCATAAACTCCCGCCTTCTTGTCTACGCTCATCCACTTTTCCCAGCTTCCTGCAGATATTATTATGGCCGTCACCAAAGATGTGCCTTTGTACCTTTTCCAACTCGGTCAGTCCAACGGGCGGGGGGGGGAGGGTCTCATCTGTATCTCAAGGTCTAGTAAATTAATTTATAGAGTTGTGCACACGTGTCACGCGCTCCAGTCGGCGCCACCCGGGGAAAATTGCCAGTATCAACATCGTTTTTATCATATTTAATGACTTTCAGTTACTAGGAAATTTTATACTTTATTTAAATAATACAATACAATGTATACAAATTCTTCCACACTTCTCTTCAAAAATACTTACACACATCTAGTGAATATTGCTGATCCAAGGTTTCATACGGTTTGCATCTTGACGATTCTCTTCCACCCGTAGTTAAAAAGGTTGATCCATCGAGAAAGATCTCTCTCTTCCTATTTGAACTTTCATCTTTCCATTATAATTACACAAAATACTTTGTTTAAACCACAATTTATTGATTATTCTACATGTTTCGATACCTACGGTATCTTCTTCAGAATACAATGTACACTGAAATTAAAAAATACAAGTATAGATAAAAACAAAACTATAAAGTTGTGACAAAAAAACAAATTTAAAATGTGACTATTTGCAAAGAGGATTTGGTTATTTATAATATTAAGCTTGCTATTAACACTTTTTCTTATTTCTAAAATTTATAATTTATCTAAATGTAAACCCCTAGTATTTGCATGTATAATTTCTAAACCCTTGTTAATATATGACGAAGATACAACAGGTAGAATAATCAATAAATAGAGGTTTAAACAAAGTATTTTGTCTAATTATTAATATAAAATGAGGCCACAAAGTTATTTTGCAAATATTGAAGAAGTTTCATCTTTCCAATCAACGATAGTTTTTCCAGGTAACCATTATTTCTGCGATATGTATTGGATCCGTATTTATTCCAAAATTGCCATCTAAGCATTCGCCTACAGCATCACATTGCAAAGGAGTCAAGTTTGTTTTGTCTTGTATTTACTCTCAATGACTTTTTTTAAATATTTTTGGTCTACGCAATCTTGTCGCTGTGGTTCTGGAGCTCAATCTTCACTTCTTCATGTCAGAATTAATATACAGTGGCCTCAATCAGAGGAGGTTCAGCTAGTAATACACCTCCCGGTCCCGGATCGCTCTCACAGCTGACTTCGAGACTTCTCCAGCTAGATGCCCAAAGTTCTACCCAGGTTCATTATGGTCCACTTTCCATACCATTTCAGGGGTAGTTTTAATATTGAACTTTATCTAATCTAGCTACGTGCGCCTATCCCGTCTGTTTCTTTATACTCTACTTCAGCAGCAGGAAGGGTTGTAGGACCGACCGACCGTTGCCAGAAGTCAACTCTTAGTCTTGGTAAAAGTTTTTACTATTATACTTTTAAAATCAGCAATATTATCTTTGTGGTTAAGATTCATATTTTTTTTATTTATTGTCTTTGTTTTATTAACCACTAAAATGAGTTTAAATACATCTACCGGTTTCGAAAAATACCATTTTCTTCTTCAGGATGTCATAACTAACTAAAACATATATTGTTTCTTTGACGGAATCTATTTTTTAGTACCTAACTTAAATTATTACTTAATACAAATTTACTCGAATAATTTTTAGGAAAAAATTTTAGAATAGGACTCGTAGTTAAATTTAGTTTCTGTTTAATTCCGTCAAAGAAACAATATATGTTTTAGTTAGTTATGACATCCTGAAGAAGAAAATGGTATTTTTCGAAACCGGTAGATGTATTTAAACTCATTTTAGTGGTTAATAAAACAAAGATTATAAATAAATAAATAAATGTTTTTACTATTAGTAATATTATTATTATACTCCTCCAATACTCCGACAATTAGAGCATCGCTGACCTAAGGGCTGATTTAATGTTACGGATCTTTTTTTAAATATATATATATAGTTAACTGTCATATATGCCATGGATACATTTTGATTAAAGCACGATTCACATGGTTTGACTGTACGCGTATATACTTATCGGGGTCTCGAGCAACTCGTCTCACCCCCGGGTGTGAAGACAGATCCAGATTTTATCCATCCTACCTCTTACAGACAGTTTCCTTAGAAAGCCGCCGCGCGTCTCTAGCTACAAGTGTCGCCCTGCTGATGGGGAGAATCTCACGTGTTCAGGAATCGGTAAGCGAGTCGTCACGGCGATGGTGATGGTGATGATCGGAAGAGATCCAGATTCGAATCCCGGCAGCAATAAAAATATTTTTCGATAAAAATTATTTTATACGAATTTTTTATTTATTTAATTTAGCGAAAACACAATGGCAAAATAAATTCAATTTTTAAATAGATGGTTACATACATACATGGTTTTTCTTTCGCTTACTTGTCCAAAAAAGAGACCAGCTCTTGTGCTTGGAGAGGGAGTCACACTACAATAATTGTATATAATACCTTACATATTCTATTCATTGTCCATTTGTGTGCTTCTGAAGTATTCTGTGATATTGTTTATTGTCCAATTATGTGTTTTTGAAGTGTTTATTTAGTTTCTTTTTAAACTCTTTTATATACTTTATTTCTTTATTTTATGTCTGGAGGCTATTGAAATTTTGTATCCCTAAATATATAAAATTTTGCTAATAGTGTTTGGTGTTACATTTAGGGATGAATATCTTTCTAATTAATAAATTTAATTAGTATTTAAAATATCACCGACCGTCTGTTCTGAATAATTACAACTTCACAATAAGAATGTGTTCTTCTTAATAAAACACTTTGTTTAAAAATGCAAGTATATTACGTACATTGTTTCTTGAACAAGATTCCGTAGGTGTATAAATAGATAGTGGTTTAAACAAAATATTTTATCATATTAATTATATTTTTATTATTATTATATTCACGGCTTATTAGTTATCAGGCTTTAAGTATCTGTATACGTTCTGCTTTCTGGTTTAATAAAAGTGTTTTAATCTTATATTGAATTATTTTAATGATACCAAATTATATATTGAATATAAAAAGTAAAAGGTCATCGAACATCGAACGGCCAGACAGTATTTTGTAAGATAATTGAATTGGAAATAATAGAGGCTTGAAGCAAAGATTTAGAATAATAATTTTAAAATAACATTAACGAATTTTTAATAATAGAAAAATCTGTATATCTTTCTAATTGATTAATTTAGTTCGTATTAAAAATACTACAGAACTATGTTCTGAAATTATTGACGGTTATGTATCTCTAATAAATAACCCGCGCAATAACAAGGAGAGTTTTTTTATTTAATTCATCCTGAATTCAAGATAATCCCACCATACGAAGGTAGACGAAACCGGCACCTGAAAATACAGAAAGCAAAACAGTCTGCGTTCTGTTAATTGTTGTTAAACGTGTTAAACAATAATTCCGGGCCAAATGCTGCCTATAATTGTTGTAAAACATTTGTTATAATTAATTACCGCCAATCCGCTAATTCGATAAAACTTGCCGCCAATAGCGACGGCCGCCGGAATTCGCTTGTTTATTTTCAAAATTACGATTTGAGTTTAGAACGGAGCCCGCCATTTTGGAGGTTCTGTTGGATATCATGTATATAAGAAGCCTGACGCTTCTATGTGTTAAATAAATCCGGGACGCTCACCCCAGCCGGGAGGAGATCCAGCATCCTCGTCTCGCTGCTTATCTCCGGACGGAAGGTATTGCGCGCAGGGGCTGTCAGCTGTCAAGCTTCGCGGCCCGTGACCGCGGATCTTTGGAAGTAATATTCGCCGTTCCGCG
Organism: Eubasilissa splendida; assembly: GCA_031772225.1. Taxonomy (NCBI): domain Eukaryota; kingdom Metazoa; phylum Arthropoda; class Insecta; order Trichoptera; family Phryganeidae; genus Eubasilissa; species Eubasilissa splendida. Next base: position 30,729,974 of record CM062853.1, on the reverse strand, counting down.
CCTCAGTTTACGCTCGTAGTACGTTAAATGTGGCGGGGGCTGGGACTAACGACGACACCGGTGACGTCTACATCCGGGGACCAGGACCAAGCCGAGCACCGTCAGCTCGCTCCGCTAACTCTTCATACTTCGTTATCTGATGTACTCATCTTTCTTATTAACTTGACTTAATAAACAATTATACAAACACCCGTGTTTTATTCCACCACCAACCTTCGTAAATGTCATTGTCGTTCATCAGTTGGGTGATTTTTTAATCTTCCCCTCAGCAGTAAAATGGAATAAATGTATGTGATTTAACGCCTTACATTAATGATAATGTTTAATTAGTACCTGTTCCGAATTCGTAAACACTATTTTGGCACGTCTTTTCGATGCAGCCGCGATTGCGGCCGCATCGCGACCGCGAACTGTTATTGACACATTCCGCATCAAAATTCCCATCCATACATTTATTATGCTTGTCTTTTCAGTGACCTTGACGCCAGCAGACGTCAACTTGACTGATATTTGTTCGACCTCGACATCGCGATAGCATTCGCGGTGTGGACCTTTCAGCTCCAGTGCACCAGCGCTGTATTTTGTGATATTGTGTTTGTTGTTTGTGTGCCGTGGGTGCACTTGTGACATCGCCGTATTCAATTGGGATCGAAGATCGGCTCATCCGCGTGCCATTTTGTGTGATCTCGGCGGCGACTGCAGGGATTACGGAGGCGTCATATACAAGGGAAGGCGAGCAGTCCTTTCGAATACCGGTTTCCAAGATCACTGGTCTTTCGACTAGAACCCCTATCCCCTGGCCGCCCTCATCCTGTACCACGTTTCCCTACTTCCCTCCCCTACGCTGTAGTGATTCCGATTTACGACCGGAATTGTGGTATTTCATTCCGCGGGACGTGCGACCCAGATATTACACAATTCATTTTGATCTTATCGATCCGGATTTACAGTTCAAATTCAAGTGTCTATTATACAGAATACATAGTTGTAGAGATCTGTGGCGGTTTTAGGTGACGTTTGTGTTTAAATCTCATTGTCAAATCAAACGTCGTTAACACTGGTTTGAGTTTTTATTTCTTTCTACCAATCTCAAGTTAATCTTTGAGTATATCAAAATCTCAACACATGTAGGTACGAGTATATGGTATTTAGATATACTTCAACTGAATGTAAATCATTATCAAACAATATTTATATTTCGCAATCTCGGAGACTCCAGTTCCGCACACTTATACGAAAAACGGCAAATGTTAGTCCATTGACCGTTGACATTTCGTTCGTCCGTTGGGTGAATTTGAATACCCCCTGCAGCGATTAAAACAGAATTAAAGTTTGTAATTTAATATCTTCTGTTTGTCCAATTTTTAAAATAAGTAGTTCTAGGTATCTATAATGTTAACGCGCATAGCGCACATCTCTAGAACAAAATTTCCCCGTATGCTATTTTCATAGGAGCTGCAGCACGTGTACCGCTGCAGTGTTCTAAATAATTACCGGGCCCGCGTAAAGTTTTGAATACCCCTGACGTAGGTAGGCAGGACTGCCAACATAAGCGAACACGCTGTAGGCATGATGGCAACCCTGCTGGGACTCGAAAGGGGTGTATTTTATTTATTTTATAAAGTTATTTATTTTTTGATTCGGTTAAACAGTTTCAATATCTGGAAATAAATATGACAAGAAATAAGGATATCCAACAATAAATAAATAGCAAATCGCTTCTTATTATGCTTTATAGAAATTTCTATCTTGGAGGTTGTAGTCACAAAGTTTAAGGATTAAACTGTGTACAATATTGATAGAACCGATCTTTCTATGCGGGTGTGAGAGCGATTAGGTTGAGTTATGTAATTAAACATAATTACCTTAAAAATAAAAATAAAACGCACAGAAAAGTAACAATACAATAAACATAATTTTTCGTCATTGAGGGTTGAGTATTCGGGCTCGGGGGTAGGGCTGGTGCACCCCCGGATAAATCTCCAGCGGCGGAGTCGGGAATATATCGCACAGAAGGGATTGTGTAACGGGAGGAGAGGCCACTAACAACCCCCACGCGACGGGGAAATTTGAATTTCTACCCCCTCTATCCCCCACCGCCCCCCACTTTCCTCTTCATTACATATTCATATCTCGAACAAACCTCCGCTCCCCTGCCCCCGCCCCCCGCGCCCGGCCTGTACAACAATATTATAAAGTACCTGCGGACCCAATGGGGTGGCTAAAATAATGCTCTACCACTTTTGTACAATGGTTTGCCGCTGGGATTTCGGGCCGACTATTTTATTACAGGGTATTGTGTAAAAATATTTTAATAATATCCCGCATTATATACTCATACAATTCTACAATTTATGTTTTAATTTAATATCGTCTCTATAACTAACACAACTACAGATACCTGGGCGTAAAACATAGATCGTGACAGCCTCAAAAACGCGCCCGGTACCGACAACATGTGCCAATAACATAAATACAGTAGAACCAGAATTTTTGGTATTCTCACAATTAACTTGTTTCAGTTTCATGTACTTCTGGTAATAAAATCACCCGCAATTTACGACACAATTTCCCGAAATTTACGCACTTTTCATTTTTTACATTACAATTGAAAATTTTCGTCAGAAATAACAGCTATGTATACATTATCATTCAAGCACAATATATACAATTTTAATACTGGTGGAGGATATTTAAATTTAACAGTAATATTTCTGAAATGAATATTATGTTTCTTAACGTTTTAAGACGTTGGTTATTAAAAAGCGCTTGTGCTGTATAATTGTGGAAGAAGATGCATTTCAAAATATCGATGCTTTAACAACGTCCTGGAACGGGTTTTAAATACGAGTATGTAAATATTAACACCCCTTTTGAATAAATTATTAAAAAATTCAAGGAATTTAGTCTTGGGTCAGCTCGGTATACAGAGTTACACATCGCTATTCGTGACGTCACGTAGCCGCGTCGGAAGGTTTCTGCATAAAAATGCAGTTGCAATATTTAATCAGTAGGAAATATTTGTTTTTGCCTCCAGAAAACGGTGAAAAATATTGTCTTATTATTATTATTATTAATATCTAAATAAATTGGATAAAGGTTGCATGAGCTTGCTTTTTCGGATTGGAGGAATTAAATCAGGTTGCAATCTATAAAATATTGTCGACTAGACTACTGTTACACTCTGTATATAATATTAGGAGAACACATTCTTATTGTGAAGTTGTAATTATTCGGAACAGACGGTCTGTGATATTTTAAATATGAATTAAATATATTAATTAGAAAGATATACGTATAAAATCAATTCTATCGAAAAATATTGTTGTTGCGCCACCGGGATTCGAACCTGGATCTCTTTCCTAACCGGGGAATAAGGCAGATGGCTCTTTTAAATAATGGAACGATTAAATGTATTAATATAAAAAAAGTAACATATAGGTTTGAAAATTGTCGCTAAAAATATTGTCGCTCTAGCATAGTTGGATTATGCACCTTCCCCGGTTAGGAAAGAGATCAACAACAATATTTTTAGATAGAATTGATTTTATATGTATATCTTTCTAATTAATAAATTTAATTCATATTTGTATATAATATTTATCAAAATATGATGATTATGATTAGATTAGATTAGATTTTTTTAATACCTAAATACGCAACAATATTAATTACTTATAATATTTTGAGTATGTTCAAATCTTTGCAGGAACTAATTACTAGGATTTCATCCCCTGGGCGATTGTCATCAAGATATAGACGTCTCACAGAGATGAAGCTATTATTTTTACATGGGAAGTATGGAAGTCTCGGGCATTACAGGGCTTACGACCTGTCATCGGCCGGCTTAAGTGATCACTTTACACAATGTAACGTTCATCTATTTCTATTTCAAGTTCAATTTTTTAACTTCATATTTATTATTCTAAATATACTGGTCTAAATATTAAGAAAAAAAACTGTGTATTATAGTACATGTTAATAATTCGAATGAATTTCATATATACATATAAAGGATATAGCCCTATAATTTAAAAAAAAATAGTCTCGGCGACATCTATACTGTTATATGAGAATGAATATCAAATTTTCAAAATAAAAAAATCCATAGATGGCGACAGCATAGTTGGTAATACATAATTGAAATGTTTCAATAATATACCATATATACAATTTCCGAAAATTTGAGGAATTTGGTAGCATGGATAAATAGGTGAACGTTACATTGTGTAAAGTGATCACTCAAGCCACCCGATGACAGGTCGTAAGCCCTGTAATGCCCGAGACTTCCATACTTCCCATGTAAAAATAATAGCTTCGTCTCTGTGAGACATCTATATCTTAAAATTATTTTCATTAAGGAGAATACATTCTTATTGTGAAGTTGTAGAATGTGTTCTCCATAATAATATATAAGCCGTATCAATGTGTCCAAAATTTAATAAAAATAAAGTCTTAATTCTGGCGTCTGCTATCGGTTTACTCAAAGGTATTTGAGATTCCGTAAAAATAAAGTAGATGGCTTTCAAATAATGGAACGATAGATGTATTCATTTGAAGAGTGTAACATATGTATATCTATATATGTTTATATGTATATCTTTCTAATTAATACATTTAATTGTATTATTTTCGTTTAACGCTATAAACGTTATCGACTAATCTAGACTGATCGGTCTGTTGGGGCACTCCGCGGGCCCACCGCCCATTAGCCGGGCTGACCGGAGAAGTGTCGACTCACGGTGGACCGCAAGTCCAGCCCCGGGCTGCAGGGCCAGCTCTCTGGCTGGCGCCAGCTGCAGACCCGTATCATCGTCTCTATCAATCAACATCGATACCAGAGAATACAAATACATTACCGGCCAAGAAACACGACCAGAGCGAGCCATGTCAGATGTTACGAAGAGATCGCTCTACCGGGTGGTGCAACAATAATTGGAGTATGAGACTAACGACTTAGATATCTTATTTGTAAGCCATGTAGCCCACGTTCAGAGTTTCCGTAAAACCTATTTTTAATGCTATGAATTTGATTAGATTTATGAAGATTGAAAAGACAAGAGTGTGAACCAACATCATTTTAGTTGCTAGCTTCATGTCACTGTCATTCCACATTCTCTACACATGGTTCATAGTAACTTTAGCTAGTTGTATGCGTTTTAGAATTTCTTGTCATCAGTGTTCCTGATTAGCGCGTTCATTATTTATTTCTGTTATTTAGGAAGTTTGTTGTGATGCATTATCACGATCCAAAACCAGTGTTTTTATTTTCAGTTTAATCTCTATGCTTATTTGCTCATTAATGTTACTTTTTTTTTTTCAAAAATTATCTTCTTCCCACTTCTTAATATATTCAAAAAACCTCGCTGGATCCCACAAATTTGATATAAATTGTGTTACTTGAGCTGTAGCGGTGGTGGACGTCTCCTTTGCAAGTCTTACACGAGTTGTCGTGCCAGGTCGAGGTGCGATATGGCCACATCCCTTAAACCCTCACCCCTCCATTGTAATTATTTGATGGACAACTCTGCGTGACAATCAAATTCCGAGAGCAACAGCGGCATCTTATCAAAGATTCCACATGTTCTTGGCTCCGAAACTGTACAACACACTCAGCACCAACTGGAAATCGTTCAACTCCAATAAGATTACACAAATATGGACTCAAGATGTGATCAAATTGGGTTGGAGAGCATGGCTATCCAACATTCTAACACAATCCTTATACAGTGCCTACACTAATAAGTCACTAGTTCTACAACACTCCCACTACATTTTTATTTAAAAATGTAGTATTTTTTCTTTTTACTTCTGTCGAATCTTTATCTTAAATAACACCAAAACAGCACGAAAAAAACTGGCTACTTTAACAGACTTTTTCGCGTCGAGGTAGGTACCATAACGTTATGTTAAAATGTATTTATCCCAAAATCCATAAATACTCTAAATTGAACCGGGATTGGATTCCCTAAACATTATATCGCCTCCATAATCTGCACACACCCTACATGTACCTGGGTGCAAAGCGGGGCTCTCATCAATCTTCAAATTATGCCAGTATCGACCGATAAACAGGCAACAACACAACGCGCCCGCAGTCGTCTGGAGACCGGCTCGTGCGCGTCACTTCTCTTACGGTAGCCTTCCAGACGAGTTCATTCAGCTTCACGTTGTAGAACATTTACTGCTTATACTATGTTTTATGCATGAATAAACATCGATCTATTGAAAATAGTATTTTATTGTTCGTCCTGCTCTGACCACACACACTCGCACATGCACACGCATACTCCGCGTTATAATTCAAACGAACATGTAAGCGCCCGGTGAAATTTACTTGGGATCGCTTGGACGCTCACACAAAACCTATCTTGTATTCCATTTACATTGCTACACATTAAACACTACACCCTTTAACCCTCAACATCGCAAAATCTATTGATTATATATTTTTTAACATTTTAACTTTGTACGTCAATCCAAGCTATAAGCGTGTTAACACGCACTTTTGGACCTTGCAAACTTATAGGGATTAAAGTCATATTTTATTTCCTTCAACGCCCTTGTGGACTTTTACATAAGAATACATTTTTATTTAATTAAAAATATAACAGTACATTTTTAATTGACATTTTAATATAAAAGTTTAAATAACAGTTTCAATGTAACATAAAAACTGTTATTTTATTATGTAACTAAAAACTAAGTATAATTTACATACAAATATTTCTTCAGCTCAAGTATGCTCCTGCAACGAAAAATGTCAACGAAACTCAGCTTGGTTGCCGATGCATCCGCGATATTGGAGAGTTAACAGCATAATTATTTCTATATATAGATCATATTTTGCCATCTGTGAATGACAGGTCCCAGCTTTTGATAGATAAGTCAATGTGGTGTCTTCCATTTCAAATACAGTTGGCAGTCAAACGGTTAAATTGCACTCAAACTGGCGTTTCGCTTCTGAAAATATTTTCGAGACGAGAAAACAAGTTGTCAATGAATTCTGCGAACAACGCCATTTAAAGCATTACTAAAATAGGCGATCTTTTTCTGTTGTTAAAATCAACAATCCTTGTTGTGACAGAGATTGCGGCTAATAACGCCTGCCAATCTGGATCCCGTTCAACAACACAATCGCCAGATTTGTTAGTTTTGGGACCCTCTGAATAAACAAACAGGCACAAGTGTCCAGTTGCAGCGCGAGCTGGGCCCCATTTACGAACGCATTGCGACAAGTTTCGCAGCGAGATTTTGAAAATATGCATTTTAAATTATATCGGCATATCAGGTTTGTTGGTTGTTGTAATATTGCAAAGTGGATGGAGGACTTTGCCGAGAATTGAATTAGATTTGGAGTAAAGAAAAATATGAGACTATATGAGCGAGCTTTTACTTTGATAGTTTCAAATATTAATTAATTGTATCCTGATGAAGATATCACAGGTATCGAAACATGTAGAATAATCAATAAATAGTGGTTTAAACAAAGTATTTTGTCTAATTATTTATATAAAATATAAGAAGCTCCTGAAAGTCAAACGCTTTGGATATTTGATATTTGAACCATATCACCTAAATAAATAGTATTATTATAGTAATATTTTTGTAAAATTACTGAAGTATTGCTTACCTTTCTAGAGTTATAAAGAGGAGCAGATTATTTATAAACTGAAACTGAACTAAACCAAACTTAGGTACGATTCTCTTGACTTGTGCGCAGTGGACAGGAAGGTTACATATATTAGAAACATATTCATATAAAATCAATTTTATCGAAAAATATTGTTGTTGCACTACCGGGATTCATCACTGTTTCAATCCGGGGAAGACGCATAGCCAACTATGCTACAGCGACAATATTTCTAGTGACAAATTTTCGAACCTTTTTGATATTAATACATTTAAAATATCACAGACCGTCTGTTCTGAATAATTACAACTTTACAATAAGAATGTGTTTTCCTAATAATGAGTTTCAAAACGAGAACTGCGTAGTAGATCTGCTCATTTCTTATTAAATTTTATATTAGGTTAACTAAAGGGTTTACATTCTCATATATAGATTCACATCACATCGCAAGAATCTGACTATATTTTATTTCAGCAGCAGAAGTCTATTTGGCATCGTTGTCTTTTAAAAAGTAATGAATTATATTAACAACCTTCTAGCAAAGAAAGCAGACTTATCACCTGTCACAATAATTTTGAAAGTGGAGCATCGTTGATCGACATCACACTAAATAAGTAGTATTTTTATTTTTAACCAAACGAAACGTATTTATAGGCGAAGCAAAAATGTATAATTTGTTTTGGAATTATATTTTACTTTTTCTAGAGAAAAATTTCATACAGCGACAGGACCGTTCCTAAGCTTTAAATAAGTAATGCGACGCACAAGGGCGGTATTGTCAAGGGGCGGCATATTTTAGATAAGAATATACGAAACAAATGTTCAAATAAACCATCTGATACTATATATATTAATTAAGTTATTAATTATAATTAAACTATTTTTTTATAGGATTACGATAAGATAAGTAGGTATTTATTAGGAGTGTGCAGTTAGTAGGTACTATAAATGAAGACGTATTAAGACGCATGAGACAACAAAAAAAAGATCATATTTTCATTCTTCGCAACGAAAAAAATATGAGAAGTCTAAATAATAGTAACAACTATTCTGAATTCGCCAATCACCTTTTGGAAACAAACCATTTTTTTTGACATCGACAAGGGTTTAGAAATTATACATACACATACTAGGGGTTTACAGTTGGATAAATTAAACATTTTAGAAATAAGAAAAAGTGTTAATAGCAAGCTAAATATTATAAATAACCAAATCCTTTTAAATTTGTTTTCATATCAATTACAACATATATATAGTTTTGTTTTTATCTGTGTTTGTATTTTTAGAAGAAAATACAATAGGCATCGAAATATATTGAATAATCAATAAATAATGGTATTTTGAATACTAATTTAATGTATTAATTATAAATATATACATATAAAATCAATATTTTTTGCGCTGCCGGGATTCGAACCTGGATCTCTATTTCCAATCCGGGGAAGTACACTACCAATTGTGTAATAATAAAAAAAGTATTTTGTTTTATTATTCATATAAAATGAGGCCGCAAAGTAATTTTGCTAATATTGAAGAAAAAAATATGATCTTTTGCAGCGGCAGAACTAGTAGAAAGGGATTGTATTGGCTGTGTAAGCTCGGAAAGTGGTTTAACGTCCAAAATGTTGGTGGTTCTATTGAACATGGTCGCCAATCTTCGATAGACGGCAGCATAAAAATTGTGCACGCGCTATATTTTTTAGTGTGCGCAATGATACCGAATCATGTGCACATGAACACCTCAGAGAGAACATTGGTCACGGTTGTCATTGGTTCGCGATGGGAAGTTCGTTTTGATGCATTAGCATCATCCACAACTAGTGCTTTCGTTTTAAATGTATACAATGGACACTCATTTTGCATTAATGTCCAATTTTTTTAACAAGGTCACTAAATCTTACACACACCATGGATTGAAATAGGACTACGTATCAGTTCTGCGAAGAGCTTAAAAAAAGATGATAATATATAAAGGTTAGTGGCTCGGAAGAATGATGGATCCCGCTCATCCAAGAGCTGGAGAAATCTCTCGAAGAACACCCTAAGAATACATACTCACGCCAGAACTGCAATGAAGGCCACTGAAGTGCTGCAGGCCGCGACTACTTCGATACAAGTTAAAAGAAGATATTTTGAACCGCAACCAAGGTCCTTGGGCTAACTATATAATATCGCCTCGTAAATTATGTTACTGACAAAGTTGTCATTGAAATAATAATAGATAGCAGTATCTACATAAATTCTTGCGAAGAATTGAAATATAAATATCTAAGTAAAGGGTGTCCAGCGGAAGTTTTTTAAAATTTAATATAAAATAAAAAAAAACTACAATGTTATTCTCATATTTTATTTATAAAGAATGGAGTTTAACGATGCGGATTTTACGTTTTATAAACAATATCGTCTAAATGCCGTCCATTTCTCTCAAGACACTCTTGCAGTCGGACTCTTAAATTAGCAAAGCGAAGCGTCGGTTCAATGGCGGCAACTTTACGGCAGATATTTTATTGCAGGGCCTGAATTATTCGAGCATTGTTGCTGTAAACTCTCGACTTAAGGTATCCCCACAAAAAAAGTCGCACGGTGTAAGGTCCGGTGACCGAGATGCCCAGGGTATGTCTCCGTACTTGCTGATTAATTAATTGGGAAAAATTCCCCTCAGCTTCTTTTCTCCATTGAAACTCTAGCTATGTGTGAAGTGGACCCCGTCTTGCTAAAATTGTGTTCTGTTGTTGAACTCGAGAAACACAGCCGCAGTTGCGGTACCAAAAACTCGTAGATCATTCGGCAATACACGTCAGCAGTGACTGTCTCTCGCTAGTTAAAAAAATAAGGGTCAATTATCCCTCGGGCAGAAATTGCACACCACACTGTCGTTTTTGGACAATGCAAACGTTTTTGATGGCGTTCCCTCAGGTTGTCTGTATCTTATGTTCTGTTTATTAACATTACCATCTTGTCTGAACTGTTGAACCCAACACCAGATAAGTTGCGCGCTCGGCCCATCGCTTACTCGTCGAATATTAAAGTGAGTAAAAAAAGCGCGACGCGCACGAACCAAAGAATTACCGCACTTTAAATATTGATCAACCGCGAACGCGCGGTGCGCTTCCGACCAGTGACTGGCATATCCGCAAATCACGCGCGTCGAACAATACCCCTCCCACTTGCCTCACCCTGATGGTTTTCAAGCAATTACAATGTAATCTTGAAATTTTTCCGCTGGACACCCTGTATATAGCTTATAAGTGCTTAGCCTTCAAAATAATCAGTTTGGTATTGTTTCGGATTTTTTATCACCCCATTATCTATCTACAGACACATGTTAAAGATAAGATAATACTCGTACTATATATAATGAGTCATCCTGAGATTTAAGAGACATTGTTTCTTGATGACGAGGATGTATGAACATGGAAAAATCATCGATGACGTGGTCCCGCCGTAAAGATAACCTAATAACTTCAAAATCATTTCACGATTATTCAGGTAGACATCTGAATTGCCAAGATGATCGCAAACACCCAACAAACAAATAGCGATTATTAATGATGGACTATGGATATGATTTAATAGCGAAATCGGCCCTTACTGATCTGGTATCGCCAGCGCAAACAGCTGACCGGGAAGACAACGAGTGCGGAGTGAGCTGCAGCGTCGTCCGTGGACCAGTTCGTGACAACAGATCTGCTCGCAGTGTTTACTCAGCAGCCAGCAGCCAATGGACCGAAACTGGATTGACCGATGGTCAACACTTGAAAACGGTTGTGTGATGCAATCGAAAGGGTGGCAGATGTACGTGTTATCATTGGTACCTAGATGGGCGAGATTCATTGTATTATTTCTTTGTTACGTCAGCTATGAATGACATAATTTTCGAAGTGGGCCATTTATTACCTACTTGTATCTTTTATATCCATTACACAATAATTTACCGTTCATTATTTGTATATTGGTGTAGTATAGAATATGCATACCTATTTGATGTTAAAGACCTAGGAATAATCCTCAATAGTAAACTTATTTTCAAAAATCACATTGACCAAATTACCTCCAAGGCCTATTCATACTTTGAACCTGTAAACACTTCCAAAATCCATATTGCCTCAAAATACTGTATTACGCATTCGTTCGTAGTCACTTAGAGTGCGCTTCTCAAATCTGGAACCCATGGCCGATTACATATATTATGAGATTAGAACGGATATAAAATAGGTTTCTTCGATATCTTAATGTTAGATCTAATCTATCATTCAACTCCTATTTAGATGCAGCAAACTTCCATAGTATGAAAACCCTAGAATATCGAAGAACATGTGAGGACCAAATACTTATCTTCAAGGGCATATTGATTGTCCCGGCCAATTAGAATTAATATCTCTACACATACCACCTAGATTGACCCGGCAGTCAGCACTCTTCCACATTCCTAGAAGTAGAACATCTAACACATAAAATTCATTCATTCACCGGTCATGCAAATACCATAATGAGAAATTTACAGAAATTGACTTTTTCAACATTACCCTTACTACGCTCAAAGGGTTCTTTTATATAAACACATGTTGCTCTCCCTTTACCGCAACAATAGTAGCAACCCCTTCTCCCTCTTTTTTTATTTTTATTTATCTTGTGCACCTGTATACCTAAACATTTATGTAGATCTTCATAAATAGTATCACATGTTAAATATTTATTATGTTAGTTCTATTAAGATTACACTGTCAAAATCCCTAGATAAAATAGTTAAAACATCCTCAATCAATCTTTTATATGCTTATGAGTGTCGCTATTGGCTTGCAATACGGTATTGTAAAACCAATACTTAACTAATTAAGTTTCATTCCATTCTATGAAATTATTAAAGTATTGGGAAGCATTGATACTTACCGAAGAAAAGGGGATTGCTCAAAATATGCTGGACGGATAGAGTTACGAATGAAGATCTTATTGTTTGGTTGAATGAAGAAAAATAAGCATTTAAAACACTTGAATATCTCGCACACGTGATGATACATCCAGAGATAATCTCTTGCATCTCACAATGCAGAAAAACATGCAGAGAACATCGTGGCTGAAGATCCCGAGGCAATGGTTGGGTCAGTCTACTGTAGAGCTGCAGTGAGCAGAGTGATGATAGATAGTGTGGTGACCATGCACGCGCCCATAAACAAGGTCGTGTAAGGACTCACCTATCAACCATATAGGGCCCGAACTATTATGCATGTTCCGTATAGAAAACAAGAATGTAGACAAGGGTGGTTCGCCGATCTCAGCTTCTCTCAACCGGCGATGATGATGATGATGATTATGAGGTGGAAAGAAATGAAACATAAAAGCGTTCAATATCGGTACACTACGGCGACACGATACAATCAAGAAAGGCTTCCTTCGCCTACAGAATACCCTGTTTTTATTCAAATACACAACAATACATACAGTCATATTTGCAAGTACATACTCAATGACAGGCCGCCGCTGTGACATTTTACTAAGAATAATAGTCTTTGTTTTCATGAAATCTATCCCGCGGGTTTTTTGGCGCCACGCCGATGATTACACCTTTAATATGTGCGCCTCAGCTGCGACCTCGCAATTCTGTACGATACAATACACCAGAGACGGACACTGCCCAAGTAACTAGCATCACTCTTCCGCAGACCGTCCTATCACCGACATCGCTATTCAACAGCATCTCTAGCGAGCCACTCCAGAGTTCAACCGGGCATTTAAACTGTATAATTCATCACATCGATAAACGGAATCTTGTAGGTGCGCTTTCTTTTCTATACCCTGCTCTAGTGACAACAGACACCCTACACTGCGACACACAAACAACACGCGTGAGACTAGAACGATTTGTCGATAATGGTTTGTTTCCAAAAGGTGATTGGAAAATTCTGAATAGTTGTTGCTATTTAGACATCTCAATTGCGAGGTTTTTTGGAAATTTTTATTGAAAAATAATTGCAACCATTACTAATTAACCCGATTTTTTTTCAAATATCGTGAATATATTAAATAAGTGAACTCTTTTTATTAAAAAAATGTTGATTACAGGCAGACCATGGGCAATCTATACTAGATCCATAATTACTGTCCTAATATCGCTGTCTACTTTTATAAAAATATATACATGTTATAAATAGGTTATGAAACTTTCTGGTCGTCCAGTAGTGCTCTCATATTAAACGTCTATACACCTGTATTGATTTCTTATTTGCTTTAGGAATTGTGTTTGCGTCTGTATAGATACACGTCTGCAGGGCCGGCTCGATAATAATCACTGCGCGCCTTCATCAACCTCCATTCGGATTCCAGGGCCGGACCAGAACGTCGTGTTTAAATTATTCAACTGAGGGCAGATGAATATTAAATGAGTGACGTATAAGCTACGATTGAAATTTGATTAATATTTTTCTAATCCTAAACTGAGTTAACATCGTGCAGGGTCAGATAGAACTGAGAGTGTGGCGTATTCTTCTGCTCTGACTTGCTTTGTACACTTCTGTATTTTTTTTTTGCGTGAAGTTTCTAATAAAGCAGTTCGCTAACATTTTTATTAATTTTCCTTCCTATAGAAATACTTACATAACCTTCCTTTTGAAGCCTAAAGAAACATGTAACAGTTCTTTCCCTAACCTAATAAAGGGATAGGTGTAACATTCATATATTAGAGTAAAATGTAATCTTCATTTAATAACAATATTAATAATGGATTAACTAATGTAAAAACTTTCATCTCAATTAAAAATTGTTATTTGACTTTTTGATGAGTGCGTTTTTAGTTTCTTCTTAAATAAAGCCTCTGATGCACTGCTTCTTATGACGGATGGCAAAGAGTTCCATGCTCTCGGGCCTGCCACCGCAAATGCCCGTTCACTTCTGGCAACGGTTTGTCGGTTCTACAACACTTCCTGCAGCTGAAGTAGAGAGGCTGACCTGAGTGTTTGACGTCTACCATTCAAATTGTCTGGGATACAAAGTTCTTGAAGATACACGTTGTGTGTCGCCTTGTACGTCGACCGGCACAATTTAAATTCAACTCTTTCAGGGTAGCTGATGTAAAAGGGATGTTATATGAGCGAATTTGGAAACTTAATATATTATCCGTGCAGCCGCATTTAGAATGGATTGTAATCTATTCAGCTGAATCATTGGCAGGCCAGCGAGATGCTGTTACAATAGTCCACATGTGTTGCCTCAAGAGGAAGATGTCTCCAAATACTTTTAATCTGTCTCAGTTGATGGCAGCATGCACTGACAGTTTTACTGATTTGTGTATTCATCGAAAGATCAGAATGAATGTGCACGCCCAACAACTTAACTGCAGATTTAGCATTCGCAGACATTGATTTCTGTATTAAGTTTTGCCTTCTAGGTGTTCTGTTTCGGATGGATTCAATGCAAGTCTATTTTATGTCATTCACCCGTCTATTTTATGTATGCATCTTGCATTTTTTCTTTATAATAGCTCTGTCTCACCCGGCGTACAAAAAAAAAAAATTGCGAATCGCCTGCATAACAGTGGGGCCATAACGTAAATCTTTCTTTTCGTTCCTATTAAATTCATTTAAATAACCTAGAAAAAGATGTAAACTTCTGTAATCTAGAAAAATGTGTGATACATGCATTTATTACAAATTTTATTTTTGTTATATACCTTACCCAATTTTTTGCATTAAATTTTACAGTGTGCGATTTGGTATTTGATAGACTTGACCCAGTCCGGCCCCTGCCCAACCGATGAGCAACGAACAAAAAATCTGGGATTAGGCTGTATTAAGATGTCAAAATCACGATCCTTGATGTTGCGTGATTGGTCCATCACATTTACATCTACCGCATGGATGCTGGGTGAGGCTATCCTTACGCAGGAACCTCATTATACGCCAATTCAATTTACGCGCTTTCACTTTAACGCCAGAACCTTAGGGTGAATGTATACCTGGCAAAACAAAAGATTTTTGTAAATAATATTTTTTCTCGTAGAGTCTCGGTACTTTTTTTAAACATTGATTTGTATTTTACTTGCTATTGATTTCAATGTAATCGTTTCTAACTTCTAATTGTCCACATATTTGTATATCATGATCTAGCTTACTTATTGTATTTACCATTATTGTCACTACTGGATGAAGGCCTCCCTAAGTATTCATTATCACACGTTGCCACGTACTTCGGCAGAGTTTGATGATTATATCAGAGCACCTTTTGAATGCTGACTGGACGACTGTGATTGTCTCACCCATTGCCAATTCGTTTTATTGGCGTATTCTAGTACATCATTCGTCTGTTCTTTTATCCACACGATGCTCTTCCTGTTTCTTAATGTGATGCCCAACATACATCTTTTTTAGTGGCGTGCAGTAGGTATAGATTTAGGTTATGCTGTTACCAATGACGTTATACAATCATATATGTACTTTCGTTTAACCAACGTCTTTAGACAAAAAAAATCAGTCGTTTATACGACCCTACCATGTATTTATTTGTAATTTTAGAGTACTATTAATAGTGTTTCTTAAGTTTAAGTTTTAACGTAAAATACCCATTTAATAATGAATGGATGTTTTTAAGAACACTTTCTATGATTTATTAATTGTTTGAAAATTCATCACGTCATAACTATAGGAAATAATTATTTTTATTAAAGGTTAACGTAGGTAATAGTTCTGCCAATTGCTTTTCTTTTATCCAAATCAAAAATCAATCCATGCACCAAAATTTAAAGAACAATCATGAAATCAACACGTTAAAAACAGTCAGATAGTAAAATTAGCGAATTAGTAAAAGAGGAAGTAGACACTTCAATGATTTGCACGCAGTTAGAAGTTGAATGATAAATGAGAAGGAGCGGGGAGGTTGCAACTATCGTTGCGGTAAAGGGAGAGCAAGATGTGTTTATAAGTAGAATGATTGGTCAAAATTGAGATTGTGGTTGTTCATCAAAAGAACTCTTAAAGCGTAGTAAGGCTAATGTTGAAAAAGTCAATTTCTGTAAATTTCTCATTACGGTATTTGCATGACCGGTGAATGCATGAATTTAGTCTGTTAGATGTTCTACTTCTGGGAATGTGGAAGAGTGCTGACTGCCGGGTCGATCTAGGTGGTATGTGGAGAGATATTAATTCTAATTGGCAGGGACAATCAATATGCCCTTGAAGATAAGTATTTGGTCAGCACGTGTTCTTCGATATTTTAGGGTTTTCATACAGTGGAAGCTGCATCTAAATGATAGATTAGATCTAACATTAAGATATCGAAGAAACCTATTTTGTATTCGTTCTAATCTCGCAATACATGTAATCTGCCAGGAGATATAAACATTATTAGAAAACATTCTTATTGTGAAGTTGTAATTATTCAGAACATAGCTCTGTGATATTTTAAATATGAATTAAATATATTAATTAGTAAGATATACATATAAAATCAATTTTATCGAAAAATATTGTTGTTGCGCCACCGAGATTCGAACCTGGGAAGGTGCATTATGCTACAGCGACAATTTTTTACAGAATCTCAAATTTGAGATTCTGTAAAAATAAGGTAGATGGCTCTTTCAAATAATGGAACGATTAAATGTATTAATATCAAAAAGGTAACATATAGGTTCGAAAATTGTCGCTAAAAATATTGTCGCTGTAGCATAGTTGGATAATGATTTTATATGTATATCTTTCTAATTAATATATTTAATTCATATTTGAAATAAACATTAGCTAAATAATGAATCTATACCGCATTCAAATGATGGTTACATTAGACCCGCGTTACTTTGCTTTGTCGAGAGGAAAAGGCAAGTGAGTAACCACTCCTATAACATTTCCAGTTTTGTTCTGTGAACAATTTCATTGGGTATGCTGCATCGCACAGAAATTACTCTCCGAGGAGGCGCCATGTAATTAATACGATAAGACACGTGTTAATTTATAATTTAAAGGTGTAATCATCGGCGTGGCGCCAAAAAACTCGTGGGATAGATTTAGGATAACAAAGACGACTTAGAAGAACGTCTCAAGCGGCGGGCTGTCGCCGTTTTACGTATGTACTTGTATTGTAATGAATTTGAAGAGTATTTTGCTGCGGCAGGCATTCTCCATTTTGTCGCCATAGTGTGCTTATATTGAACTATTTGACCTCATTATCATCATCATTGAGAGAAGCTGACATCGGAGAACCACCCTTGTTTTCTTGTTTCCTGTACGGAACATATGCCTTGATTTGAGGTATAAACTTAAGTTCCACCTTAATCAACACAATAAATCAAACCCGATTTTTTTAGTTCTATGATGGTTCGTGTTTGATTTGTTGTGTTGATTAACAATGGAGATCTATAAAATGAATACCGTTTGCATTAAAAAAATAAAATAACTAAATTTTGCCAGCTACGTGAGATAACATTGCGAGAGTTGTTGTTCGAACGTGTTTTATAGCCTTCGATTGGTAACCCTGAGTTTTATGTTGGTGGTATGTCTGTTTTTATCTGTTTTGTTTTAGCGCTACTACTTGTGACAGAAGTTATTCAGCCGCCATCAGAATCGGTTCATTATCTGTCTTACCTATATGTTTTTCTATTGTGTCGTCTCGTTTCCCGGAAGGGAGTGCCTCTTAACCTCCCCTCTGCTCCCCGGCTATGTTACACCTTGTCTATTACTTGTCAACTATTATATTCTATTTTAATTGTTTTATTTATATTATCACTTTTATATATAAACATGTTTTGTTATTTATTTAAATGTATTGTAAATATCTTATTGCTAATTTTGTTTTGGCAGCTGTGCGGTATCATCCTGTCATATATGCGGGCCAAGTAGTATTAAGGCGACGAATGAGTAGGAACGATATAGGAGTTTTTAGTTTATTGCATTGGTTCTGGGTAAGCGGTGGGTCCGCCCTTATTGTCTGTCGTACCAGAGTGACGCGGTCTTATTAATAATAGAAAACCCTGAACCAGAATTTAGTGGTGAGAAAAAATGCTACTTTCGACTCACTGGTGTGATTGTGATTGGCATTCGATAATATCAGTGATTGGAAACTGTGATTGTGATCACAGTTTCATTATCATGATTTCACTATATTCACGACACCACAATACACGACTAAAAAACATAGTTTTTAGCGTATTTATTTATATATAATAATAATAATAACATATTCTAGCATAAATAATAATAATTAATGAAATGCTTAAAAAAGTGTAAATTTATTTTTCGGGTAAAATTCTCAGCAAATATGCGTAAAACGTTTTGGCAGAATCTACTAGATGGCGCTGATCAAATTACAAAAAATCTGGTAGATGGCGCTGTTTCAAGTGATAATAGAAAATCAATAGAATTTTTGACAAAAAAATCACGAATCACGATATTCCCATATATTCAATCACCGATAGTGAGTGTGACTCAAATATATCAGTGATTGACTCACAGTTCGTGATTTTGATTCATCGCTATCGAAGGTGTGTGTCACGTGCATAGTTGCTTTATTAATCCCCATATAAAAATCCCAGCGTCTATCTTTCACAAATTAAAATCAAAAGAGAAAAATTTACACCCAATAATCTCGTGTTTAAAAAATGTTTGTTTTTCAACGGATTACCTCCCCAACCCCCTCGCTGCCCCCCAAAGCACGGCGCCTGGCACCCTTCCTAAAATACACTTATTGCGATTATGATATTTCCATGTAAATTCTTTTAAATACCCTCCGCGCTGCCAAGCCATTCTCGCCCCTGTCGCCGGCGCGGTAAGGCTCAAAGCCGCCCGGCGCGCGCGTTAATTCCGAAAGAATGAGTGTAAAGTGAGCAAGCGGATTCGCTCCCTGTGTTCAGTGACCGTAAGGATCAGATTTGCGAGGTGGGTATTTAAAGCTTGACTGGCAGATCGGTAGTGTGCGGTAATGGACCGAGAGAGTGGCAGGAGCAGGGCCGTATTGGTGAGACGGCAATTTCGATACAAGTGTTGCGTACAGAACAAATATTGAATTTTAAATATGAATTAAATATATTAATTATAAAGATATACATATAAAATCAATTTTATCGAAAAATATAAGGTAGATGGCTCTGTCAAATGATGGAACGATTAAATGTATTAATATCAAAAAGGTAATATATAGGGTCGAAAATTGTCGCTAAAAATAATGTCGCTGTAGCTTAGTTGGATAAAGCACCTTCCCCGGTTAGGAAAGAGATCCAGGTTCGAATCCCGGTGGCGCAACAACAATATTTTTCGATAAAATTGATTTTATATGTATATCTTTATAATTAATATATTTAATTCATATTTAAAATATCATAGACCTATGTTCTGAATAATTACAACTTCACAATAAGAATGTGTTCTCCTAAATAAAAAATATTGAATTTTTTGATTTTGATTTAGAATCTACGTTGTCAATGATTTAAATAAAAACTAACTTTTGAAATATGTTCATACGTTGTTTAAAATTTTAAATACTCGGCCAATGAACCTGGTGATGTCTGGTGGTACCAAAAAGAAAATAGAACAAGATATATATACGAGTACATAACAAATTTAATTAAAGTAGTCCACGTTGCCTGCGCAGAAAAATGCATGGTAAAGCGTACACGTAGTAAATATAATATGTAATCCACATGTTCTTTGAGAAGACCGCGTGGATTGAAACGCGAAGTACATTCGTTTTAGGTGTAATATATAGACATAAGTTGGTTAATTATTTTAGTTTTTCATTAATAGATATTCTATTTAAATGCAAGATTACGAAAGTTGTTTATTACGATAGTGTTTCAATTGATATTTTGTGATTGATTTTAGATATTAGAAATGCCGTATATTGGGAATTAATGAATATTACAAGATGGCTTTGACAATATTATTTTCTGCTTAGTCATCCTTGCCGTGCAAACTTGATACTGAACTTCTATTCTATTGAATCATGAACTTGTCGACCTACACGCTTTTCTCTGCTGATGTATCCTACCAAATTATGGTACAGTACAGTCCATCGAAGATTGATGGAACGTTCTAATACAATTCACACAAAGAGCTGTTCGAAAGACGATCCTGTTCTTTCACTAGTGTTTCCAGGCCATCTTCTTCTTGTACTGTTCAATGGTAGGTAGTTACTTTTGAACAGTGTGGACAGTCTGTCTTTGATCTTAAACTCCTGGAGGATGGATAGGGATACATTTGAGTACAGCTGTGATTTAACAACATTTGTAGAAAGACGATAAAAAGTTTCAGATTTCTGATATTATTTTATTGGCCTATTTTATGACAGTTGACACTCCTTAAAGGTACCTATGTGGTCTAATGTTAAAATTTAGTTCATGCTATAAACAAACTAAAACAGGATAATCTTTAAAGCTTAAATATTAATCTTAAAGCGATTTACGAACAAAAATAATACCTGTTAATTTTCATGTGATGTATGTATATATATATTTCTTATTTTTTAATGGTTGTAAACAAATTATTACATCTAGAATATATTGATCTTGTATTATATAAATGTTGATAGCCACCCCCCTAATTCAAGGTCTTTATTGTCGAATGTATAAATAAATAAAAAAAATAAAAAAATTGGAAATTAATTTAACAAATTGTGAATTTATGCCAATTATAATTATAATTAGCATAATTAATTCAGATTATTCAAAAAAATGTTTTTCTCTAAATTGTGTTTTATACTATTCATTATAAGCTATTGTATTATATTAATATATTTTTTCTACATGTCCGTTTTTGTTTTTATTTATATCCATCTGATAAAATACATTAATTAAATATAAATATTTTTTTCATTCAAAAGCACCGAGTGCAGCCCTGTGCTTTTTGGATTAAATGCATTTTAAGCTGCTGAGGTTGTGAGGAGAAACATGAACTGCGGCTGTAATATTGGATTTCCTCTCACTTCTCTCCATGCGGTGATCCCTTCTGAAGCCATAATCCAGCGATGATCATCTCGTCTAGGTACCTACCTACCTACCTAATAATAACAATAGCATTAATATTATTATATTATGTCAATTTGGCATCGGTGTCTTTTAAAATTAACATGGAATCATATAATGGCTGGATTATATATTTTTAGAACATTCCGTGGTATTTTAATACAAAATGAACAAAACAACTAAAAATTTACAGAAAAAATCTATGTATCGAAAAAATATTTAGTTGCCTATCCGGGGAAGCGCGCGCATTCACCGTTTCGCTATAGCCATCGAATACATCTTCGACAAATTTTGAACTTATATTTTGTAATATTTCCAATTGATACGTCTATTATCCCATTTTTAGAACTTTATACTACGGGTTTTACTCAAAGGTATTTGAGATTGAGTCGTTTCTACTTATAATACCTAATGTAATACTTGTAGACAGGGGCGTGCAGTGCATACAAGCAAAAAGCTGTGCATTTCTAAAAATTCTGGGAAACAAACATAAATTAAATAATTGGATTAACATAAAGGGAAATATTATTTTATAATTAGCGCTATATGTGTATCAGTAGAGACTTTAATTGCTTGGTTCTAAAAACTACTACGACAACTCACCGCTGTACCCATGGCGGTATTGTGAATTCGCCGCATTGAGCTATTCACATTACTATGTTAAGTCATATAATTGGCTATTTACTGAATTGATCTGTTTTGTATGAAATCGTCACCTATGCTATTTTTAATAGAATAACATTAGAAAGGCTTACAACTGCGTGCAAATCATTCAAGTGTCTTCTTCCTCTTTTACTAATTCGCGAATTTTACTGTTTTAAAAGTGTTGATTTCATGGCCGTTCTTTGCGTTCGAGGTGCATTTGGTGCATGTTATTATTTCGTTTAATTATTACGTGAAGAATTTTCAAACAATAAAAGAATCATGTTCGGTCATAAAAAGTGTTCTTAAAAACGTCCATACATTTTTTATATGGGAAAGAAAGTATTGTTTTACGTTAAAACTTAAACCTTAAAAACACTATTAATAATACTCTAAAATTACAAATAAATACATGGTAGGGTCGTATAAACGACGGATTCATTTTGTTTAAAGACGTTGGTTAAATGAAAGTTCATAATCCTATGTACAACATATATTGTAGTACATATATTATGTATGATTTTTTTATATAATATCATTGGTAACAGCATAACCTAAATCTATAACTGCTGCGCGGCACTGCCTATAGACCATGACGTAATTTTAACCTTCGGATACCTGGATATCTCGAGAGTTATACAGTTGATCGATTTCAATACACGAAACCCTCCGTATAAAGGATTGGTTCGAGGTACGCTGCACATTACCTTACCTCTTTGCTCATTTCAAAGCCTGTTTTTAGGTTCATCAGATCCCTTCAGGGATCGTTGGACTGGACACGCACCCCTTCAAATCTCTTTACGGTGCCGGTTTAAACATCTCCTTTGCACAATGTGATGCTGTATATCACCTAGCTACCATTTCATGGTCCAGTTATTATCAATCAAGTCTGATTGTAACTAAGGGGTGTTTTTTTTAGAGACTGAACTTTAAAATGAAATAAAATACATACAAATCGTGGTAATGGCCATGATATTAGCTTCATTGAAGAGATAATATTTGCCATTAGTGTTTAAATATAATTAGCTCGAATAAAGCTCAATCTGGAAGTACAATTTTCGACTACTTTTTGGAGCAGCCGGGGCCGTATATCGGCAATAACGCTGCGAATGTCTGCTTTCAAGTCGTCAATCGTCTCTGCTTTATCGGCGAAGACTAGTGACTACACATATCCTCACAGAAAATAATCTAAAGTTGTTAAATCGCACAATCTTGGGGGCCAATTCGCTGGTCCATTACGCGAAATAATGAATGTTTCCTTCAATAAATAGATTGTGGCGCGCGCTGTGCGGCATGTGGCGCCGTGTTGTTGAAACCACAGCTCTTCCACATTGATGCCATTCAATTGAGGAACGAAAAAGTCAGTAATCCTGGATCTACAGCGCTCTCCATTGACTGTAACGTTCTGGCCGGCATCATTTTTGAAGAAACAACAGCTTCTTCGGTGCGCACTGTACGACGTCTCAGCGGATGCGTATTACCAATTAGTGTATGTGTGGTGCGAAAACGATCCATGGTTATTCGAATTACTCGCTCGGATGGACGATTATGTCGGCCGTAAAATGGAAAGTTTCGCGAGCTGAACCACGATATCACGAAATAAATTTGCACAATTTGCGGGCGTTGTTCTGGCGTAAGTCTGTTTATGGTGAAATGGCAAACCAAACTGAACACAAATTAGCTGAGAAGTGTTGCCAATTCGAAAAACCAACCTTTAAAAAAACATCATTAAAACGTCCTAACTTGAATAGCTACGCGAGAAAAAAAAAACTCCACATTTTTATAATGGAAAGACATTTAATTGTGAAGTTGCAATTAAAGAACATAGTTTCATGTTATTTAAAACAATTTAGAAAAATATAAGTACCGAAAAATCTATTCATAGAAAATTCGTTACCACCACGAACAGCCTTTATAAAAGACTTGGATCTAACCAGTGGCGTGCAGTAGGTGTAGACTTAGGTTATTCTGTTACCATGAAATTATATATTATATTGTATGCTATATTGTAGGTACACAGGATTGTGAACTTTCGTTTTACCGGTGTCATTAAGCAAAATGAATCCATCTTAATAAAAATGCATTATCCTTGAACGCAAAGAACAAGCATGAAAACAACACGTCTAGTAAGGTAGTCAATTTTGCGAATTAGTAAATGAGGAAGTAGATGCTTCGATCAGCTCTAAGCCAAGATGAAAACCTTTCAACAGCTTAAGTAAGGATTCCGTACATGGATTGGCCGATCATTTCTGACTGTGCCGAGTGGAATTTTCAATTGCAATTGCACAATTGTATGGCTTGAATAGAACGATAGATTAAAAAGTGGTATTTTGATAAAAAATATTCCGTATAAAATTTTTGTACTTCAAATAATATCGTGCAGCGGACGGATATCAATATAAAGATTTTTTTAAACACTTATAACGAAAAACGGGGGAGGGGGGAGGGGGGGTTAAAATATAATACTCTAGTACTGTTTTTATTAATCCTATACAACTGAAAATAGATATGTATAGGTACCTATGTACTTACCTATATAAAACTGAATGTCTACACCCTTCTCACCGATGTAAACTAAATTTTACATATATACATATGTTAGGTTTCATCCTTCGGGTATGTAAACAATTCAATAACATAAACACCATGAAAACACTGTACTTCCCATATGCCTCCCAAGTCTGGAATTCAAGATATACCAAACATCAATAGAATCAAAAATACAGAACAGCTTCCTCAAATATCTTCACTTTCGTAATTATCGAACCTTAACCAGCACTGCTGAGTCATCTGTCATCTTCAAAGTTCCATCACCACAAACTCGAAGAGACATGGCCGATGTCATTTTCCTACACTAAATAGCCAACTGTAAAGTAGACTGTCCTAATTTACTCAGACGCATATCTATTTGAGTGCCAACCAGGTCAACCAGAACTAATCTTACATTTAATCTTCCACATTGCAACACCACCAATGCCAAGCAAAACTCATATTATTACCGAGCATCCCTTTATTTCAATTCACACCTAAACGAACTAGACATTTTCAATTCTAAATCTAAATTAAATACATAAACTTTAAAGGCCTTTATTTTTCTTTTGATTTTTATTACTAAGATTTTATTCCCTATCCCATTTTCCCTTTCCTTTACCCTCGAATATATTTTTTATAACTTTTTTTTCTATGTTTAATTTTTTATTCTCTCATTTTTCTGCTTTAGAGTCCTTCTCAAATTTTAAATTGTACTCACCGTATAAAGTACGAGTATTTTGTATCTTTTGAGAAAATATGTAACTAGTTTAATTATTGTGATTTTAGTATTTACTGATAAGCTGTATGTTTTCTGAATAAAATAAAAATAAATACCTACTCTTTAGGACCCCGCGCTAAATTTGACACCCTCCTCTTGGCCAGCCCACCCTCTCCTTACAAAATAATTGTGTACAATATTATGTTGAGTTTATATCACATTTTGCACCTTTACATTTTAGTATGCTGATGCAAAATACAGTCACCCTAAACCCCGAATATCTCACCCTTCCATGCCTGGAAATTTTGCATACTTTGTTATTATTTAGGGACTGTGCAAAACAAAGACACCCCCCTACCCCTAAAATCCTATCTTTATTTATATCAAACATTAGTAACTGATTTGATTAGGAGTGTACGTCCTCTGTAAAATTATAGCACGCTTTTTTTGGGTTAGGTACCTAAGAAAACTGATTTTTTTTATACCTGAGTTTTTTTTGTGTGTCGAACCACAAAATTGTATTAAAATGAATAAATTAAATATAAACAAGACGTTTTCTGGTACACTGCGAAATTGGCTAATCTTCCACCAATAACTTTCCAGTCTGGATCCAAATTCAAACATCAGTCAACCTCCTTCCGCGCCCGGAGCTGCCATCCATCTGTCTCCATTTCACCACCTCTCTGGGCGGGGCGGGTTCTCCCACGTGGGCGGGCCCCGCTGCCATTGGCCGCGCCCGTGGCGGCCCCGCCCCCCTCCGACCGCGAGGGGTGGGGGGCGCCAGACACTGTATCCGTTTTTTTGTCGGACAATTGTAATTGAATGAAATCAGAGTGTCTATGTAAATGGAACGGTTTTATTTCAGCGCGGGGCGCAGCCGTCGCTTCGTGAGACGTTTTAAAAAAAATGCGTTACTTCGGGAGAGTTCACGGCTCTGAAATTGGCCCCTTATAGAATTTAGTAAGAATTACAGTCTCCAATGAGACTAGTTCGATGGTTTTCGACTATCTGACTACGCTAATATCAAAAATAAGTACATAAAAATAAGTAATAAATGACCATTGACTTCTGAGGAAGATGTAATAAAAAAAAATCTTAGAAATCTATACCTACGTAAACTGTTCAGACTATACCGACATATTAGTTGGTTCGGGTAATTACAGCAAAAAATACTGATATTGTTTTTTATATTGTTAACATATGCGAGAAAATATTTCGATGGCTATAAAATAAATACTTTTTTCTATTAGTTCCTATAATGTAATTTGGACTTAAACTTCTTCTTCTTTTTCTTCCACAGCGCTACATCTCAGGGTGAGATTTGATTTTCTCCACAACTGCTTTTTATTACCTCTTATCCATGACCATTCTTCTCTAGGCCTTTCCATTCTGCTGCAGTCATCTTCCACGTATTCAGAGGTTCGTAGGTCATGATCTTTGATGGCCTGTTGCCTGCCATTCTTTAGGACCTACAAAATCTTACAATATTGTTTCTTGCTCAATCAATTTTTCGAATTTCTGGTTTATTTTTATTCTGTTTGTCACATTTTTTAGTGTATGTTCATAAACTTTCACTAATTTGGTATTCGTAACTATTTTTTGTCGCACTAAAATTATATTATTGATGTACCTACAATATATTCTGAACGTTCTCTGCTTGAAATACTTAGTTTTCCATAAAATACATTAGTTTTTAAACAATATTCCACACCAAAAATAAATAATTCGTAAGTATATAATATACTGTTTACTTGCACAACAAATATTTTAAGAATAGGTTCACTTAAATCAATGTTCCTTTCAGAATCGTCTACATTTGCGTAATATTTCTTTTTGGTTCAAAACCTATATCTTACCTATTTCTTTGGCGAACGTTTCAGAACACTGAACTGGTATATGATAATTGGCAGTGGGTATCAAATCAGAATCTGCAAACCTTAAAATAGGATTCTAAATGTATAATTTCAGAAACCAATGATTTACAGTTTACCAATGATGATATTGTATACGTATGATTTCAAATAATCTGATCATGGCAAATATCTTATTATATAAATTGGTAATAATTCTGTAGGTGATGAAGCTAGATAGGCGTTAGGTACCTACACAAAAATAGATTTTTCGTCATTCACATTCAAATCAAACATATGCACTAATATACAACTCAAATAGCTTTAAATACTATTTTAATATATTAATTATAAATATATACATATAAAATCAATTTTGTCGAAAAATATTGTTTTTGCGCTACCGGGATTCGAACCTATTTCATTTGTGAAAATTTGTCATGAAAAATACTGGCGCTATAACACAATTGGTAGTGTACTTACCCGGATTGGAAATAGAGATCCACGTTCGAATCCCGGTAGTGCAAAAACAATATTTTTCGACAAAATTGATTTAATATGTATATATTTATAATTAATACATTAAATTAGTATTTAAAACATCACAGACCGTCTGTTCTGAATAATTACAACTTCACAATAAGAATATGTTCTTTTTAATAATCAAATAGCTTTATTTAAGTTGATACGTTAAGTTATCGTATTAGCACATCCTTGGACGAGCTTTCCAGCTGGTCGTGATTAGATAAATCGGAAAATCAATAAATGAAACAATAGCTTATAAATTTTCTATATATATTTTTATTGGAGATAATTAGTTTTAGCATCAGCTGTCTTTAATGATAATAAAGGCTTTGTAACACTATGTTGGCTGAGCCTCTACTCACTTACAGGTCAAGTACAAAGTTCAATTTACCGACAACTCCAATACAAAATTCTATATACTTAATTTTAGTATGGTGAAAATTAAATTGATACCGAAAAAGTACGCACAAAGTTTTATTTTATTTGATCTCATGTTAGAGTGTTGATCAGTGTTTTGTTGATGCGCGATTTCAGCTTGTGAAATCTAATAAAATCTCGATTACTGTCAAGAAATATCAAAATCTTAGTATCTGTATATGCGCACGAGACATGGACATTGACTAAGAAGAATGAACGTGAACTGAATGAATTTAAAAATAAGATTTTGAGACGTATCTTTTGTCTGGTTTCAGAAAACGAATATTATCAATAAGCTTTACGCTTTAAGTTTATTAATATTAAAGTAGGAAGTATTCGGTAGTCGGACCATGTGTTGAGAATGGCCCAACAACACTGAACATCA
Organism: Eubasilissa splendida; assembly: GCA_031772225.1. Taxonomy (NCBI): domain Eukaryota; kingdom Metazoa; phylum Arthropoda; class Insecta; order Trichoptera; family Phryganeidae; genus Eubasilissa; species Eubasilissa splendida. Next base: position 30,701,336 of record CM062853.1, on the reverse strand, counting down.
GACTAACGGGATGCAGGAGCTTGGGAAGGTCTAAGCTCACATGGAGCGACAATGTCCTCCAAAACGTACGTATGTTGGCTCGGAGATTTACTACAGATGTTACATTTACAGATTTAGAGAATAAACTGCTAATAGAATCGTGTCATCTGAGATAAGATTAAGGGTGTACTCCAATCTCAATGTATGGAAGTTAAGCCAGGAGATGGCAAAGTAAGGTCGCTCCAATGAACACGTGACAAATCTGTTTACGATTAAGTGCGAATTGAGAGAAATCACGAGAAATACATGAGCGATCGTCTGTAAAAAACCTGGGATGATAGTCAAATGTTGGAAGAAGGTGCTGTTTGAAGCCACATACGATGGCGTACAGGAGGAATTGTATGAAATATGGACAAAATGAGAGAGTAAGGACAACATTGTGGCATTCTATCCTATGCGCATACCAAGTGTAATGTCAAAGTTAAAAAATCATTACTTTTGTGTCAAAAAAACGTAATTGTTTTTTATATATATATTTTACATTACAATTAGTTATTTGGTATTTTTGTGTCTGTTTAAAATATTCTTTATCAGGAATTTGATTTTTAAATCAAGTATTGTGGTTAGTAAGTAATTAAAATAAAGTAATCGATTTCAGAGCGTAGTTATTGAAGTGTTGTAGGCAATACTACTATATCTATATTGTATATTATTATACTTGTTTATACGTAGACACATAGCTCGTGGGTCGGTTTAGAGTTGTCGGTAAACTTAGCAATAGATGATGATAGATCGATCTTGCACGGAAGGGGTTGAAACATCACTTATGCCGAATCAACACATTCCGTGCGGGGGTCGAATAATCAATCATGCGAAAGTGATATGTGAATTCTCAAAAAATGGGTACGGTCCCGATTGTGTTAAAAATATACACAAAATTATTTGATTTAAAAAAAAAGAATATTTAATTCTGTTGAAATTTTAAATACTTTACACCCAAGCAGACACACTTTTTGAGAGAATTTCACATTTTATATTACAGGTAGGTACAAAAGTGTTTTAACCATACTTTATCAATACATGTCAGAATCGAGGCATTGAATGATTTGAAATTATCCAGAAAATAATTCTGTTTTTCTTCGATAAAATGAATGTTACAATTATTTTGTGAAGAAATATATTAAAAGTTAACCCTTTCAGTGCCATACAAATAGGTTGCCCGGGGCAGAAATTGTTTCAATTCTATACAAATAGATCGTTATTAGATTTATTTTCACGTGACACCAAAAGTTGTTGTTAGACATTTTAAGGGTTAAAGTGGATGCCTTGAAATCACTCTAGATCGCCTGTATTCTCTGAGGGGGGAGGGGGGGGGGGGTTAATCCATTCATACGAAATATTTACATTAAATATTAACAATGTTCCTTAAATTACATATTAACTTCACGTGCAGTTGGAGGCGGGGCTTGCACGGTCACGTGACTCTATAATATTCAATTTAATTATAATTAAATTCACAATAATAATAATATAATGTACAATAAAATAAATAGAGACATCTCTCGCAAACAAATTTTGTTTGGTTTATTCAAATTTTTTAAATAATAATTGACTAAATTCGTATGATATACAATTAGTTTTTTTTTTATTTATACAAAGTAATGCCAAGCACATTCACAGTAGGTATATTATTAAAAATTGCTTTAACTATCGTGCCTCCGTGTGTCTTTTTATACTAAGGAATTGACCATTCTATAGAGACAAATAATAGCTTCAAGTCCGGTGCTGAGGACATGTCGTGTGTCCCGTACGTGTCTGCAGTGAATGTGTTTTAATTAAATACAGAATTTCAGTAATTTTATGAAAACTGATTTAAAAGGAGAAATCTTTTAAAATTTTTAACTGTCTTAGATTTTTTTAATTTACCGTGATAATACATATTTCAAAATTTCTCTTGTATTTCATTTGACATAACATAATACACAGATTTGTTATATTAAACAACCATTATAAGATCACTAACTGATATTAGTATAATATTACATAATAATAATAATAATAATAATAAAATCACTTATATATTATAACTTTAACATAATTTACACTTATATAATCTGCATCGACTCCATAAAAAGCATTAACAATATTTTTTCTCGGAATAAGAAATAGTTCTTGATATTCTAAAAACAAGTCAATTTTATGAGAACTGCAGAAATATACTTTAATATTATCTATTTAAAATTCAATCTTACTCTAATATGTCATAACTTGGCAACGTCCGTACACCAAGAAATACAGATTAATTGAAATCCTTGCAGATGTTCGGTATTCCCGAGGATATTTTGAAGCTAAATAAATTATTACGGATAACTAACTTTTTCACAGTATTTCTGAGATCCAAGAACAACTGTGATCACTAAAGCCATACTGGCAACACTCCGAGAGCTGGCCACTGGCGTTGGGCCACTGCGTCTGTGAATCAATGTACTTTTTTCTTAATCCTAACGACACATTAAAGTTTAAATAAGTCTCATTTTCTCACTTCCGGTGTCTCCGACTCCTGACTACTATTCCTGTCTTCACCGGCTTCTTTTTTATAACGTTTCGTTTAATTTGCTGAGCCATTTTCTGTCTTTTGTTAAAGCTGATCAGTTTTTTTTTTGATTTTTGCATTATTTTTGTAAATTTTGTGCAATCATTAATTCTCTTGCAGTTTGACAATTGATTATTTTCTTCAATTCTACGCATGAACCTATACAGGTTTTTCTGCTCTGGGTTTATTTCAGTACTGTCCAGTGACAACTCCGCGACATCTTCTCGTGCCTTAGACAGCAGCTTTAATATTCACGTTCAGAACAGTAAGTTGTTCAATAGTCTTTCAATCACTTTTTCTATTGTTGAGCAGTGTTTCAATCGCTCCTACTGTTTTTGAGTAGTATTTCATCGCTCGATACTTGGAAACTAGCTGCAAAGACTGGCCTTACTAGAAGGCATGCAGTGATTACCAGTCTTCGAAGCAGAACGCTAACAGCATGCTGGAATCAAGAGGAGACGTACAGATAAAGAATAGCAAACAGGGCACAGCATTCGTGGATACAGGGACTGCTATTGATATTTCTGATAAATCATTTATATCCTCCAGTTCTGTATATATTTAGTCTCAGCCATCTCGCAGTGAGCTCCGTAACGTCGATAGTTCACGGGGGTCCAGATTACATTTTTCACTACTGTAATTGTTATTGATAATAATTTTCTTCGGCTCAGAACAGCAGCTTAAAGCGTCACGATCAAAGCAACTCTGCGTCCATCATTGTAAATATGTAGCCTCAGCCGCACTGCAGTGGGAGTGGGTCACCCTCGATAGATCCCGGCGGTCCAGACTAGTGTCGCAGCCGTCACTGCCGGTCGCGCGATCACGAGGGCGGCGGCGTGAAGGGCCGGTGCAGCGGGGGGGCCGAGGGCGGCAGCAGCCGCGTGGCGGCGCCCAGCCCCGGGAAGCCGGCGAAGCGGTAGGCGGCGAGCGGCGAGGGCGGCCGCGCCAGGGCGTGCGGGGCGGCGGGCGCCAGGGCGGCGGGGCCGGGCAGCGAGCCGGGCGAGCCGCCCAGGCTGATGTCCGAGTCGCTGTCCGAGGGCGGGGGGGAGCTGCCCCCTCCGCTGCGCCCGCCTTGCTGCTGCAATCTGGAAAAAACAAATACATTATTTGTAACTGTTATCGGTGATTAATCGTGACTGTGATTTAAAGGGATACTTTCTAATGTACCGGTGATTTATCACATTTCCCTACCATCGCTACTGTGATTATCATAGTTCGGTATTTTAAAACAATTAAAATAAACTTACATATTGATAAAATAGCCGCTTATGGATTAAACAAATTTCATAGATAACAAATTACAACCGGTCAATAATGACTGGAAATCATTAAAGAAACAATACTTATTATAAATTTTATTATTATTTTCTTTTTTCGACGCGACACTGCACTCTTTCACGTGACATATAAGATCTTGTTTATTTTATGCTGCCGTGCGATACCGACAGCTATTCGTCTATTTTATGTTGCTATGCGACGGATATAAGGAAATTATATAATAATTGAAATGCAGTATTATTATTAAAATCAGAAATATAAAACGATTAAAATGATTCAATGTAGGCACTGAGAGAAAAATAATATTAATTCACGTTTAGTTAGTACACTTATTACAAAGAATAGCACCCTTTAGTAATTAATCAATGGCCCTGTGTCCCGCCGAGACGTCTCTTCAGAATTCCTAAAAATTAAACCAATTACGCTCTTTTATAGTGAGAATGTGTCGAGCTTGCAATGATTTGTTCACCGACATTGATATATTTTTTGTTTCATTACCATTTGTCCAATGCCCTTATACTAAGGTGCGAGCGTATCTGTGATATTTTAAATAAACAAATAAAAGCTTATTATTATATAAAAAAAACCCAATAGCACCCACGCAGAAGTGAAAGGGTTGAAGTACAGAAAGTAACAATGAGAGTCGTATCATCCGCTCCAGCATCCCCCGCCCCCCCTTCCCCTTCCGCTGGAGAGAAAGGGTAAGCGGTGACGCGGCGCTAACTGGTACAGTCAACATGTTTGCACTGCGCTTCATACATTATGCATAAGGTCGGCTGCCGCAAGTAATTGTAATCGAATTTGTCCCGGGGTGGGAAGGGGGTGGATGGGGAGGGGGAGGGGGAGGGGGCCTGCCCACCCTCGCGTAACAATACGGCGGCCAGGAGTCACACCCTGGATTGTGCATGATTCGGAGCACGTCATGATTGATAGCATTCATAATAAAATAAAAAAAACTATTTCAAATAATGGAAATACGTTCTTAGCTAGGTTATGGTCGCAGAGTATGCTGACGCTATCTTAGGAGTAGGTACATGTCCACACTGCAAATACTCAATCAGACATATTCTTAAAATAATTGAAATAATGTTATTTATCGTTCCAGTGACACACGCGGCGGTGCCTTGTGGTAATTATTTATATGCCTGCTTTGTGAGTTTTTTTTAATTTCAACTTAACATATAGATGATGCATTATAAATATTATTATATATACACAAATAAAGCGAACATTCAAAGATGTCTCCGTACACAGCATCCAACTCGTCTAATTTGTGCAGGCGTATTGCCTTTCAAAAAACAAATACTTCATGACAGCTCGATACTCGATTTTTTGCCATCTTCATATTGAGGTCGGAGATTTTTCAAACAGCCCTCGTATGTGTTCCATTCAAGCTTCATAATGTAAGAGATGTTCACTGGATCCTTAACTAGACCGGAGTCTGTACCGAAGGAGACCGGTTCATCCGTTATATCTATCAATACTAATATTAAACCATTATTCTCAATCTAAACCAAAAATATTAAATTATAAAATAACATAACTAAAATACTCTATTTTTATTTATTATCTTTGTTTTATTAACCACTAAATTGAGTTTAAATACATCTACCGGTTTCAAAAAATACCATTTTCTTCTTCAGGATATCATAACTAACTAAAACATATATTATTGTTTATTTGACATTACTTAATACAAATTTACTCGAATAATTTTTAGGAAAAATTTTTAGAATGGGACTCGCAGTTAAATTTAGTTGGTTGTTTATAATTTTTTGATTAGTTTTACACGCTTTATTTATCTCCAACGATTCCAAATTATTTCATTTGTGTCCAACACCGTTTATATGCAAAATTGACAATCCCAATTTTTTATCAAAACCATGACCATTTTCTATCAAATGATTAGAAAATTCTGAAATAAATAACCACAAAGATAATATTGCTAATTTTAAAAGTATAAAATACTCTCATTATCCCATGATTGAAACACAATACAAAATAGAAAATTAATATAAAGAAATGTTGACGCAATCATTTCTATGAACCTTTGCTCAATTTCCTTTTTGGCAACACCCAATTGCCAACACAGGGTTGTTTAATGTTGTAGGCTTTGGGGGCCAGAAACATGTGGGAGGATTGACCAAAGTTTTGTTTTAGTGAGCGGTTTGCATCTTGGCCAAATATATATATTTTTCAAACTAGCCGTCCTGGTATTCGATCCTGCGCTCCCAGATTTGAATCTGCTTTCTGAATCTGGCGCCTCAGGCTACTGCGCTAGGTTTCTCGTAGATGTGCCGATATTACAGCGTGACATCACACGCCGACGCATTACTCGCATTTTAAACACGATATAGTATACAGTTATAACCGAAATTTGTCAACCGTGGCAAGACTAGCACAATGGAGTCCTGGTACCGACACTGAAGCGAGGTCTGGAGCTGGCAGAAGAGGATCGAAACGCGTATATGTGGCAAATCTATTTATGACTGAGAAACTAACTAAAAAATGAAGAAATAAGGAAAGAATGTAAAACTGATGTTAGTATAATGAGTAAGATTAAGAAAGGATAACCTAGGTGGTTTGGTCATATGGAACGGATGAATGAGGAGAGAATGGTAAGAAGACTTGGTACGACCAGGTAAACCAGATAATTTAGAATGGTTCTGTTAGAAGCCTTAACAATCGGCGTGCTTGTATGAGAAGATGTATGAATGTGGATGAGGCGAGAATTGTGTGTCAGGACAGAAGAGTGTGGCGCTCTATCCTCTCTGCCTGCCCCCGCGGAGAAGCGGCATGATGGTAAGTTACGTTATTAAGTTAAGTTACTATACAATACACAAGTTTTCGCCAATTAGATTTTAAATACGTAGTTGTTGAACAGCGACTCGGAGCGAGAGCACAAAATGAGCTGAACATGGAAAAGATCCACCCATACAGTACTGTGGATGAACTGCTACGTCTTATATATGTATATACGTCCCTTTCTCTGAAAGTATATTAATTAGATTATTAATTATTACTAAGTCCCGTAGCTTGGAATGTTGATATCAAATAACGAACATCTGAGAGTCGTCAAGCAAACAGCAGTGGCGCACCCGCGACAATGCAGCCCCCCCCCCCCCCCCGGGGACAATCTCTGCTAGTTGTATTGCAAACATGTGAGCAGTTGATTTGTGTCAACTGTGCGGGGGGGTGAACAGGTACACCAACACCCTCGGCGCTTCAGTCAATGGATCGCGATAAATTTATTCTAATAGCTGAAACTACAGCGGAAATAATTTGAAAGATATTAGGACAATGGGTGAGAATTGAAGGATGGGGATTGAACTCAATCACGAATAATGCAAGTATCTAAGATGATAGAAGAGTATAACTTGTATAAATGTGTGTCCTTTTGCGTCTTGTTCAATTACACTCAAAAAACGTGAGCCCTCGATGGGCTGATCAAATTGAGTTGGAGGGTTGAGGAAGATTGGAAAAAAACTCGCAAGATACATGAAGTAGATATATATTTAAAGATGAATCTAATCTTTCCATATATAAAAGATAACGTTTGTCAGTTACTCTAAAATTTTAAGGATTTTTGAGGTTTTATGCTATATCATCATCGTATACCATGATGATATAGCATATTGTATTCAAATATGAATTCAATATATTAATTAGAAAGATACACATATAAAATCAATTCTATCGAAAAATATTGTTGTTGCGCCACCGGGATCTCTTTCCTAACCGGGAAAGGTGCATTATCCAACTATGCTACAGCGACAATATTTTTAGCGACAAATTTTCGAACCTATATGTTACCATTTTGATATTAATACATTTAACAATTTACGAAAAATGTTTATACTCGTCTGAATGCATAAATAATTTTCATCTGTTGAATTAGATAATTTTTGATTATATATTTTAAATACAAATTAAATGTATGTGTTAATTAAAACATATACATATAAAATCAATTTTATCGATATTCGGATTCGAATTAATATTAATGTTAATTCTGTCGTCTCCTATCGGATTACTCAAAGGTATTTGAGATTCTGAACAAATAAAGTAGATGGCTTTCAAATAATGGAACGACAAATGTGTGCTGTAGCATAATCGGTTAATGCACGTTCCCCGGATTGGAAGAGATCCAGGTTCGAATTCCGGTAGCAACAACAATATTTTTCGATAAAATTGATTTTATATGTATATCTTTCTAATTAATACATTTAATTAGTATTTAAAATATCACAGACCAATGTACTGAATAATTACAACTTCACAATAAGAATGTGTTTTCCTAATAAGTTATTTAAATCACTATTTAAACAGTTATTTAAACCGATATTTAAACTGTTATATAAACCGTTATTATGATAGATTGTAACGATGATTGGTAACAGATTGAACTGTTCCCTTAATGATTATATATTTACTAGTAAAAGTTGCAGAGCGTTTCACTACACCCCTGGAAGTCACAATTGTTTCATACACCCATGGTGACATTGTACCCACATACAGGGTGTGTAAGAATGTGCGCGAAAGGTTAATAAATTCTCCCTAATCCTTTTCCTCCACAACTTTACGCGTTAATCTGCTCTCCCTTCCAAGTACAGAGGAATGCCGGCGACGGGCAAGGGTTGCTCCCGGAGCTCCGAGGATGAGGCCCGTGCGGGGAGGAACCGCGGCAATTGAGATGAAATGACGCGGAAGCCGACTGTCCGCCCGCCGGCCGCACTGGAGAGCTGTTCGCCTCAATCAACACGACGCATAGCCTCCCCCCTCCCCCCTCCCCTGCCGTGACTAGTTTGAATTTAGAATCGTAAAAGGTCGCTTTTATGCGCCACTGTCGCGGGGCTGCGTCGGTCATTAGAATCAAATATGAATTTGACGAATGATGCGGGGAAAGTACATCAGCCGCACGTCTAGTTTGCGTTTGTTCCAATCTTTCTTTCGTGTGACGATCAGTTGATTTTGCTCTATTTCTCTATCTGAGCATCGCTTTTTCTGAACTGAATCGTCTTCCGTATTAATGAAACATCACAAATTAAACCACATACACTTTTTAATATCCAATTTATGAAAGAAACATTAAAAAAAATACTTGTCGTTATTTTATGGAGCTTAACATTTTTACTATTTTTCATTGAATTGTATGAATTTCTCATTCAGTTTTCATTTGTGAAGAACATACATTAGAGTGGGTACTTTAGGAGGCATTACATATAAATAAGATATCGTAGAGTGAATATTTACATTTTTAGACAATAGCAACTATTTGATATATTTGAAAACAACCATTTTTTGTATATTTCACATTTGTAAAATAAATAAATAAAACACATTTCAATCCTCGTTTCAACAAATCAACTCAGTGTTAAGTGCCCGAGTTATTTATTCAAGTCATATTCGGATATTCGGCGGGGTGCAGTCGCTGTCTCGGCATGTTTTCACAATGGCTGGAGGTGAGGTGAACACGTGTTCGGAAGAAACGACAGCGAGACGCCCCTATATTTTGAATGGACCTGTCAAAATAGACGTCAAAGTGAAGACATCGTGGCGCCACGTTGCATCCTGGCGCCAGCGGCTGACGGGCACTGCACTTGTCGGGAGATGATGAAAATCTTAACACTTAAGGTGCCTATACACACCAAAATAAAATAAATATTTGAATGCTACACCAGCACGATCCTAGGTGACTTCTTCAACCAACGAGTTTCAGCCAAATTTGATATCTACAAAGACACTGTTATTATACAAATATCAGATATCTCATGGACACAAAGCAATTTTTAAAATTATTTAATGAACAATATATGAATGGGGTAATTACAGGGTTTACGACGAGTATTGATTGGAAGAATCGAAGCCCTGTAATTACCCCATACTTCCATATATTTTCCAATAAAAAATAAAAAATAATAGCTTTGTCTCTTATGAGATATCTGATATTTGTTTAAATTTGAAATTGTCTAGAAATCGTAGATATGTAAAAGATAAGTTTTAGTAAAAGAAAATATTTAAATCTTGTTTATATTAGAACATATATAGGAGTGCTTATGTATGCACTATGTTAAGAATTAAATAAACAAATAATATATTGTTAAAAAATTCAATAATTGTGCACCAGTCCGCGATGTGTTAGCTGGCAGTCACCAGTCACCAGTCACCAGTCGCATGACGTGAAGCGAGTCACATGTCGCCCGCTCATTACTGCCAGCTCCATCTCCAGCTCCAGCTCACCTTCCAGAAGGTCTGCGCCGCTTCCTCCGCGGCTCGGGTTACATTCACTCCACTCCTCGGTGTTCAGTTTCAGCTCAGACAGCGGAGTTCGCTCTCTCGCTCTCTCGCTGTCGGGAGAAGAATCCATCGGGATGGATCGCATCTTGATGCGGAGCAGGCGAATGACATCAGAGGCGGAAGGAAGGAAATCATTAAAGCACACTTGCTTTTGAGAACGGCTGATGAAAGCGCTATTTTGGGCGTAACGGCTATTTATACATGTATACAATGTGACTAATACTTTCTTTGTAGGCAAGTTTGAAGTAAATTGATACAGATTAAATTAATCAAATAGAAAGACCTATATACATATCGAAAAAATATTTAGTTGCTACCGAGATTCGAACCTGGATCTCTTCCTGTAAAGGGAAACGATAGCAGAGAATCCTTAAAAAGAACAGCTTATGTAAGACGTACGTCAATTTACACGGACTATGGTATTCAACACGATGTTTTAAACGTATATATATATATATATATATATATATATATAATTATTAAGGATAATACATTCTTATTGAGAAGTTGTAATTATTCAGAACAGACGATCTACGATATTTTAAATACTAATTAAATGTATTAATTAGAAAGATATACATATAAAAACAATTTTATCGAAAAGTATTGTAAAATATTCGAACCTGGATCTCTTTCCAATCCGGGAAAAGTGCATTACCAACTGTGCTACAGCGACAGTATTTTTGAACCTATATGTTATACTTTTTCAAATTAATACATCTATCATTCCAGTATTCGAAATTATAAATTATGGTCGGTTAATGCACCTTCCCCGGATTGGAAAGAGATCCAGGTTCGAATTCCGGTAGCAACAAGAATATTTTTGGTTAAAATTGATTTTATATGCATATCTTTCTAATTAAATTAATTTAATTAGTATTTAATATTTATATATCGTTTTACTGTTATGCGCACTATGCGATGCTCTAGAGAAAAATTCAACCCTTTTACGCGCACCTTAATACCCCGAGGGTGCGGCTGGGCTATTTAAAAGGTCCGTTTCGCTCTTTTGTTTTGGCTGAAGACAAATGAGCAGAGACGAGCTTTGTTGGTCACATGACGAGTATGATAGCTCACAATGGGGAGTGGGTTTTATCCAAATCAGCGCCTCGCGACAAAGGAGAACCTAATGAATTAATATATTGGCATTCAAAAACATGCAGGTCGCCATTGTACGGAGATTACAGAAGTACTCGAAGGGTTTTCGTTTCATATTAGCCCGAACGTGTCAATCAAATCATTTACGAAGTGCGGTACCTGCGTGAATTTCTCACAGGGCTAAATTCATTTATGGAGTCGTTCACGGAGGGTTGGTCATTTTTGATATTTGTTGAAATTGTTGCACGACTACAAGTGTACCTGCGGTACAACCGTAAATCTCCCACAGTCGAAAACTTGACAATGGCACGCGTTAACGCGATCTAACCTCTAAGAGTTGCTAGTTTCATGCACTAGTGTAATACCTTATGGGTGGACACCTGACTAAATTACGAATCGAAAATGTTTAAGAGATATGTGAAAAATCCCAACCATGTCGGAGATATAAGCATTTATATTTTTATAATTATGCGATTATTTCGACTAGTTGAAATATTTTATTGATTCCACATTATATAAGTATTAAATACAAAAAATTAAAAAACATGGAATTTCAAGCTCACAGACTATTTTTTGTCAGATGATTTAGAGCCCGAAGCAAAGATATAGATTAATAATGGACCAATTTCGAAAATATTTATTTCGAAGTTCGTAGACTTCAACATCAAAACGATTTTGTAAAAATTTCAAAAAATTATATTTTCCATAACAGTGCAGAATTTGCACATTTGCACATACTCCTTGAACATTTTCGATTCGTAATTTAGTCAGATATTCACTTATAAAGTGTTGTGAACTAGGTCTGTTATATCCTGTATAATATATTATATTCTTGAATATTAGGAAATTTACTTTGTGGCACCATATTATATAAATAATAAGAAAAAAAAATTTTGTTTTAACCACTAGGCATATATTTAAAAAAACACTGTTTCGATCCCTATGGTATCTTCTTCAGGAAAAAATGTAGGTACCTGTACTAAAATTAAAAATTCAAGCATAGATAAAAACAAAACTATATTGTGGGTAACATTGTATTTTAAATTTTAGTATACATTGTTTCTTGAAGAAGATACAATAGGTATCGAAAAAGTGTTTTTTAAATAAATATCTAGTGGTTTAAACAAAGTTTTATATACATATATATATTTTATTTTTTTGTAGCATAAATAGTACAGTATTTATGCTTCAAAATTTACTTTACTAAACGTGGTCTGTTCTGTATTTAGAGGTAAGTATAATATTAAGTAAGTTATAAAAAGTTATGTGAAAAAAGTACAATTTTAAGTTATAAAATATTATTGTCTGTAATATACAATAGTTGGAGACAAAAATATGTAGGTAGTTAGGTTAGCACAAATGATCAATTAGATTCGTTTCGCTTTCTACCCACATCGAGCGACCACTTTGTTATTTTTGGTTTGAAGTCGTTAATCATCTTAGATCTTTTAAGGTCTAGTGGCAATTTGTTAAATATTCGCGGAGCACAAAATAAGAAAGTTCATTGAGCGAATCTGGTATTAAATTTTGGCATTTAAAAGTTTCCTAAGGCTTTGCTCCTAGTTTCCTTTGTATCGGATCGTGGAAGTAAAGATAATTTAAAAAAAAAATAGTTTTCAGATTGCTCTGGTAAACAGTTGTCTATACCTAACATCATTTTCAATACTTATTGTATTCTATCTGACTATTTTCAATCTTCTTTGCCAGTTTCATACGTTAGGTATATTCTATTATATCTATTAGCGACAAAATAGTTATTTATTAAACATCGCTAATATTGCCTCAGATGACCAGTTTCTATTAGTGATGACTGTTTCATTCAAAGTACCGCATGCTTGAGAAATATTTTCATGTTGGGTATATCTAAATATTAAAAAGAAACCGAATTGATTTGAATCGAACTTACCACCCTCACGACCTAAAAGCAATAACATGACCTATTACCGTTCGAGTACAGCCATCCGAGGGTAGGTACCACCTAGTTAGTCATTTTATTTTGCAATCATTCCATCAAATCCAATTTTACGAGATCAAACCCATCCCAACATGCCGGTACCTATACTCGCTGCGCGGATTCCTTTCATCTTTCTCATCAGTACGTGTAATCGCGTCGCGGGGACATTTCATCCTTCGTAAAGCGATATCATAATTGCCGAGGGCGGGGGGGAGGGGGGAGGTCACGTGGCTGGCTGCAGGAGGGGGAAGTATCCATTACAGGCTATTGTTTCATTCATCCCTCGGATCAATCGGTGTGTGAGCAAGTCGCAAAGAGGGGGAAGAGGTTTTGAATTTATACACACTTGGAAAGTAGTTTATTAACAAGTTTCACAATTTGAATTTTTAAAAGTCCAAACACGAGATTAAAACTGCTACAGCAGTACCTATATATTAAACATTACATTTTATTTTTGTTTTACATTGTGTATCGCACAGAATTACTTGCCGAGGAGGCGCCACATAATCGATACGATAAGACACGTGTCAATAATTTAAAGGTGTTATCATCGGCGTGGCGCCAAAGAAGATTTTAGGAAAACAAAAACGTCTTAGTAAAACGTCACAAGCGGCAGCCTGTCACCGTGTAGGTACTTGCAAATATAACTATATGTATTGTTATGAATTTGAATAAAAACAGAGTATTCTGCGTGCGGCAGCCATTCTCGATTTTGGGCCTATATTGAACATCTTTTGTGTTTAATTTCTTTCAACCTCATAATCATCATCATCATCGCCAGTTGAGAGAAGCTGAGATCGGCGAACCACCCCCACCCTTGTCTGCATTCTTGTTTCTTGTACGGAACACATTGTTTGTATTTTGTTTCACTCTTTATACACCTGTATATTTTTTAAATACGTTGAACATTGCATTTTCTTTAAGTATTACTTTGTATTTATACGATATATAATTGCATCTTGTTTTACTCTTTAATGTAGAAGACGATCCAGTTCAGAAAGAGCAACGCTCACTTAGAGAGAGACAACAAAATGAATGTCGATGAAACAAACGCAAACTAGACGTGCAATGGATGTTCATTACCCGTTCCTTTAAACATATATGTATATATATATATGTTATGCTTTCAATAAATTACTTAAAATCTGTCTACTTTAATTAACATACATACAGTGTGAAACACAGATAGTAATCTAAATGTAGTGTAGGTATTACACGGCAAATTTGTTATCTAATTTCTGTTAAGTATTCCGAAAATTCACCTGTCTATGATTGTGAAAACAGGATGTTTGGAATTCTCCGAATATTTCAAATTATTCATATCATATCATATTTTTTAGGAGAACACATTCTTATTGTGATGTTGTAATTATTCAGAACAGACGGTCTGTGATATTTTAAATATGAATTAAATATATTAATTATAAAGATACACATATAAAATCAATTTTATCGTAAAATATTGTTGTTGCGCTACCGGGATTCGAACCTGGATCTCTTCCAGTATATCACAGACTTATGTTCTGAATAATTACAACTTCAGAATAAGAATGTGTTCTTCTAAAAAATAATAAAGTTGTATCAATGTGTCCAAAATTTAATAAAAATGAATTGATAATTCTGGCGTCTGCTATCAGATTTACTTAAAGGTATTTTGAGATTCTGTAAAAATAAGGTAGATGGCTCTGTCAAATGATGGAACGATTAAATGTATTCATTTCAAAAAGGTAACATATAGGGTCGAAAAATTGTCGCTAAAAATAATGCCGCTGTAGCTTAGTTGGATAAAGCACCTCCCCCGGTTAGGGAAGAGATCCAGGTTCGAATCCCGGTAGCGCAACAACAATATTTTTCGATAAAATTGATTTTATATGTATATCTTTATAATTAATATATTTAATTCATATTTAACATATCATATTTGATTACTAAAACGAATGGTCAGATACTAACTGCTACTACTGTGTTCTCGATATCATGTAATGGAAGCATGGACACTCGCTGAATACATGATAAGGCGACTCGAAGCATTTGAGATAGATAGATAGATCTATAAAATAATATTGGATGGACGGAGTTACGAACGAAGCAAAATAAGTATTTAAACACTTCAATATCTCTCACACGCGACGAGACATCCAGAGGAGAACATCACGGCTATTATGGTCCTGTTCATTCGTGCTGTGCAACAACGTCCCGCATATAGTGACAGGGCGATGCCGCACAGCATGGCTGAAAAGTAAATATCAATCGATACCTTAATCTGCAAAGCAGCTAACTCTAACAGCTAACTCTAACAGTTAACAAAAAATTGTTTCATTTTGTAATTAAGCGGATTACGAAAATTCCAAAACACACTTTCTTAGACTGTTTATGCAGAAATAGGGTGGCTGAGAAATTTTATTGATATTTTGATTTATCTCGTACTTATAGGGAATATTTGGACTTAGCTGAATTTCTTTACCAAAATTATACAATATTATTGGGAGTTAGGTGATAAGTCCTCTATCTCTGGTGCCATCTTGTGTCAGCTTCAAGGTTTTTGTAAGAATCAATCTAAGGTTTTTTAGCGCGTAGTACTTATTTATTATTCTAAAACATGTAATTTCACGTGTTTTAAAATTAATGGAAATTTTTAGCTTTTAGTGTACCATAGAACAATAAAAGAGGAAAATAATGGCATCAAAAGAGGTTTTTTGACCACGGATGGAGTTAGCTGCTTTGCAGATTAAGGTATCGCAATGTGATGATAGCCAATGTTTCGTACAGGAAACAAAAGTGTAGACAGGGGTGGTTCGCCGATCTCAGCTTCTCTCAACCGGCGTTGATGATGATGATGATTATGAGGTGGAAAGAAATGAAACACAAAACACGACACAATCAAGAATGGGTTTCCGCCAGCAGAATACCCTGTTTTTATTCAGATACAAATCAATACATGCATTCATATAATATTTCCCATCATATATGCAAATACCTACATAGCGACAAGCCGCCGTTGTGACATTTTACTAAGATGATAGTCTTTGTTTTCCCAAAATCAACCCCATGGGATTTTTGGCACCACGTCGATGATTACACCTTTAAATTACTGGCACGCGTTTTATCATATCAAATAATTGGCGCTTCTGCTGCGACTTCGCAATTCTGTGCGATACAGCCAACATGATAGCCAACGTGTGATAGGAGAAGAATAATATTTAGACATAGTCTTTTTTCTCTTGACTTCAGAATCGACGATTTCACACCACAGATATGTTTTGAATACGCCAAAGTCTGCTGAACTTTTTTTTAGGTATCAAGTGATATTTTCGTGTCTTGTTAGATTTGGGCTATATAGAATATATTTCAAAATAATATGACGTATACAATTGGCAATCGTATAATAGATTTCGGACTGTTTAAAAATTGCCATTACGCGAGAGAAACCACAAAAGGTAACCATTGTTACCGGAGTAATGAAATCTGTATGTGAACCGGAATAAAGGGCCTGCGGATATAAAGATGTGAGATTCATTTTTCATCTGGTCCGTACGAGGAGGGTGAAGGGTACCATATCGCGCAGGGCTGGATTTGAAATCGAAAAATTAAAACAAAAACCCATTTAAACATAAAAATATCTTATATTTTCGTAGAAAACGATTATATTAGTTTGGCATATTAGACAGAGGGTTTTTTATCAGTAATTTTTTACCCTTCCAATTCATGTATTAATATAAAACACTCAGATGTTTATAATAATAAGGTAGTTTGTAAAAGTGTCAAAGTGACTAGCGCTGACGCACTTGTAGTTTGTAGATTAGGCGGTCTAGCCGCATGTAGAGTACTCAGAGTATCGTAGACTCTAAGGAATTGAATTGGCATATTAGACTAAATAAAACACAATCACTTTATACTTTTAAAATCAGCAATATTATCTTTGTGGTTAAGATTCATATTTTTATTTATTATCTGAATTATTAGAATGGCATTTTATACAAATAATACTATAGGAAATTTACTCATAAATTCTAAAGACAAAAAGATGATAAATTTAACAATTCTGGTGTCTATAAACTTAGTTGCAAGGATTGTGCTGCATTTTATATTGGTAAAACCGGTAGAAATTTTAATATAAGAGTAAGGGAGCATTTGAGATGTTTGAACAATAGTGGGTTTTCAGAATTTGCTAATCATTTGATAGAAAATGGTCATGATTTTGATAAAAAATTGGGATTGTCAATTTTGCATATAAACGGTGTTGGTCACAAATTAAATAATTTGGAATCGTTGGAGATAAATAAAGCGTGTAAAACTAATCAAAAAATTATAAAAAAAAAAAAAAAATTATAAACAACCAACTAAATTTAACTACGCGTCCCATTCTAAAATTTTTTCCTAAAAATTATTCGAGTAAATTTGTATTAAGTAATGATTTGAGTTAGTACAAAAAAAAAAAAAAATTTTTTTTTTTAAAAAAATAGATTTTTTAAAAATAGATTCCGTCAAAGAAACAATATATGTTTTAGTTAGTTATGACATCCTGAAGAAGAAAATGGTATTTTTCGAAACCGGTAGATGTATTTAAACTCATTTTAGTGGTTAATAAAACAAAGATAATAAATAAAAATACACAATCACTTTGTATAAAACCACGAATTTTATTAAACGCCCACCGGTTTCGCTAAGCTCAAGCTTCGTCGGGGCGTATTTAAAACTAACCGAAGCTAAGTAAAACTAGCTTTGCGTTTGAAGAGTGTGGCGCTCTGTTCCCTCTGCCTAGTTAGTTATTTAGTTAGCGAAACATATGCGATGATTCATAGATCGCTTCGCGTTGGGCTCTATACTGAGTCGAATTTTCGAGAGAAATGTTTCCTGTGGTCACGGGCCATTAGAATCTAAGTGATTTGTAAATCTTTTACATATATGGGATCGTAGAAAATTGTGTTTTGAAAATATCTGTTAATCGATGAATCAAATAAAAATAATTGTTTCTTGATAATAACTTTTGATTAATGTTATTTGAATCACAATGAACACGACATACATTGATGCACGTTATCCAGAAGTTTCTTTGTTGTGTGTCTGGGTTGAATTTCCGTATCGTGTCGGCTCAATCTGGCGTATAGATATGCTGATGTTGATTGTAGATTTGATATGACATTGTCATTGGAGATGGATAATATTAAATTTTTTAATACCAAATGGTTAAATATGAATTTTATGATATTTCTAAGGAAATTGATTCATTTCTCTTCTTTTTCTTCTTCTTGTGCCCTATCTGTTCAACGGACGTTGGCTATCATGACTTTATTTACTGCGGCCCGGAAAAGCTCTACAGTAGACTGGGCAAACCAATTACATTAGGTTCTTCTGCCATGATGTTCTCCTTCTTCCAGGGCCCTGACTTCCAGCAATCTTTACCCGCATTTTGAGGTGCAAGATCATCTCATATTTCTCATTAGATGTCCGAGATATTAAAGTTCTAGGATTTTTATTGTATTAATTATTTATTTTTCTTTATTCATTTCCCATATCAGGTTTATATAATAGTTTAAACAACTGTTTAAAAAACTATTAGCAATATTGGAAAATGTTCAAGAACACAATTACTGGATTTTTATTTGGTACTCGAAGCAAGTCCTCATATTAACATATATACAACTTTCAAAAATTTGATAAATGTGGAGATTGAGGGGTAAGAATTGGTGAACGTTATATTTATATAAAGTGATCACTTAAGCCAGCCGAAGACAGGTCGTAAGCCCTGTAATTAAAGCAGATGGCTAAAGAGCCAAGCCAAGCAAAGCCAGCCAAGCCAAGAGCAAAGCCAGCCTTTTCAAATGAATACATTTATCTATATATTTGCTTTCAAATAATGGAACGATAAATGTATTCATTTGAAAAGGTTGTAACATATAGATTCGAAAATTTGTCGTCAAAAATAATGTCGCTGTAGCATAGTTAGATAATGCATCCCAATTTGGAAAGAGATCCATGTTCGAATCCCGATGTTGATTGATTGATGAAAATTGATTTTATATGTATATCTTTCTAATTAATACATTTAATTAGTATTTAAAATATCACAGAGTTATGTTCTGATTAATTACAACTTCACAATAAAAATGTGTTCTCCTAATAACTTTGTTTATATAAATAACGATGAATAACGGTTTTACAATCACTGTTCTGAATTATGAGTGTTTAAAATCTCTTTGTATTACTAATAATCGACCCATGAACTTCGAATCAAATCGAAATAAAGTATTAATAAACTAGAATGTTAAAAAGCTCACGGTACAATAAATACACCCAAAGAGCCGAGACATCTGATACCAACGTCGGAGAGCTGCTGCACGGAGCCGTCACCAGCGGGCAGGCTAGACTACGCATGCTCAAATTATGCAACAATGGTGTATCGTTTAAAACAACCCCACGTTCTTTAAAATGGTGAACAGCGAAATGGATAAATAATCCGGAGATTGGCCGAGCTGGTGTCGTGTTTCTCGCTCAATGCAAGACCCATTGTCTGCAGTTGGTGCACGCTCGGATGCTGGGGAATATTATTTATAACATCCTCATGGACCTCGTGTCAAATTTTTTGATGCGCGGACGTACGGACGGGGCGTGCACTCGTTGCACACGCAGGGTTGTGCAAATATTATTAAACCAAATAAAACAATAAATTGTTTTATCTCAAATAAATACTTCTTACCATTGCCGTCTTATATTGACAAATTAAAACATTGAACCATTTTTTTAGTTTACACAGCCAACCAAACCTCTTCTTTCTCCCCCTGTATACAGAAAAAGATTCGAAGTTTATTATACGCGTCAAATCAATATTCTTACTATTTTCAAACTAAGCTAAGCACTTATGCTGTGAAAATAGGACTAACTTGCTGGTCTCCTGGAACACTAGATCACTAGGCTTTCATTTTAACCACTGGACCAACAAGCTACTCGATATAAGGCATTATTTATTATATCATTATTTACTCATTGTTTATGTAAACGCCTTTGATAGCTGGTACTCAGGTTTCCGGTTAACAATAAGCACACACATGATATATGAACTGCACTAACCTCTTTCATTTTGCTGTCTTTCTATTCCGATGTGGTTGTTTTTTTAGCTGGGTTGTCTTCTTTAGATTTCGACCGACCGAAGCGCGCACTGGTGGTTTATTTAGACCGCTGGACTGAATGACGCCTGTCGGTTACTGTCTTCTTAACTTCCGAAAAAAGGGCGGCAATACTCACACATACATACATGTACATTATTATAAACTAGGAAATCCAGTGATGCCATTCGAAGTAACACGAACGAAGTAACGTAACATTATGATGAGTTTTAAAATATATTTAAAAAGCCTGAAGTATGCAGCTTTACTTCGTTTAATAACTTATTTGTTGATTTACTGGGATGAGTCTCGAACCCCTGACCACATAATCACAGGATAAGTGTCTTACCATTATACTTACCACCAACAAATACGATCTTCAACAAAAGAAAAGTAATTTGCTTTTTTTGGCGTGACACTTCACTTTCACGTGAAATAGTTGACAGCAGATCTTGTTAGTTTTATTAAGAATTATGTATATGTATAAAAAAAAATATGTAGGAAAATTTCAAAAAAATATAAATTACAACTGGATTGGTGAAATTATAACATATAATATGATATATTTTTACGCTTGTGTGAAATAACGTTCAATAGTCAAATTTGGTATTGGGGATTTTTGTCTGTAGTTCAACTATGTTGTACCAATCCCGATAGATAGTTAACTACGGCGGTACACAGGCGGCCTTCCAGTGCGCGCGCACCGCGCCGGGAAATGGGGAGCTATAGGCATGGGCCGGTGCGCAGCGGTCGACGTTATTGGTACCGGCGCTTCGCCCGATCTACACTCACTATATTATCCTGAAGCTCCAGCGTGCATCGCAGATCCTAGACACCATGTCATGCGAAGTGTCGCTTAAACGTAATAATTTTAGTGATATATGGTTTTGTCATACGGTGGAATAAGCGAGTAGATTGCATATAAAGTATGTTAAATGATAATTAAAATCAAGAATATGAAAATTTATCAGATAAGAGTTGTGTTCCAGGATAAAAGAGCGTTGCGTTCTATCCACTCTTTCTATTTGTGCTAGGAAACGGCGTGATGTTTTATGTGTCTGAATAAGTACGATTGTTATTTTAGTGTCATTCATGCCTGTCTTTTTGTCAGATCGTATTAAAATTTTAGTATTGAGCATCTAGAACCCACGTGGCTCATGGTGGCAGAGGTAACATTTTGTCCATACGAAATTGTGAATTTTTAGCCCTACAAAAAATCATAATTTTATTAGCGTTGGCACCCCTTGACAAAAGTTATAAATATATAATGACATGGCGTATTAGTAAAATAGACAGTTATCCCGAGGGTCGAAGGTGGGGTGGGATTTGAAATTCAATATTCTGGAAAATATTTATATGATGATAATTATTATTGTGGTAGTGTTAGTATTTTATTATATTTTGTAGCTGCGATTCTAGTACTTAAATTGTCAGATGACCCTGTTTTTAAGGAAAGAGGGAAGGAACTCAATTTTATTACTTTTTTTAATACTTATCTGATATAAATACAATATTTTTGTTTTCATGCTACACTTTTCTTGAAAGCATGTATTTGAGCAGAGAAGTGGACTGTATATTAATAATATAATAAATTTATTAAGTGATATAAAAATATTACAAGTTTAGGGGTTCATGTTTACGTTTGAAGTGTTTTTTTAATAGCATTGATTATTTATTTATTATCTTTAATCTTCCCGATGTTTTCGGGTAAGCTGTTAAATATATTTTTTCCTAGGTGCGTATAGTGGTGTTATGCAAATGATGTGTTGATTTTTGAGTATGAAAATACAAATTTAAACCCAGGTAACCGCCCTACTGCTGCGCACGAGTGTTGCGAATAATGTTGGAGGATTAGTTTCCAATGTGCCAGTCACTGCTCGAAAAATAATCTGTTACCAATTCATATATCGCACAGGATTGAGAGGTCGCTGAAGTGACGCTA
Source organism: Eubasilissa splendida (assembly GCA_031772225.1). NCBI lineage: Eukaryota > Metazoa > Arthropoda > Insecta > Trichoptera > Phryganeidae > Eubasilissa > Eubasilissa splendida. The sequence goes on along the minus strand of CM062853.1, from coordinate 30,679,092 downwards.
ATAAAGTGACGCGATAACGACACGAGGCCGTTATTAAGGTAATTTAGGCGCTAGTAATTTAGCGCTAGACAAATGCGGGATAGTTTTCAACAAACAAAGATTGTCATTCTGTTTATAAAATACCTCTTGCTGATAATATCAATGAATTGAATGTATTGTCTGTAACGAAATAAAATGAAGTATTCTGCGGGCGGGAATTCGTTCTCGATTCTGTCGCCGCAGTGTTCCTAGAAATAAAATATTTCTGTGCCATTTCTTCTGACCTCATCATCATCATCGCCAGTTGAAAGAAGCGGAAATTGGCGAACTACCCTTGTTTTCACAATCGAACATGATTATCGTTTGATTTTTCTTTGCATTGAATAGATTCCGAATTGGAATATTTTAATAAGTACTGCCTTGTGTTGTCGTCGTGAGAAAATAAACAGGTTCACCTACTTCCTATATGCAATGACGCGAGAAGAGCAGCTAGCGGGACTTTGTGATACGGCGCCTCTACTCAGGTCTCTCTGCCGGTCGCCACTGGAAATATCGATACTCCTCAGGAATATCCATTTAATTACACCCAGCGACACACCACCCCGGTAATGAACACCGTCCTCGGATCGGCACCAGTCAAAGGATCGATACGATCGCCGTCCAGCTCAGCTCGAGAAATCTGAGACGCCGCGCGCGGAGATCTGGACCGATAGGGCGGCGCGCCGGGCCGATCAGAGATCTCCGTTTGGTGGCACATTTGTTGAATTCCTTTTTAATGAAATCAACACGCGTGTACTGCCGAATCTTCAAAGACCTGCATCCAGCGCGCGCTTCTAGTACTTGCATACGGAGCCTAGACGTGAATCCTCACCGTCAACCTCGTACAAATTAAATCTTGTTCTTAGCTTAGGAGGCGGATGTTGCCAAAAAGATTAGCATGCTCGAAGAAAAAGAGAATTTGCGATCTTTGAGGGAGGCCTATATCCGGCAGCGCAGAAACACCAATTGAAGCTGATGATGATGCGTAAGTACGAAGGTATATTATTGTCATCACTTGAATGCGGAGACATCAGAAGAGGGGCGGCCAACAAATATGTGAAGGGCTGAAACCGAGAGAATTGGCGATCCTCAAAAGAGATCTGTATCCGGCAGTGCAGAGACACAAGTTGTTGAGGATGACGACAACGATGATGTGGATAAGAAGATACATTTGTCAAATTGAAATCAAACAATTCCATTAAATGATAGAAGATTAAAAAAATTTAACAATATAAACAGATAATTAAGAACGCTATCGGTTTGGCGAATTGCTTTTACAAGGTAAAACTTATTTTTCAATGTTAATAATATAGTTTATTATTAAAAAATGGATGTGATCTACGCTACAGTGATGAAATAATCCCACGCGGGTCCCACCCTATCCCTGGACCGTTACGAGAGTTGCGCCCTCCCGTTTCGATTTCCCTCAATAAAACAAAGCGTGCAATAATTAACAGAATTTTCAAATATATCATTGGTATAATCGGAGTTAACTTTCTAGAGTTTCATAATCAAAATGGAACAATGTTATAACTCAACTTGAGTTTATTAGCACTACTCGAGTTTCGAGAGAAACAGGAACTCTCATCGTAACTAAGTTAGATTAGTTCTGTTCCGGCAGTTAGTTGTGGCTTCACTTCACAGTAACCACGCTAATCTATAAACGCAAACAAATATCCAATCGGACATATTGTCATTTACGTAATTTTGAATAGCGGCTATTATTATTGTAATCAACAGCTAACATAACAATTAAACAAATAATAGACATCTCACAGAGACGAAGCTGGCTGTCTTCGGCTGGCTTAAATGGTCACTTTACACAATGTAACGTTCACCATTCCACCCGATCAACCTCCATATCTATCAAATTTTTGAAAGTTGTATATGTGTTAATATGTGGAACCACTTTGAAAACCACTACACTATCGCCATGTATGGAGTAGATTTGATATTTATTTTTTCCTGAAACAGCATATATGTCACAATGAGAATCTAAATATTTTTTGAAATTATTTAAAGCAATATTTTTTATCTGTAAAATGTTTTTAACACATTACACTAAAATACGCCTGAAAAATCAATATTTTTCAATTATTATGTTTTCTTATTTTGACCAGTATATTATTAGCTTTGTCTCTATGAGATATCGATTATTTTAAATATATAAAATCAATTTTATCGAAAAATATTGTTGTTGGTTCGAATCCCGGTGGCGCAACGGTGGTATTTAATTTATATTTAAAATATCACAGACCGTCAGTTCTGAATAATTACAACTTCACAATAAGAATAATAACAATTATTTGTTTAATAACAGTGCCTTTATAGGTGAAAATCCAGTAATTGTGTATTCTTGAACATATTCTAGTATTGCTAACACAATAATTATTAATTCCTGTGTATTCGATAACACTACCGATACCATGATGGGGTCTCCATTCAAGGATTTAATTTAATTATTGCATTTCAACGGAACCGTCTCACGAAAGCCTTTCATTTTAATAAAAATGTAACAACACACACAATTTGAATTCAGCCAATGAAGGGGATATCATAAACTCAACTCGAAACACACACGAATTCACTAGTTTTAGATACGTCAGCGAGATAATTGAATTATTTGCCAGAAATCGAACCACTGACCCAACGATCATTAGATAAGCGATCGCTCTGCCCCGGGGCCGTCGAGAGTCGTTGTCCAGGCGGGAATCAGACGGTAGACACTTACCTGTTCAGCGCTGGTCGGGCTAATGAGGCGCGAAACTGATACAGCCGAGGACTCAGCCACACTCGCACGGCGGCAGGGCGGCCATGTCGAGTGTGGCTGAATCCTTAGGTACAATGACGAGGAAGTAGAATCGAGATTGCTCTTATGCGACATAAATATTAATGTTTTTTGGTCAAGTCTGAGAGCGAGACCGAGGATCGGAAAACAGACCATCTATCTTACCGTATCATTCTTACAATTTACAAATTTCAGGTAAGTTTTAAATTTCTCAACATTAATAATTTGTAGTTGATCGTAGAGTACCAAATATATAGACATGAACTAACGCAAATTTGTTTAAATACTTTTATTTCGGTACCACTTGCGCAATCGAATTGCTTCGCGATTTTTTAAAAATATATGACTCGATTGAAACGAAAATTTTAACGTTGACAATATAATATGCATTAGTGTAAAAAATACGTCTTCTTTACACAAAGATTTAATTTGACATAAACTGTTGGATTTACGTTTCCACAAAGAATGTGTGTAGAATGCCCTAATGTTCCAACCCTCTCTTCAATATGTACACTTTATTTCATGTCTATTCATTTACTGGTCTGTGCAGTTGATACATTAATTATGTATAATATGATTGATGATTAAAAATGTAAAATGTTTACCTCAGCACGGGCGCAGCCTAGTGAAGCAGATATTAAAATACCAAATGTACTTACAACATATGAATAATATTTTTTAGGAGAACACATTCTTATTGTGAAGTTGTAATTATTCAGAACAGACGGTCTGTGGTATTTGAGATTCTATAAAAATAAGGTAGATCGCTCTGTCAAATGATGGAACGATTAAATGTATTAATATCAAAAAGGGGGTCGAAAATTGTCGCTAAAAATAGTGTCGCCGTAGCTTAGTTGGATAAAGCACCTTCCCCGATTAGAAAAGAGATCCAGGTTCGAATCCCGGTGGCGCAACAACAATATTTTTCGATAAAATTGATTTTATATATATATATCTTTATAATTAATATATTTAATTCATATTTATGAATAATATATATGGATTCTTATTACGACGTATAAAAATAATAGATTAAGCGTTGTTATTTGAACATTTATTACAATCAATGATTATATTAGGCAGAATTATTTTATCTGTAATAAAAATGTGACCTTCATCTAGTATCTGATACGTGAATTTTTTTCTGAAACATTATGGCATAACATGACTGGTGTTCAAAGAAGACGCTACTCACTCGCCTATTCGCTAGAACCATATCTCGAGCTTGCTGTATGTTATCGTCCGTTCTGCTCTTCGTCACATTCGTCCGGCCACTTTTTCATTTCTCGATCCGCAAATAAAAAAACAACATTAACGTGATAAAGCACTGTCCCCGTATTGTGATGAAAGTCTATGATGAATTTCAGCCCCTTGCACACCCTCCAACCAGAGAAATCAGATTACGGCTCGTTTTCCTCCTTGGTGCAAACTGCTAGCGGAGCGTACATGTTTACACTGTAATAGCGATCTAATTTCGAATACGCAACCGCAGTCGTACCAACTCCAAGCACTCATCCGCAGAAGGCAGTATGACAACCTTGAAGGTGTATTATGTCGATAGTGTAGATATACAGTACACATTAACAAAATTTCTCATATCTAATTTATTTACATACATAACAAAATTTATATTTGAAAGGATAATAAATTTAATTTTATTGTATAGTTTATATTTATATTCTAATAATAATAATCCATTTCAGAAGTGGCGACGCGTGTTATTGTATTATATATTCATGTTGACATATTATATATTCTCTGGTCTGGGAGCTAATGGCCTTAATAATAATAATATTGGATAATTTGTATAGCGCCATTTTCGTAAAAACTTTCACCTCAAGGGCGCTTTACACATAAACTGTTTATAGTTATACAATTATCTATGTTTTTTTAAATTAAAAAATCGTTATTTTCACTTATGGAAATGATTTTTATCTGGATTTATCCTATTTATTAAATAATTCTGGAAACGGTTAGTCGGATGTACAACCCTTCCTGCGGCTGTAGTAGAGGCTGATCTGAGAGTTTGACGTCTACCATTCAAATTGTTTGGGATACAAAGTTCTTGAAGACACAGAGGCGCCATATCATGTGTACGTCAACCAGTACAATTTAAATTCAACTGTTTCAGGGAATCGGTGCCAATGTAGCTGATGTAAAAGGGATGTTATATGAAAGAATTTGGAAACTCCATATATTTATTGGCAGGCCAGCATAGATGCTGTTACAATAGTCCACACGTGACACCACAATAAGTAGACGGGCTGCCTCAAGAGGAAGATGTCTCCGAATACTTTTAATCTGTCTCAGTTGATGGCAGCATGCACTGACAGTTTTACTGATTTGTGTATTCATCGAAAGATCTGAACGAATGTGCACGCCCAACAACTTAACTGCAGATTTAGCATTCGCAGACATTGATTCCTGTATTAAGTTTTGCCTTCTAGGTGTCGCTGTCCATAGTAGTTCTGTTTTGGACGGATTTAACGTTAGTCTATTTTGTGCCATCCACTCGCCTATGTTTTCTATGCATACCTCTGTCTCACCCGGCTTATAGAAAAAACAAATTTGCGTATTGGGCAGACCCAACAGTGGGGCCATAATCCTGAAGACATTATTAAATATTCTATATCTTTAGTATATAAAATATACAATAGTGGTCCGAGAACTGATCCCTGAGGTACCCCGATATTAGAAGTACATGTAGGTGAGGCCGAATTTTTAAATCGCACCGATTGCGATCTATTACAGAGATATGATTTAAGCCAACCGTGTGCATTTCCATCTACCCCATAGGTTTTTTGCAGTCTCTCAAGCAAGATTTGATGATCGACTGTATCAAATGCTGCACTCATCTAAAAAAGGTCCGAGTCAGTGAGTGGGACATAATATGGGACAGGACTCGAACAACCCCTGTTTCTGTAGAATGATAAATACAGATTAATTAAGACGACATGATACAACCTTTTCCATCATTTTTGAGGGGAGCGGCAGATTAGAGACCGGCCCATAATTCGTGAGGTCTTCGGGGTCTAGTGGAACATTTTTCAGTAGCGGAGTCACGTGGGCCATTTTCATAAAGTCTGGAACGCTTGATGTTCCTAAAGATTTGTTCGGTAAATCTACCAAAAATGAAACAATTTCTAAATGACACTCCTTAAGTAACCATGTTGGTATTGTATCTAATGCATATTGCTTATTAGATAAGCCTTTGATTATTTGCGTTATTTCGGCGTTCGACGTCAGCGTGAAATTGTGCAGTCGCGATGCAGTTTCTTCCTCGATCACAGGTTTCGTAGCTGAGTTCCTCGAAGCACAAATAGCAGTCACTTTGTTTGTGAAACTGTCAGCAAGGTTGGAGCAAGTGCAGCTGTCGAAATTTGCACTCTAAGGTCGCCACGAACAGATTTGAGAGCTTTGCACAAATTTTTCTGATTTTCTCTAATCTTGGAATACCAATATACAGATTGTTTTGTTTGCCTGGTTGACTTGTATTTCTTCTGCGCTTCGAGCCAGACTCTTCTATCAATCTCCGAGAGAGTTTCTTTGAATCTTCGTTTAAGGCGTCGCATTTCATTCTTTCTATCGCGACATTCTTCGTCAAACCATCGCCCGGTACTAAGAGTACGAATTAATTTTTTTAAAAATGGAATCTAGATTTGTGGCTGTCTTTGTGACGTTGCTTCCTAGTACCTACCCGGTCAGCCGCGGTCGGCTTATTGTAACCGACATTATGATTATTTAATTTATTCAATAAAAGCTTAATTATCGAATTGTTCCTTTAATTTGTGTCCGGCCAATGGGGACGCGTCACGTGATTGGGCCGGCGGCCAATCAGGGGCCGGATACGCGGCGGCAGGAAGATTCGAATTTCACATGCACCCGCGTGACGTCACAAAAATAATTGTGAGAGAATTTAACCGTACATTGTTATTATTTTTTTAATTATTTCATTAAAAAAAAAATTTATTACAATTTATATTATATAATAATTACTTAAATAGTAAGAACCTAATCACAATTTTTCAAATTATTATCTACAATATTTGTTTAAAGATTTTCGAGTTTTTTTTTTTTGATTTTTATTCAAGCTAGCTAGTGAAGTATTCAAGCTGGCCGATTTAACCATTCATTTGATTTCTTCTCTCTATGGTGTCTTGTAACAGTGACAGGGTACAGTGGACAGAGCTGATGGAGTGGAGCGGGGAGCATCGTCGTAGAACGGGTGCCCCGGGCCAGGGAGGATAATTTCGTTACGAATAACTCCCCTTTGGTAGAGTTCGTCTAGAGTCATTATCTGAGTATAACTAATCTGTGGTTTTGTCACCAGGGCCGGTTCAGCGCGTTATAATACGTTCATTAGTGAAATTAATATACAATTCTTTTTATTAAGGAGAACACATTCTTACTGTGAAGTTGTAATTATTCAGAACAGTTAAAATTAATTAGAAAGATATACATATAAAATCAATTTTATCGTTGTTTTATTGTTGTTGAGATACCGGGATTCGAACCTGGATCTCTTTACAAATCGGGGAAGGTGCATTATCCGACTATGCTACAGCGACAGTATTTAAGACGACAAATTTCCGAACCTATATGTTACACTTTTCAAACTAATACATCTATCGTTCCATTATTTGAAGGCCATCAACTTTGTTTTTACGGAATCTCAAATACCTTTGAGTAAACCGAGAGCAGACGCCAGTATTAACAATTCATTTTTATTAAATTTTGGATACATTGATACAACTTATATATTATTAAGGAGAACACATTCTTATTGTGAAGTTATTGCGAATTTTTCAGAACAGGTCGCTGTAGTATAGTTGGATAATGCACTTTCCCCGGTTTGGAAAGAGATCCAGGTTCGAATCTCGCTGGCGCAACAACAATATTTTTCGATAAAATTGATTTTATATATGTATATCTTTCTAATTAATACATTTAATTAGTATTTACAATTTTTCTTCATTTCGTATCTCATCCATCCAACGGAGGTTGGCTATCATCACTTTGTCGTCTTCAGCTCGGGAAACCTCTACAGCAGACTGACCAAACTATTGCCTTAGGTTATTTGGCATGATGTACTGCTTCTTCCAGGGTCCCGACTTCCTGCAATCTTTCCCTGCGTTTTGATGTGCAAGATTTCATACTACTATGGAAATCTCTGTGTTTTAAATATTTATTTTTCTTCATTCATCCAAACCATAACATCTTCATTCGTAACTCCATCCATCCAGCTTATTTAAAACATTCTTCTGTAGATCCACATCTCACATTTCTTCAGTAATAGTCCATGCTTCCATTTTATGAAATAATATTGAGAACACATAGCATCTGACTATTCGCATTCGTAATCTGAGGCCGAGTTGACGATTGCAGAATATTTTTTTTTGTTGATAAATGTACGAGCTGGCTCGATGCGGAATTTCATTTGAACGATTTCATCTTTTATTTATATTGCAACCCAGGAATATAAAATAAATAAGAAATATTACATGTCTATGTTAGAGCATATACATATATACTTATGTATGCACTAGTGTAAGAATTAATAATATATGTTTTTTTATGTGAAATTCAAATGAATTTCAAGGACACCATGACAGTAATTTGAAACGAAAAAATCTTAAAATGTTTGTGAAGGTTTGCTTTCGTTTAAATAATTGCGCTCGCGCCGCAGAACGTGCGAATGAGACTTCACCGATTGCGGTGTCATTTGTTTTTTTGTATCTAATTAATTTGACATTTGACCACTGTGTTCGTTTACACCTTTATTATATTTTACAGCACAATTAAAGGTGTGCCTTTACAACCTAAAACAAACAAAGAGTTTGTATACCTCGATGTATTATAGAATATGGACGAACAATTCTAACGATTACCATACACATATTACCTAAAAAACAAACTATTCAAATTATCTAATTTAATCATGAAGTTATTTATAGATATGCAGTATTTAAACAGTTCACACTCGAGAATGTTTATATCATATTTTAGTTATCATAAATCTATAATTTCATTTTTTATAATAAAATAATATTATTGTTTACCAATATTTTGTTTTTATAAATACGAGTATTATAAGATTTTTTACACATGTCTGATTTAGATAATTTGTTTGCTTACGGGCTCGGCAATTATTTGCTGCCTGGAGCCGATCCTGTATTGCAGGCAGGTACTGGGGGTAAATTAATTAATTGTTATTTTGCTCGGGGTAAAATGAATTCTTGTTTATTATCGCAGGAGCGGAGACATCAATTTTATCCCATCAAGTCATTGATACTCCAGATATTCTGATTCTGATGAGTTTGTAATTTATTTAAACCTACAGGACCTACCCTTCTAACCACCCCCGTAAGATCATGGAATATTTTAACACAAGGGAAGCCAAGAGATGAGAGTTTGATATTTATATATGTAAGTTGATAACGTTTTAAACTTTCGTTTGGTTGCGTCTGCGATTTCGTCTGGTGTACTTCGTCACTCAGACAAAAAAGAAAGGTAGCGGCCTTTTTACAACTTTGTACGTACGTAGGCAGAAGAAGAAGAAGAAGAAGAAACTAGGAGTGTAAAATAAATGATCAAGAGATATTTACCTAATATATTAATATTTAAGGATGGTTTGGATATACAGATAATGAAATGAGATAATAAATATTTAATGTATTTTCGCAGAAAGCAATCACTTTGTGTGAAACCACGAAATTTATTAGACGTCAACCGATTTCGCTTATATCAAGTTTCATCAGAGCGTATTTTAAAGTGATCATAAATACAAAAGAGCACTCTTATATATACATAACGAGAAATATAAAATATAAAATTACACGTGAAAGTGAGAAACAGAATTCATATATAGTTAAATAGAACATGAAGGGAGACAGAATATAAAATTATATGGGAAATATTATATTATAACTAAATACCATTGTCGTTCAAAAAATTTCCTATTATATAGATTAAATGTGGCGAGTTAAGGGAAAGAAGATGATGTAAGTGATCCAAGTGATATGGTCAAGGGTTTCCTCCTCGGCACCACACTCATACATTGGGGAATCTATTCAGTTCAATCTGAATAAATGTGAGGCTACCTGGCAATGCTCAATTCTCATTCTAGAGATATTTTATATTGCTATTTTGGAGACTTTTCTTTTGGTGAACCGGGGGGTGCGGGGAATAGATCTTCTAATTATTTTTAGCCGATTACCCTTATGATCGTATGGATTCATCTATTATAGATAGATAGAATTCGTACGTTTTTTTACCATATTAAGTCTGTCATACATCGGGATGTGGAATTGATGGGAGAAAACTCTGGAAAGAGTGGCTTCCTTGGCCAGTTTATCACCACATTCATTTCCATGAATTCCTATGTGCAGGAATCCAAACGAAAGATACCTGTTTGAGCCTCCTTCTAGGAGGCTATGAAGTTAGTCCTAGCACTGGTTTGGACGTAGACGTAAAGGAAAATACAAGCAAATAGGGATATACATTTTCCTTATCTAGGACCGTTCTATGAGTTCCCATATCGGTTCTGCTAATTCGCCATCATTCATTTTTTACTCTACAATTGCAACCATGTTATGCTGCAGTGCAGCCCGAGATACACCAAAGCAAAATGGATCCAGAAATGAGCTCTTCAGCTACCTGAGGACCCACAATCGTGAAGGACAGTCTTCCTTATGCACTAATGATGATATGTGTATGAGTTTGAAATTGTATGCTCGAATCTAGTTTTTTCATCTGACAGCCTCACATGACCTTTCAGCGGACCAGCAGTTCCCACGTGACACGCACACTGTTTATTAATCACATGCCGTCACAATGTATCGCAGGTTAACCCTTGACTAGCTCCTCGGGGTGTTCCACCAATGGAGATGGCAAAAATAATTATTTCGAATCAAAAAACATACAAATTAAATGAATCAACTATTGTAGAAAGATATGCAGAAAAAATATTTAGTTTCTACCAAGATTCGAACCTGGATTGAAAGAGGTCCAGGTTCGTATCCAGATTTTTTTTACATTTCTTTAAACATTTGAAATGAGATTGTAAAAATACGTAAATGAATTTAAACGTGGGAATGTATACAGCACGCAAAGGCAAGTGTTTGTTTAATGTTGCTATGCGACGCTGATGGACAAACATATATATATATATGTTAATTATGATATTTTGTCAAAAATATTATAGATTTCTCAGAAAAACTAGAAGTTATTTATTAGTTATTTGAGTGTGTGCAATGCACACCCTTCCACTCCACACTGAAGCAGTACCAGGCGGAGATCAGTACACATAGATGATACAATTTTCTGACATTAGTTGTGGTTAGATAAAAAAATACGTCGTCTGTCTCAGAAGCGAATATAAGCAAAAATGTATTGTGTATTTTTATATAAATAATTACTTAATACATTTAATAATTCATAGGTTTCATCATATTCTTATACGACAATTTGACAATACAGCTTGCTGGGGTTGTGTCTATGACGTCAAAGCGCTCATATAGCACTGGAGAGGTGCCCGGAATCGAAGGACATTGGCGACTCGCTTAGTCCGGTGATCAGGGCGCTGGCTTCTCATACCGGACTCGATTCCCGGCGAGGTCGCAATATATCTATGCGATTTTCTCAAGTCGGGTGTTTGTGATATGTGTTGCTACGGTAATTGGGCCTTGTGGCCTCTTATAATGTAAAAATAAAAAAAATAGCAGAAATGGCAATGCGCTGGATTAGCATGCGGAAGGGTACCGAGAGACTCGGTGATTACAAAGTGTTATCGATTTCAAATATGATTTGGAGTACGGTGTCGGTAAAGGTAAAAATGAATCTCATGTTAAAAATAAAATAATGTAAAATAAATATAATTTGGTAAAATATATTCCATGTTAAAATGTGTCGGCACTAAGAACCCCGAGAAGCTTGTCAGCGGGTTGACTACTATATAATATTTGTACAATTTACGAACAATTTGATTGTTATTAAGTTCATTATTTTCCTGTAGACGTATAACATCCCCAGCTGCCGCCCGGCGGGGACCCGCGGAACTAATAGCCCCCGAGGAATGTGCTAATTGAAAAACAAAATTTACTTATGCAGAAATAATAATGACGACATTCCTTTCTACGGCTACCTTTGATATGGCAACAGGGTAGCTGTTGTGACGTACGCGGACATCTTCGCCGTACAGGGTGTTTCGGAAATATAAAACATTTAACTGTCTTATTCTTCTTCATTTATGGCATTTATTGTTTTAATAGCAAATTTAATTAATTAATTAGAAAGATGTTAATTATATTTTTGATATGTAGATTTTTATCTAATTGATACATTTAATTTGTTTTAATATGTTTTGAAATGATATCATTACAATTAAATACTTAATTCACAAACCACCGTCTTGGTTCACCAAGCATCGACATAATAATATATTAATTAGACGTGACGCTATGCAAATGTCAAAGTTTTGGCTAACAACGTAGTTCGTGGCAATTCGGCGGTAGAGTACATAAAGGACGGGAGTAAAAAGTATTAAAAAACTAATAACATTAATAATTAATACATTAAACAACAATGTTTGCGATCTTGATTTAACTTATTTGATTCTGCATCGTGTTCCTACAAGTGTTAGGTAGGAAGAGTCAAAAAACTAATTATTAGGTAGGTGTTTTAATTTTTTTTGTTAGTAATTAATATTTGTGTGTATTTGAAGTGTATCAATGGATATAAATAAATGTATTCAATTCAGTAAAATGAGATTAAGATGTTATATATGCTAGAAAAAAAGTTTATTGGTTATCCCGCGTCTGTTGGTCGTGAGAAGTTTCAAGTAAATCTTATTACCTATCTTAAGGGGATGTTTCGCTCTAAAACGATCATGGAACACGTATTTTCAGTCCGGCAGTTCATTGCTAAGTGAAATCATTACGTTGCATTATTAAGATATTTATTACCTAACGTTAGGCTTCTGATAATTCTGTGATGTAGAATTTTACTTCTTACTTACTACTTACTAAGAATAATATATGGAGTTTCCAAATTCTCTCATATAACATCCCTTTTACATCAGCTACATTGGCTCCGATCCCTGAAAGAGTTGAATTTAAATTGTGCTGGTTGATGTACAAGGCGACACACAACATGGCGCCTCTATATCTTCGAGAACTTAGTATCCCAGACAATTTGAATGGTAGACGTCAAACTCTCAGGTCAGCCTCAACTTCAGCTGCAGGAAGGGTTGTAGAACCGATCAGCCGTTGCCAGAAGTATAAATTTAGTGAACGGGCATTCGCAGTGGCAAATCTTTTCCCTCCGTTATTAGAAACAGTGCATCAGAGACTTTATTTAAGAAGAAACTAAAAACGCACTTTTTCAAAAAATCATTTCCATAAGTGAAAATAACGATTTTTTAATTTTAAAAAACATATTATGTGTAAAGCGCCCTTGAGGTGAAAGTTTTTACGATGCGAGACGGGCACATCACCTTGTCACTGTCACCGCCGTCGAGCCCTTAAACACAGTGCAAGCCGGACTGCATCGCTGCACAGCTGCAGCCCGCTCTGTGCAAACTTTCCGCGAAACCTAATTTTCACAAATTTGTTTTGTCAGCTCGTGTGCCCAACATTGTCGGGCGCTGCGCAGATCAACGGCGGCCACAGTAAAAATGGCCACCCCGTAAAAACGTTTTAATATTTTATATAAGCTGTTTGATTTAGAAATAAATCGGTATAGAGCCAAAATACTGATTGTGGATAATGCTTTCACAGCAAACGTCCTAAATAGTGGAATGTGAGCAGTGGCGTGCAATAGGCACATATTTTGGTTATGCTGTTACATATATATGTACTTTTGTTTAACCAACGTCTTTAGATAAAATAAATCTGTCGTTTATACGACCCTACCATGTATTTATTTATAATTTTAGAGTACAATTAATAATATACATATATTTTTTTATTAACGTTGGAACTATTTCTGCCAATTGCTTTTTGTTTTTCCCAAATCAAAAACCAATCCATGCACCAAATTTAAATAACAATAAAAAACAACAGTAAGATAGTAAAATTAGCGAATTAATAAAAACGGATCAACCGAAAGGAATTTTCAATTCAGTAAATAACCATTTATATCACTTGAAATTCACTAGCTTAAAGACAGAACAGAGTAATGTAAAAAGCTCGATGCGGTGAATACAAAAGAGCGCCATGGGTACAGCGGTGAGTTGTCGTGGTAGTTTTTAGAACAAAGCAATTAAAGTCTCTACTGGTATACAGATGGCGCTGATTGTAAAATAATGTTTTCGTATATGTTAATCCAATTATTTAATATATATTTGTTTCTCAGAATTTTTAGAAATGCACAGGTTTTTTGCTTGTATGAATTGAAGCAATTGATGTTAAAGTTTCTATGAACCAATTGCGGAGAATAGTACTATCCTTTTGTGTTGAATAATTAGATATTATTTTATTTTAACATATGTGGGTGCACATAAAATGGAAAAAAATGTGTATTTAAATACGTGTAAATACCGTAAAAGATTATAAAATAAAATAAATGTTTTTAAATACAAATTAAATGTACTAATTAGAAAGATATATATATATAAATAAAATCAATTAATCGAAAAATATCGTTGCTACCGGGATTCGAACCTGGATCTCTCTTCCTATCCGGGGAAAATGCATTAACCGATTATGCTACACCAACACAGCGCATATGTGACGACAAATTTTCGAACTTATATTTTACACTTTTCAAATTGATACATCTATCGTCCCATTATTTGAAAGCCTTCTTTTTTATTATTTTATTTATTTAAGTTTGAAAATTTGTCGTTAACGCAGCAAAAATATATTTTTCGATAAAGATTTCGATTTGATTATGTATGTCTATCTTTCTAAACAGAGCTATGTTCTGAATAATTACAACTCCACAATAAGAATGTGTTAATAGTGGTGAGTGGCTGGTGAGAACTTTCATGAAGCTTTTGAGATGTGATGCTGGAGGCGAATGCAAGAATCCAAGACAGACGAGCTATGGGTGCTGTACTTGAACCGAGGACGCAAAAAGTAATCTGTCTGAATTGAAAATAATTGAATAGACCACAGACAAGCCATTTGCTGACTTTTTTTTATCTTAGTGTCGCTTCTTCTGAACTGGATTGCCTTCCGTATTAATGAAAAGCCATTAATTAAAGTGTCGATGGCCCCAGAAATAGAGGACGTTCGCGGAAGACTTGGCACGACCAAATAAATCAGATGGTCCTGTTAGAAGTCACAATAGTCGACGAGCTTCTATGAGAAGATGTTTGAATGTGGATGAGATGAGAATTGTGTATCAGGACAAAAGAGTGCGACGCTCTATCCTCTGCGCCCAACCCAGTGGGGTAACGGCGTGATGGTAAATTAACTAGTTAGTCACAAAGTAAACACAATACACATGTCTTAATTTTGATAATACCTACATTAAATTTTATTATTTTAAAACTTTATTAATTAAGGTCACCTTAGCAGGACCTTGCAATGATACAATCATTTTAATATCTTGAAATGTAGATTTCTTTGTTTACTGATTTGAAAAAAATATACATGGTGGCCCAAAAATAGGTGAGAACATTTCGTAAAATGTGATATAATTACATCAATAGCTTAAATAGTTTACTAATTTACTTAATTACCTATTTACCCATATTACGTTTATATTATGTGTATGTTTATATTTGGTTTTTTTAAATTGTCGCCCAGAATGACAAAAATCACTGCAGAAGACCGTATTCTGATCAAAAATTTGCGAATTGAAAAACGTCGGGGTGCTAGGAAAATGATCAAAGAGTTTCAGAACAAAGCCTGGAGTATAGCTAGACATTACAGCATAACTGGACATTACAGCAGGATGGAGCTCCATCTCACACAGCCAGAAATATAATCGTGAGAATGTTAATTTCATCGAGCCAGGCATGTGGCCAACGAACAGCCCAGATTTAAACCCAGTAGATGATGCAATATGGGGTGTTTTGATGATTTCTGATTAGCTAAATATTGTGCAAAAAAATACATTTAGAATTATAATTAATTATATTATGTTTTGAAGTAACTCATGTGTTACGAGATGTTCTCACTTTTTTGGGCCACCCTGTACATTCAATGGAATGTGACAAGTTTCTATTAAATATTCATTTTTGACAAAAATTCTCAACGTCAAAATACTAAAAACTAATAAATAATAATAATAATAATTATTATTATTAATCCTTTTTACAAATTGCTTTAATTCAACACTCCATGAAAGTGAATCCTTGTCCTGTAAATCCAGTTCATATTGCGGTACGTCATTTCCTCTCGTAGCTTTTGTGCGAGAAATCCAATTGGAGCGGCCGGCGTCCGCGGCACCCTTACGCGAGGCGGCCGAAGGGCGAGATTCGCCCGACACGGCCGCGCGCAATCCGTTTAGTCTAACGAGTTATTTATGCCGAGGGAAATGAGATCCGATGCCGAGCTCCGGGCTGTTCGGGAAACTCTGCTTCGTGTACAAGTTGCACGGAAAACCAATCCTAAATACATATATTTTAAAAAACAAGCTCAATATAAATATAAAATAATATTTTTAACATATCGCGTGCTCGAAACAATCGAGTTTAGTTCAAAGTTTAAAATATTAATATTTCGATTTTTTCGGTTCGTCGCCCATACCTGACTAAATTACTAGACGAAAATATTCGAGGAGAATGTACAAAATCTATCTAACAAAGAACAGAAGCCACTCGAAGTACAATGACCTTTTATTTGTTTGTATTATATACCAAATTATGTATCATTAGAATATTTCAAATATTCGAGATAATCGCATAGCTACAACATTTTTAAATGCTTTATCTCTGACGTGGTTGAGATGGGGCACACGCAGTTTCAACATTTTGGAGTGATATTTTTAATATGTACTATACTATCTACCTACTACCTAAACGGCTGGGAAATTTGACATGTTAGTAACATAGTTTTAAACAGAAAATTATTATTGTATATACTTAAAATACATATTATATGCAGGAGTGTGTGAGACATATAATGCGTTGTTTTAAAACAAATTTTAAAACTAATATAAGCTTATTAACATAGTGTTACAAAGCCTTTATTATCATTAAAGACAGCTGATGCTAAAACTAATTATCTCCAATAAAAATATATATAGAAAATTTATAAGCTATTGTTTCATTTATTGATTTTCCGATTTATCCAATCACGACCAGCTGAAAAGCTCGTCCAAGGATATGCTAATACAATAACTTACCGTATCAACTTAAATAAAGCTATTTGATTATTAAAAAGAACATTCTTATTGTGAAGTTGTAATTATTCAGAACAGACGGGTCTGTGATATTTTTTTATGTATTAATCAAAAAGATATATAAAATCAATTTTATCGTTAAATATTGTTGTTGCTACCGGGATTCTAACCTGGATCTCTTCCGATCCGGGGAACGTGCATTAACCGATTATGCTACGGCAATACATTGGCATTGAAGATGGCTTTCAAATAATGGAACGATTGATGTATCTGTTTGAAAAGTGTAATATATAGGTTCGAAAACCTACCGGGATTCGAACCCGGATAGGAAGAGATCCAGGTTTGCAACAATATTTTTAGATAAAATTGATTTTAAATGTATATCTTTCTAATTAATACATTTAATTTGTATTTAATATAAGCTCTTGTATATCAGCTATTGATAAGACAAATTTATTTGTTATAAAACTCGACTTTCCGGTTACCGGTTTTTCCGATACATAAGAAGCCAAATTAGTTGGATTAAAATTGACTCTAATGACCCGTATCCACGAATGAGATCTTTATGAGATCTAGAAATAATCTGATAGACAATGATTATGCTCCAGTGAGATTTTTTTTGAGGTAACTCTAGGTTTTCGTAATCAACCACTAGGTTTCAGAGATTCGCTGTTTCGCGCCTCACTATACCTACGTTTGTTGTACGTCAATCTTCAAATATCAGTCCAGTTCCGTTTGTTAATAAATGTTAATAATTTAATGTCTTCTGTTTGTTCAACTTTCCAGAATAAATAATTGTAAGTATCTAAACTTTTAGTAGACGATTGTGTGCACGTGACGAGTGTCAGTTTACGTGGGTTTGAATTTTTGTCTCTTTCTATCAATCTCAATCTCAAAACGTGTGTACGGTACAGAGATTTAACTCAATGTGTGGTCCGCGTATGTAGGTATTGTTTACGCACGTTGTTATATGCGTCATTTTTATTACATATCGTGTTTTGACCAGTCCAGAGGTCCTAATAAGCCACCAGTGCGCGCTTCGGTCGGTCGAAATCTAAAAAAGGCAACCCAGCTAAAAGAACAACAACATCGGACCAGAAAGACAGCAAAATTAAAAGGTTAGTGCAGTTCACATTCATTACATGTTGATCGATTATTGTTAATCGGAAACCTGGGAACCAGCTATCGAAGGCATTTACGTAAACAGGTATGGGAAATAGCTTGTAAGCGGGCGCGCTCGTAGGGCGAGCTTCTGGACTCCGATGCGATCTAGTACTGTCTATTAGTGTACTAGACTGTTAAAAATACCATTGTAATCTTCTTCAATATTAGCAAAATTACCTCATTTTATATAAATAGTTAGACAACAAAACTTTGTTTAAACCAATATTTATTGATTATTCTAGATGTTTTGATGCCTATGGTATCTTCTTCAGGTAACAATGTGTACTGAAATTAAAAATACAAGCATATATAAAAAAAAAATTTAAAAGGTGACTATTTGTAAAGATGATTTGGTTATTTCTAATATTTAGCTTGCTATTAACACTTTTTCTTATTTGTAAAATTTCAAATTTATCTAACTGTAAACCCCTAGTTAGAAATAAGAGCACTTGAGATCCCTAAGTAGCAACAACTATTTAGAATTTTCCAATCAACTTTTTGAAACAAACCATTCTTTTGATATTGACAAGGGTTTAGAAATTATACATACAAATACTAGGGGTTTACAGTTAGATAAGTATTATAAATAGCCAAATCTTCTTTGTAAATTGTCACCTATTAAATTTGTTTTCATATTAGTTCTTACTTATTCACCACTTTATGTTTTTATCTATGCTTGTATTTTTAATTTCAGTGTACATTGTTTCCTAAAGAAGATATGACGGGTATCGAAACATGTTGAATTATCAATAAATAGTGGTTTAAGGTGCGCTATCTAGCGATCACGGACTGTGACGTCACCACGCGTTGTCAGGCCAGCAAACGCAGCTAGCGTCATCAGCGGGCTGTAATGCTGAACGTCCCAACAAAGTATTTTGTCTAATTATTCATTGTAATATTGCTTGAATAAATTCGTGTTAATTGTCACCAGACAAAAGAGTTTAATTTGACAACCACCAGATAACACAGAATACTGTAGCCAGTCATTGACGGACGGTCGCAGTACATTACATCCGTATCTTGACGCATTAGCTTGTCTTTAAAGTTTTGCTAACAACTAATCAGTGCACCAGATCGAGCTATTCCACTTTCCTAAGTTTGAGTAGTCTGCGGATCAGATGGTAGTCGGATGTGGGCCAGGTCTGTTCAGCGTTCGGCACGGATTGAATTAATTCCGTCTCCTTGGTCCGGGGCGCCGAAAACAGCGATACAGCGCTACAGCTCTACAGCGCTACAGCGCTACAGCGTACAGCGCTACAGCGCGCCCCGGCGGGGAGACGGAATCCTGCGTAACCCAATAATAAAATAATCAGTGTTACGAGATTAGATCACCCCGGAACAATGCTGCAGGGTAGTTATTCCTCTCAAGGATTCCTGCCATGTTAAATCATTTCGGATTGGGAATATATCTCGCCGCGATGTGTCGAGAACATGGTAGAATATTTTTGGAAGATGTCACAATGACAGTTCAATGCTGCATTGCAAGTTTAATTTTATTTTATTGAGGGATTTTGATATATGTGATACTAATAATGAAAATCCACAAAAATATTTAGATACATAAGTATGTTTAGATGCAGAAAATTAATGAAAAGAAAGAAAAGAGGGAGAAGCAGGTAAAGGTAGAGCAACATGTATTTTTATAGGTAGAATGAATGACCAAAATTGAGATTGTGATGATTCATAAGACGAACCCTTTGAGCGTAAACAAGTCAATTTCTGAAAATTTCTCATTATGGTATGTGCATGACCGGTGAATGAATGAATTTTGTATGTAAGATGTTCTACTTCTGGGAATGTGGAAGAGTGCGGATTGGCGGGTTGATCTAGATGGTACATGGAGAGATCTTAATTCTAATTGGCCGGGACAATCAATATGGCCTTGCAGTAGTTTGAAGAGAAGTATTTGATCAGCACGTGTTCTTCGATGTTCTAGGGTTTTCACATTGCATCTAAATAGGAGTTGAATGATAGATTAGATTATCTTATATACATTATCTAACTATGCTACAGCGACATTAGTTTTGACTACAAATTTTCGAACCTATTTCAAATTAATACATCTATCGTTCCATTATTTAAAAGTCATCTTCATTGTTTTTACGTACCTCAAATACCTTTCATTCATTCATTTTTTTAATTAAATTTTAGACACATTGATACAACTTATATATTATTAGGAGAACACATTTAATAACATATTGATTATCTACAATAGAATGCAAATGATATGTTCATTTGTATAAGTGACTAATTTCATGATTTAGAACAGAGTGTATACGCTTATAATCACTACAAACAAACAGACAACGATTAATAGTCTAGAATGCTAGAGAAAAGTTCATGGCATCCAGAAGAGGAATCTCCATGCTTTTGATGTACATGACAGACAGGAATTCTCTATCTAACTAATTTTTCATGTATTCGGATACGTTGACAAAGCTAATAAAAATAAAGAAATGGGCAAGACCGAGTATTGCACGTGAAGCAGTGCGCGCGCACACCCTACCTGTGTTGCCAGTTTATTAAAATGAAACAGTAACCGAATTAAGAGTGGGGAAGTAATATTACGGAAGCGTCTTTTCTTCTTTTTACGGGAGTTAATTTATTGGTTGATTTAACTTGTTTCAGCGCCGCTGGAGCACTCCGCTCGCTCTTAACGACGTTAGCAGATGCAAGAGAGAGCCTGCTCCCGAGGGGGAGGCTGGAAACAGATTGCTACGACCGTGGACATAATCACTACATATTTTCTTTTAAATTTATACTACATATATTTTTTAAATCAAGACGAATACTAAAATATACGAACACTAATGATGAGCCAACTAAGATGTACACTTGATGAAAGGAACTACACTAAATAACTCCATGATGTAATACTTCACCCATAGTAACCGAAAAATAACACTCACACATTCACGTTCCGCACCAAATTGTATTCGGTTTAATTGTTATTTGCTTTATGATGAGAGGTACTGCACCTCTCTAACCTATAGTAGTTTCAAAACTATAATACGCACAATATTTCTAAATGCTTAAATAAATAATATTGAAATTGAGAGATTTTTGTGCTTTTTTAACATCTCTAAATACACATCTGACATCTGTGGCGATCGCGGCAAGGAAAAAAGGCGATAACACTTTTTTTATTTCGAAAAGCCGAGATGCAAATTGGTCCATTCTCCCCTCCGAGTTGCGAGTTCATTGTCAGAAAAAGATCAACACGTTATTGTTTTCTTTCTGCAGCTCGCCCTCTCTGTCTCGTCCCCCTTCCTGCTCGCTCTTCATTCTCCCCTTTCTACTTTCTCCGCAGCAGCCGCTCCCCTCGCCGCGCTAAGCACTTGATGTAACATTCCGTCAAGAGTTCCTTTCGGAGTCCCCCCTTTCAAATCATCCGAATTCCCCTTCACGCACATCTCAGTGCGGTTTCGTGAATATAATATTTATTAATATGGTTAAAGTAATACACTGTCCATTCCATTTCCACCGGGAAGTAGTGTATTGTAAGGCCGAAGGTTCAATCGTACATAGAAATGTTACAACACCGACTAGAAAGTACATATAACAATGCGAATTCTACACTGTTACTTAGTTTTCTGCATTACTGTGTTTATCATAATTGTTAATATATCCATTAAATAAATAAATTGCAGTTTTACAGAAATTATAAACTGAATTTCATTTCTTTCGTAACAGTTCGTGCGTTTTCGGCAGCTAAATACAAAGCTTCCGCAGATTTTAGCCGAAGTCGAATGTGCGAAGTCGAAGTCGGACTTTAGTTATACCTATCGTGACATGTATGAAATCTAAACCATCAAAATCAAATTTGCATTAAAAACGATGTAATAAAGCGTATATTTCATTATCATCGGGAAGTAGTGTATTGTAAGACTGAATAACCAATTTGTTAGTAAAAAATATGTAATTTAACCTTACACAGCACACACGTTTACGTCCATCATGATGTATGGAACCTAAAGACGAACAGATGCCACCGGAACCAAATTTGCATTAAAACGTTATAATGAGTAATATTTTCATTGAAAAGTAGTGCATTGTAAGACTGAATTACCAAATTTTAAATATCATTGTCACACGGCAAGGTGCGAATATATAAAACGTGTCTTGAGAACGTCAGAAATGTGGGTTATTTGCTCCTTCTTGGGAAAAATTCGTAAAGATAGAACATGCAACACAGTTCTATGAGACACGTGCGACGAGGATATCGTGAGATGAGACAGAAGCAAAAGAGAGAGACTACATAGACAGGGTGGGGGAAAATTGTTGTATACCAGAGTCCGATGGACAAACTTTAAACGATGAAAGATAAATAGGCAGACGACATCTGTGATCGGGTGATCTTCCAAGAAAAAAAGATCCTCAGATCTACAATAAGAAGGAGAAGAACCTAAAGTGAAATCGTTGATGACTATCATGCTTATTTTGCTCTCCCGGCACATACTGTTTACATTCCTGGGACATGTTTTGCGGAAAGTCTAAAACAAGCGTGCCTCTCATACGCAACAGTAGGAACCCGACGTGCCAGACTTTCTGTTACAGCTGTACACAAGTTGTACTTGGTGGAACTATGATACATGGGATTGACATCGCGATCGATGAAGGATTTTTGTATGCGGCCGTGTGCTGCAGCTATGGAGTGGAAATGCCTGAAGAAGAATCTTACTTTATTATTTAAATTAAAAAACAATAAATTTAATATTGAGGGTATCTACTCCCCACAGACCACAAAATATATAGACATTAACTAATGGAAATTTCTTTTCCCAATATTTTCATTTTGGTGTCACTTAAGCAATCAAATAGCTCCGTGACTTTTAAAAAAAATATGACACGATTGGAACGAAAATTTGAACGCTGACAATATAATAGATTTAATTTTTGAAGAGTAAATACTTTTACTGTTGCATAAATGTGTCATAAACTATAAGATTTAAGTTTTCACCAAGAAAGTGTGTAAAATGTCCCTCGTCCCGCAACTAATATTCCAAACCCCTCTTTTATATGCGCACTTTATTTCATGTCTATTCATTTACTGATCTGTGGTACTCTATTATTTTTCGAGTTTCAAATTATTACTTTTATGGAGGTTTGTGGTGGAATCAAATGCAGTATTGTGTATAGCCGTGTATTGTGAAGTAAAAATGTGTATTAAAGGGATGGTCTCCATGTGTAGATGTTGCCCGCATCATCGGTCGGCTGGGAATCGCCGCCGCCGTAATTTTTTTTCATAGTGTTGTAACACGACAGGTATTTTGTTAACAATATCAATTAAATAAAATTTAAAATTCAATTAAGAATTTCGGTGCACGATTCACGAGTTTCTAAAAACATACTGGATGGAAATCCGTGGAGGAAAATATTGATTAGAAGCGAAAGGTTTCGCCGGGGCTGATTAGGATCTGCTCCTTGAGAATAATTGGAGATGGGGCTGATGATAGATGTGAATGATTGAGGAGGCAAAAAACAAATAGATAAATTTAATACAAATTAAATGTATTGATTAGAAAGATATATGTTCATATAAAATTAATTTAATCGAAAAATATTGTTGTCGCTACCGGGACTCTGTAGAAATAAAGGGGCTTTCAAATAATGGAACGATAGATGTATTTACTTGAAAAATGTAACATATATATTCGAAAATTTGTCGTTAATGTACTGTGGTGCTATAGCATAATCGGTCAATACACGTTCCTGGGATTGGAAGAGATACAGGTCCGAATCCCGGTAGCAACTGCAATATTTTTCGATAGAATTGATTTCTAATTAATACATTTAATTTGTATTAAATACATCACAGACCTATGATCCGAATAATGTGTTCTTCTTAATAAATGGATACATCTCAGCAAACCGAAATTATTGCCAAAAGGGTAGCATATGGAATATTAAATACAATTTTAGGAATGATTTTTGATAATTCGATGGGGGCCGCTACTGGTGGCGCCCTCCACCCCATTACCCGCCATTACCAATCATTGTGCCCCTTTGTGTTGGCTCAACAAATTACCCGCGCCCGGTAGGGACCTTTTAGCATAAATCGTTACATTCAAATTGAGTTGTGTGAAACAATAGGCGGCTGTTAACTTGCCCGCTCTTTATCGCCACAGTTTGTGAAAGTTCAGAAATATTTGGCGAATGTTTGTGAATGTTCAGAAATATTTAGCGAACGTTTGTGAATGTTTAGAAATATTCGGCAAATGGTGATACAGAGAAACAGGAGTGAGAATTTCAGATTCAAGTCATGAACTTTATCTGCGGTGCTGAAACTGGCGCTTTCGTGGAGGGAACGGGAAGAACGATATCTAAGAAATCAAAATCTTGAGAGAGAGAGGGTGCGAAATAGACATCAATGAAGGGCTCTCGGTCTTGTCCCGCCAGGGGTTGTAGAGCCAATAGTGATGATAATGATGTAGCTTTCGTGGTCTTGCAGCCAAGATACGATTTAATGTTAGTTTTGTCTCGCGCTTTGCTTCATGCTTGCAGAACGTTAATATCTAAAAACTATAATAATTTTTTTGAATTTTTATTTATCTTTAATTCCAGCTTTATGGCATTATTATAATTATCAATATTTCCCAAACTGCAGAACAGTTTTTAGTGTAGTTAGCCTTTATTCGTCTAACTTTCAGAATAGATATTTGTGAATATGTATTATATATGGTTTAGGTGACGTTTGCACGCATATGGCGAGACTCGCTGTGAAATTAAACGTCGTGTAAACGGGTTTAAGCTTTATCTCATTTCACCAACGCTACTGAGATTGACCTCAACCTAAGACATTTCACCGCGTCTCATTCCGTCAATAGATATTTTGACCATGACATATGACATGAAGATGATCTTGTAAAAATTGGTGGTCCACGGGAGGGTAGAAGGAATCAGTGGAAACCAGCTCTTAGATATTCCGGACAAAGCGGAATAGGTGGAGGATGGATAAAAAATACACAATTTCATGGAATAATCTGTAGGTTAGCCATCCACGTCGGTTCCTCATGACTGAAGATCGTGATCTCGATGTATACGAACGCGTAACATGTGTCTCCAGCATTACATATAGGGCTTGCATTAATCGGTAACCAAAACGCATCATAGGTAATTACCGGAAATTATTTTACCGCGAATCAAGGATAGATACAGGTATATTATAACGAAAATTTATTATAAATATTAAAAAATAATATATATACAATATAAATATATCCATATCAATAAAAACATTCAGTTGTAATATTATTTTATTTTAATTACGAATTTATATTAGGTGTATACAAAATATGTATTAATGCGTCAATAAGTAAATGGATAAACTAATAAGTTAATAATATGAACTCCTCACAGACAGGTAAACCAAATATTATACAGTCGTAATTCAAGTTAACCAAGCTCGATGTGGCATATACATAAATAAAAAATTACATTTTTCACCTGAAACGTATTTGAAATTATTTAGGGTTTAATGTAAGATACCGTTTTTAGTAAAGGTAGCCCATGTATAGTTATACTTTAATCATCTAATTTACGTCTATTCTTTTTTCATTTACCGGTAAATAACCGGTAAACCGGTAATGGGAAGAATTATTTGCCGTTTTGCAATTTGACGGTAAATTGCAAGCCCTAATTACATATCAAAGGCATAAGTTCGTAAGTTCGTATTCTCTTCCTCGCCTTCAGGGTCCATGTTCCACACCATATAAAATTATAGAATGCACCAGAGACTGTGCAAGCCAGATCTTGGATATTTGGTCATGTGCGGACATAGAACTATTCGGCATGCGTC
This sequence comes from Eubasilissa splendida, assembly GCA_031772225.1. Taxonomy (NCBI): domain Eukaryota; kingdom Metazoa; phylum Arthropoda; class Insecta; order Trichoptera; family Phryganeidae; genus Eubasilissa; species Eubasilissa splendida. The sequence continues at coordinate 30,653,029 of CM062853.1, read as the reverse complement.
GTTTCATTTATCGTCCTCAGTTATTATGTACCCGAGATAATTGAATATTAACACATAAATATAAACCTAAAACGTTGCATACTTTTCATAGTGTTGAGTTGATCACACAATAAAAATACGTTGCTCATTTTATTCCAACGAAACCTTCACTTCGACCACAATGGCTCACCGGTTTCACAGTTGCCTCTGCAAAGAAAGCATGGCTTTAAGAATTCCCAAGTGCCTTGCGATACAAGCGGATACTTGATTTCTTGAAGCGAACGAAGGGTTCCAATATGTATTTAGTTGCAAATGGTGGCGTTACATTAAAAATGATTCGTTATTACTCGAAATATTTATTGTCTGGACTTTAAGAACGATATTTATTTTAGAGACCGAAGATCATTGACCATTGACTTTATAATTTGTAAAGCATAACATTATTAAATGAGTCTGAATCCTGGACAACGGTGCCTGACTACTACATCGAAACACGGTGCCTGGCTACCACATCGAAAAGACTCATAATACCAGGCTCACTGGGCTATGACCGTGCCGAGGCGAATATTTTACACATTTTGTATGCAGGTACTTATTTAAAAAAAACTACAGCTTCCCACTGCATGGGATAGGAAAACTTCCAGGTTCGAATCCCGGTAGCAACCAAATAATTATTTCTTTCTAATTGATTAGTATTAAAATTACCACAAAACTAATATCTATATTTAATAATTTTGTATCATTAAGTCAATTTCCACATCTTTCATACTACGGTGCTAGATTTATTTATTAAATAATTTTATTTTTATCGAATAATAATATTTTTATTAAATAGAATTTTGACATATATGGTTTTAGTTAATTTATTTAACATCCCGATGGTATTTTCCGAAACCGGTTGTTGTATTAAATTAAACTCATAAAGTGGTTAGAGATAAAGTTATACATAATCTATATTAGGTACAATGAATAAAAACCACAATGCAAAATTAGCAACAAATGTTAAAAATAGAACTAATATATATTTTGAAATACACAAAAAATGTGTTTTTATTGAAATACTACTTTATTAATTAAAAATTGTCATTAAGTCATTATTGAAATAAAAGTATTTTTTCGATCCAGAAAAACGTATTCCATGCAGGGACAGTACGACATATATGTCCGAGACATAAAACTCGTCACATCAAATAAATCACACATCCTCCTATTATATATTGTCGAGGTTTGTTTAAATGCTGCATCAGTCTGATGCCTTCAATTTACATTTTGAAGGATTATCAATTGACGTAATGATTCAATGTATGAGAGGAAAATTATAGAATATTCTGGATTAATTCCACTGACGACCGATTTACATAGAATTGTAAATAAAGCTCGTGTTACACCGGCGAAGGCCAGCATAATGAAAGATGAATAATTAGAACCAATTCAACGCCAATTAAGTACGACATCTCCTTAATTCGTCACTCAATAAGAAAACAGTCATTTGATACCTCGGTAATTCGATAGGGCAATTGAATGCACCGGAACTGTCGTCTCCGTCAAAAGGCCGTCTGCTCACGCCCCTACTCCAGGGTCCCTGCTCCAGTGCTCCAGTGCTCCAGGGGCCCGCTGCGAGTCGAGACTCTCGAGACGGCCACTTCAAATTATATCCGAGGGGGGTTGTATAATATTTTTGATATTTAATTATTACCAATTATTGTAACAGCGTTGATGAAGATAAACGTCGGTTGAATTTTGTTTCTGCCGCTCCTGAACCGATCAACAGCGTTTCGATTCTACCTCTGTTTTAGGATTCCGCATACATATTCCAAACCATCTCAGCGACATAGTAGTAGCGGGAGTAATTAATATACGCGTGTATCAGAAGGGCCCAGTATGAGAAATTATAAACCGCCTACGTGTTTGCTTATCATTCGTATTTATATATGCCTGTATTCATCTTAGCTTAATTTTCTTTACTGTGTACCTAGCATTTATATCCGGCAAATGAAACGGATAGAAAGCCAAGAAAAATAACTTGTTTAAATGTTGAAAATCGAATTTAATTTTGATTATGTAAAAACATGCTGACACTATGTAACTTTTTTCTTTGTGTGTTGCACTTCTGTTGTAATTTTCTGTTATTTTACAAATTATGTTAATGTGTATAATAATAAATAAATAAATAAATAATTAAATAATTATAATTATTACCGGTTACGTATATTAAATTTAAATTGGCCTATTAGTTAAAAATAGTTTAATAGGGGTTCAATGTTATGGAGTGTCGTCATGTCATCCGATTAATCCCATTGAGTTGTGCAATCTCCGGGTCACACGTCCCGCGGAATGGATTACAACAATTCCGGTCGTAAATCGTAATCACCGCAAGGTGGGGGGGGGAATAGGGAAACGTGGTACAGGAAGAGGTCGGTGAGGGAATAGGGGTTTAGAAGAATTAGAAGAAGGACCAGTGATCTCGGGGAACCGGGATTCGGAAGGACTACTCGCCTTACCTTGAATATGACGCCATAATAATGACACGTGGATGAGCCGATCTCGAAGACGGCGATATCGATGTGCATCCACGGCACACATAAACAATAAACACTGTGAACACACACAACACAGTGCCGGTGCACTGGAGCTGAAAGGATCCACACCGCGAATGCTATTGCGATGTCGAGATCGAACACAATATCGTTCAAGTTGACGTCTGTTGGCGTTAACTGGCGTCAACAATTTCACACTGGTGGGCAAGCATTGGGATAGGTCATGGGTAAGAAATTTGGAAAACAATAATTTTCGCGTCCGATATTACAAACGCGCTAAAGTGTATTTTGCAAATACGGAACACCCACTATTATTCATTTGTATTATTTTGAAAAATGTGGACTCTTTTAAGGTAATAATATACAATGGTAATCGGGCCTATTCTCAAAATTGCAATATTGAAATGAAGGTGATTGTTACACCAACCCTCAAAAATAGACAGTATGTAAATTAACGTCCGTGTAGGTAGATAAGGTACACACTGCTCATATCACAATCCTCAGTCTTATATCTTGGCCTGTTCTTAATATTATCATTCAGATCAGATCTAATCATAAATGTGTGGCGTAGTCGAGTCCCGGGATTCGTAAAAACTTTAGAAGAGTGTAAATAAAATAATTTCGTCCAAATTGTCGTACGAACGCAGTTAAAAAGAAATGTTCGGGTCAAAACAAAAAAAGCATTCTTTTTGAATGGGTTCCAGAAAACAAATACAATGTGTTCAGGAAGCAATAAATCATTTAGTCGCAAAATACAGATAATAACACACATGAGTGAGTGCTTTCGCTGAAATAAAAAAATATTTTTTTACCCTGGCTCTTAACGGTTTCGAAGTCATTTGGTAATAGGAATTCTTAACCGTCGTAGATTTGTTAGTTCATCAAACGAACATTGTGTTTCTGCGAGAACTTTTAACATTTATAAGTATTTTTAATTTTATTCACAAATAATTTTCTTTTAATAATAATATTAATTAAATAATCTATAATATGGATCGTGAATGTATTTTGACAGGATTTACCAGTACAAATTTTAATTGCTTAGTTCTAAAAACTACGACAACCCACCGCTGCAGCCGTAGCGCTATTATCGACGTGCTAAAATGCATCGATTGTAGATATTCACATTACTCTGTTCTATTTTTAAGCTAGTGAATTACTCAAGTCATACTATTGGCTATTTACTGAATTGAAAATTCCTTTCGGTTGATCCGTTTTGTATGAAGTCGTTACTTATGCTGTTTTTTTAACAGAATAATATTAGAAAGGCTTACTTGTGCAAGTGTCATTCCTCATCATCATCATTCATCATCATCAATCATTCCTCTTTTACTAATTCGCGAATTTTACTATCTTAATGTTTTTAACGTGTTAATTTCATGGTAGTTCTTTGCGTTCGAAATGCATTTGCTGCATGAATTGGCAGAACTATTTCTTACGATAACCTTTAACAAAAAAATTATTTCTTTTGTTATTAGGTGAAGGATTTTCAAACAGTAAAAGAATCATGTTCAGTCATAAAAAGTGTTCTAAAAATGTCCAAACATTTTTATATGGGTAAGAAGGTAATTTTTAACGATAAAATTTAAGCTTTAAAAACACTATCAATAGTACTCTAAAATTACAAATAAATACATGGTAGGGTCGTACAAACGACGGATTCATTTTGTCTAAAGATGTTGCTAAAACGAAAGCTCATAATCCTATGTACAACATGTATTGTAGTACATATATTATATATGACTGTATAATATTATTGGTAACAGCATAACCTAACTACTGCACGCTACTTTTTTTGATGATGAAAAGGATTGCACCTCTCGAAACTATAGTAGTGACAAGTGTATAACTTAATGTGTATGCAGTGCAACGTTTAGTTTAATCTAAAAATGTAAAAACATAATACCTATCACGATGATCTACAAGATATAGATAATAACAGAATATTATTTTGCGAACTTTGAATTGCAAAACATCAGGTGCACGGAACATTGGCGTGATGTTTGTTAAGCCGTATTCCAAGAATTATATTAAAATAATCAGACAGTGCTTATCGCATCGTACTTAAATATTTTCTGAGACGGTATTGCTTCAGTTCCTATCTGGTCTGTGCTAGTGTATATGAGTATATTCAAGCAGTGCTTTCGATTCCTGTTGCAGCCTCGTCCGCGCACACCCCCCTGCTGCCATGGCCGCCGTCGGTTGTAGCGAGCTGTCCGTGGAAAATGTTTCTGGATCATTCTCCCCGACCGAGCAGCAACCTAATGAACCCCTTATGGATAAGTTCGGTAAGTTGTCGGTGCCCGAGAACACTCCCGACGGTCAGCAGGGGGTGTGTTCGGACGCCGAGGACTTGCGACAAGAGGATCACCGCCTGCGCACCCTGCTGAACTGGCCGGCCGAGTTCCTGGGCGCCGAGCGCGCGGCCCGCAACGGCCTCTACTACTTCGGAGTGGACGACGCGATACGCTGCCACTTCTGCAAGGTGGAGCTACGTCGGTGGAAGGCGGGGGACGACACGGAAGCGGAACATCGGCGCTGGTCACCCGCGTGCCCCTTTCTGCTGCGCAAGCCGGTGGGCAACGTCCCGAGGAGCCGCGACGAGTGCGACACGCTGGCCGAAGCCGGCCGACCGACGCACGCCGCGTACATGACGGAGCAGGCTCGACTCGACTCTTTTCGAAACTGGCCAGTCCGCATGCGTCAGAAACCCGCAGTCCTGGCCGAGGCGGGCTTCTACTACCTCGACAGCGGGGATCACACCGTGTGCTACCACTGCGGAGGCGGTCTCAAGGACTGGGAAGACGAGGATGACCCCTGGGAACAGCACGCGCTGTGGTTCGACCGCTGCCCGTACCTGCGCGTCATGAAGGGGAAAGACTACATTCGCAAGGTTAACTATGGAGAGCCATCTTTCGCTCCTGAACCCATGTCGGTATCGGAGCTGCCCTCTCTGCAGTCGCTCGAGCTGCAGGATCCCGGCAAGGCGGAGAACGACTCCAAGCTCTGCAAGATATGCTATACAAATGATTGCAACGTGTGCTTTGTGCCGTGCGGACACGTGGTGGCCTGCATGAAGTGCGCCACCTCAATGACGAACTGCCCCGTTTGTCGCCAGCCGTATGTTAGTCTGGTGAAACTGTTCTACTCGTAACTAGATGTGATTTGAACTTGGTTTTTATCTACAAATAAAAAAGATGGGGGTTGCTATCAACATTTATATAAAACAAGATTAAAGTACACGAAATACATGTCACATCAATATTCTTACTATTTTCAAACAAAGCTAAACGCTTGCACTATAATTTAAGAATTAAGTAATTCTTGTATGTATGACGTCACGTCTATATATTTTTCTTTTTGTCTTCTTTCAAACTCTCTCTACTGTTTCAAACATGGACGCACCAGAATATTTATGTTTTTAAAAATAATTTGTTTTTTAATTATTTCACAGCTTTGTTTGATTGAGATTAATTGTTTTATATTTTTGTACTGTTAGATATAACAGATGGACTCGTTTTGACAATTCGGTTGAGGACTCAATGAACTATGATACAGAGAATATGTACATATTACTGTATCAAAAAAGTGTAAATTAAATTAATTTGTGTATAATGAAAGGTGTAATTAGATTAATTTGTAAATATTGTACATAATGTGGATAATGAAAAATGTAATTATAATCAGTACATAATCTAATTTAATAATATTTAAAGAGCAAGAAAATAAATATGTTGAGAAAATTTAAAACAAACGATTCTAAATTGAACTATATTTTTTGATTTGATTTTGAGTGGTGTGTTTTATTAATATGGCTATTCGAATCTTGCACAAGCAACCTGACCATTATAAAAATGATATAATAATAATAATTGTATAATTTTTATTTTCGACACTCAAATGTCTGGCAAATGCATTGAAATGCGAATAGTCAAAATACTTCTTATTGATCTAGAATTCTTAATCAAATAGTCATAATAACGATTATAATTTATATTTATTGTGTTGGGATTTTTATTTATCATATCTCTTTAACAAATTTATTTAATGTCATTCTTATGTATTTTCATTATTTATTGATCGGTCTGTAATGATTATTCCTATAAATGATGTCGCCAATTGTATAAAATAATCTGATTGATCAGCAGTTTTCTATTTTATTTGATCTCGCAAGTTTCAAGATGTTGGGGCTTTTTCTTTTCACCAACTGTAAAGTGTAATTAGCTTAATTGTATATTAATGAAAAGTGTAATTAGAATAAATTTGTAAATTATGTATAATTTTATATATGAAAAATGTAATTATACTCAGTACATAATCTAAATTTAATAATATTTTAAAGAGCAAGAAAATAAATATGTCGAGATCATTTAAAAACAAACGATTTCTAAATTGAATTATATTTTTTGTTTTTTTTTCATTTGATTTCAGTGGTTTTGTGACCACATTCTAAGTGTTTTATTTATATTGTTTAAAATATATAATCGCAAAGTTACTGATATTTAATGATAATAGAGAAATTATAAATACTCTTAAAAAACACTTTGAAGATAAACATATAATATTTTTATATGGCATTGTTATTAATTTTATGTAAACAATAAGTTTTATTAATATACAGTCCACTTATCTGCACATGTATACGATTACAAGAGAAGTGAAGCATGAAAGAAAAAATTGTATTGTAATAATAAACGAAATATTAAAAAACAATTAGCATTCGGTAAACTCAGTCATTTACTAAATAGAATGTTCCAGTTAACTGGATATTCATTATTTTATAAATTTTATAATAAATGGTCGACTTGATTGAATCCTGCAACTCGGTGTACCTAAAATAATATTTTAGACAGACTTAAAATAAATCAATATTCGTATCATTATCTTAAAATGATTCAGTACAACTATAATATTAACTAATTATTTCACAGTGGTCAATTTATCTGTCGGCTCATAGCTAATACAGGATGTTACATTTTACCGAAACTTAATTCTACTAGTAAATTAAGACTTATATAATATAATAGTAAAACAAAAAAAATGATGACTGTAAATACTTAAGTAGAAGATCTAGGATAAAATAGATAATAAATAAGAATAAGAAAAAGTGAATACCCAACATACAGTCCACATTTTGGAGATGTCTGCAGAATCCGGATTATGGTGATTATCTATTCCTTCCATATCTGAATTCTTCCGGCATATTCGTAAAAAATTTCACCTCAAGGCGCTTTATACATTTACTATTTAGTCCTATACTATCTTTGTATTTAATTAAAATTGTTATTCAAAATTATGGAAATGGTTTTTTGAAAAATTGCGTTTTTAGTATCTTTGTAAATAATCCACCATTACTTTAGTAATCTACAAAATATATTATTTATTGTATATTATTATCGCTCACATCACATATTTGAATATCTTATCTATCATATATAATATTATCATATAAAAAAAGTCGGTTTACGGACGATAGTTTAACGTGACAACGTCATAAGAAAACATTGATGAAATGATTGCATACTTTTATGAATAAAATGGAATCATTTTTATTGAATTATCATTATTTTGTATGGATACGAAGAAGGAGTGAAATGAAATCTACAATTTTTTATTGATATATTTTATTCGCACTCATTAATTCAAATATGTTTATTACTTTGATGAACAGTTTATTTACAAGTAACAATGTGCTTTTAGCAATTTATTTACAACTTTTATACATGTGTGATATTTAACGTCTTCCAATCTGTGTTATTCTGTTAAAGATAGGTCGGTGATAGGAAAAGTAGGAAATGAATGGGAGTGTTGTTAGTGAAGTTCTGCGAAAGAAATCGTTGATAATTTTTTGTTAAAAGTATATGTGTTATACGTTAATCAGATTTTTAATATGCAAGAATTAATTACCTTTATTGCCGCAATTGTTGTTGTAATATAAACAATGAAAACCACATTGACATTTCACTTCACTTTATAAACAGTTGTAAACAGATCACGTGTAGGTACTGTAGGTGTATAAGTTGTGTGCTGCCGCTGTCTCTTTTCTACTCAGACGCATCGACCAATCGAGTGGAAGAGAGATAGATGCGGCACAATCCGAACGGTAGGCCGATCGTGCCTCTCTATCGCTTATCCGCGCTCTCGCTCGCACGCTTGCCTTCGGCGTAACGCGACAAACGGGACAATGAGTCATGTTTTTTCGTGCGTGCAGCGGGCGTTCATCGATTTATAAGACGTTGTCACGTCAAAAATATTTTTATATTGTATGTAGGTACAATAAAATATGATATGTATTATTGAAGATATTATTATTAAAGACAAGCTTAAATCAGTGGTTAAAGTGTTAGAAAACTATATACACACTAGCATCATGACAGCAGAGTAGCCACAGATATGATAATAGCCACAGCTGAAGCTTATTAATTATGTCGAAAATAAAATTATATAAAAAATAATTTTTATTTTCGACACTCAAATGTCTGACAAATGGATTGATAATGCGAATGATTAAAATACTTATTATTAATCTAGGGTTTAAATTCTTAATCAAATCGTCATACTTACGATTATATTTATCTTTCATTATGTTGGGGCTTTATCTTTCATATCTTAAATAAATAAATTTAAGTCCATTAGTATTATCATTGTTTTTGATCGGTTTGTAATGATCGATTGCGATAAATGATTGTCGGTAACCATAAACTTTATTTTTAAACTTAGTTTATCCGAAAACGCGTTGTGTCATCTCTTTTTTGTCGCTTACTTTTAACTTTAACTGTAAACCGCCGAAAATCTCCTCTTAAATGTAAACTTTACTCGTGCACATGCGCACTGCGCACGAGCCACTGACAGATGTCACCGAAATCGAGTATTTTTCATTTTTTGACACTGTAGTATCGAAATGTACAATATTATGTCGGATAGCAGTGATATCGCAGACTTTTTTGATGATAAACTGATTATACAGTATATTCTTAACAGGAAAAGTAAAACTTGGACCTCGGCACGTTATTTTTTGCGGGAAGAAATGGGTTTTAAATTTTTTTTTCCGATAACGGATTGCATCCACTGGATTTGTCATCTAGGGCACATTTGCATTGTGCGCATCCACTTGACATCCGTCATTAAAAGCATTCTTTTAAATTTTTCGACGTCGTATTATTGAAATGAACATTATTATGTCAGATAGCACTGACACCGATTCTTCTGACGATCAAATAATCATTCAATACATCCTTAACAAGAAGAGCAAATCTTTTAGACCACAAACTGATCATTTTATATGAGAAGAAATAGATTTTATTGCAAGATTATGGTTAGGCAACTGGTCTTGGTTATTTCAGACAATATAATGTCATCCAAAGTTATCTACTTCATAGGTATATAATAATATTTTTGATAAAGATCAGAAATCCAGGTCTCGATAACTTTGCATTTCCATGCCACGGGATCAATGCAAAGATGCACGGAGATATATCTGGTGTACACAAGAGGACTGTTTCACGGATTGTGAACAGAGTAAGCAGAGCAATAGCCGCTCTCAGATCACAATTTATGTTTACCTGAGTCTACCGAAAAAATTCAGCAATATCTGAATCAATTCTACAACATTTTAAAATTTTTAAACACGATTGGGCTCATGTGGGAATCCTATCTCCAGGAGGCAATAATGCTGAACATTATCAAAATAGGAAGGGTTACTTCTCCATTAATGTGCAGGCAGTAATAGATGGCACAATGAAATACACAAATGTTGTTGCAAGGTGGCCAGGCTCAACACACGACAGTACTATTTTCAGTCATTCTAGATTAAAAGGGCAACTAGATGATGGTATTTTTAATGAGAAACATCTCATTGGTGACCGTGGTTATCTACTCAAACCATACTTACTTACTCCATTTACGAATCCAATATCTGTGGCTGAAAAACTATATAACGCGAGCCAAATCAGTACTAGGAATGTTGTAGAAAGAACATTTGGGGTGTGGAAAGAGCGTTTCTCCGCAATAGGTATGAAACTCAGGCTCAGTACTGAAAGGGTGGAAGCAGTCATGTTACCGACTCACCAGACTTTGTGACAATATTATATGAAATTGACTCTGAACTGGCTATTATTTCCCAATTATTTAACAAGCCATAGCATTTAATTTATTTATTCTTAATATTGTGCGTAAAAATGTAAATATATATGTTCTAATATAAATAAGATCAAACTTATCTTACACATATTGGCTTAGTTTCATTTTGAATCTATGAAGTATCTTCATCTGGCATTTCATTAAAGATCTTCATCGCTCTGTACATCATTCATTTCTGAGATTTAGCCTAAATTGTTGTCACATTTATTTTACAATAATATTGGATCTATAATAAAACAATTCTTCCTCTGTAAAAACTCTTTTATTATATTTATATATATATATATCTTTTAACATAAATCACATACAGAAATTACCATAATTTATTTGTAAAGTCCAATAATAAGTAACATTAAAGTCAATAATCTTCGACCAATTTCCCCGCCAAAACCCTGAGTAAATGTTAATTAATTAATTCCCATACAGTTCACATTTACGGATTTGTTAATTTTCTTATAGAAGCAATACGGTATTGCAAATGTTGTATTTTTCAACCATATTAGCTGAAGTGTGTAAGTTACTTAACCACTATTTAAGTAGGAAGTAGTTAAACACAAGTATTATTGTACATCTAAGAGGGGAGGGTGAATATGTTCTACGCAGAGTCCTAAAGAGTAAGTGTGCAAAATTTAAATGTTTAGTCTTTTAATTCAATTTGGAATGAACGACATTTATATCAAGGAAAAGGGGTACGGTGACCAAGAGAGAGAGAGAGAGAAGAGAGATGGTTCCTATGTTTTACGCATTAGTCAAAGGGTTTATAGAAATGTATAGAGAACAGACAGACAGACATTTAGTTTTATATTTAGATATATAGATATTATAAAGAAAGTGTTTTCAATTTATTATTAGAATGAGGAAAAAAGTGTTCTCATTTTATATTTTTAAATTCTCTTTAACTAAGGAATAAACAAAATTCAATTTTTCGAACTTGATCTGGATTAACATTTTTTAATACAAATTAAATAAGTCAACTAAGAAGATATACAGAACAAATCTATTTATTCTGGACCTTTTCATATCAGGAGAAATCCAATACAAATCCCGGTAGCAACAAAAAAAATTTTTTTTTCGATAAATAGATTTATTATAATTACTAGACTGTCTTTTTTTCTTTTATTTGTCATGTATACGTGTACAACTAAACAATACATTTTTCCTGCAGCAGCTTCCTACACATGCAGAACCCTGCAGCTATGACTTCCTAGCTTGCTTGTTGTTCCCGAACGGAAGTAAGCACAGTGATCCAGAAGGAAGGCGTCCCCCTCACTATTGTATGGACTGCTTCACCCTCAGCTGTCCAGCGGGGACATCCTCGACGGCCAGCAGGGGCAGTGTTCCGGCTCTGCGGACCCTCGCCTGCGACGCACCCTGAGCGACTTGTCTGCTCGTTTACTGGCGGGCCACGTGACACACCGCATGACAGAATCAGCGCGACTCGTTGACGTATCAGCGCCTGACGACCGCAGCTGACCAGACCGGGTGCAGTTCTGACGAATGTAAAGCCGAAGATGACCAGTTAAATTCTTCTGTTCCTGAACCCCTCTTAATAGTATCAGTCCCGACCTCCCTGGAGCAGGAGATGGGTTTAAACCATCGGGAGCGAGGTTTACAAACCCCATCCTTTTTGCCCTCCGTCATAAAGACCAGTACACCAAAGAAACACATTTTCAAAAAATCATTCCATAAGTTCGAATAACCAACAAATATAATCTAAAACTATAAAAAGTTCATTCGTAAAGCAAGAGCCCTTGAGGTGATTTTTTTTACGAAAATGGCGTTCAAAAATGAACTAATATACTGCACCTCTCGAAACTAAAGTAGTGACAAGTGTATAACTTAATGTGTATGCAGTGCGACGTTTAGTTTAATCTAAAAATGTAAATACTAATACCTATCACGACGATCTACAAGATATAGATAATAACAGAATATTATTTTGCGAACTTTGAATTGCAAAACATCAGGTGCACGGACGTCAGCGTGATATTTGTTGAGCCGTATTTCAAGAATTAGATTAAATTAATCAGACAGTGCTTATCGCATCGTGCTTATATATTCCCTGAGACGGTATTGCTTCAGTTCATATCTGGTCTGTGCTAGTGTATATGAGTATATTCAAGCAGTGCTTTCAGCAGGGGGAGTGTTAGGACGCCGAGGACTTGCGACGAGACGAGACGACGCGATATGCTGCCACTTCTGCAAGGTGAAGCTACGTCAGTGGGCAACGTCCCGAGGAGCCGCAACATGCGCGACATGCTGGCCGAAGCCGGCCGACCGGCGCACGCCGCGTACATGACGGAGCAGGCTCGACTCGACTCTTTTCAAAACTGGCCAGTCCGCATGCGTCAGAAACCCGCAGTCCTGGCCGAGGCGGGCTTCTACTACCTCGGCAAAGGAGATCAGACCATGTGCTACCACTGCGGAGGCGGTCTCATGTACTGGGAAGACGAGGATGACCCCTGGGAACAGCACGCGCTGTGGTTCAACCACTGCTCGTACCTGCGCGTCATGAAGGGGAAAGACTACATTCGCAAGGTTAGCTCTGGAGAGGTATCTTTCGCTCCTGAACGCATGTCGGTATCGGAGCTGCCCTCTCCGGAGTCGCTCGAGCTGCAGGATACCGGCAAGGCGGAAAACGACTCCAAGCTCTGCAAGATATGCTATAAAAATGATTGCAACGTGTGCTTTGTGCCGTGTGGACAGCGGAAGGCGGGGGACGACACGGAAGCGGAGCACCAGCACTGGTCACCCGCGTGCTCCTTTCTGCTGCGCAAGCCGGTGGGCAATGTCCCGAGGAGCCGCGACGAGTGCGACATGCTGGCCGGCACCGGCCGACTGGCTTACGCCGCGTACATGACGGAGCAGGCTCGACTCGACTCTTTTCGAAACTGGCCAGTGAGCATGCGTCAGAAACCCGCAGTCCTGGCCGAGGCGGGCTTCTACTACCTCGGGAAAGGGGATCAGACCATGTGCTACCACTGCGGAGGCGGTCTCAAGGACTGGGAAGACGAGGATGACCCCTGGGAACAGCACGCGCTGTGGTTCAATCACTGCCCGTACCTGCGCGTCATGAAGGGGAAAGACTACATTCGCAAGGTTAGCTCTGGAGAGGTATCTTTCGCTCCTGAACGCATATCGGTATCGGAGCTGCCCTCTCCGGAGTCGCTCGAGCTGCAGGATACCGGCAAGGCGGAGAACGACTCCAAGCTCTGCAAGATATGCTATACAAATGATTGCAACGTGTGCTTTGTGCCGTGCGGACACGTGGTGGCCTGCATGAAGTGCGCCACCTCAATGAGGAACTGCCCCGTTTGCCGCCAACCGTATGTTAGTCTGGTGATGCTGTTCTTCTCGTAACTAGATGTGATTTGAAGATGAAGATATCTACAAATAAAAAAGATGGGGGTGGCTATCAACATTTATATAAAACAAGATTAAAGTACACGGAATACATGTCACATCAATATTCTTACTTAAATAGGACTAACTTGCTGCTGTCCTGGAACGAGGCGCGAACCACCGACCACTAGATCACAAGGCCAGCGTCTTAACCACTAGACCAACAAACAACTCTACTCTTCATCTTTTCGATATGTTAGTAATTCTTGTATGTATGACATCACGTCTATATATTTTTCTTTTTGTCTTCTTTCAAACTCTCTCTACGGTTTCAAACATGGACGCACCAGAATATTTATGTTTTTAAAAATAATTTGTTTTTTAATTATTTCACAGCTTTGTTTGATTGAGATTAATTATTTTATATTTTTGTACTGTTAGATATAACAGATGGACTCGTTTTGACAATTCGGTTGACTCAATGAACTATGATACAGAGAATATGTACATATTACTGTATCAAAAAAGTGTATAATGAAAGCTGTAATTAGATTGATTTGTAAATATTGTACATAATGTGGATAATGAAAAATGTAATTATAATCAGTACATAATCTAATTTAATAATATTTAAAGAGCAAGAAAATAAATATGTTGAGAGAATTTAAAACAAACGATTCTAAATTGAATTATATTTTTTGATTTGATTTTGAGTGGTGTGTTTTATTTATATTGTTTAAAATATATAATTGCAAAGTTACTGATATTTAATGATAATAAAAGCTATTAAAAAACACTTTTAAAATAAACATATAATATTTTTATATGGCACTGTTATTAATTTATTATATGCTAGTTACTGTAAACAATAAGTTTTATTAATATACAGTCCACTTCTCTGCACAAGTATACGATTACAAGAGAAGTGAAGCACGAAAGAAAAAATTGTATTGTAATAATAAACGAAATATCAAAAAACAATTAGCATTCGGTAAACTCATTTACTAAATAGAAAGTTCCAGTTAACCGGATATTAATTGTTTAAGTAAACCCATTCGTATTTAAAAAATAATATATTCCACATTAAATGTATATTTTAGAATAAAACCTGACCATTGTTGCCCGCTAGGAAGAATGTGCAATGGGGTGAAAATGGGACACCTAGAAATGCAGGAAAACGTTAAGTCGAGAAATAATAAATTATTGACTTGATCGAATACCGTTATCTAAAGATGATTCAATCCCAACCTATCACCGATCTAGTGACTTGATTCTAGTCACTACAACTATAATATTAATTAATTATTTTATAGAGGTCGACTCATCTAAGATAAGAAGCTAAATTAAATTAAAAGTTAAATAGTATAATAGTAAAACGAAAAAAAATACGCAATTGAATACATAAGTGGAAGATCCAGGATAAAAATAAATTACCTGCCTGTATATAAGTAGAGTAACGTAGCGATTCAATTGGCTTAGTAGTGTGTTAAAATTTTCATATATCTACATAGTTTTTTTGCAATATATATTTCAGTCACTTCCTTCAGACTTTTACCATCTACGATAATGGCTGGTGTGATTGGTATTATTTTATTTCCAATGTTTATGAATTTAGTTTTAGTTTAATGCTCTGTATAAATGAATATTAATATGGAAATATTACGAGAAGGGTATATTCTACTTGTTATTCATATACAAAATGCGAAAGTCAATAAAAATGGCGAGTTCTCCTCTGGTAGACAATCTCCACTCAAGACTCTCTCATCCGACATCTTGGACCACTTCACATCTCATTTACTGACAATCTGTCTGGGTCTGCGTTTATCTCGGGGCTATATGGCCGCCAAATCTTTTGTATCGAGGGAACAACCCCAAACACCCTCCACAAAAGAAATCCATCTACGAATTTGTAGTTTTGGGGTTTGATTTTATACACTGTACAAAAAAGATGCGAGACTCAGTCTGGGTTATTAAAAAAGGCACTCGAAGATGTGCACTGCGAGGGTGCAAAGCGTACGGGGGAAGACTGTAGATATACCGTTGCATCAACAATTTAATAATATAGAATTGAGCAATCGTTCTATTTACATTTTTGGCAAAAGTTTCTGAATTTTCCATAGTATCTGCGCATAACTTTCGAAATTGAGCGTATAGACTATATATATATATATATAAAAAAAAAACAACCGATATGAAGAGATTAACAGAGCACACTTTTTAAATTAATACATCTATCGTTCCATATGGGTTCGAAAATATGTCATCAAAAGTACTGTCTGCTGTAGCATAGTTGGTTAATGCACGTTCCCCCAATTGGAAAGAGATCCATGTTCGAATCCTAGTAGCAACAATAATATTTTTAAATACTTAAATACTAAATTATAAATATATACATATAAAATCAATTTTGTCGAAAAATATTGTTTTCGCGCTACCGGGAATTAAATTAAATTAATATTTAAAACATCACAGACCGTCCGTTCCGAATAATTACAACTTCACAATAAGAAGATTGATTTTACATGTATATCTTTCTAATTAAAACATTAAATTAGTATTTAAAATATCACAGAATTTCACAATGAGAATGAATGTGTTCTTGAATTGAACTTCGTATTTTATATATGAATTAAATATATTAATTATAAAGATATACATATAAAATCAATTTTATCGAAAAATATTGTTGTTGCGCTACCGGGATTCAAACCTGGATCTCTTCCCTAACCGGGGGAGGTGCTTTATCCAACTAAGCTACAGCGGCACTATTTTTAGCGACAATTTTTCGACCCTATATGTTACCTTTTTGAAATCAATACATTTAATCGTTCCATCATTTGACAGAGCCATCTACCTTATTTTTACAGAATCTCAAAATACCTTTAAGTAAATCTGATAGTAGACGCCAGAATTATCAATTCATTTTTATTAAATTTTGGACACATTGATACAACTTTATTATTTTTTCGTATTTTATATTTTCTGTTTAAACGTCATCATTGCGGATAACTAACTGTTGCATTTCATCTTTGTCAGACAAAAATGAAATGCTGCTGAAGCACATAGTTTATACGAGTGGCCTTTTTAACAATCTTTTTACAACCGTTGGCAATTTTTTTGAGATCAAATCTCACGCGTATTGAAAAAGCTTTCGCTTCAGTGAACGCCGGGCCTTACCGCATAGTGCGTTTGTTTCAATACAGAAACGAAGTGAACAGTAGTATTATACGTGCCGCACTCACTGGGGCGACACAAGTGGAAGCGAGGCTTTATAATATTTTATACAAATCTATACTTTTATTTGTAATTGTGAATATACATATCGAATGAATTTCCCACGATTTAATTGGCATTAGTTTGACAGGTTTCATTAACTTTCAAGTGTTTCGCAAGAGAAACAAAGATTTTTTTTAAAGTTATAACGAAACTTGGCATGTTGTTAACTGTATATGACGGTGAGCAGTGGCGCGGCAGTTGCCCGGTTGTACTAAATAAAATGTGACTGTGGATTCACCGCGGTAGCGAGTATAATAAATTATATAAAGTGTCAAAGTTAGACTGATTAAAGCGTGTATCCGCCATGGTAACATTATTGTATGGTCACTTTAATGTCGCGTATGTCGCTCGATATAACTTTTATTTATAGGATACTTCGGTCAGCTGATAAATCAGCTGATAAAAAAGAGCGTCAAAATTTTGACGTTTACAGATACTGAGTTGAATATGGATTCACCGCGGTAGCGAGTATAATAAATTATATAAAGTGTCAAAGTTAGACTGAGTAAAGCGTGTATCCGCCATGGTAACATTATTGTATGGTCACTTTAATGTCGCTTGATATAACTTTCATTTATAGGATACTTCGGTCAGCTGATAAATCAAATTTTTCAAAAATGTATTCGACACGATCGATCTCGATCTGTTGTCAATTCATCCAATTAGTGTTTAAATAAGTTGTTTGTGCGACGAATAAAAAGTGTCTCGCTGTCGAATGGCAAGAAATCTGTTATAATCAATAATGCGCGGGCCAGGGAGAGGTGGGAGGCGGAGGTAGGCTGGAGGGGGGACGCGGAGATTCATTAAATATGTATGTATTGACATAGAATATCATTCCTGACATTTTTTCCACGTGATCAATATACATGATTTGATATGTACCGCTGCTTGCATGTGGTGCTTTCTCAATAGCGCTTTTTGTAACAATGATTCGTGATGTCGCAACCGTTAATTATGTTGAATAGAAATGATAAACACAGTTATTTGTGATATTTTAAATATTAATTAAATATATTAATTAGAAATATATACAAATAAAATCAATTTTATAGAAAAATATTGTTGTTGCGCCACCGAGATTCGAACCTGGATCTCTTTCCAATCCGGAAAAGGTGCATTATCCAACTATGCTACAGCGACGATATTTTTAGCGACAGATTTTCGAACCTATATGTTACCTTTTTGATATTAATACATTTAATCGTTTCATTATTTGAAAGAGCCATCTACCTCATTTTTACGGAATCTCAAATGCCTTTGAGTAATCTGACAGCGAACGCCAGAATTATCAATTAATTTTTTATTAAATTTTGGACACATTGATACAACTTTATTATTTGGAGAACACATTATTATTGTAAAGTTGTAATTATTCAGAACATAGCGCTGTGATATTTTAAATATGAATTAAATATATTAATTAGAAATATATACATATAAAATTAATTTTATCAAAAAATATTGTTATTGCGCCACCGGGATTCGAACTTGGATCTCTTTCCAAACCGGTTCTATATTACCGGATGTATATCTTTCTAATTAATATAATTCATTCATATTTATTTATAATCGCTTTATTTATTGTCTCCTTTGAGACAGTTAATACATTTACATATCTAGGATCCCATTTAACAGAACTGACGAATCAAACCTCGCGTATGTCGGCTAGATGATGTCCTGAAAAAACAATGCTTACCTTCATGTCAGAATTCTCGACTACAACACTGCAACATTGGACAAATTTGAAAGAAGGTTCATTAGGATAATTTTTGAATTTGTGAAAAAATATGGAGCGTGGCGGAATACTTTACTACTTACTTACTTATACTTTATGACGTATATGATGACATGAGAAAGCGAAGACGAAGAAAACCAGAAAAAGACGAAGACAAGAAGAGGCAGAAGAAGAAGAGTCAAATCAGATAATATTAATAAAGACACCCATTCTCGTCAGCAATTCGCGTAATCAGCCCAGTGACGTAGTTTTGAGGAGGCCAGGACTCGTGCCAGGTTATGTTAATTTATGCTTATGCTTCTTTGATTTTATATATATTGTATTGAAATTAATTAATTAAATATATTTTTGTTTACGCTTCAATGTAGTGGAAGTTCTCGGGGTCTATGAGGGCAATTTTATGTTGATAGTTTTGCGGTATCGCCCTGTCACTATGCACAGTTGTCATAGTAACAGGACAGCAGGACCTCACAGGAGCTTTTGCTTATAAACGGTCCTGGGTAAGCGATGGGTTTGCCCTCATAGCCATGATGTTCATCTTCTTCCAGGGCTGCAATTTTTAATTTCAATACTTCTCCGGATGTTTCATTACACGTCTGAGATATTTAAGTTTTCGGATTTTTATTGTTTTAATAACTTATTTTTCTTTATTCATCCGAACCATAACATCTTCATTCGTAACTCTATCCATCCAGCTTATTTTAAGCATTCTTCTGTAAATCCACATCTCAAATACTTCAAGTCACCTTATCGTTTCTTCGGTAAGTGTTCATGTGTCTATTCCATAAAATAAAATCGAGGACACATAGCATCTGACCATTTTCATTCGTAATCTAAGGTTGTGATCATGGGTGCAGAACATGCGGATAAAGGTTGGACGAGCTTGCTCAATTTGATTTCAACAGCAGAATTCCATCTTTCATTTATATTGCAGCTCAGGTATATAAAACTTTGTACCTTTTCCAATTTATTTTCAGCTATATAAAGACTTTCATTGCCAGCTGCGTTATGTTCGCTAATGAGCGTATATTTTGTTTAAGTTGTATTAAGTTCTAACCCAAAGGTCACACGTGTGTTCACTGGCATAACAGTGTTCTATTTTTCAAATTTCTGACTTGTTACTATTTTGAAAAATGTACACTCAGAACAAACATGTTACAAATCCGCATTGCAAAGGAAATTGATATCAATTACCGATGTGTAGTAAACAGAAATGTACAAATATGGATTTTATATATAAGATAATATTTGTTATTGATGTGATTGTGACCTGCCATGTAAAAAACTGGAAAAATTGCATTATTTTTTAATATCTTATCTAATTATATTTAGTGATTATAAGACCATTATAGACGAACACATTCAGCAACCCGAACTGTGAGCTCTAATAACTCTAATATTGGAAGTGACTGAATGCTAAATTTCTAGAAATTTCTTTGATCCGAATAGCGAAGATAATAATTGCAATGTGCTAAGTCCGTGCATACCTGACATTTTGTAATCCAGAGGTGAACGGACTAAAATGCCGTCCGGGTTCGTGCGATTCACGCAAATATAGCCCCGGCTCATAATATCTTTTCAATTTCAGCTCCTGTTTGTTAATTCAGATTCAATAAAAATATTAAAAAGCCTAAAGTTTTGTTTAGTATATCTAATTGTTGGACTACAAATTATATAATATACAACGAAAATTTTGGTTATCATTCAATAAATTAATCATCTTAGTACAGTGACAGACAATCACCAACAGTTTTCACCCACCCCCTTAAGATAGGTCATTTTTAGTTATACTAGTATTTCACATGAATTTGATATATTTTTAAGTGGTAGTATTTGTTTTTATATAATAGATTATTCTGTTCTACGTAGGGGGCTTTAATTATATTTAACGTAGTATTGCAATTTAAGTGTATACTTTTTGATCCAAAATATATGTAAGATTCTGGATAGTATCGACAGATTCGTTATTTTTTTTATTTTAAGCCATGCCGGAGTTGCCTCGAGGTCGACGATTGGTGAACCAAAGCACGGCACAGAGAAGAATAGAAGTATCTCATCACGGTTGCCACGACTTACCCAGGAGTGCAGAGAAGTGTGTATTTTTCACGAAACAAATGCACATTCGGACATGTCACAAGACTCGGGGGATCAGCTCCCGTGGAAGATCGCTGACTAGATGAACACACATGGCGATGTCTTTCAGCATCAGAAATCCGGAGGAATACAAGTATAGTCAGGAGGACGGGGGTTGAAGAAGATAGTTGCGTAACTCGCCGTTCATTATTTATACAATTAATATTTCAGCCGTAATCAATCAATTCATTTAATAATTGTCTCGGATATGTTTTATCTGCCGACCGGTTTCAATGCAGTTTATCGACCCGCAAAAACTCGTTGACTTATAAGGAGCACTTAAAATTGTTTTTAAAATTATTATTAAAATTTAATACAATGCCAACTCTCCTCTAGAACGACAAATATGAATTAATTTAAATTGGCAGTTGTCATATTTTCCGAATTGTTTTGCTTACAAGTATGCAGTACCTGCTTCGCGATCGGGCTGTAATATTATATATAAGAGGTAGGGTGTGTGAAAAAATATGCGTTAAAACGACTTTCTACTGAGAGTAGGGTGCGTGCCGTGCGCGCGCTCTAAATGTAACATTTTTGATTTGATGAAATACTTCGGTCCATCGTCGGGCCTGATGTCGCTGAGAGGTCGGGTCGTCGGACAAGGAGACAGCTCAGAAGATTCTGAACAGCCGTGACAACCTGAAAATTTGTGTTCGAGCCCGGGGTGGCTATATTTTTCTCAGGATCCTAGAATGCAATTGAGCAATATTTGGAGCAGATGGCATTTAAAATCTTCTTCATCGTGTGATCGTTGCTGAGTATCGTGGTCTCCTTATACGAGATTGAGTCATGTTGATCGCAAAGAGGAGCCTATTAACTCCTTTATTTGGTCCATTTATCTTATAGGAGATTGTCCTTTGGCTCGCGTTCCCTCTACTGTCCATGTGATTGATACTTTCTCAGACTTTTGTAGTTAGAAATTTGTGCAATCAATTTGTAAAAAGGAGGAGAGCGGTGCTTATATTTTGCATAGAGTATTAAAAGCTACCATGCAAAATATGGTTAGGTTCTAAATTTAATAGAGAACATAGCTAAAGAACCTGGGACAAGGATTTGACCAGTTAGCGTGGTAGTCATCGTCCGTAGAGTGGATAAGGCACGAACAGAAGAAGAAGTGAGATTTGTCATCACGATTCTGATGTCAGGTTATTGTAGGTCTAATAGGGGAGAACGGTGCGAGCGAAGGAAGTGAAGAGCGAAGAAGATTCTGGGTAGGGGCAGCGGGGGAAATATTGGAGGTGGTTGAAATTGCGAGGGAACTTGATTACGTGGCGTGGATGGATTTATTAGGATTAAATATAAATAATGCGACAGAAAGAGATACGAATCTTTGTATAATGCATGGTGCGTGCGCATACATGTTACATCTATCTAAACAATATTTAAACGAGACTAAAAAGGTGAAATATTCAATCGCCATTGAATAATATGACATGGTCGGGTATTGCGGATGGCGACATGGTTTCCTTAGGCAGTCGCATCAAACTTTTAACCTGGTCTTCCACGACATCCGATTCCTTCTAACCACTAATTCTTCCACAATTTGATCAACATATTTAAGTATTTGGATACATGCAATTGAGGATAGATGTTGCATCTAGCCTCTTTTGTCCACACTCTCTGTGTCTATATTTCAGCACCATATAGAAACATTAAAAACAGTAACGATGTATGTAAAATTTGATCCAACCTCGGTGAGGGTGAGCTGTCCAGGGGTGACTTTATTTTCCTCAGGGTCGTAGAGTGTTAATTTTACAAATTTTGAAACGGATGACATCTGATGTAATACAATTTTTTATCGTGAGGAAGAGTGAGAAGTGGCCAGAGAAGTGTCAAAAGACGTATAGAATTTCACTGTAATTTTAATGTAGGTGTAACTCGACTTTGTTAATATTTCCCATAGGCGCATATAAATCAATCAATTTACATTATTAATTTAAAAACAATACAAATACGCTGGCAAATTTTAACATATTAACAATTTGACAGCCAAAATCAATTTTCTCCATCGCACAAAGGGAAACAAACACAAGGAGCGAAATCTTCAAGAGAACGCGGCGTAAAAAGTATCAGGAGGTTAGCGGATCGGGGAGGTGTTAGGTTTTCTCTCCGCCTTTGATGTGAGCTGCGTGAGGCAGCCGCGCGAGAGATTACCGCTGGAAACACTTTCAGATCACCTCCCCGATCGTGTGCCGCCCTGGTAGCGGCTGGGGTGGCGGAGGAAATTATTCCGTAAAAGCTGCTGCTGCGCTAATAAACAGTTGCGGTTTTAGGCAGAGGCGAATTACGTTCAATTCTCGTTCGTTATCCGTGGATTTTTACAAGACCAAATATAATTGAAATAATTTTTTGGTAGTTTTTAGAACTAAGCAATTAAAGTCTACTGGTACACAAATGGCGCTAATTGTAAAATAATGTTTCCGTTTATGTTGTTAATCCAATTATTTAATTTATATTTTTTTCCCAGAATTTTTAGTAATGCACAGTTTTTTTGCTTGTATGCACTGCACGCCCCTGCTCATTACTTACTATGGTTGTCGTCCTTGAAGTAAATATTAGTTTCGATAGTTCGAAGAGCAGTTGCAGTAAGAAAACCAGTAGCGTTACTGATACGGATGTCGTCTCTTCCACAGTCAGATGAAGGTTTAAAAACTGTAGAAGTATTATATATGTTGTTTAATATCTCATTGGTTACAGCATAACCTAAATCTGTACCCACTGCACGCTACTGGTAATGAGACAGACGGCGATTTATCAGTATCGCTTTTTCTGTTGTCTTCACTGCGCAGTCTACCGATGTCGTACCATGATAATATATAACTTAATACCTTAGTAGAAAATCGCTACATGGTTTAACTTGTCTTTGGCTA
This sequence comes from Eubasilissa splendida, assembly GCA_031772225.1. NCBI lineage: Eukaryota > Metazoa > Arthropoda > Insecta > Trichoptera > Phryganeidae > Eubasilissa > Eubasilissa splendida. The sequence continues at coordinate 30,629,018 of CM062853.1, read as the reverse complement.
ATGTTACATGTGATAAACTTTTAAATTTTGTTTGATCTCGACGGGCGGATGTACTGCTTAAAGAAATTGAACTGCATTGTCTACTAATAAACGTATCAATTTACTAGTGAATTGATCCAGCCAAAATATTGACACGTCTCCGCTCCAAATTCCGGCGGGCCATGGCCGGTGGAGTTTTAAACACACATCACATATTATAGCTTTGATGTCAGGCGCGGATTTTAAACAAAAGTTGTAATACGTCCAAAATTAAAATTTATTTATTTATTGTACATACATTGTACAGCTGAAAAAACCAGTGTGTTACATATATTTTTTAAAGCAGACATTAAAATGCATTGCCCAACTAGGCAAGCCTATTTTAGGGCAAATTGGCAAACAAGTCATATGATACATTAATTGATTAATTAATTTAATCCCGATAAAAAAAAAACACATCTAAGTCGGCATTTACCATCGCCGGTGTCACAATAGCCAGTCTGTAATGCTACCCTAAAACGCCGATAAAAACCAAAGACAAGGTGAATTATAATTAGAAGATTAACTAAAATAATAATATATATAATAATAATATTTATTGATAATCTTTTCGCATTTTGCAATAAATGTTACTCGGGTGTCTCTGTTCAAAGCGGTTAGAGAGATTATTTTATTTTTTACAGATTCAATGCTTTTACATTACAGTAAGAAAATATCTGTCTGCAGTTTAATATTTGTCAAAAACTGGTGAGAAATGTTTGGATATTTTAGCATTACGGTTTAAAATAGTTTTAGACAAAATACCGCATTCACTTGGGATTTTAAGTTCATTTTTTTTTTACCTGTTCATATTATTTCATTTTTTTAACCCTTCCCAAACCATGCTGTAACACAAGTCTACCATTATAATTAAACCTGTAATATTTTGGTAAGTACATGCAACATAAAATTCATATTTTAAATAACCCTAAAGAAAATATTAGCGCTTAATAATGACTAGTGACAAACCAATTATGAAAAGGGAATCGTACAAAAACAATTATTTTTTCCATTCAACCCGTTGTAAAGTTAATACGTTGGTAAATATACAATTTGTGATATAAAAGACAGAGAATCACACACTATTTTCACAGTGAAAAGAACAACAAACATACAAATATAATTGTCTCTTTCTCACTAATTAAATGAAGAGAGATAAGAAGGAAGGACACATTGTATACGAATTAATGAATGCTCTAAATTATGTTATTAAACATTTTTTCAAAATTGAATGCTCAATATTTAGTGTAAATTCGTGCCATTTAAGCTAATAAAAACATTTTTTCTAAGTGTTATTTACTGTAACACGAGTTGACAGCATGGCTGCGTTCGGGTATTTCATGTCATGGTATGCTAAAGGTTAAGTTGACCGTTTGACCTCATATCAAAAAAGTTCACGAACACGAAGATATTAGGATAAGTCGGGAGGTATAACAAGCCTGGACCATATACAAAATGGATGTGTCAAAGGCTGCTTCAAGATAGCGTACAGACTGCCCAGGCATGATGGGATGCGGAAAAGTTAAAACGTCAAACCATTTTTCTTAACAAGACCGAAGCTAATTCTAAAAACAAGGTGATATTAGCAAAACAAAAATGCAGTTTAAAAACTAATTGTGCCATATATAGGTTACTATTTTCTTTTCTTTATTATGCCTATGAAGAGGCGCCACAAGGTATTAGTTAACTAACTGCCGGTACATAACAAATAAAACTTAACTTTATAATGTATTATCAAAAGCTTTGCAGATTCTAAACATTATTACACGCGTTGCCTCGTTAAGTGGAATCAAAGCGGGAGTGCACAACTCTCAAAACGATTCCGAGACACGGTGGGATCCATTGGGTATTCTTCAACACACGGCAAAATAATTCTTTCATGTTATGTTTTTAGCTTGTTGCTAGAAGAGATGTAGATATGGAAATGAATGGAGAGCGATGCTCAATCATGAGCACGTTGACTGAAAGAAAGAGAAACAATGTTCTATGTAGGTACGACTTCCGCGTTCGTCCTAGAAATTTTAATACTACTAAAGAAATAAACAATTTCTATTTTCTAAATGATCTATTCAAAGCGTTAATAAAAATGATGGTATCGTGACAAAAGATCAAACTAGCTTTGACAAACGTCACTTTCAACACCGCGACTTAAGATAACAACTTTACACTGCGTCAATACGGCCGTTGAAAAAATAAACACCGGATAATGCCACTGTGTTTAGTTCACCCCCGCTCCGGGTCCATGTTTGTTGTTAAATTTAATCCCCGATAGGGTGGCTAAGTATGGGCAAACACAGCCAGGCTTTCCCGGGACCGGGGGTGTTATCACTCGATCCCGGGCGATCCGGGGGGCGGGAGGGGTCCTCCTCTACGGTGGCAAAAAACACTTTGGCGAATGTTTTGACGTCTTCTCCGCGGCACTAGTGTTGGCTTAGCGGGGAGGCGAGCGTAAAACTGTGGACAGACGAGAGTCGGTGCTCTGCAGACACGTGAACTAGCGGTGATGCTGCTCTTCGAGTTCATCGCAGACTGGGTGGACTCGGTGAAACTAGCTAACGAGCGAGATGAAGACGACCAATATAGAGATCCTGTTGTTGCGGATGAGACTTTTGGCAAATTTGGGTGGAAGCTATTGGACCTGGCGCCATCGGACCGGGGATGCTCAAGAAATAGGCGGTAGATTTCTTCAACGAGGGGACAATCGAGTTCATCTCCCAGTCTCAAAAATACTTGAACGTCAACGGATCACATTTAGTAGAAAGATTTTTTGATTTTCGATAAATAGTTAAACTGTTATTTTAATACAAATTAAATTAATCAACTAGAAAGATATACAGAAAAAATCTAAAATCTAAATCGAAAAAATATTTGCAATTTTTAAATATGTCCAAGAGCACACAATTACTAGATTTTCACCTACAAAGGCACTGTTATTAAACAAATAAATAGATATCTCATAGAGACGAAGCTATTTTTTAAATTATATTTAATGGAAAGATATGGAAGTATTTAATATATAAAAAATGATTTTTCAGGCGTATTCCAATAAAATGTATTCTAAAAACCTCTTCCTATCTTGGGAAATGTGTCAACCATTCTCCTACAGCAAGCATTTATTATTCCATTTTTAAAAGCAATCAACTTTATATTGTTAAATAAATATTTTTTCAATAAATAGATTTTTCTGGTTCTTTCTAGTTAATTAATTTAATTTGTATTAAAAATGTCGCGGATCTATGTTCTGCAACTTCACAGCTAAAAACGGTTCTCCTTAAAAATTAAAAATATTATTTTAATATTGATAATATAATCTATTATCCAAAAAAGGGAGGTGATCTAACACAATATCAAAAATCAGATTCTTAAATGGAAAGTTATATTTTTTCAAGTATTTTTATTACCTGTCACAATATATTTGACGTCAAATATCTCAGTTTGAGTTGAGAGCAAAACATCTGTATGATGTGATTTAAATGCACATTAAACTGATGAAATAGCATTATTCCATTATCATTATATAATGATGATTATATTCATATATCTGTAATTCTTACATTATTATCTAAAGATAGTGTTTTGACAGCTATGGTTTCTGTATCAATATCGTAGATAAGAGATGTTGTTTTTTTCTTAAATTGAACGTATATAATATCAGCGTACTGTTAAAGCAAATGCATAATAAATGACAATATTATTATTAAACAGAACACATTCTAATTGTGAAGTTGTAATTATTCATAACATACGGTCACAGACCTTCACAACTTCACAATTAGAATGTGTTCTCCTTAATAATATAAGTTGTATCAATGTGTCCAAAATTTAATAAAAATGAATTGATAATTATGGCGTTTGCAGTCGGTTTACTCAAAGGTATTTTGAGATTCCGTAAAAAACAATGTAGATGGCTTTCAAATAATAGAACGACAGATGTATTAATTTGAAAAAGTGTAACATGTAGGTTCGAAAATTTGTCATCAAAAATACTGGCGCTATAACACAATTGGTAGTGTACTTCCCCGGATTGGAAATAGAGATATAACATATAACAAAAACAATATTTTTTTGACAAAATTGAGTGTATTAATTAGAACCCGGGGAATTATTAGAATTAATTAGAATCCGGGAAACGTGCTTTAACCGATTATGCTATACCAACACAGTGCATTGACGATAAATTTTTGAACTTATACGTTACACTTTTCAAATTGATTCATTATTTGAAACCCATTATCTTTATTTTTACGGAATCTCAAATACCTTTGAGTAATCCAATAGGAGACGCCAGAATTAATAATTCATTCGGATAGGAAGAGATCCAGGTTTGAATCCCGGCAGTAACAAAAATATTTAGTATTTAAAATATCACAGAGCTATGTTCTGAATAATTACAACTTCACAATAAGAATGTGTTCGCCTTAACAATAAAATTGTTTACAACAAAAGGATTCCTACGCCAGATTGAATTTTGTCAATAATCTGAATGTCAAGTTTTCTGGGCTGCTTTACCATCTGAGACGTTTTAAATCCCGTTGCAGGATCTGTCACCGGTGCTGTAAATGACGATGTATTTATGCGCATCCCTTAAAAAATGTGTAAGTTGATAAAATATGCATCCCTCGGACGTTGAACGATAGCTTTAACGAGGGGACGCCGACGCCGACGCCGACGCTTGATATTTACGTTGCATGATTGCCGAACAAATCAGGCGTCGCGTCGCATGATTGTAACATCAATTATTCAATGGCGCGTGATGGAGTCATGTCGGGAGCGTGCCGGAGTTTATTCAGAACAAACACGGCGAGCTGTAGGCTCTTTAAATTCGGCCCAATGAATATTGATAGCGTCAGATTGCGCCTGTATTAACGTAGGCACCTAGCCTAACCTTCGAGGTACCTATTTTGAATATATCTATTGGATTTCAAATCAATTTGATTTCTATTCGAGGAGGGTGGGTCTAGTTGTTACAAAGAACGAAAAAAATATTTGATCTGTAAATTATTACACCGTGTAAAGGCGTAATCAAATGTGACGTTTTAAGATACGAGAAAAAAAAAGATTAATTGTATAAAAGCAGTGAATGATGAGGTATTATCGGGCAGATTTCGATAAAAATGCAATCTATTCCAATGTGCTGTGATGCGACGTGAGAATAATAAATAAGAAATTGTAGAATGGTCATAACGATAATGCTAAACCAGCTGCAGAATGTCGTGCAAGTGTGCGGTTATCGCGTCAACCAAAAAAAATAATGAACTCCTATATTTTCATTGACTTAAGATAGATTTCGCTAGAAATACTATTCGAGTAGATCTCAGGTCGCAACTTGCGGAAAATTTCAATGCACCTTAGGTCGATCATGACCAGGAGACCTCAAAAAATTATTTTTTATTGGCTATACAATGCTTATACTTATACTATGCTAAAAACTAGTACCTACCCATACAAAGTACAGTGCCGTTTATTAACAAATGAAATTGTAATATTTAAAAATAATAACATTTAATTCCTTCCTTCCTTCCCAGAGAATATTACACACAATACATACACGCGATGTTTACACATAATCATGAGAGTAGCAATGTTTTATTTTTTATTCCCGGTTCCTCAGAATGGTATCATTTTACTCTTGAGATATGCCTAATTGTATTTGTGTCGTATATCTTGTGGAATAAGCTAGTTAGTCTTCTTCTTCTTCTCCCCGTGTTGTTTAATAAACGTCGGCTCTAAAAAGCTCTACAGTAGACTGGCCAAACCATTGTCATCCAGGGTCTCGACTTTCTGTAATTTTTCCCTGCATTCTCTGTACGTTTTATCATACATCCGGGATATTCAAGTTTTATTCGGGTTTTTAATGTTTTAAATACTTATTTACTCTGTCCATCCAGCTGATTTTGAGGGTTCTTATGTAGATCCACATCTCAAATGCTTCATTATCATTGTTTTAAATTCATAAAATAATACTGTAAGCGCGTAGCATCTGACCATTCGCATTCGTAATATACATTTACATCAAGATTTCAATAGAAGGATCGCATATTTAATTGCAATACTTTGTATAGTCTCCAATTTCATTCCAGCTATATAAATACTTTCATATTTTTAAGAACACATTATTATTGTGAAGTTGCATTTTAATTTGTATTAAAGTCTTTCATTGTCAACTGTGTTCTGTTTGCAAATGAGCATATACGTGCCCATTATTTTGAAAGTCGTCAAAGTCAAGAAATTGAAAAAAAATTTTTTATCAATTATTTTGCGTCACATTGTTCTAAATTAATACAATTTTGAAAAATTTGAAGCGTTATATTCAGTGTATTGTTACGACGTTCATTATAGATGAGATAGAGTGAGTTATTTCATTATAGATAAGATAGAGTGAGTCATTTCAAATTCAAACGTAAATGTTATATTTTCTTTTAAGCTACATGAAATATCATGTCGAAATAAATTATAAATCTAGTAGACTAAATAAATTTTGAAACAGTGTTGTGTAATATAAAAATATTTATGAATCAATTCAAACGCAAAAATTAAAATATCTCGAAACGAAAGAAACATGACTTAGACCACTTTCATAGTAATAGACACATGTTTTGTTAATCATTCTGTTCGATGTATTATAATAATTATATAGAGTATTAAAATGAAGTGTAAGCGCGCTAATTTGCCGCAGTTAGCTCGTTTCATCATCATCGCTTACCCCATCGAGAATGAAATGAGATTTGCTCTCCGCTTCAAGACGGGGGCCGTCGTCCAATTATCGCCTTTGTGCGCGCCGCCTTGTCATAACCCGCCGCGCCACGCGCCCTGCACCCCTACACCCGCCCTGTCGCTCTCCACCCCCGCGAGACAAACTTGACACAATTCCTAAGTAAATTTAAAAATACGGCCAGTTTGCATTCGGTAGTACCTGTGTAAAAACCAAAGAGAATGCGTATAATTAGAATAGCATTATATATATATATATATTAAATATGAATTAAATTTATTAATTATAAAGATATACATATAAAATCAATTTTATCGAAAAATATTGTTGTTGCGCCACCGGGATTCGAACCTGGATCTCTTTCCTAACCGGGGAAGGTGCTTTATCCAACTAAGCTACAGCGACATTATTTTTAGCGACAATTTTCGACCCTATATGTTACCTTTTTGATATTAATACATTTAATCGTTCCATCATTTGACAGAGCCATCTACCTTATTTTTACAGAATCTCAAATACTTTTGAGTAAACTGATAGCAGACGCCAGAATTATCAATTCATTTTTATTAAATTTTGGACACATTGATACAACTTTATTATTTAGGAGAACACATTCTTATTGTGAAGTTGTTTAATTCATATTTAAAATATCACAGACCGTCTGTTCTGAATAATTACAACTTCACAATAAGAATGTGTTCTCCTAAAAAAATATATATATATATATACCTCTTTATTCGATAGAATAAAGAAAGGATCACTGAGATGGTTTGGTTATGTGGAACGTGCGATCCAGAATAGTAAAATACGTAGATACCTGACTTAATTACGAGTCGAAAATGTTGAAGGAATATTTGCCCAATCTCAACCGTGTCAGAGATACAGGCATTTAAAAAAAATAGACCCGTGTTAAAATATTTTACAAATTCAATAATATAATAATATTCAAAAATAAATAAATCAGATATTCAGTTCAGGGGTGAACCCGAGACAAATTTTCAAATTTTTCTAAATCCCTTTAAAAAATTCATAACGACTATTTCAAATACTTCGGAAGTGTTCTGACGGAAAGTTCCTGGACGAACGGTGAACCCTCGCGGGGCCGAGCTGGCCGGGGACTTACGGCACCGAACGCCAACTGAATTGAGAAGGTTTACGTTCAGTTAGACAAATTGTTGCAAATTTGATTTTTGTCAATGGAATATTGGGGGAAGGGTGGCACCCTCCGCGCGCAGCCGGCTACAGGGGTGCATGCGGAAAATATTTTTACGAGTGTCTTCAATTTTAGACAAGATTTTAATGTTTTAAAAGGCACCACATTAATACGAACAAGATCAGAAATTTTTCTTTTTTTTTATTGCACTAGACGTTGTAATTTAATTCAGTGCTTTTTTGCAAGTAAAAAGATTCTGGTACTTGGGTACTAAAACTTGGAAGGTGGTCACAATGGTCGATAGATAGATGTATTGCGTCCAGCTGGAGAGACCCCGGAGCCAGCTGTGAGGATGATCCAGGTCCGGAGTTGTGTCCTCATCTAATTAAGACCATTATGTCTGACATGAAGTAGGAAATACTATCGAGTATTATATAATATATTTTGCAAAAGAGTCTTTTTTTTTGTACAGGATGGCCCAAATGAGACTGAAGTTTTAAAAATATCCATAACTTTTTTGACTTTATGAATTTTTCTTTTTTTTCTTTATGTTGTTTATAAAATTTTATTGGAGATATATCATGGCTACTTATGATGTGAAAAAACGTGTTATTTAATTTAATTTTAAAATTATTACTTTTAGTAAGGTTTATTATCTCAACTGAACGAAAGTCATTAGTCTCCCGTTTATAATACTTAATTTCCCATTTTGAGGTACAAAGCTCTGTATCGCACAGAATTGCGAGGTCGCAGCTGAGCCGCCAATTAATTGATATGATAAGACACGTGTCAGTAATTTAAAGGTGTAATCATCGGCGTGGCGCCGAAAAACCCGTGGGATAGATTTCGGGAAAACAATGACTATCATTCTTAGTAAAACGTCACAGCGGCGCCCTGTCGCTATGTAGGTACTTGCATATGAATGAATGTATGTATTGTTTGTATCTGAATAAAAATAGGGTATTCTGCGGGCGATTGTGTTGTGTCGCCGTAGTGTACCGATGTTGAACATGTTTTGGGTTTCATTTCTTTCCACCTCATAATCATCATGGGTTGAGAGAAGCTGAGATCGGCGAACAGGGCTCAGTGACAGATCTTTCAGGAAGAAGTATTCATCGAAGCAGTTGTGGAGGCTGTACAGCAGAGCGCACATGACGATTCATGTCTCTATTCGTCGTCGTTCTACTCAATTTGGCATCTCCAGAAAATCCCCGCAACGAATTTTGAAATAAAATTGTTACAAAAAAACAAAATAGTATTTAAAAGGCTTGTTAGACGACCTAATTGTTATAAAATAAACAAACGTAAAGTAGGAGAACTGCGAGTATTATCGTATCGGAGATTCATATAAAAAAATATAGCCCGCCCGTTTTCGTGGCACGGTGGTACGTAAGGCACACGCATCGATATTACTCCTCAGCGAAAAATTCCCAAACTATTACTGATGGCAAATTAATCCGGGGACGTCATCGACGGATCGGGCGCGTTTTTTCACCGGCCGACGTATCAGATGACCAGCGCACATGCTGGCTGATGAGGCTCCAATTCAATTAGTGGCCAGAGGACCATCGCGACGGCGGCATCAATCAAGAGTGGCAGCCGTCAGGACGAATGGATCAGGAATGCACCTTTTTGCGAGTTTTTTTTTCCGAACACCGGCCGCTGCATAACGAATTTAATTTCTCCGCCGACCCGGCCAGTTTCGCTGCTTTTTTTGCCAGCCGCAAGTGGAATTAAATTGTTTTAGATGGGATTTTGATATCGTACAAATAATGCTTGTATCGGAGCATCGGAATATATTACACAACAGTTTTATTTGATCAATTTCAATGACATTTTGATACTGCAGTATTGTTTTATTGAGTACGTCTTGAATATTTAAATTTGTGTTAATTATTATAGGCCAAAAAATTGAGTGTCAAGTATGAACAACGTAAATTTTTCCACTTGGTCGATCCAACGATTGGCATATCTTGGAGTATGTGGCTTACCACAACATGCTTCTCCAAGATGTTCAAAAAATTGAACGATTCGTATCAGGTAAATGGTTGAGAGGCTGTCCTGTAACTGTAATGTAATGAAACTAAGAAGGCTAATGTAACCAGAACTTCTAAGTTTATTGCCAACAACTCTGTAACCTCGAGGCAGCAATTAAAAAAAACGGCATTTAGTGATTTTTCAGCATGATAATGCCCGTCCGCATAATACTAATATAAGAAATCGATTGATAAGTAATTCCACATCCGACCTATTCTCCTACGTCAGTTTTTCATATTTTCCGCTCTCTATCTAACAATCTCAGAGGAATCTCGCCTGATCGCACATACATTTTTTATCGTGTATTTGTAAATAACACAGACAAAAGTGCAGCAAAGTAGCCAGGATAAGGCTGCATCATTGCACAATAGTATTATTATTCTCTCATGTTATACATTTTCACGTGTAATTGCCTTGTATGTTTCATTTTCTATTTAATTATGTTTTGCCTCGTTTTCAATGAGTTGAATATTGGTTTATTTGGTTTGTTAAATATTATTCGTATGTTATAAACATTATTATGTGACAAACTATTTTTTGGCTGTACAGTATATATTATATGTGTCCAAATAAATTTAAAAAAAAAATCTATTAGAGATGGTACCTACTGCGTTCCACTAAAAATATAATAAGTTAGTGAACTTAATAGCATTTGTATTATACATTTTTACCTATAAATATAAATATCAGTAAAGCTCATATTACTCTCTCTGGCGGTGTTACAGGATCAGAAGAAAGATTTGAAATTAATACATCTAGATAATTAGACAAAAAACTTTATTTAAACCACTATTTATTAATTCGTAATCATGTTTCGACCCCTATGGTATCTTCTTCAGGAAAAAAAGGAGACAATTTGAAAATTCTGAATAATTGTTATAAATAATAAGTCTAATTTTATTTACTATTATTTTATTTATTTATTTTTCATGAACAGATTATCAAGTGGTCATTAGAGCCAATAGGATCTAGACCGAGACTAGGATGGGAGATGATGTCGAGACAGACCTGCAAGAGGTAGGCAGGTGCCGGGTGAACTGGACCACGGAGATTAAAGGACGTGCGGCGCTCCGTTGTGATTGCGGTCAGTCCCATGAGACCGTTGAAGAAGAGGAAGAAAAAGAAGACGTTATATTAGCAATAACAATGAATGATAGTATAAAATACACGCGCTTGTGTGATATCTAGCAATGAGGCACTCACATAGTCTTCTTAATAAAATAATTAGTAAGGGAGGGGAACGAGATTGAAATTGTGCCCTGAGGATGTGAGGAAGGGCTGATTCGTCACGGAAACGCTGTACAGGCGACAGGTATAAATCACCGAGCGCTGGAAAATAATTCCATATAAAATGCTCGGGAAAGATTGATAGATTCAAAACGCATCAAGCGATGTGGTTTATTTCGGCTGGCTTAATACATTGTTGCAACTTTTTCCTCGACCCAATTGAGAAATGATTCCTTCGATGGTTGTATTTTTTGCGACTCGCGCTAATGAAATAAATAAAACAGATAGTCATATCTTATAAATAAAATTCTTATGTCTGTTCGTCACAATTTGAATGGGAAATTAATTCATTTCATAGAAGAGAATTGTCGAATTCCGTTGAAAATGTATTATATGAGGGATGTCTGAAACAAGACATGTTTTTTCAAAATTTATTTTTACTTTTCTACATTTGTCTCCTTGTAAGTCTATACAATTCTCCCAGCGATGCTTCCTTCTCTTTAACCCGTCCTAATAGTCCGTCTTTAATTTGTGTTGGCGTATTGCCTTTCAAAAACGAATACTTAATGACAGCTCGATACTCGATTTTTTCCATTTTCACAAAAACACTCACATCGACTCACTCAAACAATAACTGCACATCCAAAATGGCTGAAATTTCGGTGAGTACTTAACAAAGCGTGTGAAAACATGTTCCCCAACTTTTGCCAACGAGTGCTGCCGTCTTCATGTTGGGGTCGGAAATTTTTCAGACAACCCTCGTATAAGACCTTTCTTAAGATATTTTTTTCAAGTTTTATTCGTTTTACTTGACGCCGGATACATGACATTGAAAAGCGTTTGTGTTATTTAGTTTTAATATGGAAGACGATCCAGTTCAGATAAAGTAACGCTCAGATAAAGAATGACAACAAAAATGGCGAGCTCGATAAAGTAACGACACAATGTTGGTAAACCGTTACTAGACGTGTATAAGACAAATTCATATTGCAGTGTTTCAAAACGGCACATCGAAGGTTTTATGAAAATTCAAAAAGGAAGAAGATTTTCACAATACCGGTTTGTTTTTAATATAAAATATAAACATAATTTGCATGCGTTCTTTTCACTGAGAAGTATGATATGTCGGAGATGTCAGATGACACCGAGAGGCGTAGAAAGGGGCTATATTAGCTACGTAACCTCAGAAAGTGCTTGCAGGATAAATCAGCATACTGCAACTTGGCTGCCGACCTTTGATATAAGTCAGAACAACGTATTTATACTCTTTGAGGATACAGATGTGTAGCAAATACATTTATAATAGAGTAAAAAATTAAGAAAGTAGTAAGAAATGTATAAATGATCTTAGCATAGTGAATTGGATTCAAAAATATCACTTTGGTGATTTGGTCATGTACAACGAATGATTGTGAAGAGATTGGCAAGAAAGATACAGGTATGACGCAAGTATTGTTGGCACCAGAAATAGGAGACATCCATGGAAGAGAAGCCTCGATAATCGTCTAGCTTGCATGAAAAAATGTACAATTGTGTGTTAGGATAGAAGAGTGTGGCGCTCTATAATCTCTACCCCCGCGTGGAAACGGCGTGATGGTAAATTTGTTAGTTATGTTAAAAACTAAATCATTTTACATTTGCGTTAACACATCAGAGAAGTGCATATCTGATGTGATCAGCCGACAATCAGCAAGATGGCGATGATCAAATTGATGAGGCTGATTAAGAGGCCTCGGCTTTAATCCGGCTCGTCGGGGCTATCGCACCATCTCTACAGGAAGCCGCGTGGTCCAGATGACCGAGATGCTTCAGATAATAACGTGTTACGCGGATAAATCAGGACGGACCGTATCAGAGGTGTATTGATTGATCTTCTATCTCTCCTGCGAGTCAATTATACGAATTGATTAATATAATAAGTTCTAAAAGGAATTGATTTTCACACATCGTGCGAGTGTTTCGTTTGGTGTTGATGTAATCCAGTGTAGACCGAACTATTAAAGCCAAATTACGTGATGCTGCGTTAACTGCGGCCGCTGGATAAGTTCGAGGTCTCGCCATCGGGTATCATCGGCAACAACTTACTGATGAATATTTGGGACAAATTGAAAATTACCTATATTTAAAATCATATTTTCAAGTAGTATTGTTAACTGCCTTTCTTTATTTGCAATGTAACATACATGAAAGCAATATAATACATAGCACATTTATTGTTAGTTTTAAATATGCGCACTGACGAAGCTTGAGCTAAGCGAAATCGGTTGGCGGAAAGTGATTGTGTTTTATTTCGTTTAATATGTCAAACCGCAATGTGATTGCTTTCTACGAAAATAGAAAATGTTTAAATAATATTTTTTATTTTAAATATGAATTAAATATATTAATTATAAATATATACATATAAAATCAATTTTATCGAAAAATATTGTTGTTGCGCCACCGGGATTCGAACCTGGATCTCTTTCCTAACCGGGGAAGGTGCTTTATCCAACTAAGCTACAGCGACATTATTTTTAGCGACAATTTTCGACCCTATATGTTACCTTTTTTTTTTTTTGATATTAATACATTTAATCGTTCCATCATCCCGGTGGCGCAACAACAATATTTTTCGATAAAATATATTTTATATGTATATCTTTATAATTAATATATTTAATTCATATTTAAAATATCACAGACCATCTGTTCTGAATAATTACAACTTCACAATAAGAATGTGTTCTCCTAAATAAATTTTTTATTTAATTTTCTTCTAATTATCTCAATTTAAATAGACGCATTTAATAGATCCAAGATACTTCAATTATACTGTGGTGTAAAATAAAATCCAAAATGGAATAAATTCAAGACTCTTCGCAGCCCTCGATTAAGGTCCAATTATAAAAAGTGCGAGATGATACTAATACCATCGGCAATTCATCATCCTCCCTCTCCCTTCACTTTTTGCCACATGCACGTCATTAATTAATATTTTTCACGGAAGAAATTGATTTAAAATACAGGGTGATCCACACTCAATCGTCATTTGAATTAATTTTTGCATAATCGAGACCGTATTCCACCAATAGCAGGTCGGATATTAAAACTTAAGTGCTTGGATTGTTACAGGAACGTTGTTTATCACAACATAACCTCAAAGAAAAAAGTACAGAGGTGTTGAATCACACGATCGGGGCGGCCAATTAATGTCTTTGATGAGAAATTACGAGTAATAACTCGATTGTTTCCCGTGTGACACGTAACCCCATCCTACTGAAAATAGACGTCGTCCAAAAGCATATCGAACTTGACGAACTGTTTTCGAATTTTTTGTAGCAAATTAATGCGTTACTCAATTGTATATCAACTCTTTTTGTTAAAGACGTAACGCCCGTAGTAAAATTCTTTTGCGGGTTGTTGATACATCAAGTTTACTACTGTCAAAGCGTAGATGGAGATGTCTATATAGGTGTGACAAATAATCATGAAATATGCTTTATTTTATGTATTATCTGTGGATTTTTCGCCTACGCGTTTGATATCTGTCACTTAGGTGATGAAATTTTTTTGTATTATGTGTAATAATGTATATTAAACAACGAGATCATCATAGAATAAACTCTCATCACTAAAATAGCGGGTGATGTCAGATGACTTTTGGAACAGCTGTGAAGAGTCCGCCATATTTAATTGTAGATTCTCGTTTTTACTATCGGATATCGCAGAGTAAAGTGAGATTGTGAGAAGTTATTGAGAAGAAAATATTGTTTTAGTAACGATCAAAAAACACGTTTTCGCAAAAAATTGACTTTAGTAACTTTATATACTAAAGTAAAAAGTCACTACTGATCATACGACCGTAGCCCATAGATTTTATTTGACAGATGTCACATGTGACGTTTCTAACCCTAAAAAAGAATAGTAAAATAACTATTGAGCGGATCATCCTCATCGATTTTTTTGTGGCGGGGACAATCCTGGGCACAACTTCAAGCCGAAGAAGACCTGGAGATGGATAGATGCGTTGCATCTATCTAGAGACACCTTGGAACCACCTGTGAGGGCAACCCAGGACTGAGAGACTTGTAGAAGTGCTTTACAAGCCGAGTCACATCCGATTAAAGCGCTATATCGACCCCTCCTATGAAAAGTATCGTAAGGAAAAAATGACATTTTTAATCATTCTAGTATTTGATACTTAGTTACGTGGCAGAATAAAAAAAAATATTGATATATTGAATATTATGATGTAGTTACTTATAAATATAATATTTTAAAAAGCCATTTAAAAAGGTATCAAATACGTTCAAAATACTAGAACGATTAAAAATGACATTAAACAAATATCAGATATCTCATAGAGACAAAACTATTTTAATATATGGAAGTATAGGTTTTAAATACAAGGCTCGCGACCTGTCTTCGGCTGGCTAATGATCACTTTATATTAATATATCGTTCATCCCTCCCATGTTGTATATATGTTAATATGTGGACTCGCTTCGAGTACCACCACACCATCGCCATCTATGGACCAAATTTGATCATTTTGCCAATTTTTTTCGTAAACAGCATATATGTCATCACTATAAAAATCTGATTTTTTGAAATTATTTTAAAGCAATATTCTTTATCTAAAAAATGTTTTTTTTAAACATATACTAGAATGCTCCTGAAAAATCAATATTTTTCAATTTTCAGTATATTATATTAGTTTGGGGGTTAGGACGGTGGTTAAATGAAATACATGTGATTGGCGCGTGTTGAGGTTTATTGTGACAATGAATAAAAACAATGAAGGCAGATAGAAATGAATACAGTGAATGAAGATGTAGGAAATTATGAAATGAAATGAATTGTGAAACGCTGAAACTGGAGAGACTGTTTGGCGGTGAATTGAGCCAGACTTGTGGCAGCAGCCGGCGGCGCTGTCGCTAGCGTCGATGCCGACTGAGATGGCGGTAGATTCGAATTACGACTTGAATACTTGAATAAGTCCAAGGACACACAGTTACTGGATTTTTACCTACAAATGTACTGTTATTAAACGAATATCAGATATCTTGTTTCCTAGAATTACTACTCTTTAATTAGAAAGTACAGCAGAGGTCGCCGAGTTTATTTAAAAAAAATTACAGTTACTTCTCGATTAGATATATCTCCCGTTGCGTAGCAGATAAAAATGTTGCCCAACTGCACCAGCTCCAACGTGTTTAAAATCCGTTTGACACGAAAAAGTCCCGACACAGGCGCTCCCGACCATTATACCCGAATCGGGCTTAAATTCCACCCGATGAGCCGACAATTCCTCCCGAATAATCGCCGACTTGATACCTCTGTCGCGCGGTACGTGCGTATATGAAACCGCAATTAAACTAATTATTTCAGAGCCGAGACCCGAACCGCGACGCAGTCGAGCAAGCAGGAACCTGTAATGACCGAGATGTGCAGAAATGCTCGCGATGCGCGTCCACCGAGGCCGGTGCTGTGAGGATAACGGGCGCACTGCCCGTTTGGAAGGTTTCGATGTGTGCGAATACTTTATACGCGATCTGTCTAATTTGGTAAATTGAGGCAAAGTTTTGAGCAACTGTATGAAATATAGTTGCTTTTATAACCCCCTTGTCTCGAAGTATCTCTGCAGCTCTCAGCTCGGAGAGTAGTTGCAGTATAGTAGCATTAAAATAATGCCAACCAGGCTGCAAAGACAGGTAAGCTGTAGGATAGCCAGTAGCGTTTTTGATTTGATCGGTCCATTGAGTTGGAAATCGCTCTCTTCCATCTTTTCAGTTTCTACCAGTTTCTCTACGTTATCGATGTGTGCGAATGTTCATGTCCTTGACGATTCTTCTGTAACTTTCTCTGCAGCCTGCAGTTCAGGTAGCCGATGCAACACGTTAGCCTGTAATGTTTTTGAACTAGTCAGTCCATCGAGTGGGAGAACGCCCTGGCCTTCCATTTATACTAAACAAATCGGATATCTCATAGAGAGACAAGACTATTTTTTTATTATATTTAATGGAAAATAAATATGGAAATATGGGATAAATACAGGGCTTACGATTTGTCTCTCAATCTCCACATTTATCAAATTTTTGCAAGTTGTATATATGTTAGTATGTAGACTCGCTTCGAGTACCACTACACCATCGCCATATATGGATCAAATTTAATAATTAATTTTTTCCTTTTTCCATTAAAAAAATAGCTTTGTTTCTATGAGATATCTGATATTTGTTTAACAACAGTACCTCTGTATGTAAAAATCTAGTAATCGTGTGTTCTTGGACATATTCAAATATTTCTAATTCCATCTTTACAGCCACCACCAGCATCTCCAGCTTATCATCTTTACTGCAGGCGTTAAAAAATGTATCCCCTTTTTTACTCCCCAATAAAAGGTTCTGTGAAGGCAAAATGAAACAGGCACCATCGCGGATACTCAAGTGTTCCCACGGAAATAACAGCTTATTTTGGTTTCAAGATTTGAAAACTAAAGAAATGAATTTGAAATACTCGTACATCAAAACGTTACAAGCGACGCGAATAATATTTTTAAACGAAAGCAATCTTTTTATCAAACATTTAAAAATGTAAATAATAAGAACAACACATTGTTTAAAACTACCATTAATTATATTTACATTTTAAGATGTATTTTTAATTATCCAAAATTATTTAATTTTCGTTTCAAATCCGTGTGACGATGATCTTGAATACCGAATGAAATTACTACACCGTGTAAAAAGAGAAAAAGCAATACGTATTAAAATATTTTAAGCAGATAGGTGTTAGGTCACGTTCGATTATTGTTCCATTTAAATATGAGAACACATTCTTATTGTGAAGTTGTAATTATTCAGAACAGACGCTCTGTGATATTTTAAATATGAATTAAATATATGTTTATAATTAATATATTTAATTCATATTTAAAATAGTTATGTTCTTAGGCCGCGTAAAAGGAGGCTCGTTTCTTCGAACACTGAGGCATTCCTACAAATTGTACCCCAAGGAGGACCCTATCCGTTGCTCGCGGTAATGTATCCTAATTACTGTTTTTGTCCTGCTTCGTCCGAAGAACTATCATGAAATTGTTAATCGATTACTCTGCAACGCCAAGCTACGTGTCAAATGACTCTCTTCATGTGGTGGAAATAAACAATTACATTGTTAGGAGCATGACTGCGCGCCCTCGTTGTTGTTTTGTTCTTCTTTACGACGGTCACGTTAAATGAAGTAAAACTAATGTACTGCTCTGATCAAATTAGAACCATTAAAATTTTAATTAACACCATTATTATTTAAAAAATATATAATAGAATTTTCTCAAGTCAAAGGTACGATTGATACTCGGCCATTCTGTGTCAAACCTACATTTTTATTGTTTCTCTGCATCGAACCTTAATTTTTATATTTTGTTTTGCTTACTATTTTTCAATCAATTTCTATTCATATATATATATACATTTATACCTTTTTCCATTAAAAAAATAGCTTTGCTTCTATGAGATATCTGGTATTTGTTTAATAACAGTCTTAGTATGTAAAAATCTAGTAATTGTGTGTTCTTGGACATATTCAAATATTTCTAATTCCATCTTTACAGCCACCACGTTATCTTTACTGCAGGCGTTAAAAATGTATCCCCTTTTTTACTGCCTAATGAAACAGGCATATATTCCATCAATTTCTATTTTTATATATATCATATATATTCCATGCTACTTGTGTAGCTGTTCATATGTTTTTTTTAATACCTAACCATCTTTGTAAAAGCCCATAATAAATAAATAAGTTTAATGCGGGTGCATATAATAAAAGATTGCAACATCAGAAGAAGAAATGATTGCCCCACTCGGTCGCAGTAAGATTAAGTGATCACTTAGGTGCTTTGGTTATATGGAACGGATGAATGAGGAGAGAATGGTAAGAAAGATATATGACGCAAGTGTTGAAGCAGGTAGACCAGATAGTGGGCGAGGTTGTATGAATGTCGATAAGGCGAGAATTGTATGTCATGACAGAAGAATGTGGCGATCTGTCCTCTTTGCCTACCCGTAATGATAAGTAAAATGTAAACAAGGAAAAATCAAAGTTAATGACCATCGATCGACGTAACCGCTTTCACGAACAGATGCCCTTCGACAAGACCTTGAAATTATCAAGGACTTTAATTATCTCGGGACCATAATTATTGACGAGGGTAGCTGCGAGCCAGGTATGGCTTGACAAAATATGCAAAAACAACGAAGGTCGGGCTTGTGCATTCTCTGGTGCATTCTGTATTTCTATATGGTGCGGAATCATGGACCCTGAAGGCGAGGGAGAGAAGTGGTGGCGATGACACATGTTATACCTACCATTGACGGTAAGATTCAAGAATGTTTCTATTCTAAGCAGGAGCTGAATATCAAGGACAGATTACTCAATTATTAGGTCACCTTGCGAGATAAGAAGCCTGTTGTGGTGGGCCAAGTCGAAGAGAAGAGGGGAAGAGGAAGATAGCGCGCCCGTTGGACCGATCGAGTGGAAAAGACTTCTCTGGTGACAGCCCTGAGATCTGTAGGATGCTGAGAAAAGTGGAGGAGCATAGTCAAGATGGTGGGTGTTTGTGGAGATCATGATCTTCAGTCTTGAAGGACCGCGATGACGCGATCCCCTGGTTCACACCCCTGGGTATATTACACTACATTGCAGTTGTCATTGATGATAAGGTTAAAAAAATAAATAACGATGTTGATTCGGATGCGAATGGAAAAAAACACCCTTAAAACAATTACAATTTGGAAATTACATTATTTTGATCAAAAATTAAACATCTTGATAAATATCAAATCTTGCAGCTCATTATTCAAGGCAAAATTGGAAGCAGAAGAGGCCCCGGACGGCGATATGCGACATTCGATCTAAAACGTGCACCTAAACATCACCTAAAACCACTGATTTGAGCTCTTATGTCTTTCTACCAAGATCAAGCTGGTCTCTATGTTTATCTTCAAATTAAAATGACACGGACCTTAACCCAAGTCTCTGCCTACTGCACATGGCTGCAAATTCGATATTCCTGAATAGCATCCACGATGTCTTAAAATATGCCGTAATGTAATTGGGCCACGGTGTATTTTATATTAATTCCCGAGTGTTCAAGTTCGCGTGCAGTGCCTTCCGATAGAACATTAATCTTTAGCGGGCAGTCCAGGTCCATCCTCCACAGGAAATTAGCTCCAATGGAACTGGAAACAGATCCATCTCAGATTAAAAGTCACGCACCATTTAATACCACAACCTGTCAATGTGCTAAATGATTGCACTCCCTAACTGTATCTACCTGCAATTTTAACAGATGCACAAAGTTTTGTTCAAGTATTATTCAAAAATTATTTTCGCACACCTTTGATACTTTGATACTCTCTGGTGGTGTCCAAACCAATGTTAGTGATCATGTTGATTAATTTATTTGCAGGAGCTCGGAACACTTGGATTGTGACTACCCTAACTCTCTTCTTCTTCTTCTCTGTGTCTTCAGTATTTCTCATCCTTTTATTGTCTCCATCCAGCTTGCGAATGGCCAACGCACATTCGATCAGTTCCGTTCCAGGACGTGCCATCCTCATTTCCAGAAATTCCAGTTGGCCGCTCAGATCATACGAATCAACACCTCTGAATTTTTTTAATTTGGATTACGTGAAAGTAAAGGTTTACGTCTAGTGATCACAAAAAATGCTACTCTTGACTCACTAGTATGATTGTGATTGGTATTCGATAATATCAGTGATTGAAAACGGTGACTGCGATCACAGTTTCATTACTAATGCACACGCGCCGCACGATATCACAATATGAAATAAATAATAAAACATCTTCTAGCATAAATAGTTAATATATACTTAATTTAATATCATCACAGAGAGTATGAAAACGCTTAAAAAAATAAAATAAAAAATATTTTTTGGGTCAAATTCTCAGCGTTTCGGATCAAACGCGTAAAACGTTTTGGCAGAATCTACTAAATGACGTCATTCGTTCGCTGAATCATGGTTCACTATCAAATATAAATAAAATGAATCATAAATCACGATATTCCCTGATATTCAATCACTGATAGTGAGTGTGACTCAAAAATATCCGTGATCGACTCACCGTTTGTGATTTTGACCACATTACTAGTCTACGGTAATGCTTCAGAAAATATCACTTAGGGTCAATATTCGAGGTGATATTAGTGAAATGGGGTCTGAATTATGCAAAAAATAACTCATTTACCTAATTTAACCAATTTAGAATAATTGGAATAAATAGAATACCACAAAAGAACATAATTTGAACGTGAAAAAAAATTTGAAGAGTCCAAAATAAAACATAATAATCCATACACAGGATGAACCGGAAAAAAGGTTAAAGGCTGTACAGCGAAAAATTTTCAAGTTTAATTTTAATAATTAAAAAAAACTATAATGTTATTCTCATACTTTATTTATACGAAATGGAGTTTAACGATGCTAATTTAACGTTTTATCAATAATATCGTCCATTTCTCTCAAGACACTCTTGCAATCGGACTCTTAAATTTGCAAACACGCGAGAGTAAAGCGTTGGTTCAATGGCAGCAACTTCACTGCGGTTATTTTCTTGTAGGGCCTGAATTGTTCGAGGATTGTCGCTGTAAACTCTCGACTTAAGGTATCCCCACATAATCAGTTGTTTATTAACATAGCCATCGATATGAAAATGTGCTTCGTCAGTAAACAATATGTTTCCAAGTGTTCGTGCTGTTTCACGTAAAGAATAATCATTTTAGTCGAGAGACTGCACAATTTGCAGTTTGTACGGGTGAAACTGTAGTTCTTTTTCAAAATAACGCGCACTGTTGATTTTTTTATTCCAGTACAGGCTGCAATCTTCCTTTTCAATTTACGCGGATTGCGCATAATTTCACGTCGAACTTGAGCCACATGTTCTGGCGTCGCTGCTGACGTTGATGGTCCCGGAGGAGTTTGGTTAACCATTGTCCCATCTTGTCTGAACTGTTGAACCCAACACCAGATAAGTTGCGCGCTCGGCCCATCGCTTACTCGTCGAATATTAAAGTGAGTACAAAAAGCGCAACGCGCACGAACCAATGAATCACCGCACTTTAAATATTGATCAACCGCGAACGCGCGGTGCGCTCTCGACCAGCGACTCATTGCGACTGGCAAATCCGCAAATCACGCACGTCGAACAAAACCCCTCCCACTTACCTCACCCTGATGGTTTACGAGCAATTACAATTTAATCTTAAAATTTTTCCGCTGGACACCCTATATGATGTAACGCATTTAAAAATATATATTTACGCATATCCAATCAGACGGGAAATTCCGTATCTCAATATGGACAATTCCAGTAATCCTCAATTATGTGCAAAACTCGATGAAGGATTTTGGTAATGTAAAGGTATGACGTATTTTAATAAATAAGTCGTATTTTATTATTTCGAGTAGAATAAACAAAATGATATATTATCCTTCAGAAACGGGGTTCATAATATTACAGGGTAATAACCTTGTATTACAATATTAATGGGGCCGAGTTTTTATTGGCAAATTAATTCATCACATTTTGTAGTTGGTACACGTGTATTTAAAACATACGTTAAAATGATGTTTTTTCTCACCATCGTGGGGAGGACATCGTTATTATTTTACTTCCCATCTGCGCAGACGCAAGATGCAATTGATAATATAAAATATTTTTTATTATTGATTTATTTGTTGTAATTTAAATTAAGGGATTAGATGAAGGTAAGGTCGGTCGTTGGAATCATTATCGGAACTCCTTTCCTCTTGACTATGCTCCTCCACTTTTCTCGGCGTACCGGGGAAGTACCGGGTTGGGGGCTCTTCCTCTTCCCTTTTACCCTTTCAAGTACATTTAAAAATATTTTAATACGAAATATTCTGCTCAGAATTGTGTACGAGAATGCAAAAACATATTTAAGACCACAAAACGTGAAAGTCATTACTAGAAAATTTAAAGGATTTTTGTTAAGAATTGGATCATCCCATTCTTTCAACCGTTGACCACATGCACCTAGAACCAGATGAAATATGTAAACACAGCTTAAATAATATATATTTTTTAACATTTGAATGATTTTAAAGATTACAAAAGATATTTTATTGTTGGCTAAAACCATTGCTTAATAACGAAAGGGGGAGGGGGAGGTGGGGGGGGGGGGGTAACTCCAATACCGCCCTGGTATCTTCTATCAAGCTATCAAAAAATTGAAGGATTCATCTTAGACAAATGGTTCAATGATCAGTTACTGCAGAATGGAGACATCTGCCAGCACCACATCTCAAAGGCGTCAATTTGTATTTTCTCCCTTGCCTTTCCACACCATATAGATATATGTACAAGCTTGATATTGGTTGTTTTGAATATTTTTCTTTATATAGTCAAGTTTGGAAAATAGAAGTACAGAGGCAGTAACGGTAAAATTGAACTAACCCACACATTTTTAATATATGAGTTACATTCAATTAACATTAAGTAACAATAAATTTTAAATATGTTAACAAGATTTTATAAAACATCGTTAGCTAAATTCAACTAAACAAAATTTGAATGGATTTCAATATAATCCACATTTATATTAGAGAGAAATAGGACGATGGAGGATCCTAAAGGGTAACTATGCAAAATTTGGTTTAGATCGGTCAAAGGGATTAAAAAAAAAATTGCTGTTCTCCTGGAACGAGGTTCGAACCCCCGATCATAATAAGATCACTAGGAGAGTGTTTGTACCACTAAATCAACAAATACATCGAATTGTACAGAGAACAGACAGATTTAATATTTTATTTATTAATTTTCAAATTAGTCTTTTAAAAGCAGTGGCGGATTAATTTTAGAGGACCCCCGTATCACCGAGAAAAGCGAGGTAAAACCAGGAGTGGAAATAAAAAGGGAAAGAACTAGACATAGAAACACTTTTAGCTTAATTTTTTTTGGCAGATCCGATTGTGTTCGGCTGCCGTTGAGTATTTATGTTTAGTGATGGTAAACCGTTACGTGACTGTGATTGTGTCGATGATTGCTAACTGAGATTTAACAATGATTGGTAACTAAGATTTAACTGTAAGAGACTTACTTTCTAGTGTTGCAGTCGTTGCTCGAAGCGTTACGTTAATCAGTTATCAATCATCGTTATAATAGAACAAAATCACAGTCACAATAACAGTTAAAATAACGGTTTAAATAACGATTTTATCATCACTATTTATGTTTACTATTACTATCGCCTCTATATCTGTGTTGCTGTTCGTAGTTCATGTATCTTCATTTTGGAGGCCTGCGTGGGAAATAAATAAAGAAAACTACTACATCACGTCACGTCACGACTGAAGATAAAAAGAAGAAGACTGCTAAAAATACGAAAAGATTGATTGTATGTAATATTGGCGTGAAGGCCAGCCCTGAAGCGGTATAATTGCCGCGGAAGGCAGCGGAGGTATCTGTAACAAGGGCCTCGGTAGCACGCAACCTCTTTACAAACATTGATCCATTTAAATAAATTCATATTTTCAGATGCACTCCTCACTCGAGAGGCGAGCGCTGCCCAACGACAGGGTGGTTCTTTTATCTGTATCACATTTTAAAAATATGTTTAAAAAAAAACTTTTTTTTGAAGTCCACGACCGTAGTCATTACACAGAACGCCATCCTTACCTATATATTATTTATTTTTATCTAAATTTGTTGAAATATGAATCCTGAGAAGAGGAAAGAAAGGTACATACTCGACTCCTTCAAGATGTGGTTTTGGTGTATGCATAATAGAAAGGGTCTTTACAACATGTAGGAAAATAATCGTCGGATCGTCGGATCGTCGGATCGTCGGATCGTCGGATCGTCGGATCGTCGGATCGTCGGATCGTCGGATCGTCGGATCGTCGGATCGTCGGATCGTCGGATCGTCGGATCGTCGGATCGTCGGATCGTCGGGTCGTCGGATCGTCGGGTCGTCGGATCGTCGGGTCGTCGGATCGTCGGATCGTCGGATCGTCGGATAGTCGGATCGTCGGATCGTCGGATCGTCGGATCGTCGGATCGAACCATGAGAGTACCGATCCCGAACAATGTGTACGGTGAGAGGACTGTGTTGTGCCAAGAGTAATTAACAAAACCAATTAAACATTTAAAAAATGATGAGACCCATGCGACCACTTTAAAATACAAAGAAAAATAACATATTCTTATCAAATTATATTTCCTTATTAAATTATATTTTATTCAGGTATCCACCCATAAAATACTGTGGACTAGATCTGTTACATTTGTAAAAATTGTATATATTTCTTTATATATATTTTATTCTATATATATTTCTAAGTAATTCATTTAACATCTCCTTATCTATTATTTGTCTCCTTGTTATATTTTATTTATATAAAAAAAAAAAAGTTTAACTATGTAAAAGGCAACTCTTGCCATGCAGTTTGACAAAAAATGATCACTGTGGACGTGCAATGAAGAAAGGGGAGAGATTGATTTCTAATAAGACAGAAAAATATCTCAGAGATATCTCAATACCATGCACACGTATTTACATCCGCTTGAGATTGGTAGAAAGTGATAAAAACTCAAACCAGTTCGCGACATTCGATCTGACATTTCGTCTACACAAACGTCTACTGAAACCATCACGGAACCCTGTACTATTTATTCTGAAAAATAGAATTAAGTTATTAATATTATCAATATTTATTATGTTTTAATTGCTGCTCGAGAGATACAAATTCACCCAACTGAAAAACGACATTTGATGTTTGATGTATGACGAGCATGAAGTGAGGCGCGACAAGGCAAATCTCTAAGATATGATGTGTACGCGTAGACTACGAATGCCAAAAGTTGTTTCAGAGTAATCTCACAAGAGCAAAATAAAAAATAAAATAAAGTAAAAAAATAAAGATCAACATGTGTATTTAAAAAATTACTTTGTTTAAAACCATTATTTATTAATACATCAACATGTTTTGATAGCTATGGTATCTTCTTAAGGAAATAATGTATACTAAAATTAACAATACAAGCATAGATAAAAACAAAATTATAAAAAGTATGAGTGGTGTCTAACTAATTAGGAACGGCAGTGAAAACAAATTTAATAGGTGACTATTTGCAAAAAAGGATTTGGTTATGTATAATAATTCATTTGCTCAAATTTCAAATTTATCTTACTAGTATTTCTATGTAAAATTTCTAAACCCTTGTTAATATCAAAATAATGATATTTTCCAAAAGATGATGAGAGAATTCAGAATAGTTGTTGTTGTGCCCTTAATACCTGTTTTTTTTAGTTCCACTCGTTTAATTTCCGTAAGCCGCATTTCACCAGTTTAAATTCAACAACGTGTATTTATATGAAATTTATTGAAAAGGGGCAGCTATATAATTTTAAGTACTTAAAGTAAGTTGTTGAATTTAAATGATTAGATTGATAATGCCCTCACAAGGCGAAACGAAATTAAACGATATAAAATGAAATGTTTTTATTTTCATATGGAGTTCAACAAACATACCTCGGAAATAATGAGCACTAGATGTTGCGGGGACGTTAAAAGAAACCACCCTGTATGTTTTGGTAGGGTGCGTTTATTTATTTATTATTGGCGGAGTTGTTAATCGATTCGTGGTCCGCAACACGTTCAGGCCGCTCAAATTATTCCGGGGTGGAATATATTTGCCGCTCGGGGTCCGCACTCCCTGTCCTGACACGTTCAACGGCAACTCTGATTAATGGACCGGCGATACACTTGTACAAACAAAAATTAAATTATCATTTTAATCGTACCGACATTCAAATATATTTGTACGTCGGTCGCACGCAACGTGAGCCACATTTCAAAGTGAAAAAAATCTCAAGAATCAGGCAGATTTCGTCCGCATGCGCAAGTGCGTATTTTACTTATTTAATTTAGCCGAGATAGTTACGACACGAAATTTTATCTAAATCTGATGAGAGCTACGGAAGTGTGTTCGGAGTCTCTTGATCGTGATCGAAAACAGTGTATTAAGACCCTCCGCAATAGGTTGTATTACTTGTATTGAAATTTACCTAAAAAATCTGTAATCGCTTGCTGGCACATTGTCACTTGATTGGATTTGAAAAAATATTGCTCTGTGGACGTTCCATTTTGTTAAATGAATGAACTGAGCTTTGCATGACCAACCAAGGAAGGCGAAATACATTTTGATTTACAAGAGTCGATAAAGGTACGTATGCACTGGATACGTCATTACAATCCGCGAGCAAAATACATGCGATAATGATTCATAGGAACATAATGAGCAATCCTAGCCATCAGAATCTAGGATTTCTCTAGAAATGACAAAAATACCAGAATCTCAGAGGAGAACAATTTAGCAATTCCTAGTGCACGTAGGGGTAAAGAAGTTATGTTTTTATAGCACCGAAATTGTATAATTCTCCCTACATGAAAAGATATTGAGCAACTCGGAGAGTTCAAAGGCTCAATAAAATTCTGGCTAAAAAAAAACTCAGACCGAACGTATGTTCATATTATGGTCACCCCTTCAGTATGAACACATACAGAGTCAAGACTTCAGACCCAACATCAATGTGTGATGCGAGCACGTGTGTGTTAAATTAAATTGTATTATTAACGAATCCTTTCAATCAAATATTGCATCATATTTTGTACTTTTTTCCTTCTTTTTCAAAATTTATAGTTGATTAACCAATTATGTATAATAGAATTGTTGATTAAAAATGTAAAATGTTTGCCTCAGCATGGGCCATTAAAATACCAAATGACATATAATATGAAATAAAATATATCGCGTCGCGCTGAATTCTGTACTGTCCTATATATTTTTAATTTCTTACGTATAAAAAAGCAGTAAAAAGGAACGCGGGCGAATATTACAAAATCGTAATTTTTTGAAGGTATTCAGGCCTATTCTCAAAATTGCAATATTGAAATTAAGGTGATTGTTACACCAACCCTCAAAAATAGACAGTATGTAAATTAACGTCCGTGTTATATTCGAATGAGAGAGAGGGAGAGAGAGTGAGGAAGATAAACGTACCATAATCTGTCAAAACATAAAAATGGCAACAGGATTGGCCGTGATTCTTCACTACGACGCTGCGGATGAGGAAATCAATAGGTAATTTATGAACAAACCTTTTTCTGTGAACTTTGAATACTGTATTAGTACTTATTTTAACCAAAAACTTATATTTTTAGTCGAAATTCGAGAACGGAAAGACGTCGTTTGCGTGATTTGTGCGGTATAGTTGTACCTTATCAAGGCGGTATAGTTGTAAAAATTGCCCATTTGGAATTTCCATCGGGTTGCACAAATGACTAAAAATATAAGTTTTTGGTTAAAATAAGTACTAATACAGTATTCAAAGTTCACAGAAAAAGGTTTGTTCATAAATTACCTATTGATTTCCTCATCCGCAGCGTCGTAGTGAAGAATCACGGCCAATCCTGTTGCCATTTTTATGTTTTGACAGATTATGGTACGTTTATCTCCCTCACTCCCTCACTCTCTCTCCCTCTCTCTCATTCAAATATAACACGGACGTTAATTTACATACTGTCTATTTTTGAGGGTTGGTGTAACAATCACCTTCATTTCAATATTGCAATTTTGAGAATAGGCCTGATTGTCAGCGACCGGACCCGAGCCGAAGGTTGTGCAGTCGGGCCCTCAGAATCCAGTTATGAACAACCGAGTCGTTAAAGGGAGAGACGTAATGAGTTTTTTTCTTCCTCATTCACCTGTTCTTGTTAAGGATACAAATACACACGACACACGACACCTGACCAGAGTGCCTGCTCGCTTAATATAATCGTTAACTTTTTTACCGCGCACCCAATACCCGCTCCAATATGAGTTTAATTGTAGTTCAATAATGAAACAACTGTCGGAAGAAATGCATCGATAAGAGTGAAAATGTTGTCGCATAAACATGATACGTTCGCCAGACAACGCGACATCACAATACTAATTACGTAAAATGATTGCAATCACAATTTTAATTAATTTCAATCGCGTGTATTGCCTTACTATGGCCTTTCTCGTCCATTTCAATGGACACGAACATATATGATAGTTATTTTCTAGCCAAGTACGTGACATATTTTGATTTTGTTTTCTTTAACGGAACACTGAACTACGCCTGATAACACTATCTTTTTTTAACGGAATCCTGATAACACTATATTTTTTTAACGGAATCCTGATAACACTATATTTTTTAACGGAATACTGAACTACGCCTGATAACACTATATTTTTTTAACGGAATCCTGATAACACTATATTTTTTAACGGAATACTGAACTACGCCTGATAACACTATATTTTTTTCGTTCCATCATCATCATCGCATCAGACAAAGAAACGTCACTTTGCATTGCTCCGAGGCCGCCATTGATTTTTCTCTAATACGCTCCAACTATTTTATGTTTTTCTACAAGGTATAGATAAGATTTAGATTAACTTGTAATATTAAAGATGGGTGAATTATTTCCAGAATAATTAATTTTTTATCTGAAAAAGTGTATAATTTTCTAGGTTACGCCTTATATATCCGACCTCTCTGGATCCCATTGTGCGGTCCATCATCTGGACTGATGATGAGCTAGCCAGAGAAGATAGAGATACAAGGCAGAATAGCTGAGAAAGTTCTACTCATGTATTCACGTATGTTTTAATAGTCTTTAAACAATTGTTTCGTATTATTTTCTGTTTCTTTGGAAGGTTTTAGGCTGCGCGTAGATAATTAGACCAGTGAGAAGATTAGTATGGCACCAGTTGCTGAAGGTTGACAAGAAACTCATAATAAGGGTTGGTTAGTTAAGCAGTAGCCTGCAGGAACCGTCAGCTTGCAACTGTCAGCTGAGTGGCTATTGGACTGAAAAGAAGTGCTGCCTGCCTCAGCTGGCTTTATAGACTGCATCTCCACTACCGTATAGTTACATATATTTAAGTGCGTAATCATCTAAAATTATATTTTTATTATAATAATTTAAATGTTAATCTATATAAGATAATAAATATTATTAATTTTGTTTTACTTACGAGTTACGTACGTGTAATGTTTTTCTTTCGATTTCTCTTGTACCGAACGTGCACAGTTGAATAATTCTTACCTGAAAAGAAAAGTTTGAGAATTAATAAAAAAATATGAAGATAACAGAAATTTGATTCAAAAATAATTTAATTGAGAAGAACTGCAAAATAAGGTTAATAGTTATACAGCGGTGTGCATGGACAACATATTGAAAATAATTTTCAACCCCATATTTCTCATACCTTATCAATATTTTAAAAATAAAATTACAGGTAAAATATGCTTATATTAGAACACACATACATACGAGTGTTTTCATATTGGAACTAATAAAAAAAGCAATATTATTAACATATTAATGATATTAATAATCTATACTAGATTAGACATTCTTATTGCAAATACAATAAAATATCACATTGTTTAAAGAATGCAATTAGGTATATTAAATTATTTAAATAATTGTATGTCCCGCTGCAATTGAGCACCATTTCCATTCGCTTCGACTGTACAGAATTCGCTCGGCAAACAAACCGAGAGGGAGAGCCGCCTCTGTTTTATGTTCTCGTACACCGTTTTATAAATTAACGTTTAATTTTATTTCTTTATTAACAGCGGCGCAACTCCCGGGCCGAGGGGGGCGGCCACCTGCCCCTCGCTCGCAGGGAACACGAAACGCCACTGTGATTTTTTAATTTATCTGCTAATGACGAGAAACGGAATCACAGCTTGATGCTTTAGCGTTGTTACAATTTGTATCCTAAGCACAATTAAAATTTAATTTTTTTTTGAGATGTAGTGCTAATTATAAATGTTTGTTCTGAATGTAAAAATAAATAAAATACAAATGATATTAAATAAAGTACAAAAAAAAAATGTTACCATATTTCATTCGGAACTCATAATGCGTTTTGACATAGTTTCCAAAATTGTCCTTTCACGTTAAAAATGACTTCTTTGTGTTCAGTACCTACATGGCACGTAAATAAAAAAAATGTATTTAATAAATAATACGTACTACGTAGGTATCTATTTACATAAAGTACAATGCTAAATAAAAGTTTTCTGATAATTTAAAATTTAATAAATAATTGCAATAAGATTTCATTCATTCTTTCCCGGTGAACTGTACACTAACATAAACGCATACGCGCGAGCGCGAGTTTTATTTAAGATCACACAACCATAAGATTTAGGTTCTTACCATTTTTTTGGTTTAAACGTCTATTGCAGTGTAACATATATTATAAAATTCAAAAGAATAAATAAAAAATTTCAGGAATTTTCCGAATTCTACAGTGGCATTCTATCGTGTATATACGACTTCTCTGACCGACGTTTCGGATCCCATTGCTGGGTTCATCATCAGGACTGATGTTGGACCTTACCTAGCCCAAGCTCTCGGCCATAAATGATTGTTTTCTGGTAATAATGATAATTATAATGGTCTTGAAGAGTTTATATTATAATTATTTTACCATACTATTGTAACAATACTATAACGATTGCTAAGATTAATTCTCCATAGCACTGAATATAAAACTTGGGTAACAAGTACGCAGATGTCGCTGATATATGTACGGAATATTTATAACATTATATATGTATATAAAACAATTCTAACATATTTGTTTATAACTGGTAGACCAGATGAATTAATTTGAGACTATCACAAATTGCACGGGGGTACACTGTCATTTTTTTTTTTAATATAATGTGAGACATTTGCTATCTTTGTAGGTCTATATTTTCTATTGTTTTAAATTGTTAACTTCGTTTTATTAAAATACATCTACCGGTTTCGAAAAATATCATTTTCTTCTTCAGGATGTCATTAACTAATCAGAAACATATGTTATTGTTTCTTTAACAGAATCTATTATTAAAATAAATAATTATTTAAAAAATAAATTTTGTACCTAACTTAAATTATTACTTGATGATACAAAATTAGTAGAATAATTATAAGTAAAAAATTTTAGAATGGTTAAATTTAGTTGGTTGTTTATAATTTTTTAAATAGTTTTACACGCTTTATTTATCTCCAATGATTCCAAATTTTTAAATTTATGTCCAATACCGTCTACATGGAAAATAGACGATCCCAAATTTTTATCAAATCCATGACCACTTTCTGTAAAATGATTAGAAAATTCTGAAAACCCACTATTATTCAAACATCTATGATATTTTTCGAAACCGGTAGACGTATATTAATTCATTAAGTGGTTAATAAAACAAAGTTAACAATTTAAAATAATGAATTTTAACGACAAAGTTGATTTATTTGTAACAAAGTTGTAATTCGAATAGGTCGGTGATATTTTAAATATATTAATTAGAAGGATATACATATAAAATCAATTTTATCTAAAAATATTGTTGTTTAATAAAGTTAATATAATAATAAAGTTGTATCAATGTATCCAAAATTTAATAAAAATGAATTGATAATTCTGGCGTCTGCTATCAGATTACTCAAAGGTATTTGTGACTCCGTAAAAATAATGTAGATGGCTTTCAAAAATAATGGAACGATAGATGTATTAATATCAAAAAGGTAACATATAGGTTCGAAGATTGTCGCTAAAAATATTGTCGCTGTAGCATAGTTGGATAATGCACCTTCCCCGGTTAGGAAAGAGATCCAGGTTCGTATCCCGGTGGCGCAACAACAATATTTTTCTATAAAATTGATTTTATATGTATATCTTTATAAAGTATTTTCTATTTAGTACTCATAAAAAATCATAATTAAATTTTTATTTAAAAAAAATATTTTTTTATAAAAAGATTGTTTAATCTGTCTGTAAAGATATTATTGTTTGGTACATCGCACCGTATAAATATATTAATAAATAAATGATAATAAAATTATCGCATCGCAGAGATACGAAATCAATTCGAGAGATCGTTCTTGTTCAGTTGAAATGAGAGGAATCTCGGTGAATTATTGAGTGTTGGGATGTTACCCCCCGCCGGGTTCACTCTGAGCACAGCCTGTGTTAATGAAGATCACAAGCATTATCGATTATCGATCAGCTCAATGGAATTAATCGAAATGTTGATTACACTCAGCGTCAGGAAGAGAAAGTCTCGAGATGTAAAAACCTACTATTGTGATACTTAATAGACAATTATTAAATTACAGCATTGCCATCGATCACCAGATACAATGACTCTATTGACCAGAAAGATAATGCCTATAAATAGCCTGGCTCTGAAAGTCAAACCGAAATGATTAATTGTCCAGTTTACATATTGATCAAAGATTGCGATCATCTCACACCGAGAGATTATCTCAGAGATCTAGTTGAGGTATATTTCAACACCGTCTACATGTGATGAGGTTTGTTCTGGAGATAAACTCAGATATCAGCTTGAGATCGTTAGTAAGAGCGAGATTTGATACGTCACGTAAAATTACCATATATACCTACAACTTGAAAGTTAGATATAAATAAATATGTGAAAACAAAACACTTGTGTTTTTAGTCTACTCGTTTAGTTTACTTGAGACGCGTTTCGCCTTTATGGGCATTATCAATCTAACAATTTAACTCAACAACTTGTATTAATATCTATATTGGGGGACAGCTATACAATTTTATTTACACGAGATGAAAAGGGACAATATTATTAATTGGAATTCTGAGGATTGTCGTATTGTCTTCTTAGGATGTAAAATTATATAGCTGTCCTTTTATACAAATTACCTATGATATTAGTATTGAAACTAAATGGTTACATAGAATAATTAGAACCATTCAAACTGAAACATAAATTCTCGTATATACTCCTTCTCTATTCACGAGTCTACTCTCATAGAGTAGAAATAATTAAATTCTAAAAACATATAATATTTTCTAATATTAAAAAAAAAAAACAATTAAAAAAAAAGTAAGACGCGAGACGATGAATCTCTGAGACACGGTGAATACAAAGGCCGAGAGTTGTTTCCAAAGCATCTCATGGGAGCAAAGTCCCCGTCTCTGAGAATGTCTCGAGTCGAAAATCGACACGGGCCATGTTCAACGCTGAAGATGAACGGCAGAAAGCAAGGCCAGGGGGCTCGTTCAGCTTCTGTTCATAATAAATTCACGAAGTTCTCTCTCTTCCTCTCGTCCAAATAATAAATCACAAATAATCTCCCAACTCCCGCCGTAACGGAGTGACCGTTAAGCTCCAGCTTTGCGGGATTTGTGCTTACGCTTTCGCGCGGTTTTACTGAATATTCCAGCGGCCCTCGAGAGGGATTAGTTTTGCAACTTGCTGTAAGTACATCAATTATTCAATTTCATTTCTGACCAACGATTTTATAGCGGAGCCTGCGAGGCACTTCAGCCGCCCCCCGACGCCCGTCCGGAGGCTGCGTTACAACCCCGTCACGGGCTGGCTGTCTATTTTGTAATTTTTTTATATTTCAATTATGCATTTTAATTATTATTATTATTATAAAATTATTAACAAAAACACACAATTACTGGATATCAAATTTACTCCATAAATGACGATAGTGTAGTTGTACTCGAAGTGTTGCCACATATTAACATATATACAACTTCCAAAAATTTGATAGATATGGAGATTAATGAATGGGTGAGAGTGGCGAATGTTATATTGTGTAAAGTGATCATTTAAGCCAGCCGAAGATAGGTCGTAAGCCCTGTTATTAGCCATGATTCCATATATTTTCATTGAATATAATAAAAAATAGCTTCGTCTTTATGAGATATCTATAATTTGTTTAAAATACATCATTTCACGTCATTTCTTGTGAACTCATTCCTACATGAATATTCTTTTTTTTTTTTATACCTACGCAGTACCTGACTACACAAAGTACTAAACTAAGTAACTGTTTTATAACAAATGATATTTTAAAATGTTAAAAATATCATATCATGAGATGTCCAGAATAACATCAGATCCTGTCTCTCGTCACGCGAGGCAAAGTTGCCAGAAGAGGCCCTGAAAGATAAAAGATATCCTGGCTGAGGAATCTAAAAGCAATAGTTTGCGAAATTCACAATCCAACTATTTGGAGCTGCAGCGAACAAAATAATGATAAAATAAAGCAATGTTCAATCAAATCAATCTTAATTGTTACTCAGAGGAAGAATACAATCGTGCTAGATGGAGTTGTAGGAGACGACAGACTATTGATGGACACACCACAGTGGCCTTGAAAGAAAATGCTTATGTAAATATGAAAATATTGTTGGTACGCCTACCTTTTCCAAACGAAATAAAAACCATAATAAACCGAAAACACAATGAGTGGATCTTGCAAACAAATGAGAGTTGAAGGCATTATTCAGATTGCGATGCATTGAAATGGAAATGGACGGTTCGTATGGCCAGAGTAAAGAACTATCATTGGACGAATCAAATACTTCAGTCAGCGCCGGCGTTACGCACAGGCGGAGCAGGCCGTGGCGGCCAAATCAAAGGGACGGCCGAAAAATACATAAAAGTTGCAAAACGATAATAGTGTGTAATAAGAATAATCCTGGTTTAAACAATCCAAGAAAGCAAACCAAATAAATAACATTATAGTTATTTCTTAATAAATCAGTGATTTGTGTCTACACTAATGTTAGTGTCCAGAACGTATTTTGGTTAAAAGCCGCCCTTGGGTAAGTTTCAAAATGCCGGCCTAACAATATACCGCCCTTAACGCGCGTTATCTTGGCTTGGCAGAAGGGCGCCAACGTCAAAAACTTTTGAAAACGTCATGGGGATGATGATAAAAGTTACACAAAAAAATAAAAGTAAGATAAATATATGCAACGGTATTGTATATAAAGGTACTTACAATAAAAATTATATTATTTTGGTCACATCATTTAATTTTTGATAATAGAATATTGCGAAACGTCATACTAACCATAAACAATACATGTTTTAACATCTGTTGCCAAAACGGAGAGATATATTTACAGAGCGTGCGTGTGGCCACGAGCGTGTGTTTTTGTAAATAGCAATAATATCGCTTAATTAGTAGGTTGTTTAATGCTCCGGCGTTTGAAATAGTATCAGCATATTTTTTATCACCGTAGGTAATTGTAGTCCAACTTCAAATGATAAAATCTAATTTGAATTTAAAAGTGCCCAAAGAGCAATACACAGAGCTGTGCTTGGAGTATATATGAGAGATGGTGTACCCAACGTACGAATTTGCGAATTTTAATATGATTGTCTGTAGAAGGATCTTGGATTGGAAGTCTTGCACTAGTAGAAGAAGTCCTGAAAATAGAGATTATTGGATTATATCTAACAGCGGCGATGATTGAACTTCATTCTCAAATAATTCATGTAAAAATTATTTTGCAATAAATTTATTACTACATAATAATGCTATAATTCAGATCTATGTTCAACCTAGAAGCTAGATACAGGAATTATATTGGGCCTCTTTCGCGGACCTGATGTACAGCATATATAATACAATTTACCTTTATTATATGAAACGTTGCATGTTTCTGGACTAGTATTCAAAGAAAGCAAATGCAGCGTTCTGTAAGTGCTGGGATTACGGCTCCGGTCGCTGTAATCCGAACAGATTCAATACGAAGCTCCCCGGGTACACAGCGGCAGTCATTAAGTATGGACTAACTCTAAATTGGATGATAATCCCCGGCGAAACTTACCACTCTGAATAAACTGTCGGCGCGCCAGCCCTCCCGGAGCTCGACTTCGCAGTAAGTTTGCTAGAGAATTTTCTCTCTCCGCGGAGCACCCAGGGGTGTGCTATGAAAATAATATCTACCGGCTTAAATTTTACATTGCTTGACTTTCAGATTTTTTTCATGTTTTTTAGTGTTCGGTGTTGAAATAAACCGGACATATTTTGTGATTGCTATTTTAGTCTGATTTGTATACATTTGTCGTGTTTGCAAAAGACCAGCCCCCAAGTCTTCTCTAGCTTGACGTTTTCGTAATGAGCCCAAAGTTCTGGTTGAAAACTAATGCTTCATCTCGACAAAGCTAGAGAGTTCCTTTCATTCTGATCTCTTTTAACTCTATTCCTTCAGATTCCTGTATTACATCCTCCAATTTCTTATGGATCTTCGTCAAAATCTTTAGCAAGAATTAGTCATGTTTAGCAATGGCAGTCGGCGACTTTTTGTAGAAGGGATGCTGGATAACAAGTTTATACCTATATATTATCAATTCAATGTTTCAATAATTCGGTTTCAAGTATTACACCCAAACTGTCAAAAACGCGTCACGCAAACAAATTAATTAAAAGAATCCGCGATCGCTGCGTAACATGTATGCTATTTTGTGCATTATACCAATAAGTATTAAAGTCGTTTTTCGTACGATGGATGCTATTAGCGATACGGAACGAATGATAGAATCCACTAGTGCTGGTATCTGTGTGTTTACGCGATTTATAGATATTCGACAGTTGTGAATACGTGTATATGCTTTTGGACTTTAGAACACATGGTATGCGGAGCATGATGTTTAGCAATATTCAAGTATTTTATTTGTTGGCACGCTATTGAACGAGCTGTCCAGCAAGTATTCGATAAATCCAATCCTAAATTGTTTTGTGAGATTATTATCGAAATAATAACACATTTATCGCTCGATTGGATCCAGCACAGAAGCGGAACGGATGGACCAAATGTGACGCGAATGAAACCAATAAACGTTGAAGAGTAACGTTTATTAATTACGGCGACCGGCGATTCGCATCGGACCCCTCCGGTGGATAGGAATGGGCCGGTGCCGCGCCACTCGTTACACTTCTTGCGGGTCTCTCTATAAATGTGTTAATTAACCGATTATTATTAATTACCGTCGGCGGATCAAATGATGGCTCTAATTGCGGACTTCTAACACCGCCATTATTGTGCCGCGCCAAGATTTACGGTGGAGCAGTGCTCCTTCTCTTCTGGACAGTGCCGTCAAGTGGGCACAGTGCGTTGCAAGACCGATAGCACCCACCCCTGTTGGTCTCCTTCTCCACAATTTAAATATGCTACTCGTTTTTCGTACGGAGGTGATCTCGTTAAGATGACAAAGAAAGACTTCTTCGTATTCAACTTAATGTCACGTGACCACCTGAGACATAATTTCAGTAATGCGTCTTCGCACTTCTCTAGAGTAACTTTTTTTGTTCTTCTTCATCTTCGGCTTTCGCTGATGCTATTCTAACTACTAGTATTCTTCACCCATCCTTGGATCATCAATTTTTCTGTGGTGTCCTCGTATCTGGTGACGCGGCCAGAATATCTCGGAGTATTCGGCCGAGTAGTTGAGGATAGACGATGCGCGATGTTTAATTCGAGTACGAATCGCCAGCATGACATCGCTAGAGCACCTGTTCTCTTGTGATCCCAATCCACGGGTCCATGTTTCAGCATCATACAGAAAAATCGGGAAGGCAGCTGTTCTGATTTCTGATTTCTTATACCAGATATTTTTGATATTATTAATGTGAAGTTGTAATTAGTCTGTGATATTTTAAATAGTAATTACATGTATTAATTAGATGGATATACCTACAAAATCAGTTTTATCGATAAATATTGTTGATTCGCAACATTTCGAACTCTTTCCAAACCGGGGAAGGTGCATTATCCAACTATGCTACAGCGACAGTATTTTTGACGATAAATTTTCGAATTTACATTTAAGAATCCGTAAAAACAAAGTAGATGGCTTTTAAATAATGGAACGATAGATGTGTATCATATAGGTTCGAAAATTTGTCGTCAAAAGTACTGTCGCTGTAGAATAGTTGGATAATGCACCTTCCCCGGTTTGGATATAGATCCAAGATCGAATCCCGGTAGCGCAACAACAATATTTTCCGATAAAATTCATTTTATATGTATATATTTCTAATTAATTCATTTAATTAGTATTTGTGTCATGGCGTTTCTGCTTTTAATTTATCGCGTCATTGCCGGAAAGAAACATTATGTATTCAATAATTTGTTTGTGATACCTGCATCCGCATTTTTTGATAATAAATTACAATTTCGTCATAGAATTTATGGAAATACTGAGTGACCGTGGTCGCGCGGTGGCCACTACTGGCCGCAAAATGACCACTACCTTATAAAACGTCACTTGGAGCTCGACACAGATCACAGTTTTTATGATGATGCGCCATCTCACCTTTTAACCCTTCCTAAACCATGCAAGTAACACAGGTCTAAATTAATCGTAAGGAAAATATTTGCGCTTAGGAATGAATGGTGAAAAACCAATTATGCAATGGAAATCGTACAAAAATAATTATTTTTTAATTCAATCCGTTGTAAAATTAATACGTTATTAAAAATACCATTTCTGATATTATACAAAGAGACCTCAGATAATTTTCACAGTGAAAATAATAACAAATAAACGAACATAATTCAATATATTAATTAGAAAGATATACATATAAAATCAATTCTATCGAAAAATATTATTGCTGCTCTACCGGGATTCAAACCTGGATCTCTTTCCAAACCGGGGGAGGTGCATTATCCAACTATGCTAGATATTTTAAGCGACAAATTTTCGAACCTATATGTTACCTTTTTGATCTTAATACATTTATTTGTTCTTTTATTTAAAAGAGTCATCTACCTTATTTTTACGGAATCTTAAATACTTTTGAGTAAGCCGATAGCAGACGCCAGAACGACATTACAGATCATCTGTTCTGAATAATTACAACTTCACAATAAGAATGTGTTCTCCTAAGAATATAATTACGTCTCTTTCTCACTAATTAAATTACGCATTTTATAGAACTGATCTAAATTAGGTTATTATATTAATCTTTTTATTTTTATGCTCAATATTTAGAATAAATTTGTGCCATTAAAACCATTTAAGTTAATAAAAACATGATGGGTTGACAGCGTGGCTGTGCATGGGTATTCACGGTATGGTAAAGGTTAACACCGCGCACTGCAGCCTCCATAATACGCCGAAGCCGAGACGTATTAATGATTAAAATTTGGCATACATCGATACGATACAACCGCTGTACACGATCGCGAATTGAAAAACTGGACGGAGCACTTCATCTTTCTGTGGCCATTAAAATATACTTTATTACCTGCACTTCCTTGTATCGGGAGCTATAAAAAAATCCCTTTTGCATGTGCGTGCGTGACAGCGTGCACTTTCTCCGTGTGACGCCGGTGTGAAAGCATTGCCTAGTTTATAAAGCGTTAACATCGTCGATGGCACAGTCTAAATTTTCACTGAATCCAATTTGTTTCGAAAATACTCAGCGATGAGTTCTTTGTGTCTGTGGAAAGAATCAATGACGGCGACTTTGCAGCGACAAATTAATTTTGTTTTGAATTTTTTGACACTTCAAATAATATTATATGCAATACAGCCTGCGGATTTTTAAATTTGATAAATCATTTGTTAACAATAATTGTTTATCTTTTTTTTTACGAACTTTATTTTTTTAAAACTACTCTCATTTTTACAATATACAATTTTTTCGTACTCAGTTATGCTACATTTTAGATATTTTCTTTTTTAATAAATATATGACTTATTGAAAAGTTACGGGCTAATCAACGGCGGAGAAGCTCCACGGGAATGGTGGAATGGGAATGAATAATATATTTGTTATAAATACGTATGTGTCAATAATTTTTTTTTTTAATAATTATCTTGCAAAAAATCACCCAATTTTTACCTAAATTTCGTGAAGATTTTGAGGGGAAGGACGGATGCCCTCATTCTCTTTCTAAACATTTGACCGTCTTAAAATCACCCAGCGGGACACCCACACTACCACGAACTCCCGGAAAAGTCCTAAATTCCTTTCGTTGCCGAATGATGACCAGCCATTTCCAATCCGGTAAGCATATCTTCCCTGGCGACACACTACTATTATAGAGACAGTTGAGAAAAAGTAAGTTAGATGACCAGAAGGAACGGAGACGTAGGTATTGTGCACCAAGTTCCAAGTATTTCAGGTGGCCACGAAGCTCAACATTAAACATACGATGAACAAGCCTACTTTGAAGACACACCAGATATGCGCATCCGACGTAATTTTACGCGTGGGAGTCACGGAAGTTGCGGGGAAAGTGGCGTGTCGTCTGCATCGTGCTTTTTCACAGTGTTGCGTGTCGGCGCGCCGTGTCTTTAGCCGGGACCCGAACCGGGCATCTTCACACCCCTCTCGGGAAGTACTTCTGCGGAGGAATCCGAGATGTCTCTATCTGGCGGCGGGAACATTCCTTCCGACTTACACTTAATAAGGAGTAAATTACATTTAATTGCCGCGGCGGGGCCCGCTAAAGGGCGGGGGGAGGGAACGGGGGGGGGAGTATCGCTGTCTCAGCCGGCCGAGTGTGCGCGCGGTTGAGGGAGGGTGGGGGAGTACTTCAACATTCAGACGGACAGACCGTTGTCTCGTCAGCCAGAGCAATGGAAGAAGACCCGCTTCTCATTCTGTCAGCTGATCGTAGAACTTGTCACATGAACCTGTTTAACGAGTTTCTTACAACGTGCGTATAGTAGGGGCGAGCGTTGACCTTGAACAATGCTGTGCATAACAAGAACTTTTGGGGAGACAAAAAAAAAATTTGACTTTGAAATTGAATTTCTAGGAGACTAACCTATCGTCACATAATACATTTGAATAATAATCTTCTGATGTTCACCGTTCTCCAATATCTGGTATAACTGATCGTGCCAGGTCTTCCGCTTCCTCATATATTTTTCACAAGTACGTTCCACATGACCAAACCATTTCAGCGAGCCTTCCTTACATGCATACATGATACATTAGTTCTCAATTTGATCATTCTTCACTCAAGTTCATTTTTCGCAATTAATTGATATGTTAACATAGGACATGTTTAATGGTTGGCATCACAGACCAGTAAAATGAAATAAAGTGACATATAGTAGAAAGGTTCAGAACATTAGAAACATAAATCCGATAGTTTATGACACATTTATGCAACAGTAAAAGTATTAACTCTTCGAAAATTAAACCTTTGTGTGAACAAGACGTACTTTTTTACATTAATGCATATTATATTGTCAGCGATTAAATTTTCTATTTTTGTAGAGAGCAATCACTTTGTGGTTTGACATATTACATTAAATAAAATAACAATCACTTTGTATGAAACCACGAAATTTATTATTCGTCAACCGGTTTCGCTTATCTCAAACTTCATCAGGACGTGTATAAAACTGAACATAAATATAAAAAAAGTGCATTTATATATATATATATATATAAGAGAGAGAGACCA
The DNA here is from genome assembly GCA_031772225.1 of Eubasilissa splendida. Lineage (NCBI taxonomy): Eukaryota > Metazoa > Arthropoda > Insecta > Trichoptera > Phryganeidae > Eubasilissa > Eubasilissa splendida. The sequence goes on along the minus strand of CM062853.1, from coordinate 30,586,524 downwards.
AATAAATATATAGTTAAATAGAACATCAAAGGAGACAAAATACAAAATTACAAGCGAACGAGAGAGACAAAAAATTAAATAATGTACCTATCAATAAATAAAATCGTTAAACATAAGTCTATGCAATACGTGATAAGAACACGTGTCCGATTCAGATAACCTTTTTATTTACTGGTGTACAGATTAACTTAGCAATAGAACGTATTCCAGAGCGATGGATCAGCTATGATTAATATAATAAATATCTGTATTATTACATTCCCAGACAAGCAAATGAAATATTATATTACACCTATTATAACATTTCCCAAACGAAATAACGCCATTAATAAATCGCGGCAGCGACCATCTTTTTCCACAAAAACAGATGATTCATTTCCACAGATAAACTCCCTAGATGGAAAACAATCAGTCGATTGCCACAGACAAATAACGCCACAGACAATGCTCGCTATTTTGACAGATTGTTTTCGTTCTTAAGTGTTGTCAGCTTTCGTTTTTCCCCGCTTTGGGGAAATCTATTTTCATTGTCTCTCGGTGACTGTTGCTTGTTTAAGGACCCTTCGAAGGACGAAGGAGTAGAAGGATGTTCTCATCACGGGAACAATAGCCGGCCACAAATCAGGGACCCGTCGATAACACAAAGGGAAAAGAAAATTAAGGGAATAAGATAGATTTGCCGTGTTACTTATTTCACGTTCAACAACTAGTTAATTTATTAAAACAATATTACATAATTTTTTCACAATTATAACGGAGGTATTGTATATATTGTAAAATATGTTTTTCGTTGTTATATACTTGTTTAAAAAATTGTTTTAGATAAAAAAATATTTTTTCCACAAAAAAAATAACTTGCAATTGAGACTAAATACACACAATCTTACAATGATCTGTATACGAGGTAGGATGGGGCAAACCAGAAACATATATAATATGTAGGGGTGGTATGATATACGTATCTGAGATATGCAACGCGTTTTTATACTATTTATGTTAGTACAGTTTGTTGGTGAAATTCACTTTTATAATTCAGATAAATATTACCCAGATTTTGGTTTCAAACAGCTCCCTTACCCTTGTTCAAGTGAGTTGGACATATTTGCAAGAAAATCATCTAGTTGCCTCCTTCGATTGTAATTTCAGCTAGTGATGAGAAAAAATGCCACTCTTGACTAACTGGTGTGATTGTGATTGATATTCGATAATGTCAGTGATTGAAAGCTGTGACTGTGATCACAGTCACAGTACTAATACGCGTGCGCCGCAATAAAATAAAAAAAACATAATTTTTATAATTTAACATCAGCAAAAAAAATAATAAAAACCCTTAAAAAAATATGAATTTATTTTTCGGGTCAAATGCGTAAAACATTTTAGCAGAATGTACTAGATGGCGCTTATCAGGAATTATAACGTCATTCCTTCATCGCGATTCGCGATTCACGATATTCCCAGATATTTAATCACTGAAAGTGAGTGTGACTCAAAGATATCAGTGATTGGCTCACGGTTCGTGATTTTAAGCTCGTCACTATTTTCAACTACATGTGCCTCGCAGCTCTGTTTTGATCAAGCTGAGAGAGACTAACAAAATCGACTATCCTTGCTTTCGTGAGCAAGTCCAAAGGCCTGATTATAAGGCTAATGCAGCGTTATGACTAAGCTAGTCAAAGTAAGTTGGTAAGTTTCATGCAAGATACAGCCTCCGAAGTCTATCCCAAATTTCCACCATTTTATTTTCTATCATAATATCTTTCAAACAGTCTTATTAGAGTGCAATTAATTATAAATGTATTATTTATAATATTGAGAGCAATAACTGTGTGGTTATCGGTGGCATAACTAAGCCAATGCATTGGGGCCCACGTTAGACAGGGCCCCAAAAGTTTCGCACTCTAAAATCTACTTGAAATCGATATTTTTGCGAGTGTCCTTTTTCAGCAACAAATAGAATTATAACAAATATGAATTAAATATATTAATTAGAAAGATATACATATAAAATCAATTTTTATCGAAAAATATTGTTGTTGCGCCACCGGGATTCGAACCTGGATCTCTTTCCTAACCAGGGAAGGTGCATTATCCAACTATGCTACAGCGACAATATTTTTAGTGACAATTTACGAACCTATATGTTACCTTTTTGATATTAATACATTTGATCGTTCCATTATTTGAAAGAGCCATCTACCTTATTTTTACAGAATCTCAAATACCTTTTTAGTAAACTGATAGCAGACGCCAGAATTATCAATTCATTTTTATTAAATTTTGGACACATTGATACAACTTTATTATAACATTTAAAATTTTCTTTAATGTACTAATCAATGACGGCTCAGCAAAAAAAAGTTCTAATATTGATATACATAATTAAAAATCGATTATTGCCATCATACATGAGGTATTTTGAGGTCCACACTTATCCTACGAGTAGTCGGTGGGATTTTAGACTTTCACAAACAAATCTGGCCGGAACGCTAAATAGTTTACACTATAAAGGTTTCAAAATGTTCAACGAACTGCCAGCAGATGTGGTGGGAGCAATTAGTCTTGCTACTTTTCCTAGGTCAAGCGCAGAACGCGTAGTGTCTAAGTTTATCTGCTGATCATTTCATGTCTATTTATAATTCTTTAATGCTAATTTTAAGTAATATACAATGTAATTCAATTTTTATTATTTGAAATGTATATTTTTTACAACTAAATTAAATTATACATACAGAAGTACCGCGCTGTGTCGGGACAGGGACCAGACCGTAACGCACCGTAAAGTAAAAATGGTTGTAAAGTATTTTGTAACATTGCAAGCGCATATAAACTTGCGAAGTGTAAATATTAACTGAGAAAAGATACTTATTTTATTCTTACTAATTCATGTGAATAATACTTATTTTGGGAGCCCTTTTTTCCATTCTGAATTGGGGCCCAATTTTTGTAGTTACACGTAGTTAGTTTCAGAAAAACGTCCGTGCAGCCCTTGTAAAACATAATCTTTATGTATGGCTGATAATAAATATCTAAATTCCTATTACGCTTTAGTAAAATAATATCATCATCATTTTAACATGTACTGTCAGAACGTATTCCACTCTAGTCTCTCACCCGCTCTCTCTCTCTCTCTCTCTCAAGTTTCCATTAAACTGTCAATACTTTGATTCTGCATTAATACAAAGAAATGTAAGCTATCCTGTTGTAACATAAAACTAATCTATCTAATATTCTATTACTTTGTGTGCAGTTGTCTATGCACTAATCACTCTGTGCACCTGTCTTAAGTACAGTTGTCTTGAGGTCACCCAAACTTTATACAGGTACTAGAATAGGTAGGCATAAATGTTTCAGAAGTATTTATAAAAAATAATCTTAAAGTTAAAAGAGATGAAAATTATGACACGTCACTGACACGCCAACAACCCACATACAATGTAAGGAAATAAATTAGTGGTCGCGTACTATCAAGAGTACCTACCCACCTGTTCTTTGTGTTGGATTTCACAAAGTGCTCTATGGCACCCTGTAATCAACTTTGTCTGTGAAAATTCGCAGCGGATACCGTGAACCGTGTCGACGTTGATTTCATAAATAATCGGTGTGGACATTACCGTCTATTTGTATATTTCTCGCTGTATGTCCCGACATGACAATAATGTCTTAGAACATGAGATATTGGGTATCTACACGAAGAGTCATTTACTTTCATGATTTGGGTATTTCTTTGGTCTTCTTTTTTCTATATCTTTCCAGACCTTGTAACTGTCGAGGAATTTGACTCTCTTAGATCTATGATCTATGTGGTTGGGATTTTGTAATGCAACAGTGCCAAGCCGTCATGCTGCACAGGTAACAAGGTAATACGACTATCAAACATAGTACCTCATCTTTATTATTTTAAAAGGCTAGACTTCTTACTAACCGAAGTCCAGGATTCGCTTTGTGGAAGCAGAATAGAAGACTACGATGCTCAGTTATGGGTGTATGGACCGAGGAAAAGATAATTACTGATGACGGTAGCTGTAGGTCAACTAGAAATCAAATGACGCAAGAGTATGACAAAGAGTTCTATGTCTAGACTTGAAAAAACCGCTGTCTCTGTCTAGTGCATTAAATATATCTGTACAATTTTGAATTATGGACTCTAAAGAAAGAGAAAGGAGAGATGCATTTGAAATGTGTTGCTACATGGACTGCATGAATGCATACTGTTTGCGCGCCTTTGTTCTTTCGATTGGTACACCTGGAATTTCTTGTTGTTTCTATTGGTCACATATGTGTATGAATATTGCCACCCTTTTCGGAGATTAGAGAGCGCGCAAAACGACACAACACTATTGCATCCAGTATAGGTCCTAATAATCGGGGCGACGAGAATGCGCGTGTCGGAAATCTATCCAGAAGAAGAACAGCATCGGACCAGCTACGACGACAGAGCATCAGCGGGTTCAATCAAGGATTAATGGTAGTGTTCATATTTCATTTCTGACCATATTATCAACAGGAAACCCGGGAACCACAGCTGTCGAAGGCATTTAGGGGAAGATATCCATTCTGCATATCAACGATAAACTCTTAACCATTTATTTATGGTGAATCTGTCATTTTTTTGGACATAAGATTGAAAAAACTTGTGGTGGTTCAAGTCAAAGGACGGAGAGGAAGAGGAAGTTCCTCAACCGTTGGACTGACTGAGTGGAATACATGGAATACATAGGAAGCAATAGCAAAGTAAGCGAGTACTTCGTCATTTAGTCTTGTTCTAATTTGGGTATTCCAAAATAAATGCAAAATATGAATCCCGAAAGATTGTACGCACCGCTCAAAATTATTTCCGGGATTCATAATCAGTGCAATGCTGGAAGAGCTGAAGCAGAAAATATATAAAATATAAATTTATTTATAAAATCCTCAATAAGAAAATATCGGCAGAATTTATACGAAAAATTGATACGAGCATCGTACAAGAGGAAGGGATAGACTGAGACTGCCGATAAGCTTGTTATATTCTCCGACTCGCAAGCAGCTCTTGAATCCCTCACTGTTAATATGAAAGTTTGGCTAGACAATGAGATAATCTGGTCCATCAAAAGATGTCTATTTAATTTGGACAGCAACAATAAACGGGTGTCATTCGTTTGGATTCCTGCACGTGAGGGAATTCATGGCAATGAATGTGCCGATAAACTGGCCAAGGAGGCCAGCATTTCCGGAGTATTCCCTCATCAATTCCATATCCCGATATATGACAGACTTAATATGGTAAAAGAACGTATGAATTCTATCTGGACTGCACAATGGATGGATCCAAATAATCATAAGGGTAATCGGCTTAAAATAATTCAAAGATGTATTCCCCGCACCCCCTGGTTCTCCAAAAGGAACGTCTCCAAAAGAACAATATCAAATATCTCTAGAATGAGAATTGGGCATTTATTCAGATTGAATTGAATAGATTCCCCAGTGTGTGAGTGTGGTACCGAGGAGGAAACTCTTGACCATATCATTTTTATCTGTCCATTGTGGATCACACATTTTTTTTACAGTAATCTCGTCAATGGTAATTTTCAACCCCCAGTTGACTTGTGTCATTTTCTTTCCCTTAACTCGCCACATTTAATCTCTATATAATAGCAATTTTTTTGAACGACAATGGTATTGACTTGTAATATAATATTTTATATTCTATAATATTATTGTACTTTTTTCTATAAAATAAAGTTTTAACTTGATTAATGGCACAAATCACTCTTGAAGGGTGGATTGCCTATTTAAAAGAAGAAGAAAAAAGACGAAGATCAAATCTCAGAAATCGATGATGTATAGTGCGAAGAAGATTTTTAATGAAATGCCAGAAAACATAAGAAAGGAGGAGAAATTGAATAGATTTAAAGTAAAACTGACTAGACATATAAAAGATAAGTTTTAAGAAAACAAAATTTTTATATTAGAGCATATATAGGAGTGCTTATGTATACACTATGTTAAGAATTACATAAATAAAAACCGTAATATCTTTTTTTTGGAGTTCAAAAAACGTTCAGCCGAGTTGGCCTTCTTGCTCAGAACTTCCGAAGGAGCTGATGAATCGCGCTGACAGCTGATGAAGGACCGCCGAGAGGGCTGCCGCGATAATTGTTTCAATTAAACACTCACGGGAAAATATCGCGAAACAATTGGCACGTCTTCATTCTTCATTGACAATCGGCTGACAGCCCGAATTGAAGACAGATGTTTTGAGAGGAATCTAATTTATCTGAAAGTAATATTAATTATTATATTCATACATAATATTTTTTTTGTTTTGTAAAGCAAAAGTTTTCTGTGATAATTATAATAAAAATTAGATACATCACACTACTCATACATAAACGGAAAATGTATCTATCTAAAAAACATCGAAGAAATCGACCCGTGGAGAGCATTTTTTTTTTGTATAATCGCATATATAAGATATGAGAAAGAAGAGTACAAGATGTAGCAAAGTATTAAGAGTTAGCAGAGCGCCGGGTGAGGCCGTCGTCGGGGTGAGCGACCGGGCGAGACTGAGCCTCGTCCCCGAGTGTAGATGTCGCCTGTGTCGATGCGGCGAGGCAAAGATAGCGGTAGACTTAAATAGCTGCCATCACATATTCATTCGTTCTTTATTTCTTATAGTAGTATACTAGCAAAAGCACACAATCTTGACGCTATTACGCTTAATGATAAATTCGCCACAGGATGCCAGCCATTAAACATATTAAATATAATGACAATCATTTTGTCTGAAACCACGAAATTTATTATACGTCAACCGGTTTCGCTTATCTCAAGCTTCATCGGGACGTATTTAAAACTGATCTGATGAAGAGTAACTTTTATTGAATATAATATGTCAAACCGCAAAGTGAATACATTAAATATATTCTATGTTAATATAAACGGTGAACATTTTAAAATTGATTTAACAATAATAAAGAAGAAGAAAAGTGAAAATAATAAAATCAAACAATTAGTCACAATTGATCAAAATCATATTGAGAATTAAAACTATAATCTAAGGGTATGAAATAAAATAATATTGCGACTATTATTCAAATGGTAGTAATTTGAATACCCCTGGTTGCGACGTTACCGCGTCCAACTCTTCATTTAACGAAGCAAGGCCAAGTGGCCCTCGCCCATTGTGAGGAGTGCTGTGAAATGCCCTTCATTAGGAGAAGCCGGGGCTGCAAGCCACTTGCCACTCGGCGGCGCCACTCCGCGCCACCGTTAACGGCTGCAGCGGCCCCACCACCCGGGACTCATTATCTAGTCACGGGGTTGTAAAACTACCCACCCCCTAACTAACTACCCCAACCGAACAAGTTTGATAAAATTGTATTATGTATATAATCGACAGCTTCTAACACATCTATCAATACCGCATCATCTAGATACAATAAACTGGCTAGCTGAGCTTCTAAAGTTCTATCAAAAGACAAGACAAGCGAAACTGCTACTGGAAAGAGACAGTTTTTCGGTTCGGACGGAATTATTTACGGCGGCGATATAAAAACATTTTGTATTACATATTTTCGGATTATCGGTTGTGAGAAAGTTTTCGGTGGCTGACCAGCAGAGTTAAGGACCACCAGACTACAAAGAGAGCGTACATCCCGAATCTTATCTGCCTCATATATAACTACATACACGCATCTTTTTGATTAGTTTATTATCATTAAATTCTACAAAAATCATATAAATTGATTGACGAAACCAGCACCTAAAAAATATTACGATTAACAGAAATCCAGTTTTTGTTCTGTGTGTAAAAATTAGAGTGAAGTATCGATACAAGCCTTCATCAGATACGTTCATCGTATAAAAGAAACTGTTGATTTCTCTGTTCTACCTTGAGTCACTAATATTTTTACTAGCTCCGTAAGGAATCACACATTAATCCTGTGGGAAGATGCGCCTGACATGATCACGTGATTCAAGAGTGTCTATCTTCCCGCATTCCAATATTCTCTCGCAGTCCATTTTAAAGTGCTATAAAGACGAGAAATGTAGCACGTAGAATTTTGGCCTATCTGGGCCAACCTACCATACTGAAAAAAATTCATGTAATGAGTCCTGACACTATCACAGTAGAACGAGAATATGAAAGAAAAAGGACACTGTATTTTTAAAAAAATATCCAGCAATCACAGGTTTGATTCTCTTACCTTAATCACGAGTAACTAGATAAACAGAAAAGATTAAAGGATCTCAAATGGATGAGAGGAGTTCCCGTCTCCGTGTGGAGTATATTAATTTAGTCGAGGTATACATCGGATGAAGGCTCCCAACGGGCCTCAAAGGCAAGAAAGTAGTATTAGTAGTAACAGATACTGTTAGCAAACATATTATATAATATAATAAAGTCTACCCTCTACGATACTGTAATAAGCCTACGTGTCGCGCCGGTGATGCAGGTATCCTGCCATAATGCAATAAAGACATTGAGAAAGAAATCTAATCGAGTCAGGTCAAAGTGGAACATGACAAAGGCAAACAGGAAGTGAGAAACGCTGTAAATATCCGGAACAGGAAGCAGGATACGTATTGGGGTTAATAACTCAAAAAGCGTGAAGAGAATTCCACAATACGAGGATTTCTTCACATGTTGATTGAATATAAATCTTCCTGTCAAACCTTCTTTCGTTCCGCGTCAGAAAGCAAATCTTTCCATTGTTTTAATACTAACTACTGCGAAATGGGAGAGTCAAACAGTTCAACACTTTCATTTCTTTTTGGCATCTTTATAGACATTTGTTTTAATCTGTAGAAGCTTCTTCTTCTTCCACCTTCGCGAGCCTCGGTCCTGGACCCCCGCAGATGATTCCAGGGTCTTTCCACCCAGCTGAAACGCATTTATTACGAACGTGTTTGACTATAAGATACATAGTATTTAATAAAAAAGTGAACCGAGTCAAGTATTTCCCGCACTTCATTTTTATTTCTAATTGTTTCGTTAAAAATATAATCACGCTCTTCAGTAGGAACTTATATTAAAAATTTTCGTTTATTTAAATTGTTTATTCTTCTCTGTAATCCATGAACTGTCAATTTAATTTCATCGATATAAAGGCTGTCCCAAAATTAACGCAAGATTTGAATTTGCCACCATTTCTGCAGTATATTGTTGGCAGCCCTGAAAAATATAATTTGACAGCTGAGAGTTTAGGGTTAGTAGAAATGGGGCGTTACACGATACAACAACGTGTTTCCATCATTCAACAATATCTCAAAAATAATTAAAGTTTTGGGGTCGCAATTCAAAAATTTAATACAAAATATGGTCGGAATAGTGTTTTAAGTTCATCAACTGCGAAGAGATAATTGAAAAATTTAGAGAAACTGGATTGGTTGGAGACGCTAAACACACTGGTCGTCCAACAACACACAACAACAACAACAAGCCCACAACCACCCGTGCATTACAGGAGGAAATTAAACGGTGCATCAACGAAATTCAGACACATTTATGCAAAATGGTCATGGAAAATTTCGACAAAAGTGTGCGCATGTGCCAGCAAAGCTGTATAGGCCATGTGTTATTCCATAAATATCTCTATCCCATGTACTTAAAATCTAAAGACTAAAAACTGTGTTTTCTGTTTAATTCAAATCTTGCGTTAATTTTGGGACACTCTTTATTAGTTTGTCACTCATTAAATGTAGTTATATGCCACGTGTTCGGTTTGAGTGCTCAATTTTCAGACTTATACTTTAATTAATTCCTTTTATCTACTGCATTATATTAATAGTATTGTTCCGCTGTTATATTATCGGAAATAATTAAAAATCCTACGAAAATAATGTCCTGTATTTAAAGATTATTGTGCATCAATCGAAGAATGGGGGATATTCTATTATTTGACATGACAGTCCTGTCGGGATGAGACCGCGCGACACGTCATCGCTGACAGCTGCGGGAGATCACGAGACGAGGATGCTGGTCACGCATTATGATGCAGCGCCTTCAAAACACAGACAATTCGTCAATCAATGATATGGTTAAGGACTTTAGATAAATTCATCATCTATTTTATAAAATGTATTTATATATCGTGTACATCAGATCCGATTCTAAAGCATTGAGGTAACCTCTCTGACATGTGGCTGCGGTAGCTTTAATGGCCAGCGTACTGCGATATAAAAGACAACGAGAGACCATTACATTATGAGCACAAATGATAATGTTCCGAGGAGAGGAGAAAGAAATAAAGTCAAAAATCGAAGGGGCTAAAAAATTGAAGACATTGTAGCGCACAGAATTGCGAGGTCGCAGCAGTGGCGCCAATTAATTGATATGATAAGGCACGTATCAGTCGTTTAATGGTGTAATCATCGGCGTGGCGCCGAAAAACCCGTTGGATAGATTTCGGGAAAACAATGACTATCATTCTTAGTAAAACGTCACAGCGGGGGCCTGTCGCTGTGTATGTACTTGCAAATATGACTATATATATTGTTATGTATCTGAATAAAAACAGGGTATTCTGCCATTCTCGATTGTGTCGTGTCGCCGTAGTGTACCGATATTGAATATCTTTTGTGTTTCATTTCTTTCCACCTCATAATCAACATCATCATCATCATCGCCGGTTGCGAGAAGCTGAGATCGGCGAACCACCCTTGTCTACATTCTCGTTTCCTGTACGGAGCACACACTATTAATATAATGCATACTTAAAAAATGAAATTGAGAAAAATATTAAGGAAAGAAGACAGAGACAAAATAGACAAAAGATAAAAATACATTCAACAAATAATGAACAAAGCAAATGCAGACACTCACAGACAACTTAAGGATGGCAGAATAAAAGCTAAGATATTGTCACATCAAGGTGTCAATCTCATCTATCGTTGGACGAACAGTCGATCAAATCAAGAGGCCGATAGGTCGCCCTAATACCCGCTGGACTATAAAGGACAACTGGAGGGGGGGTCTCGGGATCGGTTTAGAAGCCGGGGCAGGGCTTCCTTGTCGGTCCCATTCATGAAAGCTAATAAAAATACGCAACTTTATTTCAATTACATATTTAGGTATAAGCAAAACGAAAAAGAAGAAGAAATTCGATGTGGTTATTAGTAATTAAGGTTGCGCTGTCTTTATTCATAAAAAATCATACAACATAAATTCATAGAACATAGTTTTACATACAGATGGAAAATAAATGGAAAATTAAGGTGCAGTTATTCAAGGCAGATACTCAGGAATCCGTTCATCAAAAAACACTCCCAACAGAGGGATAGTGAAGGAGACACAAAATGGATTGAGTCACACTTACACGGACAGACTAACGGAGTTGTAAAACACGAGGTATAGAGAGTAGGTGGAGTCCCATCCACACATGCCGGCTTAACTAAGGAGCTCCAACGAGTCACCCATACCCGAAGAAATTCCTTATCTAAAACAAGATTCATGGGGAGTAGGTCTTATGTATGCACTATATTAAGAATCAATAATAATGCACTGTGTAACACTTGATTCAGTAGTTGATGATGATGATGAATATTATAATGATCGACATATGAAATCGTGTAAAAGCCCCCTCCACCCTCCCGCGCAGTTAGCCTTCCAACTTAATCGAATCAAGTCCACAATATATAACATCCACCTCGAGATGCGTGCGTTGTTCGGACCCTTCAGAAAAACTCGCCATACCTGTCACACCCCGTTTGGGGGCCATTCGGCCGATTGTCCGCGGGCGATGACGTATTATTCCGATAAATTCAATTTCAAAATCTCCCGCGACCCTTCGGGGCGGCCTGGCCGGCAGCCCCCCGCGGGCTGTCCTCGTAGACGTCTACGCCGATAATGACGCGGATACTGCAGGGGTTGCGCAGAATGCGGTCAGCTTCCTCTACGAAATACAAGAGTCCTACTTTAAATCTCAGTTCGCCGTCAAACAAATTCGTACTAGAGTAATGCCTGTGCACCAATGAATGGCCCAACAAATACGTCACACTAGTTACCATGGTGACTACATATACATTTTATTCAGTACCCATAAACGTCAAACTTACGTTTTTTAGAAATTAATACAAGACCTTTCACATACTCCGGTAGGTAGGTAATGAACTAGTACGAAGCTAAACGACAATTTTCTAATAAATGAAATTTTATAATATAAAAAAAAAATTAATTCCTTTCTTCATTCCCGGTAAACTGTACATATGCGCGCGACGTTTACACAACCATGATTGATGTATTATATCTTAATATAAAATTATAATACTCATATTTAATTTTATTAATGAAAGTAGGTATCACTGTTAAATTTTTTAAGAAGCCAGTAGTGACATAGAGCTCAAGTTGATATTTGTAAAATTATATTTTCCCGTGTAGGTTGATTCCTCGATTGCCTAGTGGTAAGCATTTACGGTTCGGTTCTCCGCTAGGAAGTGTTTTTATTTTATTATCTATTTAACTGAAATTATTGCTATTTTTCCGAATCAGAAAAAAACATATTCCATGCAGGGGTTGTATAGTACACGTGTCAGACACGAGTCGATACGCAAAAATATGAGTTGAAATAAAAAAATAAATTTTATTTTACTTTGAGCTGTTCCTCACCCCCGGTTAATCGGCCCAACCTTCGCGGGGGGGCCCCGAAGGGTGCAGCGCGCAGGGACCGACCCCTGCTGCCAGGTGAAGAGGCGAGGCTGCCGTCGATTGCACTTCACGGCAAGATTTCACACTTAGGGGATGGAGAAATGAAAGCATCTGTGGAAATTTTAGCGTGGGTAGCTACTAGCTACCCGCTCAGCGTCTAGAAGCTGCCTGTGACAGTTCTAATCTAGTTGTCTACAGGATATATCCTTTTTATAGGCGCTTTTGAATCTTATAGACAACTTGGCTGTGCCCCATCTTGTGAGACGCGGGGAAATCTTCTCTTATCTGTATCTGAAACGACTGCCAGTCCGTCTTTGTCGCACGGCTACATTAAACAAACATGTATTGATTCGTTGACAGCATGTAACAAAAAGACGTACAGCAACATGAATCAACGTCACATCACAAAGAGTGCTGTTATCGCGTCCATCAAAGCAAATTATATTGCAAGTTGTACAGAGGGACGTATATACATACATTGGACGATTTCTGTGAAAAAATGTTAAAATTTAATTAATTTACCTACAGTCTGAGTCATGCAGTGCATACAAACAAAAAAGCTGTGCATTACTAAAAATTCTGGGAAACAAATATAAATGAAATAATCTATAATATGGATCGTGAACGTATATTTACGGATTTATTACAAATATTGCCATCTGTGTACCAGTTTAAACTTTAATGGCTTAGTTCTAAAAACGACAACCCACCGCTGTAGCCGTAGCGTTAGTTGCTACAATGCAGCGATTGTAGCTGTTCGTGTTACTCTCTTCTATTTTTAAGCTAGTGTATTACTCAAGTCATACAATTAGCTATTTACTGAATTGAAAATTCCTTTCGGTTGATCCGTTTTTGTATGAAGTCATTACTTATGTTGTTTTCAACAGAATACAACTGCGTGCAAATCATTGAAGTGTCTACGTCTTATTTTTGATTTCACGATCGATCTTTGCATTTGTTTTTGATTTGGGAAAAACAAAAAGCAATTGGCAGAACTATTTCCTGCGTTAACCTTTAATAAAAATAATTATTTCCTTTAGTTATTACGTGAAGGATTTTCAAACAATAAAAGAATCATGTTCAGTCATATAAAGTGTTCTTAAAAACGTCAATATATTTTTTATATTGTTTTTATATGGGTAAGACGGTATTATTTTACGTTAAAACAACTTAAAAACACTATTAATAGTAATTAAATTACAAATAAATACATGTTATGGTCGTATAAATGAAAGATCATAATCTAGTACAACATATATTATATACGATTGTATAATATCATTGGTAACAGCATAATCTAAATCAACACTTATCTAAATTTTAAAACTACTGACAATAGATATACAATTGTTTGCTTTCCATTAGTAAAATATATTAATTAAATATGAAATTAATACTTCGTCCCAATTTAATGTATCAGTTTTCGTACGCGTGACCTTGACGCGTCCGATAACGTTATAATTTGGAATAATAATCGAACAAATCCAAAATAATATTATTACACAAAGTTAATTAGTAGTTTCGCAATTCTACCGGTGAGAGAAAGTTCCGGGTTTGAGTCCGAGTGGTAACTATATAATATATTTTATCTACAGATATTTAGATTTTTTCTATTCATCTTTTTAATGTCATCATCCCGGTGTGGACCCAGGCCTCCTTAAGTAAACCGTTTTACTCTGATCTTCCTTTTCTAGTTAGCAATACCGTCTGTATGAGCGTCCTGGATAACGCCGCCAACCACCGCAGCTTGGCTCTTCCAACACTCCCAAGACCAACAAGCTATGCATAAAATCATCCTCCAACTCAGCCTCGCAAGCTTGTTACCTCGGTCCATCTCGGGTTCACCATATGCTGCGTCTAATTCGTGGTTGTAGCGTACCTTAACCTCACACCGCATTCATTTTTAGGCACATTCATAAGAATACGTTCTAAAATTGCTTAATAAATGGAGTATTATTAAAATACTAATATTATACTTTTAAAATCAGCAATGTTATCTTTGTGGTTAAGATTCATATTTTTATTTATTATCTTTGTTTTATTAACCACTAAAATGAGACAGATGATAGATTTTTTAAAAATAGATTCTGTCAAAGAAACAATATATGTTTTAGTTAGTTATGACATCCTGAAGAAGAAAATGGTATTTTTCGAAACCGGTAGATGTATTTAAACTCATTTTAGTGGTTAAAAAAACAAAGATAATAAATAAAAATACTAATATTACATAAAAGATACAACATACTTACATTGTCTAAGACTTCTACGCGATATCTCATCATGTGACATCCAGCCAAGTTGTCCACGAAGAGAATGCCATCTCGGATGACTTGTCTATGTTAAAATAACGGTTGAGAGTTATTTCAAAGTTTCCTACGATCTGGTCGGCCATAATTATGATCTAACGCGGTGTACATTAACTGTTTCACAATGCGAGCGGTGACCGTGTTACCAGTACAAAAAATAAAATAATGGTTTGCGAACCTGTGGAACGTCTTCATAAACACTTATAATAATAAATGCGTTATTTGTATTTCGAACAATAATTCGCGAAGACTTCAAACCGCCGCGGCGGCATCCATCTTTAGAAACCGAGGCATTTCTTCAATTTGCCGAGCGCCAATCCCACACTTCCCGCCAGGGTGGCCAGGCGACCGGAATACGAAGGGCCAATATGTTCCGAAATGCGAGATTTTTCATTGATGGCTCGAACCAAGCATATTGCCCAGTATCAAGGAATGAGACAAGAGATATATTTCAGAGTTTAGTTGAGATAAATTTCAGTACTGTGTATTGAGATTTCTTCTGGAGATAAACTCGGCTTGAGATTGGTAGAAACAGACACAAAATCGAACACGCGACTTTTGATTTAACAGCGAGATCAATCCAAAACCATAAATATCTATAACTATTTTTTCAGAAAGTCAGACAACAAGAACGTTTTAAATATTAAACTTTCATTCCGTTTTAACTGCTGCCTGGGTGGTTCAAATTTACCTTACTGACAAACGGAACATTAATGGTCAACGAACTGACATTTGATAATCTCTCAATTTGAGACATGGTGTGTACTGCATATGACATGATGTGAACTATCTTATGGTAGCAAAATCCGTATCTAAGAAATTGCCTCGAGTCTTACAGGGACACGGGCCATTAGGGTCGTCAGAATCATTTGAAATATTTTGGCAGGAGAATTACAGACGATAAAAAAGTATAATGTAGAATCTAGTGTGCTCTTTTACAATCCATGTGTTGTCCACTGTTGTTATTATTATTCAGTCATTCCATGTGGCACCACGTGTACGTGCTAAAAATAGAACGTCTTATATGTACACATAACATTTTTAATTAATCCTCTTCTAGCCATGCTGTAATGCAGGTATACCGCTCCAATTAAACCTGTATATTTCCGTAAATACACGTAGCACAAAATTAATATTTTAACTTACCTTAAAAATCATTTATGTTTAGAAATGATTAGTGATTTGTAGGATTCACTTCATAACCAGTTATGCTAAAGAAATTCTTTTTCAATTCAATCCCATGTAAAATTGCTACGTTGGAAAAATAGTATTTGCAGTAAGACAGAAATAGAACCAACACCAGTTTCACAGTGAAAATAATAACAAACATACGAATATAATTATGTCTCTTTTTCACTAATTAAATAAAAAAATAATAAGAAGGAATGTCGTATTGTATATAAATTGAATGAATAATATTTATATGTTACGAAAATAATTATTTTTTCACTTTTAATGCTCGTTATTTAGAGTAAATATACGACATGAACTATTTGAAAGCAATTTAAACTCGTTAAAACATTTTTTCTGATTAAAAATGTTAAAAAATTGTAAATACTTAACGGTTACACGAGTTGAAAGCATGGTTGCTTACGGATATTTTCAATCACGGTATGGTAAAGGTCAAGAAGTCCACGATGACTGCGCTGAAACCTGCGTGGTATAACGTTTACGCAGTAAATGTCTGTAATGCACGCGTTGTTCAAGGCCGCGTGGACTTGAACGCATTTTGTACATTGCAATGTATTAAGATAATGGAGGATGGTTCTGTTAGAAGCCTCAACAATCGGCGAGCTTGTATGAGAAGATGTATGAATGTGGATGAGGCGAGAATTGTGTGTCAGGACAGAAAAATGTGGCGCTCTATCCTCTCCGCCTACCCCCGCGGGGAAACGGCGTGATGGTAAGTAAGTAAGTAATATATTATTAGTAAAAATAATCCACGTGTTTTTCATTTGGCCGTTGGGCGCGGTATAAATATATAATTTGTATATAGTGCATTTGTTTTAGGTAAACGAGTCGGCGAATTCTCGTATATTTCATATTATGTTTAAATACGTTCGCAAAAGTGGGTTCCCATAAATGTTCACATTGTCCCGGCCCGCGTCCAGCCAAAATGGCCACCCTGGCGCGCGCGGCTCGGGCGGCGGAACGCGACGATAAACAACGGGCAGCGCGAAGCGCGGGAGAAATTTGTATCATTAGTCGGGAAAAGCGGCGACACGATGCGGCAACACTCGGGCCGTAATGATGATGGCCGCCGCGGGCAGCGCGCGCGTCGCTCGCGGCGGGAAAACAATCCGACGATTGATGCGAGCGGACTCTCCTCAACACTTCTGATTGCCGGGTGCTTTTCACCCGGGCGCGGGACTATCGCTCATCGCATTCTCGACGTACAATCGGGAAACTAATTGTGGTCAGAGCGCTGAAAAGAAATTAATGGCAGAGTCCAGTTAGTTATTTTTTCTCCCGCTAGGGTCGCACACTCGCAATAGTGAACTGTCAAATCGGTATGGAATTTGCCCCATTTTTATTCATATTGTGTTTTTACGTCACGGGTGATTTATAATATTATATTTAGCTAAAATAACAATGTGTCCTGCTTCATTTGTGATCAAGTTTGTGATTCGAGTTAACAAAGTATCATCTGACGTTTATCTATATTTTTTCGGCGGAGTTTGCCTGTACGGTGAAATTTTTACAAAAATGTAACTTTAGAGTTTCAAAATAAACTGATTCCTGATTTCGAGTGAGTTATATATGTAATACATGTTATTTGTATTCAAGTCAACGGTTATCGTTCTAAAATATATCAGATACAAGTGCCACTAAAATGTAAGCTTGTTTTTTTTGTTATTTTCTGAACTTCAAGGAAATTTGACATCTTTGTGATGCATCGTTTGTTGGATGGATATAAATGAAACAATGTTATAACTCTACTTGAAACAGTAACTCTCATCGACAGGTGAAGTGTTAAACTAACTACGTGGTAGATGTAGATACATAAGTAATTAGGTACTTACAGATCTAGGATGAAGGGGCGAAGTTACCGGTGGAAGGTGGGAGGGTGGTTGTAACGAGAATATTGAGAGGAGAGATGATTTAGAAAATGTAATATTGTTTAGTAGTGCTAATAAACTCTAGTAGAATTATAACATTGTTTCATTTATATCCATTCATTATGATGAAACTCTACAAAGTTAACGCCGATTCTATCAATAATATTACGTTGTTTCTTGTTTCAAGGTTATGAGGTGTAGAGAAAAGAGCGCCACAAACCTTTGAGCACACTATACTGCGCTTAAAGAGAATCCTGAAAATATAACAGCAAAAAAAATGCATAGTATGCTAGAAGAAGCCAAAGAAACCATTATTATTCTATAGCAACTTAGATGGGTTGGCGATGTAGTCAGAATGCATGAAACCAGACAACCAAAGGTAATTATATTCTCAACTTTTTCGTGAGCCTAGAGCAAATCATTATTACACGACGGCACCCGAGCACAATCAGTATTTTATATTCTAAAGTTTGAGAAGCTCAGGGACCCCTCACAGATGCGAATCTACAATCTGCTTTAAATAAATAAATAAATATATATATCCATCTAATTTAACATTGGCTGAGGGATGTGCAATAAACAGAAGGATGAACACTTGTACCGTATTGTCATCAATACATACAAATATAGCATTAATATGTTCAATATCGATTGTGGCATCCCCCGACACCGCACTTCCGTCGTGAGCAAACACACTAGTCGCTAGATTGTCCCGCGGATTGGGATATTTATTAGACAGACGGCAAACAGCCCGTGTATTTGTTCAACAAGTCACCAGTGGCGTCACGGGAAACGCAATATCAGACTGATGTCGTAAAATTAAAAAAAAAACAACTAATGTAGTAAAAAGTAATGGTTTCTCTCTCTTTCAGTTGATGTGCCACCATTATTTATGCTATTATGGACGTTATCTTGCGAGATTTTGGTCATTTCTTGTACTTATTAGAGATCGACTTCTCACTATTCGTCTAGATCAATTTGTTTTAAATGTGTACTGTACTTCTTACTTTACTGTCTGCTGGACATACGCCAACCTTCCCTGCAAGGCCTTCTCGACTATACTTACGTCATGTACATGTTCCACCAACTGCAGCCTTCATACGTTTTATTTAATTCTGAATATCGTATTGTAAATCTAACGTTGATGTCCAAAATCTACTACTGATAAAACTGATATATTGAATGACAACTCAATACCATACAATGACAACCTGCAATGGGCTCCGAAACGTCGACCAGGGAGGTCGGATTCACGTGGCAAAGTACTACACAGAAGATTGACTAAATTTTATTTCAAGTTCAAACGCTCTTCTTTTGTTTTACGGAAATATTTATTCCTCATTGGTGTCTATAAACATATTAAATACCCTTAAAAACTTTCTTGGATATTACACCCCCACCCCTCATAAAATGTTACGCGCTTTTTTAACGCAGTTTAACGACACATTACCTTTGTGAAAATCTTTCAAATACCCGTGTCTTGGTACGCCACTGCCGCCAGCCCACAGTAGTACGTGGCCGCTGTAAGCTTCCGTGCTGCGCGAGATCAATAGCCGATACAGCCAGCAAATAACACGTGTTTCTGACAATCCGGACATTGTGTCCGGTAATTACGTCGAGTATTAATATCACCTCGATTAGGGATGTGGCACTGAGTCATAAACCGCCATTCGCACAATCGGTAAGTAGGTACCTACCCACGATTACCACAATTATTTGGAGTTTTATTTGATTTTTATGTTGACCCGCTTGATACGAAGGTTACGGCTTTGTATAATCTCTCAGTGACAACAAACAGACTTCACTATTTAGCTGCGAGATTAGATTTTTGTAATTGACCTTCAACTAATTGACTCTTCAACCGCAAGACGGACAAATGTTTCAACCCTTCGAGAATTAAGGATTACAGAAAGACTTTTGCAGGAATGTAATTCTAACGTACATAGGATGTACCGTCAGAGGAAACAGGGACAGTTGAAGGAAAGCGGGCACGAAGACGGTCTCCTGCAAGATGGATAGACCAAATAAAGGTGTTAACAGGGTCTTTGTTGAACGGTGCCGCCATCCACATAGCTCAAGACCGGGAGGAATGGAGACGTACTGTGCACCGGTTGCTAAATACTTCGGGGAACCATGACGCTTGGCAGTGAGTTGACAAGGAATATATATTATACAAATATCAGATATCTCATAAAGACAAAGCTATGAAAGTATGGGGTAATTACAGGGCCTATGATCTGTCTTCCATATATTTTCCATTAAATATAATAGCTTTGACTCTATGATATATCTAATATTTGTTTAATAACAATGCCTTTGTAGGTAAAAATTCAGTAATTGTGTGTTCTTGGACATATTCAAATATTGCTAATAAAAAATTAAAAAATATATACAAAATTGAAAAATATTGATTTTTCAGACATATTTTAGTATAGTATATTAAAAAACATTTTACAGAAAAAGAATATTGCTTTAAAATAATTTTAAAATAAATCAGATTCTCATAGTGATCACCTATTTTAATTTAATTATATTTAAATTTTTTACATAATAAACTGATTCCTCAGCAGTTAGCATTCCCGTCTGTTACGCTGGAAACTGAGATTTGGTTCTACAGTAGGAAATGTTTATTTTAATTGAATTTATAAATATTTTTTAACATGAAAAACATTGTATCCAAGGGTGGTATGTCTGAAACTTATTAGGTGTTTTAAAATATTTTTTGCTAGATGTTACCATTTTCATGAACTTATTTGTCAAGAAACCTTCAGCTAATATCGTATAAGTAAATGATGAGTGCAAGTCGTTGATTATGCGATCTTGCAAGGGCTCAGACTCCCGTTCCCCCTCCGAGAGAAACACAATACGCGCTGGACCACCGACAGTTCTGTCGGTGCTGCGCGGATGACACTCGAGAGATTAAACGGGCGAGATGAGATTAAATCTGCTTTCTTTGTCCGGTGTTTACGTACAGGGTAACCACAAAACTGCCTACATCAACAATGAGAAAATCACAACCTGTCCATTCTATTAGGTTGTTACGAAAATAATGGCCAATTTAAATTTTGTTCTATGCATTTATGCTAAGAAATTACAAGCTTATTCTATTTGTTTCCAAGAATTATTTAATGCAGCGCTGCCCAACTTATCTTAGTGAGGGGGCATTTTTTCTTTTATAAACATTTCGCTGGCCACCAAAAAGTTAATTATTGAAAAGTCAATTCAGATCACTTCAAAAGTTATTTTATTTAAACCTAAAAATAAAAAATATCTGAATCAAGGTATTTAATGGGAGCATGGCGCTATAAAAGTAGAGATGTTTTAACTCACTTACAATCACTCCATTTTCCCGCGGGGGTAGGCAGAGAGGATAGAGCGCCACACTCCTCTGTCCTGACACGCAATTCTTGCCACATCCGTATCCATACATCTTCTCATACAAGCTCGTCAATTATTGAGGGTTCTAACAGAACAATCCTTCATCATATGGTTTACCTGGTCGTGCCAAGTCTTCCGCGGATGTCCTCTATTTCTGGTGCTATCAACACTTGCGTCATATATCTTTCTTGCCATTCTCTCCTCATTCATCCGTTCCATATGACCAAACCACCTAAAATTGTTTTGATACAAGTAATTAAATTATATTACAATGATTAATAGCGAGTTCCTTCATGCAGTGCTTGCGAGTTTTGGTCAAAAAAACTAAATCAGAATAAGAATATTAATATTAATTAAAAAAAAAAAAAATTTAAATGCCCGCTAGATGGACAGTTCAGCTTTAGTGACGTTTTCTGCTGATTCTTTGTTACTGATTTTTGTAATTTTTAGCTATAAAAAATTCAATACAGTGCGCTAATCGAATAAAAATATATTTTTTTATTTAACAAGTTAGATGATTTAAGCTACCCCTGTGAAAAGAATTAAGATTTATAGCTGAATGTAACTTGTTTTATGAAATCAACCCCTCAGAATAAAAAGGTTCCATCTCTGACACTAACACTGTTTTGAGACAATGAGTTCAGAGGTGTTGATTGAATTTCAAAATATATTCATGTATATTTTGTTTTGAGTATGCAACTATGATCAGTTTTAAGGTCTTAACATATATTCAGTATTACCAATGACCACTGGCTGCGGGATGAGGGAACTTTAACAATAATGATGAAATAAATAACTGATGCAGTTGGAACTTTCAGCTCTTCCTATTTTCCTTTAATATCCGTTAAATAGAGTTGGTGTGTATGGAAAAAATAAAGAATAATGCATTTGGAAACCTTTTCACGCAATAACTCAAAATAGACCAAAATGTTAGTTTAGGAGAACACATTCTTATTGTGAAGTTGTAATTAGGTTCGCTAAAATTGTCGCTAAAAATATTGTCGCTGTAGCATAGTTGGATAATGCACCTTCCCCGGTTAGGAAAGAGATCCAGGTTCGAATCCCGGTGGCGCAACAACAATATTTTTCGATAAAATTGATTTTATATATATATCTTTCTAATTAATATATTTAATTCATATTTAAAATGTTAGTTGTTTAACCTTGTTATTCTAAGGGGTCGAAATCTCCGTAAATTTTCTCCATACCTTTAAGTTGTCCATTTAATTAACATACTTATAAATAATAATATGGTGTATTACTTCTCATATTTAAAATAGTCTCTTAATTTACATTAATAATTTTTCTATTCCATTTCTTAAGGATTAAAGCTTACTTACAGACCATCAAGCCGTTTCCTCGCGGGGGTAGGCAGAGAGGATAGAGCGCCACACTCTTGTGTCCTGACATATAACTTCCAACATGACCATCTGGTTCACCTGGTCGTGCCAAGTCATCCGCGGACGTCCTCTACTTCTGGTGCCATCAACGCTTGCATCATATGTCTTTTTTACCATTCTCTCCTCATTCATACGATCCACGTGACCAAACCACGTAAGTGATCCTTTCTTAATTTTACTCTCTATACTAAGATCAGCTTTCATTCTTTACTCTGTCATAAATGGATCTGTCACGCCTAAGTGATCTCATTTCAACCTCTTCTGCCAGCTCCGGGCCTCACTTCTAAACATCCTTTCGATATCTTACTCAGTCTTTCCGTTTCTATCAAACATTCTTCTCAAAAGCACTGCAAATTAAATGTCCGGCTCAATAAACATAACAGAACCCTAACTGTCAAATAAAAACAAATGAACTGACATCTCCAAGCAGATTATTTTCAGAACAACCCAATATTATTATTTTTATGATGATCTCGATTTTTTCAAATTTCCTCTCAATTTGTTAGTCGTGGTTCAAGTAACATCTTTGTCGTTTCAATTTTTCATTAATAAACGTACCTATATTAAATTTTAATATGTTATATATATAGATAGGTGAGGATAGCTCGTCCGCAATATGTAGCTGATACATGAACACGATTTATCTCACTGAGAGATTAGTCGTGATTTAGAATAAAACAAAAAATAATACGATATTATTTAAGTATTGACTTACGACTGTATCAATGAGTATGACGTTTTGGAATTCGTACCTGAAGCAAACAAAATATTACCATTATTTTCAATCACAAACAATTTTATTACATAGTACCAATATAACATTGTTATTTTAATTTCTTTGTATATGTTTTATTTAAATTTTATGTGCTCTTGTGGCATACAAAAAAAAAACTAAGTATAATTTACATACAAACATTTCATCAGTTTCAGGTATGCTCCGTCAACGAAATTCAACTTGTTACCAATCCGACGCATCCGCGATATTGGCGAGTTAACAGCATAACTATTTCTATGTGTACCTATAAAGAACACTACATGTAAATATTTCCAATGTTCATGTATGCAACGGAGACCTGGACAGTCCGAGCATTTAATTTTATTTTTTATTGAGAGATTTCGACGGTGTAAACTTTTAATATAATTAACATGATAAATATTAAACATGTGATACTATTTATGAAAATCCACAGAAATGTTGCGGTAAAGGGAGAGCAAGATGTGGCAATTTAGATTGTGGTTGTTTATAAAAATAACTCTTAAGTGTAGTAAGGCTAATGTTGAAAAAGTCAATTTCTGTTAATTTCTCATTATTGTAATTGCATGACCGGTGAAAGAATGAAATTTGTATTAAAGACGTGATACTTTTAGGAATGCGGAAGAGTGCAGACTGCCGGGTCGATCTAGATGGTATGTGGATAGATATTAATTATAATTGGTTGGGACGGACAATATGGCTTTGCAGTAGTTCGAAGAGAAGTATTTGGTCAGCACGTGTTCTTCGATGTTCTAGGGTTTTCATATTGTAGAAGTTTGCTGCATCTAAATAGGAGTTGAATTATAGATTAGATCTAACTCTAAGATATCGAATAAATCTGCCACGGCTTCCAGATTTGAGATGCGTACTCTAAGTGACTACGGACGAATGCGTAATACAGTATTTTGAGGCAATATGAATTTTGGAAGTGTTTGCAGGATTGAAGTATGAATTCTAGCATTCTATAGGCCTTGGAGGTAATTTGGTAATTAAGTTTGCAATCTAATAGCATCTTGTTTCACCCTTTATATATATATTTTTTGTACATAGTACAGTACACTTTATTTACTACTATACCGGAAAAGCACTGTCTGCTGTAATACAGTATGCTACTAGTGTAGCTGCCAGAGTACCCAAATATATGTCTCAATGTTGTCCGATTATAACAACATAATACACTGTACCATGAATTATGTTTCTTCCTTTTTTTATCACATTCTGTCTTCGTTTCGGCGCTTTCGCGTACCCTTCCTCAGAATGGCGTGATAACGTTTCGGGTGGCGAGAGATCGCGTGCCCGCTCGGGCCGGCAAGACGGATGACGCATCAAGGGTGTGATCCAATTCCATCCCTGCCCACACCGCCAGGGTGCGGAGCGGGGCATAATTGAAACATCGTCCGAAGAGCGATCCGTCATGCGGATGATGGAAGCGGACGACGAGAGGCGAGGCGAGGCTCGTTTCGTGGAAGATGTGTTTTTGTTTCTGGTTTCTGGTGATCACGAAATTATCTCATTCGTTTTATGATTCTGCGAACTTGTTACAGCGTCCGGCGTGCGGTTAAATAAAAAAATAATGATCGATTCTGTCCTAGAAAACTAAAATGGTGTTTACAGCTAGTAACGTTGTGGTTTAGTGTGTGTTGTATATATTGCGTGCACAGTTCACTGGGAAATTCAATTTTATACATTTTGTCGAGGTAAAACACAAAACGACAAGTTAGTCCTATTTTCGCAGCACAAGTAGTGTCTATTCGTACTTATTGTGAAGAAGAAAAATTATATTATTAAGGAGAACACATTCTTATTGTATAGTTGTAATTATTCAAAACAGACGGTCTGTGATATTTAAAAAAAATACTAATTAAATGTATTAATTAGAAAGATATTCATACATAATCAATTTTATTAAAAAATATACTATTGTTGCCACCGGGATTCGAATCTAGATCTCTTTCCAATCCGCGGAAGGTTATGAAATTATTGAAAGCCAAATAATGGAACGGTAGATGTATTAATTTGAAAAATGTAACACATGGGTTCGAAAATTTGTCGACAAAGGTACTGTCTGCTGTAGCATAGTTGGATAATACACCTTCCCCGGATTGGAAAGAGATTCAGGTTTGAATCTGGGTAGCAACGACAATATTGATTCGATATGTATATCTTTCTAATTAATATTTTTAATAAGTATTTAAAAAAATTCTAGTTTGTCGAAAAAATCAACAAGATCAATTTACTAGGCTAACTAACTAAATTACCATCACGCCGTTTGCTGCGTGGGTAGGCAGAGAGGATAGAGCGCCACACTCTTCTGTCCCGACACACAATTCTCGCCTCATCCACATTCATACATCTTCTCATACAAGCTCGCCGATTGTTGAGACTTCAACACAACCATCCTCCAGTATCTGGTTTACTCGGTCGTGCCAAGTTTTCCGCGGACGTCCTCTGTTTACTGGTTTACTGTTTACTGTGGCAGCCAAAATATTTTTTCGATAAATTGATTTTATCTATTTGCGCTTATATCTTTCTAATTGATACGTTCAATTTGTATTTTCGTTTCTTTTTAAATTAATTGGTATTGCAAAAATGGGTTATTTCTAGTATTTGTCGCTCTCCCAATTATCAGATAATCCCGACGGCCTCCACAAAGGCAGTTCCTCTCCCTCTGGCCGGACCGAAGCTCGTGTCGCTAATTAGAAACTTGATATTGGCAGGTGTCAATTGCACATAATAGTTATCAGGAAGTTGTACGGCTAATAGCCGGCAGGACCAGCGTCGGCCCCCGTCGTCGTGTACTAACACGCCAGCTCTTTCACGCTTGTCTTGGTAAGCAGTGCACCTTTGTACAGTCTAAGAGTATGAAGCGATTCCGTTCAGATATATGTAGAACAGTTTGTGATCAACCATTTAAAAAAAATTCTTTCGGCAGACATTATGACTGTTATTATTAAGAGTACAAAATCGAACAAATTTGTCATTACGCGGCCTCCATAAAATTTAAATGCACTTTTTTCAACCTGATCAGGAGACTTTGATTATAATGGATTTGGTGGACACGATAACTCTGTTTTTTGAATCCGCCGGTGGTTGTTTATTGTACGTTACGTATAACGGTCACACCGGGTTGTCGCGCCATTGATGATGATGGTGATATTACGTGTCGAATTCTCGGTAACAGTCGGCAGGATACAGTACCGAGATTTATCTCAACTAAAACGGTGAGATTTATCTCGTTCCGTAGACAAGGAGCACGTGGGTTAGATCAGATATTGGCCATGACGTGACTAACGCCAGCGTCTCTTACATCGCTTACTGAAGCACAAATACAGACTTAGTTGATGAAGCCATCCACAGCCCTCGAAGTGCCAGACGAGCAGCTATCATGCTTGTACAGAGTAGCGAGCAGCGGGCCGACCGCACAGGTGTGCCGTCACGTGACACCGCCATTACACGGTCAGCTGCTCGCGGATCAGGTATCGTGACGTGATTTACATGTCCGCGGGGAGCCGCGCGCCATCTGGCGGGCGAGCGCGCTAGACGCGCCCCGATCTAGGTGATGTGAGTACAATGTGAAGATTGTCTAAATCTTAATACGAGACTTAATGTAGAAGTTCGTATCATGAACCGAGGTCAGGCTCGTAGAATCCTGGAGACGTACAAATGTCTCCATTCTGCGGCAACTGCACATCAAGGATAGACTCTCAACCATTAGATAAGATGAATTCTTCAATTGTCGAGTATCTTGCGAAATGACAAAATAGACAAACTTATTGTCTATACCTTAAAGATCCCCCACCCGTTGGATCAACCTGGAGTGTATATCTTGTTCCAGACTCGGGAGGCATATTCGATGATACTTCGGACATATGAGAAGTACAGGGTTTTCATGGTGTTTATGTTATTGAATTGTTTACACATCCGAAGGATGAAACCTAACATTTTGGTTGCTCTGGATGTAATATGGTTAATGTGCATGTCGAAGAGTAATTTAGAATCCAATATAATCCCAAGATCTTTAATTTCAGATTTCTCGGTCAAGAGTTGATTATTAAGAGAGTAAGGGAAGTTAAACGGATTCTTTTTCCTGGTAAACTGCATCATGCAGCACTTGCTGATGTTGATTTGTTGTTCTACAGATTAGAGTCTTGAGAGAACATAAAGAAATAAACAGGTAAAACAACTTGTAGCTGAGATAGACGGCTGGCATCACGACATTGGATAATATTCAAAATGTTTGTATTCGTGGAAGTTTTAGGGTGGGTTTCCTATTACTAAAGAAATTAAATATAGTATGGGCATGTGATACGTATAACTATTAGTTTCAAGCAGAGACCACGAGCAAGGCTAGATCTGCTCAGTGACCACAAATAAGAAGAAGAGAATTATTGGAATATTATGCATTACAACAGCTGCTCAACTTAGGAAAAGTGTAAAAATGGTTTAAATAATATCCCTAACTTGTTAGTGATTAACTGTACAGGCATTAAAGACGATTCTGATAAGGATACATATATCATTGCAGTTTTCTTGGATTTTAAAAGATCTTTTGAAGCCATCGACAGAGATATAATAATTAAAAAACTTTGAAAACTCGGATTAAGAGGACCACCTTTTAAATGGTTTAAGAAATACCTAAGTAATAGACACCAAACCACTAAAGTGGGTGACTTAATACTTTACCCCCTCCTTATATCATTAGGACTACCACAAGGGTCAGTTCTTGGACCTATTCTTTTCATTTTATATATAAACGACATCGTAAAAATGCTAAAGCATATATATATTGTGGAAGAAAATTATGCAACTGTACTGTATGAATTAAACTATGACAAATAGTATAGTAACATGGTTGGAAAAAAATAAATTAAAACTAAATCTAAAACTAAAATAAAATAATACCAATCACATCAGCGGTTATCATAGATGGTGAAAGTCTGAAGGAAGTGACTGAAATAACATTTTTGAGAGTCATAATAGATTCTAAACTGAATTTATCGCAAAATACAACACACGTGACTAAAAAAAATTGCTAAATAAATCTCATTTCTGGGAATAATCAGAAGGTTAATTAGTACTGAATCGTGTAAAATAGTATACATTTCTGTTATTATTCGTCACATCAACTACTGCAGCAGTATTTTGTTTTTGGCTAATGAAGAAGAAATGCAAAAATTGTCAGCGGTGCAAGTTGTAAGCTTTGAAATTAATACTCATACAAAATAGGTGTACTCGAATCGGTGCAATGCTGAAAGATCAAAATATGATGATCTTTAAGCAAAAAATATATTTAAATTAATGTCCTAACATAGAAAATATCGGCGGAATTTATACGAAAAGTTGATGCAAATCAACATGAGCACGAACATCATACAAGAAGAAAAGATAGACGGAGGCTGCCATTCAGGAAGAAGGCTAAATCTCAGAAATCTGTGATGTACAGTGCGATAAAATTTTACAATGAAATGCCAAAAAACATAAGAAAGAAGGAAAAACTACATAGATTCAAAATGAAACTAAGCAAATGTGTGAGAGATAAGTTGTAGCACTTAGCCTTAGATTAGAAATAAATATTTTACAATAATTTGTATTTGTCAAATCTGTGTATGCAATGTACCCGGCGCTCAGACTAGCCTCGGCCTCCCCCGTTGACACACGACGCCTCATTAGTCCCATTACCCGCGCGGAATGGTGCGCCAACTGCCCCCGGACACTCGATATCCCGGGGTAGGTACTTTACTACCGCCTACCCACCTGAGATTACCTATTACGCAAGGGGCAACACTGGAGGCTGGATGAATTCATTTAATAAAAAATGTTATGTTCACAATATATAATTAATACGATAATAATCTTAAAATTTTAATATCTTCGACAGGTAATTGAGACATTCAGAAAGTATCAAATCTTGTATCTCGATAAAATTAATATTTTTGTGAAAGATTGCTGAAAGTCGGAGCCCTGAATGGAAAACATCAAGGCTGAAGAATCTAACGCAATTGCTTTGGCCCGTCTACTGCAGAGCTTTTCCGGGCCGCAGTGAACAGATTGATGATAGCCAACGTCCGATGAACGGATAAGGCACGGAAAGAAGAAGAAGAAGATGACCAGTGTAGAGTTTTTCTGCTGTGTACCTCTTAAATATAGTGCGGTATCAAATTGTCACATAATGTAAATGATTATTTTTTGATTTAGAATTAAATGTATCGATTTAAATTTTAACAAAATTTATTATTTATAATATTTTAATACTATTATTAAAATTGATTAAAAAAAAAAAAATGGTTAATAAAGAGCTTAAGATTCTCATTGTTTTCTCGGCAACGTAATGTATCTAAAATTAAAAAACATACATTTTACTGAATTTATGAATAATCTGTTTGAAAATAAAAATTTCCATGCAGGGGTGGTATGATACACGCGTCTGAGATACGCATAACGTATTTAAGAATTAATTATTTGTATTTCGTATCGATTTGACTGAATTGATTTCGTACCGTGTTTCACTCGAAGCACTATGTTGTCAAAACAAATTATTGTACAAAATCACCTATTCAAATACTTTACAGACTAGTGAGCGAATTCAGTCTTATCAATATATATATATATATATTGCCTTTCTGTGTTTAACTTATAATTTTTGTATTTAGATTGTGTTTATGGAATGATATAAAAGCCTCGATGGGCCGTTCTTAAATTGATAAATAAATCTTGAAAATCTGCTCCAAGCGCCTAAAGTATAATCACGACACTGACATTTTTGCTTATTTTTCTCCTGGACGGGGTCTACCGTTTAGTGCGACGCGTCTCCCATTACCGACCGTAAACCGTGCAAAAAAAAAAAAGTGCACCATCCCAAGAAAGCAATGCCTTATTACTGATTAATACCTGCTCATTGAGTCGCTTGCCAAAGCAAAAAAAAGAAAGCTTCCACCCGAGCCTGCCGTCCGACACCCGATACTATGCCAAGAGTACCCTGGCTCAAAAAGACTGCAGAAAAAATGGCGAGGAACCAAACCCAAATATCAATTTCTCCGCTTTAATAGCCGCTTAAACGAATTAACCTCGGCCAAGTAACGCGATACCTTCGGTTTCCCCCGAAGATAGCAGGATCGGTTTCTCGGAGGCTTTGTGCATCCGTCTCCGTCGTCAGGTTTGACGGTGATTGAGGCCGAAGGCTCACGGAGAATCGGCGATGGGCTCCGTGTAAGTCTGGCGAGATAACCGCGCGTATTTTTAAACGGGAAGGTGAATGCAATGAAAGCGAGGAAGATTAGACGATTTAGAAGAATGGTGTCACTTTCAATTACTAGCAGAAGATTGTGTTTTCTTATTGAGATGGCTCGGAAGCATAGGGGCTCGGTCCGCAATATTCTAGGGGTGGATGAACGACTTATCGAAATTTGCATGGAATTTTTTTAATCAAAATTCAAACGTTTCAGGGGGTACAGTTGTAGGATTTAATTTGATTTTAAAAAATTGTTTCTAATTTTATATTAATGTAAAATTTTACCCGTCCTGGGATATGATGGTTAAGCGAGTTGTTGGATACGTTAACAGAAGAAGAAGATTTCATCTTTAGAAGCAGAAAAAGTATGCGTGACAGAAAAATGTTACATATATCGCAAAATACTACTTTGATTTACCCAGGTACAGCGTCACATGACAGATGCTCATTCAAGAGTTTTTATTATAATATATTACTTACAAAAGGAGTGATAATGGCGAGAGATAGGGGTCTTCAATAAACAAGTGCGAAGTACAGGGTGAATATTATGTTCCAGGCCGATTCTGTTTGGCAGACATTTGTCAGTTCGCATTTGGTAGTCGTAGACAATAGTTGATCACAATTTATTATGGAGCATCTAACGTCTCAACAACGTGTTGAAGTCATTAAAACATTCTATATAAATAATATGGCAATGCTGTAACCATTTATGGTGATCGCATGTTGGAAAATTCTTGGTGGCTGAATTGGATCAATTGGGCTCGCAACACACGCGATTTCAACAAGACAGTGCCACCTCACACACAGCCCGAGCTGCGCCTAAATTTTTTCCGGCCGAAAATAATAGCACGGACCCTTAAAGTTCCACACCGTGGTCCAAAATTAGACAGAATATTGATTGTTTTTACCATTCTTTCCTCGTTCATTTGTTCTACGTGACAAAACCACCTAAGCGACCATTTTTTAACCCTACGCTATGCTAAGATCAGCTTTACATTCCCTCCTAATTCGTTAATTCCTCACTCTATTAGAATTGTCCCCATTAACATATTAAATATGACTTCTTCTAAACAAATTATTTACACAGATTTAGTAGTTACATTGCAATATGATCGAGAAAAACGCAGAGACGAGAATATCTCCCCGCTCTGCAAATAATTGCGATAATATATTTTAAGATCTTTTATTCTCATTTAAGATTTCCGCTCCGTAAGCTCTGTATGGCGATTACGGTTCAGAGAAGCTGAAAACCTAAGCCTCAATACTTAAACACGAACAATAGGTGAGTATCACATATAATTTTTTGTTATACAAACATCTTGTAAAATACGCAGCTCAATAAGGAAAAATACAAAAAAAAAACTTTTTATTTTTTTATTTATTCCGACATTATATTTTGCTATATTTTTTTAATTTACGTAAAAAATAACGCCTTTCTAAATTGTATTAATATTATTTAAAGATCAACTGTTGGTGACGTATTTTAATAGTATGAAATGTGTAAAGAATAAACTAAAAAAGTCCCTAATCAAAGCAATTACATCATAAATACTAAACATTCCAAATAACGCGCCATCTAATGCATAAAATTGTCTCTTCTTCTAAGAAAGGCTTCGGACAATTATCGATAAATTATATTAGTGATATATGGAGTGATGTCTCCATTCTGCAGTAGCTGATCGAGGACTAACTCTTGTTACCAGCTTTTCATTTCATGCTTAGTAGATTAGTTAATGTTTCTTTATCCATAAATAACTTCAACGTAGAATTAATTATTATTAAACAAATTGCAATTAATAATTTGTTAAACAAAAAGTACAATCAGATCATGTATTTACCCACCTATTATTAAATTACCCACCTATTTTTAAATAATCTTATTTCAAATTCAATTATAAAAATATCCCAAATTCTAAACATCCAGCTTTTTACACTAAAATTAAAGAATTATATAATAAATAACAAGGATAAGAACGATATTTTAACGCAATTATTTTTATGTAGGTAAAACTTGCAGATATTAAAGAGCGCTTGTGATGCCTAAATAACAACTATTCAGAATTTTCCAATCACCATTTGTAAACTAGAGAACTTGTAGAAATTATACATACAAGTTAGATAAATTAGAGATTTTAGAAATAAGAAAAAGTGTTAATAGCAAGCTAAATATTATAAATAACCAAATCCTCTTTGTAAATAGTCACTTTTTAAATTTGTTTTCATATTAATTCTTACTTATTCACCACTTTATAGTTTTGTTTTTATCTATGCTTGTATTTTTAATTTCAGTCGTTTCAATTGTCGTTTCCTGAAGAAGATACCTTAGGTATCGAAATATGTAGAATAATCTATAAATAGTGATTTAAACAAAGTATTTTTGCTAATATTGAAGAAGTCTTAACCATTTATTTAAGACGAATAATTAAATTTTTTTCAGCATCTTGCGAGCAGAGAAGAGAAACTTGGAGACGCTTATTGTGATGGGTCACTTCAAGGGATGGAGAAGTAGAGGAAGCTCCCCCGCCTATTGAACCGACCACGTGGATAAGGAAACAAGCGCACAGATCTGCAGGATACTGGAGTTATGAGGAACTGACGTGGATGATGATGACGAAGCTTTAAGTAGGCCCATTTTAATAATATATATGGTCAGCTACAGTGCAGACATTTGTGTGTCGCCCAGTCTATATGGATGTACTAATAACTTTTCATTACATTTCTAAAATAAACATTTCTGGCAGAGAACCGATAATTTTCTCAATATATTTTCATAATATTTATCATCCTCGTATCTTAACAACAACTATCATAAAGACGCGCATCAACGTCTCTCCGGACAGCCGGCGCGAGATCACGAGGCCCGGCCCGCGGTCCGCGCAGCATCCCGGCTATCTTGATGGCACGCCAGAGATCAGGAGCGATACGTCACAGTTGCGAGACGCTGCGCGCTCTGGACCCGAACAGCCGATGAATCAACGTCCGGTGTACAAAACGAAGTGAGACAATATTGTTGGATCTTCTCGCTAATGCATGTGCCAGTCGTCACGATGTGTCATTGATTTCGCGTCGAGTCATTCGAAATCAGCCGGCCATCGATGCCAAATCTATTTCAACATGGGGGATGAATTCTTTCACTTCCATCGTCATATCAAAACTAGTAAAAATACGCCACTTTAATTCAATTACATATTTATGTATAAGCAGAATGAAAAAGGAGAAGAAATTCAATGTGGTTATTGGCAATTGAGATTTAAAATTTAGACCCTCCAGCGTCTCTTCAATGCTGTCATATAACATAAATCCATTGAAAATAGTTTTTCATACACATGGAAAATTGATGGAAAATTAAGGTGCAGTTCACTCCCACAATGGATAGTGGACGGTGAACGAGACACAAAATGGATTGAATCACATTTACGCGGACAGACTAACGGAGTTGTAAAACGCGAGGTATGGAAGGTGAGAGGTAGGCCCGTAGCAGACGCGATCGCTTCATACATGCTTCGGATGCTCTGCATCCCTTATGTTCTAGAGTCAAAAAGTTTTTTGTTTCTAACTAAAAACAGCACTGCTATAAATAAATTCACATTGTCCATTAGAGATCAGTCATAGCACACACTACGACGAGCGAGTCGAAAAATTCTCACTCTCAACTTTTAAACACACAGATACCAGCAATAGTGGATTCTATCATTCGTTCCGTATCCAAAAAGTTTGAAAGTATTAGATGTTCGCACAAGCGCATTCAGTTCCGCATGTCAAGACCGAATACTGTGTACGCATTCGTTAACAGCATCCAACGTACAAAAAATTACTTTAATGCTTATGGTTATAATGCACAGAATAGCATACATATTACGAAGCGAGCGGTTGTTTTGAGAAATTTGTCAAGTTTAAGTAAATGAAAACTCAGGTACGTTATATAATTTTATTTATGGCATACTATTTTTGTCAACTGTTGCATCTTGTCCGTGGGCTAGTCTATAGATTTGTATATTTGATAGTTGGTATAAACATATTATCCAGCATCCCTTTTACAAAATGTTGCCGACCGCCATTGGCGCATAGGTGGAGTCCAACCCACGCAGGCCTGTCTAACTACCCAGCTAAGAAGTTACAACGAGTCACCCATACCCGAATGAATACCTTATATGAAACAAGATTCGTCCCATTACTAATTACGTCCGCATTCCTGGGTGGGCGGTGTCTAAGTCACATGCATCTCTATGCACGGTGTACTGACATTATCTGTCCAATGGGCCGTGTCTACGGAGTCTCTCCTGACACATAACGTATCCATATTTATACATATGTTCACGCAATTTTGTCGATTATTGAGGCTTCTAACAGGACCATCTTCCAGTTTACCTGTTCATGCCAAACCATTCGCGGTCGTCCTCTATTTTTGGTGACATCTACACTTGCGCCAAATATCTTTCTTTCATTTTCTCCTCATTCATTCGATCAATGAGCTCCGGCGCTAGACTTTTTGTCACACACGTTATGGGCGGTGTTTTGTTAGGCTGGCATTTTGAAACTTACCCAAGGGCGGCTTTTTACGAAATGACGTTATGGATACTAATGTTGACTACAAATTACTGCTTTATTAGCAAATAACTATAATGTTATTTATTGGATTGTTTACATCTGGATTTTATAACATGGGAATTTGTTTTTAAATTTATATATATTTTTCAGTTGCCCCTTTGATTTGGCCGCCACAGGCAGGCGCCTGCTTCGTCTGTGCGTAACGCCGGCGCTGTGATCAATATCTTTACGTAGAACTGAAACATGGACCCTTAGAAAGAAAGAAAGGAACGTGCTCGACGCCTTCGAGATGTGGTGTAAACATCGGTTGTGAAATGAAATAATGAATAGCCTAGAGTAATCAGTGATCATAAGAGACCAAGTCTCATGATCGCAAAAAGTGGTGACAAGTAGAAGCAGAATAGAGGACCACGACGCTCAGTCATCAAGCGATCTTTTTTTAATCATATTCTTTTTTTCTAATTTGTTCACTTTTTAATCTATCCTAAATCCTATAAAAAGGAACAAAGTACGCAATGAAAGGATTGACGAACGGTAAACAAATAATTGTTCCATTGGATTGGTGTATTTTCCCAGGAACCGTGGCCATTCACACGTCAGCCGAGCGTTGAGCGGGCAGGTACCCAGAGGGTATCGATACAAAATCTACACTGTCATGGCCAGCACAATGGGTGTGCACAACACTAACGTCTCAATACACGTATCGATCTTCCGCTAGACAAATATTAAATTTTTTCTACGCTATAATGTCAATAAAATAATGGAGTTCCTTCCATCACCTTCAATTTAAAGTATCCAGTCAGATAATAAATCTATTAGTTGGTATCTGATTATGTCTAGAATGGAAATCGACCTGAAGGTAAACATTATAACTCCACTCCGCACGGTCGGCAGGGTTGCCGCTAAAATAAACGGCGATAAATTATTGGCGTATTCTGCTATACGTGATACGCGTGAAGGGTGGCACTCTTGCACGGCCAATGCTTTAAACATCCCTTCGCGTTGATCAATTAACCAAATACTTTAGTTTTTAATAATACATACATAACAGATATTTGAAGAAGACCCATTATTTCTTTATTACATATATATTCATTTTAATTTTATTTTTTGTCAAACTGCATGGCAAGGATTGCCTTTTACAAAGGTAACTTTCTTTTTTTTTTTATATAAATAAAATATAATAAGAAGAAAACAATATATATAAAGGGATGTTAGATGAATAGTCTTTTGAAAATATGTACAATTTTTACAGATGTAGCAGACCTAGTCCACAGTATTTCATGGGTGGATATACCTGAATATAATGTAACAAGGAAATAATTTTTTTGATATGAATATATTCTTTTACTTTGTATTTTAAGGTGGTCACTAAAGTCGCCACATTTTTTAAAATGCTTAATAGATTTTAATAGATTTTGTTAATTATTCTTGGCACAACACACTCTCTCGTTCTTTAACCGTACATATTGATCCCGATCGGTACCCTCGTGGTTCGACCCGACGATCTGGTTGAATAGCTTCGAATATGACAGCATATGTTACCTTTTTGTCAACTGGTAAAATTTCGCATATTGTAAATAATTTACTATCATCATCTCTATACAAACACTTCGTTCTGTTATCTACTATAAGTTTTAAACATCTTAATTGTAACTGTTAATATATGTTTTATATGTCGGTAATTTGCTACTCACTCCATAACTGATAACCGAGTTGACCATCGCAAAGTACACGGAGTATAGTGTAGCCCGAGAGATGCATAACCTTAACATATAAAATATCTATCTTCCTCTTTATGTATATATAAGTGCACTATTTTTTTTATTTATGATTAGTTTCAAATACGTTCTGATGGAGCTTGAGATAAGCGAAACCGGTTGATGTATAATAAATTTCGTGGTTTCACTATTCTATTCCGTGTATGCATATCTATATTTAAAAAAAGATCTCCAATAAGGTGGACAGACCACATTCTAGATACAACCGGAGCCTCGCTACATGTTGTACTAACTAAGGATCGCAAAAACATTGCGAGCAGTTTTCGCTGTGGATAAAGAATTATCTTTTCCCGTATAATATTTTTTGCTCACATTAATTATTTTAGTGTTCACAAACCTATCAAGCCTCAACTGTATAGATATATACTAATTCAGTGATAAATCTATAACAATAAAAAGGCATAATAAAAAAAAATCACGCTGTATTTTTAAATTCGTAATTGTTCGTTTTTGTGGCATCCCTGTCCATCCAATCATAATTTTATTCAATATACATTCCCGGCCACGTCAAAATCTGACTATCATCTCACCCTCGGCGTCTTAATCATGTTGAAACAAAAACAAAAAACAAACATTCAATACAGATACAGGATGTTTCAGAGCAAAGTGACAGGCGGGGCAGTTCCACGGATAACGTCTCGATAAATACCGCCGGTTTAAAATCGACGCCGATCGATTTACCCGTTGACAATGAACATGTTTTCAATTTTTTGGGCAGGTCCTCAGCTCGCAAGGAGGACGAACGTGAACTTTTGCACGAAAAATTGTGTCAGTATGATATGCAAGAGCAATGCCGGGTCCAACTGTTGAGTGAGAAGGAAATCGAATTTTGTCGAAATTGTCGCGAAACTAAAGTAGAACTATGCCGGATACGTAGCGAGACTGACAACTTTGTAAATAATAAAATCCTTGATTGGCGTACATGGTTGAAATCGACTACAAATACATTGAACTTACGATGTAATGAGGACTAGTGGCTTCTGTTGAAGAAGGATCGAGGGAAGCCTATGTTCAACAATGGACGTAAATCGGATAAAAAAGATGAAAGTAAATACACTATACAATTATCTCGCCTTAAATGCCTCGATGGTGAAAGAATTAAACATCGATCAATGTCCATTCTCAACTGCACGGCTCCAAATCCTCAGATATTTTGGCTGTGACACGAGAACATCATGGAAAAAATGGTAATCCAAGGGAACCAGATCTACTGGAAGTTCACCGATACGATGAATCAACCTACAATAGAATAAGACGAAGATGAAGGGAGGTTCAGTGGTAACGAGGCACCAAGCGAAACCAAACAATGAGAATCGCCGGTACACTTCTGCGACCTGCGTGAACGCAGCCAGCGATTACGTCTTCGGTTTGGTAAGAACTGTCAACCATAGGCAGATTAAGCGATTCTTCCACACGAACATAAAATGGTGACAGAACACCATTCGTTGCTCAATCTTCTAATTCCACACATATAATCCTTGCATATATTATAGTTATGATACTCGCCTAGGGATCTAGTGTTCGAGGGTTCAAGCCTCGTTTCAGGAGACCATCGAGTTAGTCCTATTTTCATAACGCGAGCATTTAGCTTAGTTTTGAAATAGTTAGAATATATGTTGAGACTTGTACAATATTTCCATTCAAATGACAACTCACACGAGACACTGCCATTCTTTCACTGTACAACACACTTAACACTAACTGGACACTACTCGATACATGATTCAATCGGGTAGAGATCAGTCAGAAGCATCGCTGTCCAACATTCCAACTTAA
Organism: Eubasilissa splendida; assembly: GCA_031772225.1. NCBI lineage: Eukaryota > Metazoa > Arthropoda > Insecta > Trichoptera > Phryganeidae > Eubasilissa > Eubasilissa splendida. The sequence continues at coordinate 30,547,666 of CM062853.1, read as the reverse complement.
TCATAATACAATACACAAATAATTTTTTATTGTCTTTTTTTTATATATCTTTGTCGAATCTTACTCTTTCTCGTAAGTTTTAATTAAATACCACCATAACACCACGAAAAAAACTGTCTACTTTAACACATGCGGTAGTCTAGCAAAGTAGCCAGAACAATGGTTTATATCAGATACCTACTGCATATATTATTATTGTATGATCACTATTTAAAAAATACGATTTTTACCACCCTTTTACATCTTATTCTCAACATTAAAGTTTTATTAATTAAGGTTTTACAAGAAACCTTTAATAACAGTCCATGTGAAAATACAATTTGATTGGTTTGTCGTAAGCACGATGTTATTCAACCGTCATATTTGTTGCTGTAGCATAGTTGGATAATGCACCTTCCCCGGTTAGGAAAGAGATCCAAGTTCGAATCCCGGTGGCGCAACAATAATATTTTTCGATAAAATTGATTTTATATGTATATCTTTCTAATGAATATATTTAATTCATATTTAAAAAATTACAGCGCTATGTTCTTCACAATAAGAATGTGTTTTCCAAATAATAAAGTTGTATCAATGTGTCCAAAATGTAATAAAAATGAATTGACAATTCTGGCGTCTGCTATCAGTTTACTCAAAGGTATTTGAGATTCTGTAAAAATAAGGTAGATGGCTCTGTCAAATAATGAAACAATTAAATGTATCAATATCAAAAAGGTAACATATAGGTTCGAAAATTTGTCGCTAAAAATATTGCCGCTATAGCTTAGTCAGTTTTTTTGTTAATTTTTACATTGTTTTGTCTTGATCCCTTTTTGTGCGAGAGGGACATTTATTGTGTTTGGTTCTGCGGGACGATTTAAATCGACGTTTCTGGATCACTCTATGGCTATGGCCGTGAAGAGCTCGTTAGAAGCAGCCCCGCGCAGGCCGAGCGGCGCTAGCCCGGATTGGCCGAATCTGCAAGTCACGCCACGGCCGTTTGTTATACGAACAGTTTTTGTAAAATTTATTTCAATTGTTTTATACGCATCAACCTGTCGCCCGGCCGGCTGGCGGGGGGCGGGGGGAGGGGGGAAGGGGGTCGGAATGAATTTAGAAAAAAATTACATTCGATGGACCGATCTTATTTTAACGTAGAATGTGTTTTATCGGAGGCTTTCTTACAGCGTCAAAAATAGAACGATAGAAATTGAACAGACGTGAAATAAAGTGTACATATATATATTATATATTCTACACACATTCTTGGCGGTCACATAAATCCGTTAGTTTTTGACACATTTATGCAACACTAAAAGTATTTGCTCTTCGAAAATTAAATTTAAATTTTCATTCCAATCGAGTCATATGTTGAAAATATGTCGTGGAGCTATTTGATTGCGTTAATGGTACCAAAGTGAAAATATTGCATTAAGGAATTTGCGTTAGTTCACGTCTGTATGCGTGGGTATTTAACATTTTATACTACCGAGAAAGCAATATGTAAGATATATAAGCACATTAGAAACTTATGTTGTGTATGTGGATATTGCCAGGCAGCTAGCACCAAAACACATTCTTGAGTATTATTTCTTTCTTCTGTTCACTGCCAATATTAATCTCTTCTTCAGGAGATTCATGTTGTGATCAACTGCTTTCTTGACTCGATACACATCCATGTCAATGAAACGCAACTTGTATAGCCTGTAAGCCCAGGTGTTGTAGCAATTTGGCGTAAAACTGTTCTGCAGTTTGGCAAATATTGAAAATTATAATATAATAAGGTTGGTATAAATATATATATATATAATTTCACATCTTCCTGGCTCGTAAGCTATACGACACAACCAAGAAGAGTGCACCAGAAATAGAGCAACAGCCTAGTGAATAATAGAGGGGGGTCGAGAGAGGTCGGAGCTGCTCTTAACCCATATTATGAGATGAATGGTGAAGATGATTAAAAAAAATGAATATTTTAAATAGAACTTGGAAACCAGAGACTATTTAAAGAAAAGTATTTAATATTTTATTAAGTAGTAAACCTGCCCATCTCGATACAGACTCGGATCTAGTGAGGCGGGTAGGGAACAAATACGCATAATAATGAAATTATTACGTTTAGCGATTATAAATTATAAGTAAATCAAAAGGATTTGAAGGTCATGTTGTAAATTATGTGATTAGTGTGAGGGTAGTGAATGCCCCAATATTTCACCCAAAACTCTTGTGTTCAATTGATGTCGCAGAGTTTATTGTGTATATGTGAGTGATAGGCGGCAGGTTATGAAAACAAATTGTTTACACAATTTATTTAACAAAGTTTAACAGTTTACAGGAATTATTATCGGAGGCGGTTGTCTGGAAGGCGTCGAAGATAGTGAAGACCTCTGGCCGCGTTCGTATTGTTACATACCGTCTGTTAGCGCCGTTTAACGTGCTCACTCACAAGCATATGTTCTATATTCGCGATTATCAAAATTAAAACCCAGTATCTCCTTTCCTTTATTTTCCCTAACCTGTCCTTGAGCACGAGGAAGAAGGAAAGAGGTCGCTGCAATCAACACTCCCGAACGAGCTCAGTGTGCGCTTAGAACTGTATACGGGCTAATCTGCCGTCGCTTCAATCCGCTTTACTACCGCTAATGTTAATTAATAAATATATATTCAATACCGCTAATATATACAAACAATCCTTTACTCGTTACACATTCTGCGTGGCTTGTGCTATTGGTGGAAGAGGAGATAAACAATTGAATCAGCGAGTAAGTGCCTCCTATCTTCCATTATTTCTTTAGTGTCTTTAAGGCTGATGGGAGTAGCGTTTCGAGCACTGGTGATTTTTGGGAAAGTCGAGCATCATCACCGCTGGGTGATGATGCTCAACTGTATAAAAAGCAGCGATTATAATCATCACATCAATGAATTAGATACCAAGACACCGCTGGACCCATCATCCGGGTACAATTTGTCAGCGATGCCCCGAATGTAGGAATTAAACTAGACTAGAATTAGACTAGACTAATTAGTGGTCAGCTCCGTTACCCAAGTAACACAATACAATGTCTAGTTTCAGTATCGCGGGTAATTAACCCCCGAGGTTAAGGGTAATTATTTATACAACACATTAACGTAATCATTTTATTCATTGGGTTATTTGACGGTCACCCGTAATGGCAGGTGCAGTCACGAAGCGCCATTATCCGGGAGTTAAATGTTTTTTTTTAAAACTGATCATAATAAAATATTTATAATTATTACATAAGATAAAATTTGAATCATCTTATTATTTTAAATACAATTTTTAAAATATCTGACAGTTGTTGTCGTTGTTTAATAGTAGGTATTTAGGTTATTCTGTTGCCAATAATATTATACAATCACATGTAATGTATGTACTACAATATATGATGTACATAGGGTTATGAACTTTCGTTTATACGACCCTACCATGTATTTATTTGTAATTATAGATTACTATTAATAGTGTTTTTAAGTTGTTTTTAACGTAAAATAATATAAAAATGTATGGACGTTTTTAAGAACACTTTTTATGACTGAACACGATTCTTTTATTGCTTGAAAATCCTTCACGTAATAACTAAAGGAAATAATTATTTTTATTAAAGGTTAACAAATCAAAAACAAATTAATGCACCAAATACACCATCAACACGTTAAAGATAGTAAAATTCGCGAATTCGTAAAAGGGGAAGTAGACACTTTTTTGCACGCAGTTGTAAGCCTTTCTAATGTTATTCTGTTAAAAACAGCATAGGTAACGACTCCATGCAAATTTCAATTCAGTAAATAGTCAATTATATGACTTGAGTAATTAACTAGCTCAAAGATAGAACATAGTAATGTGAATAGCTCGATACGGCGAATTCACAAGAGCACTATGGGTTCAATGCCTTTTATTTCCCACATTTGGCTCTGCCAGCTTTGTTTCAATAGCATTTGAACATTGCCAGTTTTGATATGCATTTAATAGGTTCTTTCAAAAAGTGGCAAAAAAGATTAAATGGTCTTGTTGGCAACAGATTTTGTTAAAACTGCATACTTACCACAATTTTTACGTGGCTCATATACCTGCATACACTTACATCAAAGTATAATAGTTTAATAATTAATGAGTATCGAAGTATCGACACTCGAGTACTGTAGCTATACCTTGGTGGCTGAGTAGATTCACCTGCCTGCGCACCGTATATAAAGGTCAAGGATTTGATCCCAGCAGTCATAGATCAAACCTATTTACAATGAGCATGTCGATTACTAATAATAATAAATATATTACAATTATGGTACTTACTGTATTTCAAATAACTTCTTACATAGATCAACAGGGGTATAAAAATAATATTAAAATTTGATGTTAATAATGTATTATTTTAGATTGTTAACTTTGTTTTATTAACCACTTAATGAATTAAATACGTCTACCGGTTGTGAAAAATATCATTTTTTTCTTCTGAATGTCATTAACTAATCATAAACATATGTTATATTGTTTCTTTAACAGGATCTATTTTTTAAATTATTGTCTATGACTTTTGAACTATCAAGGAGAATGGATGTTCCGCTATGTGCTCGTCAATAACTTGATGTTGTTGTAAAGTTACTTTGCTAGTGTTACTTTGGATCACAGTACTTCGTGCTGATCATCGAAGCAGGTTCCTGAAGTTTAGGACCTATGTGACTACAGGAGAAAAAATCCAGGTGAGTCGTGTTCGTCTTGGTTGGTCTTCGAGTCTTTATTGTCCTGTCCCTATCCCAAATACCTACCACCCTTCCTACATCCCGTTTCCCTACCCCCTTGTGCAAACAATCACAATGCATTAGATTCTAACACATAAAAATCAGCATATATACTTATATGGCAATTTGATACCGCAGTCTATTAGGAACACTCTCGCTTAGCGTGTGAGAGGTATCGAGATCGATACTCAGCGACTTTAAAATATTTTTGTTTTCAAAAAGGTTGCAGTGGCGGCTGAAAGGGTGAAAATTAAACAAAAGAAAGTGAGAGTGTATTATGTTACAGTGAATGTGTATGATACGATACACGTGAGTGGGTACATGCCGCGCGTGCGCGTTATGTGTTTGTATCATTGATGCCACCTGACGTCGGAATATTTTACACTTAGCCGGTGATATTGGTGCGAAAAAATACAAATACAATTACATACAACACTATTTTGGCAATTAGACGATAAAACAAATCGGCTTGAATTAACCGACATAAATACGTATTTTAAGCGAAAACAAAAACACGCAAACTGTCAAATTTTAATTATATAATAGCGCACAATTAATTTATATTTTCGCTAACAGAAATATATATCTTTCAGTGAAAATGTAATCAGATATAAACTCTATTTCTAACGCAATTTCCATGACGTTGTATTAGACATTTTATCTTAAAAATCTGTCTAGACACACGAATCAACAACCGTAATACAGTCCCGGGCAGGTGTTCTATGAGAGTTCTCATAGTTCTCTGAACATAATATTAATTTCAAAGTCAACATAACTAAATGTCCAATACTCCATCACGAGTGTTTGAACAAAGAACCCAGGATCGATGATTATTTCAACGTGAAAGGTGGGTGTAATAGATTACTGATTATGAAATCGAATAATCAGTCTTTTTGAGATAGTTTGATCAATTTATTATAATGAATACAAAATGCAACAAAATTTAGGAGACTGCTCTCATCATCAGAAACATAAAAAACTACTTGAAGCCTTGGAGTTCTCCACGTGGAGTTGAAACATGGAACCTGCGAAGGAATGAACAAATATTTTCGACACCTTTAACCATGGCCGGTGAAGAAAGAAATCCATTTGGGACGGACGTACATTGATTACGTTACGAAGGCGCGGTGGGTATCGAAACCGATCGACACATATATTATATAATAACGTATTAATTAGAAAGATGTACATATAAAATCAATTTTATGTTTCTGATGACGAGAGCACATTAGATGATGATTCTGATGAGAGATACATTAAATTAGTATTTGAAATATCATAGACCGTCTGTTCTGAATAATTACAACTTCACAATAAGAATGTGTTCTTAATAATATAAGTTGTATCAATGTGTCCAAAATTTAATAAAAATTAATTGATAATTCAGGCGTCTCAAAGGTATTTGAGATTCCGTAAAAATAATGTAGATGGCTTTCAAAAATAATGGAACGACAGATGTATTAATTTGAACAAGTGTAACATATAGGTTCGAAAATTTGTCATGAAAAATACTGGCGTTATAACACAATTGGTAGTGTACTTCCCCGGATTGGAAATAGAGATCCAGTTTCGTATCCCGGTAGGTCGACAAAATTGATTTTATTTGTATATATTTATAAATAAAACATTAAATTAGTATTTAAAACATCACAGACCGTCTATTCTGAATAATTACAACTTCACAATAAGAATGTGTTCTCCTTAATAAAAATATTATTGTTGCTACCGAGATTCGAACCTGGATCTCTTTCCAATCCGGGGAAGGTGCATTAACCGACTATGCTACAGCAGGCAGTACTTTTGACGACAAATTTTCGAACCTATATGTTACACATTTCAAATCAATACATCTATCGTTCCATTATTTGAAAGCCATCTACTTTATTTTAACGGAATCTTAAATACCTTTGAGTAGTCCGATAGGAGACGGCATAATTAACAATTCATTATCTTTCAAATTAATACAATGTCTGTTCTGAATAATTACAACTTCACAGTAAGAATATGTTCTCCTTAATAAAATAAAATTATATTTAAACTAGGTTTTTCATCTAGCAATAGATTTTTTAGTAATTTTATCAAATATAGTTTGTAACTGCTAACTAATCTTCTGGTATCGAATTAAATTACTATCGAGTATGGTTAAATAAACTAGGTTGGATACGCTAGGCACAGTTGAATGATTGAAGAACTTGAAACATCCAATGAACAATATTTTTTCATGTCCAACCTCGTAACAAAGTGTCAAACGATTGTGAACATAATTATTTTATTATAAAAGTGTGACCGACGTACAGACGGTGAATTTTTTAAAAATATTTTAAATAAATTAAAATATTCTACTAGCATGCCCGTAATCAAATGTTGCCTTTAAGAAGATGAAGAATTAGATGCGGCAGAATTGTATTTAATGTCAAAAATTTTAAGACCAATGAAAGCGCTTAATATTACAGAGAAAAGCGTAAAGAAATAAGTGTAACAGAAAAATGTTGTACATATACATTGGTCGCAAAATACTGTATAAAGTTTTAATATATATGAATAAATGATTTATCACTTCAATCTTCAAAACGATCACATCTTTTGTACTTCAAAATTCAAAAGCTTCCGAATTAATCTCTCTCACTTTACAAACTGCGGTCAAACTCGCATCGCACTCCGTGTTGTATTGTATATTCGAACCGCGGACACATTATACGTACGTATGTAGGTATGTACCTATACATTCCCTTAATGTCAGTGGCGGGTCATTTGGCGGGAACTGGGAAAAAAACGCAAGAAAAGACGGGCTAATGCGCGCCCCGAACAATGCCAAGCGAATAAAATAATAAAGCTATTAATTAAAGTCTTTGCTTAACCGCTCCTCATTTGGTCGGTGTGGCAGAGCTTTAGGGTCCGACCTGCACGAGTAAAAAAATTAAACTCTTTAGTCGTGCGTCGTTCCGCGCTGATTTGCACCTTTCTGCGCGGCGCCTCGGAGCCAAACTAATGCCCATCCATAACACACTTCCTGCCTTTTGTCGGAGCAGTCGGGGCGCAGGAGGCACTCGGTAATGTGCGTGATTTAAGCCAAGTTTACAACGTTCCCGGGTCGGTGTCTGGTCGCGGGTGTTGTCGAGTAGTTTGAGGGATGTCTTATGGCTCGTGTTCGAGGGAGGATTACGCCGACACAGACATAGTGATAACAATCATATCTTGCTGTTGCGTTCCACATTTCACAGTTGTCCATTAGTGGCTAAAGTACATGCTGAACTCCTCGCGGTCCGCAAATCGTAGTCTGCGAGGCCAACGAATGTCTCTATCGCGAAAGCGAGCAAGAGGATAGTGCACACAAGATAGATTGATCAAATTAATGAGTTTACGGGTTCCTCTTTAAACCCGGTAAACGACATCAAGACAGGGAGGGATGGAGACATGTTGTGCCCGAAATTCTAGACATCTGTCTGCGGGGAACCGCGACATTCAGTGCTGAGTGCATGATGAAGATGATGTTAAAAGTATTCTTATGTATTTAGATAAGGGATTAGATACTTCAATTATTCCAAAAAGAAGTTGCATTGAGTTCGTTCACATTTTATGATGCGATAATTATGTTGATCTTTCTTTAAAAAGAAGAGGTATCGTTTAGCATGTCAAAGCACCAATACCAAGAGAAATAGGCCAACAATTTAAACAACAATTATTCTGTTTTCCTCCTCCATGTCAGTATAGACATATAGTGGTAGTGGAAATATAAGGAAGAAAAGAAGGCACTTACTTTTCGTCTGCCGGATGCTCGCTCATTGATATATTCTTCTCCACCACTAATACATGCGTTGCGGCGTTTGTACTAACACTCGCGAAAAGTATTATAAGGTAAGATAAATTAATAATCGTTAGCGGAGTAAAGCGACGGTAGTTATCCGTACAAAAATTAAAACGCACTGAACTTGCTGCAGTTGGAAGTGCTTAAGAATAGGTGAAGAAAGAAAGGGAAGAACATACGCAGGTTAACATTTGGTAAACCGCGAATGATGAGACTCTCAGTCCAGGGTATTCAGCCAGATGCAACGTATTTATCCACCGCTGTTGCATTCTTTCAGGTCTATTTCGGTCCAATGTTGTGCCCAGGATAATCTCCTTTTCTGCCATTTTGACGTAGATCAACTATTCTTTTGAATATTTAGTTCACAGCGGCAGGTAGGACTTGCTGTGGTTAGATTTGTTACTTTTTGAGGCTTTCAGGTGCGTCATATAATACATAAACCATATATTAATACTATATGATATATTTTTTATCATTGAATATCTCATTGACCGAGGTCTTTATCGAAGTGATCAATTACTAGGATACATTTATTTAAATTGAATATTTAGCTACAGGAGGTATACTAACGAGTTAATTTTTTGTTTCCTTGATCAGTATCAATCAGGTAGTCGGGTAACCTTTTGACTGCAAATCCTAACAATTATTTATCGTAATAATTTTACCCAGTTTGTCGGCATCTTTGACAGATGTTTACCATAATTATAATCGTGAATATTGCTTTCATATGACATCACATCACATCCGAGCTAATGGCGTCATCAGTTCTGGTGGCATCGTGACAATAGATCCCATCTACTGCCTCGTCTAATACTGATCCGTGGCATTTTTACAAATTGACATTACGTGTTTGAATTTAACATAATGTTGATGAAATAATAATATAGTTAAATGAAAACCGCAAGGAAATAGACAAATATTTTGACATTATTTTTCAAAATATTAGGACCAGTTCTAGAAAATTACGGGGCCCGATTAGAGCATTTTTTCGGCACCTTATAAAATTCGACATATTGAAAAATGTTTAATTTGCGTAGGTGGGACTCCACCTAGACACATACCTCTCACTCTCACCATGCCTCGTGTTTTGCAACTCCGTTAGTCTGTTAGCCCTGCAAAAACTTATCACAAAGCATACTGCCATCATGGATTTTTTCTTCCAGAATTCTCCTACATTGGCCTCTGTCTGTACTCACAATTTATCTCCAGTCCTGGATACTGGATTCTTTTCCGTCTCGATGTTCAACCACCAGTTGCTGGAGGTCTCCTTTCCACCAGATTTTGTAATAAAAATGTCTTTATTGTTGTTATTGTTAATAAAGTAGATACTGTGTTTCTATAAGACGATTAGAAAATTCAGAGGAGTTATCAATGCATTCGTGTCTCAAAATGGCAACAATAAATTGTTGATACACATGTAGGGGAGTTGAATATATCAACATGTTGTATGAACATGCATATTAATGATATTGAATGAATATTGTCGAAGTGTGCGTGGAGTATACGTCATCAGAAAGATATTGATGAGATGTTCTTACCGTGAGAGTGGAAGATACCTGGGTTTCCCTATATTCATACACCACTCTCGTATCCGTTTGATAGTCGCGGGATGTTTTGTGTATGTGATAAAAGCAGGTTATGAAAACAATAAACTACTCGTAAGTTAACCGCAGTTAAGACTTGATTTATTGTCAGGCATAGTTTACAAATATATCTCTATAGTTATTTGAAGGGTGGGTGGCGTTCGAGAGACGGCCTTTCAGACGGTTACCGGCCGCATTAGTATCGGTGTCTGGCGTCAGTACTGGGTGTGTTTACGGCTGCTAGGAGTTTTGTTTTACGCACCAGTATTGCAGATGACTAGAGTCGAGGCGATAGACCTAGTTTAACTAAAATGATATTAAATTATTTCACTATAATCTACTGTTTTGCTTTGCATGTCCAAATCTGATATGAAAACCATCTTGACACCTTCAATGTCAATGTCAATCTTTTAGATGATCACAGATCTACCGATTTCGGATCTCGGGATCATTAAGCCAGCGTCACACACCGCACCTGATGACGTCCTGCGCCGCATCCATCAACGGTGACACTAAGTGATGCCAGCTTCGGATTCTCCTCGCCGATGGCTGAATTTGACGGCCCGCGCTATTTGTCATCTGTCTTTGGAATTCCTCGAGGAAATTCTTAAAACCAAACTTGCACAGGTCGAGGGCTGTATCAAATACCACAAAATATTAATTAAAATCAAAACTGAAGATGGCTGTATTAGATAATATTAACTAACTTTGTTTTGGCCACTTTTAGTTAATTTGATTAGTTTAATGTTACCTTCGCCAAGATGTTATCCGTTCAACGGACGTTGGGTATCAAGTTGGCCATCAACACTTTGTTCAGCCATGATGTCCTCCTTTTTCCATACGTTTCCATACATTATGAGATGCAAGAATTCATACTTCTCTGGATGTGTTATCCCATGTCCGAATCATTGTAGTTTTTGTATTTTTATTGTTTAAAATACTTACATTGTCCTTACTATTTACATTTTTATTGTTTAAAATACTTACATTGTTACTTACTTAAGTCGCGCTTAATTTAATATGAAAATATTTTAGCCATCATACCATGGTAGCATTTCATGGGGAAATAAAGATATAACAATACCTGACTCTATAGCCCGGTATGGAATCTGGCTTCCTCAAAAACACACTTCCACTGGTCTCTGTATTGCAATCGTCTATTGCTGACGCAATTAAGAGATGGGTCTTCATATGTATCGTTCAGCGACCTCATATTGGATCTATTTATTGTTCATCGTTCTTCAGGTTTATTACTGAGCTAAATGGTTCTATTACAGGGGCGTGCAGCGCATACAAGCAAAAAATCTGTGCATTACAAAAAATTCTGGGAAACAAATATAAATTAAATAATCTATAATAAGTATCGTGACCGTATATTTACGGATTTATTATAATTAGCACCATCTGCATACTAGTAGAAACTTTAATGGCTTATTCTTAAAACTACCATGACAACCCACCGCTGTAGCTGTAGCGCTAGTAGCTACAATCGACGCATTGCAGCTATTCACTTCTTCTATTTTTGAGCTAGTGCATCACTCAAGTCATACAATTGGCTATTTACTGAGTTGAAAATATCTTTCGGTTGATCTGTTTTATATGGAGTCGTTACTTATCATATTTTTTTAACAGAGTAACATTTGAAAGGCTTACACCTGCGTGCAAATCATCGAAGTGTTAACTTCTTATTTTACCAATTCACGAATTTTACTATCTTACTGTTTTTAACGTGTTGATTTCATGGTCGTTCTTTGAACTTGATGCGTGGATTTGGTTTTGATTTGGGAAAAACAAAAATCATTTGGCAGAACTATTTCCTACGTTAACCTTTAATAAGAATAATCAATTCCTTTAGTTATTACGTGAAGAATTTTACGTTAAAACTTAAACTTTAAAAACACTGTTAATAGTACACTAAAATTACAAATAAATACATGGTAGGGTCGTATAAACGACGGAATCATTTTGTCTAAAGACGTTTGTTAAACAAAAGTTCATAATCATTCCTAAGCTGTAATATTTTCTTTAAGATTATCTAAAATATGAATTTAATGTTGCATGCATTTACCGAAATATTACAGGTTTAATTAAGATGGTAGACCTGTGTTACTGCATGGTTTGGGAAAGGTTAAACACCTTCTTAGAAGTAAGACGATATCTCAACATCTCTGAACACGCGTGTACGATCAGTAGATTCTTACGACTTTTACACAACAGAATGCATCAAATTTCGCGGTTACACGAAGAACTATGGAACGAGCCATGTAATTCTGGTTGTGAACAAAACTAGGGAGGGACCTGGGGTGGCGTCCGTGGCAGGGAAATAAAAATGGAGATCGGCCACAGATGTGTTGAGCTTTAAATGAATGACAACTGCAAAAGACGTGCAAATTTTCGAATTTATATGTTTCACTTTCAAAGTGATACATTAAATATGTTCTCCCTAAAAAATATATACGAGTTGTATGAATGTGTCCAAGGTTTAATAAAAAAATGAGTTATCAATTAATTCTGGCGTCTCCGATCGGATTACACAAAAATGATGACTTTCAAGTAATCTAACGACAGATGTATCAATTTGAATGTGCAACATATAAGTTCGAAATTTTGTCGTCAACTTACTATGTTGGTGAAGCATAATCGGCTGATGCATTTCCAACAACAATATTTTTTCGATAAATTGATTTTATATGTATAGGGTGGCCCAAAAAAAGTGAGAACATCTCGTAAACACGTGAGTTATTTCAAAACATAATATAATTAATTATAATTTATTTATTTTTGCACAATATTTAGCTAATCAGAAATAAATCAAAACACCCTATATTGCATAATCTACTGGGTTTAAATCTGGACTGTTCGGTGGCCACATGCCTGGCCAGATGAAGAAAGTTGATTGTATTTCTGGCTGTTTGATATGGTGCTCCATCCTGCTGTAATGTCCAGTTATGCTGTAATATCTAGCTATACTCCAGGCTTCGTTTTGAAACTCTTTGATCATTTTCTTAGCACCCCAACGCTTTTCAATTCGCAAAATTTTGTTCAGAATACGGTCTTCTGCAGTGATTTTTGTCATTCTGGACAACAATTTGACGAAAACCAAATATAAAACAATTGTAAAATTAATAATCAAAGATGGCGACGGGAAATTGTCGAAATAAATCGTAATATAGGTAAATAGATAACTAATTTTTATGTAATTATATCACATTTTACGTAATGTTCTCACTTTTTTTGGGCCACCCTGTATATCTTTCTAATTGATACATTTAATTATTATCTTTTGAGTTTTCTGTTATTGTTCCCGGGCATGTGTGTGTTATAAATCCTTTTCCTTTGTGGAGGTGATGCCGCAGGACACACAGCGCTCTGTTGTGACTGAGGTCATGAGACCATTGAGACAATTTTTTGATGCACGATAAACCTTTTTCAAAGCTTGTACGCTACCGCCGAATTGCAGAGTTTTGCAAAGAGAGTCAGGTGAGCCGCTTTAGACAACCGATCAATGAAATGTTATCGTTAATTGCAAGATCATGCTTCTTCACGACGTCTCGACTCCGCGGCATCACGTCGAGACGATGAGCGATCCCGTCGAGCACTTCCTTTGTGCGGAACGCAATCAGGTGGCCGACAACTCAATGACAACGTTCCAAACAAATGGGTTGATTAACATCTCCGGGAAGAGCGGCCAACAAAAGGTGAATACCGCTGGAGCCAGCTCTTCATTAAGCCCGGGCCATTAATTACAGTCACACAATAAAGTCTTCGGAAGCAGCAGAGACGATAAAGTGCCACGCATGCGACTTAATCGGTATAATTTAATAACCCTCGAACAATACTAGAGACATCATCCAACGTCGTAGGATTGATGTGGCCGCGTGATTACTGCAGGAGCGGACCGGCCACGGCGGCTGGGACATGGGCCTGAAATCTTTTCCACATCTGACAGTAAACTGCAATGATATCGTCCACTTTTAAAGTGTCGGACCCATCAAAATGACATTTTTCATTTGATTTGAATATAAATCAAAGAACGGTTAACGTGAAAATATTTTGCATTTAGAAGAATATAAAAATGACCGGCCGCCAAGTCGTTATCAAATTGTGTACCTTAAAATTGAATACAAGGATGCTGCTCGCCGCACACCACTCTTACTCTAAATCCCATCCGTAGACACGGGCCATTAGGTTTCTCTAAAATATATAAACATTGGGATTTTAAAGACAGTAAAGATATGCATGTTTTAAAAATTATCTGAATTTTTCCCTGTTAGCCGATTCGGCCCTGGCCGCCGACCGGCCATTCCGTGTAATTGCCGGCGACCATTTTGAATGGTTGCGGTTTCATACAAAAGAAGGCAATTTTCGCTCTTGCAAAGTAATTAATATGGCTCGATTGCGACAGAAAACAAATAGTACGCCACCGCGGTCCGGAGAGGCCGTCGAGATGGACGCGCTCGATAAGACGTACAGAAATGAGGTGTTTTCTTTTCGGATTGTTTCATTCTTGTTAATGGCTTTTTGCTATTGTTTAGAGTATCAGGAAACGCGTACTGATGTATTTCACCAGTTGACGTATTTTGATTTATTGTACGATGCGAAAATAAACGTAATTCCTACATTGGAATGTGGTCTGTATACTGGGTGCGCCAATTAAATCTATAAGGGCGAGGTTCATTTCGTGAAATAAGTCGAAATGCGTGATCTTTGAGTTCTCTAGCCACTCGAATAGAGTGACTGATGTTTGAAAGTTATATAATTCGGATTAGAAGGTTTTATACATGGCGAGACTGAAAGCCATATCTCTCTTCAGGTCTCACGCGTGTGGATGTACGTCGCAGCTTATTGATTTTATTCGGAAAACGTACAGTTTGTCAGTAAATACGAAAATCATAATTAAAGCTGAACAATTATTAAATCAGTAACATGTTTTCACACAAGATGCAATATACTTTATACAGTGAGAATTATTTAAAATTTAAAACTACAAAGCAGAAAAAAGAAAGTAAGAAAATAGTTCGTTTAGGTGTGAATTGAAATATGTCTATTTTAGAGTTGAATATTTTGTGTTGGAAAATGACATCGGCCAGTTTGTGGTGATGGAACTTTGAAAATGATAGATGACTCAGCAGGGCTGGTTGAGGTTCGATAACTACGAAAGTGAAGATATTTCAGGAAATCAGGACTTAGAAAAGTTGTTGTTTCAATTCATAATTGAAAGTACAACGAGTATTAAGTTAATTTGTACTAATAAAGCTCGTAACTGGAGTTGCTCGTTTCAGGTGTTTCTGAAAGAACGAGCTGCGGAGAAGTGGCTGGCCTTCGCTAGCCTCTAGGTCTTCTAGACTGTCAAGTGTCTGGATTGATAGCCAGGTACCGCAAGGCGCGTGCAGATCGCTAACAGATCTGACGTTTTCTGATCAATTATAATTCATTTATCTTCTACTTCTCTCTTTTCTTCCTTCTTATCAGTCTTCTTTGGCCAGATTGTCCCAAGACCTGGAAAAGTGCTACAACGGTGAATAGATACGTTGTATCTACCTTTGGTTATGAATTTTAACGTAAAATTCCGATGCCTCTGAGCCGCCGAATTCAGCGGTGGCCTGCAAATGTGTTAACAAGGCACTCTCTTAATCTCAGAGCTATTCGGGGAAGGCGGATTTTTTATCACTCTTATACAATTAAACGCAATAATTATTAAAACAATCGAATTCTATTTAATATGCTTATATTATGTAACAATACGTAATATACTGTAAGAAAAATGTAGGTACAGTAGAACCTTGATTTTACATACCCGGAATTTACGTGTTATTTCTGCAGTCTCGTGTCGTTTTGGTACGTTACAAACCCTATTTTACGTTTCCTTTTCCCGCGATTTACGTCTAAAATTTGTTCGCTATTCGCCATAGAGCCAAGAGTGTGTTGGTCGTTTGCTTGTCGTATATATGCATTTTTCATTCTAATACCTACGTAATTTTTAATTGTTTTTTTACAAGCTGGAATCAGCAAGGAAATAGCGTAGAAGATAGTATAGACAGCATTGATGGCTGGGAAGAATTTATGAATTAACCCTTGCAGATTTACTTAGACATTGACTCCGACGTAGTGGAAATTGTGAAACAAAAACTTCACAGAAGAAGGACCTTCCTACAATGAAGAAGTATCTGCTCATCCCATAAACCCAGTTCCTACAAAGGAAGATACCTTGAGGCATATTGAAGGCCTCAAAGCATATTTTACTAGTATTAGCAATGTACCAAATCCTTTAATTTAATTCATAATATTGAAATAACTATTTAAAAATAACAAAAAAACATGCAACAAAGAACGAGGTTAGAATTTTTCAATAAAAAATAAATAATCAGTTTTTTTCAATACCCCTAATTTACATTTTCCCTCTGTTTACATTTTTTTTTGTTGGTCCCTTCAAAAACTTAAAATCGGGGTTTCACTGTATTTACTTACTTAAGATTGCAAGAATGAAAAGTTCCAGATTGACGCAGAAATAGGTAACTATTTTTTTCTATCCCATTCCATGTTTTAAAACAGAACACTGAAATTCTCCTTAGAAAATGCTGGTACAAAGTAATATGGAACTGTCCTCAAAACTGTGCACAATTATAGTAAAGGGAAAAAATGTGCACGTATGATAATCGTACAAAGCATCGTTCACAAAAATATTGCGTTGAACATCCGAGAACATCTGGAAGCAATGTATAAAAAATTGATGCAAATCAACATGAGCACGAGCATCGTACAAGAGGAAGGGATAGAAATCGATGATGTATAGTGCGTAGAAATTTTTTAATGAAATGCCAGAAAACATAAGGAGAAATTGAATAGATTTAAAGTGAAAATGACCAGATATGTAAAATATGAGTTTTAGTAAAAGAAAAGACTATAATCTTGTTTATATTAGAGCATATATAGGAGTGCTTATGTATGCACTACGTTAAGAATGAAATAAATAAATAATAAATTTAAACCATCTACAGGAATTGCAGTTAGGTACTGATTTGATTTGAGAACACTTTTAATACTATTAATTTCACAAAAGATTCCCTAGCCTAAGTAAAATATATCAAGAGGCTCGCGCGAGCCCCTCCGAGTCCCCTCCAGCCCACCCCTGTCTGATTTCACTTTCATGTTCTGGCTGAGCTCCTATGCCATCCCTGTGTCGGTATTCACACGACGTCCTCGTTTACGATTTTAAAATGTTGAATGCGTCCGCGGTAATTACTTGCAATGAAGCGATGAAGACATGGTCCATGCGAACGGCCATTAAGCTGTTGCGCAATACCTGCCTTCAGCAAATGACAGAATTTCTAATTTGGTTGATTAGGATCAAAGTATCAGACAGCAGTGCGTCTACCTCCACCTCTAGCCTGGACCTGCAGACAGTGTTGTGACACGGTGCAATACATAGACATAAAACAGCCGATACAAAAGTCATGTAGCGATTTTTATTTATAGTTTATTGACACTTGAATACAATACTTTAATTCAGTTTCAATAAATGACCAGCCTTTGTAAGTACTAAAGGGTTTGGGGTAGTTTTAGTTTAGACACGGATTTCTATTTAAACATAACACACGATAACCTCACAAAGTTATTGAAGCGAATGGACATTCTTAGCATTGACTACCACACACAAGAATGGAAGCACTGAGTGGGATAGCAGCGGTTCTCCCTCGCACACCCCATAAAAGGAAAAAACAAGGCAATACACAAAAAAGGTTCTTTCCGACAAAGGGAAACCAGGACCGGCAGATATTATATAAAACCTAAGGATTTTCGAACAAGAAGGGGAAGGGCGGACGGCACTCACCTCCTTTCTAAACAACTGACCGTTACAAAATCTCCTAGCGAGATACCCACACACCCACGAACTCCCGGAAAAAGACCAAAATTATTGACGCATATGTAGCGTCTAATTCCAAAACGCTTTAAAACGGATTTGGGATAATTAAAGTTAAATATGCAGTTTTGTAGATTTTTTGTCAGCTACACGCAGAACACATTGTTTGTCGCAAAAGACACTTTAATCCGTTGATTTTGTATGTTTAAAATCAGGCTTAGTTCCAAAATACCCCATAACAGAGAGAGTATAAGTTGTATTCCCACAACGCTCGTTGATGATCACGTGATCTAAAATCCAGTATGGCTGCCAGAACGATATATACAGAAAAACAAATTAACATTACAGAATTGTCCCTTTAAAAGATGCTGATGTA
Organism: Eubasilissa splendida; assembly: GCA_031772225.1. NCBI lineage: Eukaryota > Metazoa > Arthropoda > Insecta > Trichoptera > Phryganeidae > Eubasilissa > Eubasilissa splendida. The sequence continues at coordinate 30,529,304 of CM062853.1, read as the reverse complement.
AAAACAAACATTTTGCACATTTGTTTTCAAAATATACGTTTTTATCCATAACTCAAAGACATGACAGTTTTGGAATTAGGCGCTATATAAATTTCTTCACCGACTGCAGACCATCGCCAGGCTTTCTGCATCCATCCTTCCATGTCAATTCCATGTTCCGAAGTTCCGTCAAGTACCGTATGTTGCGGGACGTCCAGAATACTGATGTATAAAAAAAATACGTTCGGTTTAGGCTTCCCATGTACCGTGTGGGCCATATAAATCTTCATTACAACTTTAACTGTATCATTTTAAAATTCTTTATTCGTTTTAATAATATGTACTTCATGTTCCATAAATTTATCTGCCCGCTTGGCTAAGAATGAAAATGATGTGATAAACCATTAAAGCTCCCATTGGCCAAAACCTGACGCGATAACCGCACACTTTCGGCGTAGAATTGACATTATATTGTGTTTATTTTATTATTTTGGTTATTTTTTTTAAATATGCCAAATTACCAGTATAGATCATAGATAATTACGTTAATATTCTAAGTCCAAATATATATCAACAACTATATTACGCTACAGCAATACTGCTTCGCGTGATGTCATCCACCATTTATTCATCATTCTACATGTTTCGATAGCTATGGTATATCGTCTTCAGGAAACAATATATAGTGAAATTAAAAATTCAAGCATAGATGAAAATAAATTTAAAAGGTGACTTTGCAACCACGATTTGGTTATTTATAATATTTAACTAAGTATTAACACTTTTTGTTATTTCAAAATAATATTTGTATGTATAATTTCTAAACCCTTGTTAATATCAAAAAAATAGTTTGTTTTTAACTAATTATGTATATAAAATGAGGCCATGAAGTAATTTAAGTAATATTGAAAAAATAATCTCAAGACTATGTCTGAATCGGTATTTGCTCGCGTTTTATTTGTAAAGTTGTGTAATATCGCGATAGACACAATCATTTTTCATCACGTCTAAATAGATTTTAGCCGCGAACCGTCCAGCAGCGTATCAGATTATTCGCTGCATTCTATACTTTTCGTTGTCCCTGTACACGTGGACATCCGAGCTAGGTGGGTGTTTTTTTTTTTTTACCACTTTGTAAACACCCAGTATTGCAAAATGTCCGATGCTATCTGGCTCCTAATGCTGTTATAATTGTTGCATTACAATCGAATTGCAAAACCCTCCGCGGAATGGTATTGTGGCTGTTGGAAATGAATTAGCAGATGCGGACTCGGATACTGTCAACGACAGATAGAGATCCAGCCGACTCGGGCATTTTATTTATTACTATAAATATTCATTTCTTTTTTGCAATGCTGTTGCGAACGGAGATAACTGCAAAAAACAAATACATTTCACACAATCAGCAGTGTATAGATTTTAATTTGTCTTGCGTATCAGACTGTTAGGGTGCGCGTGTAGGGATGACACCACTCTATACTACTACATTATTTATATAAAAAATTGTTTTATTTCATTTTTCAAAGAGGACAAAATAAAAATCAGACTCGGAAGTAAAACTAATGTTATTTTTAAAATATCCAAATAAGGAATATGACAAAGGAATGCATCGTACATTGCTCTTAGACTATATAACCAACTACCAAAATCAATTAAATAATTAATATATCTTAAGGGTCGTCAAAATAATTGAACATATTTATTATACCCATATTTTAATCTGATCAATTCCCTAACATTTAAAAAAAGTATTATTAGTTTATCGTTTCGCATTGTACTATATAAATGTCGATATCCACCCCCATAATTCAAGATGTTTCTTATTTGGGGGTGCACCACTTTCTTATTGTATTATGTTGTCGAATGTATGTAAATAAATAAATAAATTTAAAAAATTAGAACTCTACTAGATTTGATAGAATGCTACTTTGGTGTTTTTTCCTACTGTCAATATGCAATGTAATACAAATATTTGAACCCGCATTTCATTGATTGATAGTGTACATTTTAATTTATTATCAACCGATCCGAATCGTTTCGTTTCGAGCCCTGTTTAGCGCGAATAATTTTATTTGTGAAAAACTAAAATCTACGTACGTATCTACATCACCCATTTGTTCTCGAAAAGCTCTGCATCGTGTTGCAGACTCCATATTAGAGATGTGAAAACCGTGATAAGTCGAAATAGTAGTAATATCGTTTATAAGATTAGCATTTTATAATATACCCAGCCGTAAAAAAACAAAAATTATACAACGCTCTAATGACGGCGAGACATCATTACAGTTTAGTTTTGGTCCGTGCCCCACTCCCCTCCCCCCGCAGAGGTCGCTAATGTTCCAGAACCAATCGGGATTTCACCCCCTTCCGTTGATCGCATTACCCGAATAGGCTCGGCTGTGGAAGAAGCGAGAATGTGATATGTCTTCCTGGACAATTAATCGCTGGTGATTTGTCAAAAAATTCGTCTTCGTAATGAATACAATATGCAGGTTAGGTCATTAATATTAGAGAATGTATGTAGCTACCCGAGTGTGTATATTAAAACCAAAATTAAATAAGGCATTCCTGGTATAAAAGCAGACACTATAAAATATATTTTTTTTTAAATATAGTATAAACTACCCAGTACTATATATATTTAGTTAAATTTTAAAGAAAAGTAATTAAATGATTAGCTATTTGACATTTGAGCCTTTTGACATCATACACGTATGCAAGGAAAGCGACCTTATTATGACCTTAAGTGATGGTATTCGAGAAGGAGGAAAGCAGGACACCGTGCTAAATACTTGGAGGTAATGAAAGATGAGTTTGTGTATTTGGGAAGTATGTTCGATAGAAACGGAAAGGCAGAAAGATAGCGAAAGCAGGGAGACTGCAAGGAATAAAGTGAACGGCGCTTTGAATGGAATTTCAACTGAGGCGAGACTTGCGGTTCATAATGGAATCCTGGTACCGGCACTGATGTATGGAAGTGAGGCCAGAAAAATTTGTCGCTAAAAATATCGTCGCTGTAGCATAGTTGGATAATGCACCTTCCCCGGTTTGGAAAGAGATCCAGATTCGAATCCCGGTGGCTCAACAACAATATTTTTCGATAAAATTGACTTTATATGTATATCTTTCTAATTAATACATTTAATTCATATTTAAAATATTACATGTTACTTTTTTGTCAAATGGTAAGATTTTGCATATTGTAAATAATTTGTAATAATCTTCTTCATACAAACACTTATGTTGTCTACCATAAGTTTTAAAAATCTTAATTGTAAGTGTTTAATTTTATCAGTACATGTTTTATATGTCAGTCCATAGCTACTCACTCCATAACTGATAACCGAATCGACCATCGCAAAGTACAGTGTGGCCCGAGAGGTGCATAACATTGATTTGTCTCCATAACATGAAACTGAAAATAAAAACTTGCACTCGCCCAAACAAATTGATCAAACATATAATAATTGTCACAAATTCTCTTAAATTATATATCTTGAAAGTTCACTATCTAATTGCTTTTTATATATACACTTTATGTATGATATATTAGATGTATGTATGATAGGTAAATGTTTATTTCGGTCTGATACTTGTAAAATAATTTATTGAAAAATTACTTGTAAACTATGCCGGTCTAGAATTTGCACTTAAACTAAATTGATTGGACAATAGATTGTAAAATAAATATCTGATGTAAATGGTTAATTTGCAGAAAAAATCTTTTTAAATCAAGTTTAAATTTAGAAAGAAGCAATAGTGATGTTTGTGTGGATGGAAACAAAAAGCAGGTACTTCTGAACAAAGGGGAAATCGAGGAAGAAAAGTTGAGCTCGAACAAAGTAGTTGTATTTGAATCGAAACCGCTCCAGCGGCCTTAATATTATTTCACTTATTCATAACTTTATAGAGGGGATGGCGGTGGAGGTAGCAACAGGGTGACCAGTATTTTTATAAAAAAGTAAATAAATGCATTATCTTTAAAAAATACTTCCTTGCACAAAAACTTAAATCGACTTACAAATAAAAACGGAAAAAACGCCAATTCATGTATACAACAGTCTGTGTTTGAACATGAAACATAGTGGACGTGAACATTAAATCGTTTAAAAATATGTATGGTTAATTAAGCAAGTTATGGAAGACCATTTACGTTTATTGATATTAAATTACATTTTCAATATTGAGAGATTTAGAGATATAGCCTGTCGGCGATACCATTGAAATAGATGAATGCTGTAGAAAATAGAAGAGAAAAAAGACTGGATGCATAATGAGATGTTAATGTTATCTAGATGTTGTAGAAGGAAGTGTAAAGGACCTGCTCGCGCCTCACAGATCTGGCTGTTAAATCAGACACTTTACAGCCATTCCTCGCTGCCTAGTACCACCCGAAAATTTAGACAACAATACGTCGCTACGCAACCGGTTCGGCATCTCTCGGAACCACCTCCAGGGAGCTGGGCTAATCACGAATCTTAACTTGCAATTTAACCTTCGAACAGTATAATTTTTTTTGTACATCTTTCGACTATGAACGCCAACCAATTGCAAGTCTTGTTTCATATTATGACTCGCACGCTCCGTAATTATATATTTTTTTACAATAACTATTGTATAAACTCTTCTTTTGCCTAGTGATAAAATGCAAAAAAGGATATAAAAAATAATCTTGTTCAAAAATAACATTTTAAAAATTCAAAAAATATTCGACTCGAAAAAGTGCGAGCCCTATCGCAGGGCTGCTGCACAAATCGGTTTACTCTCGCTTATCTGGTTCGGAATTGATTTCCTACCCCGCCAGCCCTGGAGGGATGTTTCCCTTTGTACAGGCTAATACGGTCGGTACTGCGGAGCCTTTCGAGGCCGACCCGCAGCGGAGTCACTCGGCGTATTGACTAGCTTAGGGAAATGAGAACTAAGAACGCAGCATGCCAAATTATACCTACTGCCAGCTACCTATTTATCTTTGCAATTGATAGGAATAATCTTCACAAAATTTGACATTTTAACGGATTTAAAAAAAAATTACAAAACGAGTATTTGAAAATAATCCTTAGACATATATAAATAAAATAATTAAGAATGTTTTCGTATTTTCACGGCCGGTCAACATATTTTGTGCATTCGGCCATGTTTATCAAACCTCTCTGACCGATATTTCGAATTACATTACAGAGTCTGTCATCGGGGCTGTTATTTATTATTATCAGTATATGAATATAACACGAGCCTGAGAATATATGTCTGTCATGTGACGCTGTATCTATTCCTTATGCATATCTCTGCGAGATGAAGCTTTTTTACTGTTTTTTTTTAAATTCTGGAGCAATTCCGCAGCATCTTTTTTTTGCCACGTCCAACAACTTGCCCGACCATCGGACGGGTTTACTTATATAACTGCGCTATAAACATCTCCGTTATTTTCGTAACATAACAGACTAATGTGCTTTCAGACAATTAAAAACAATGTAACTGAAAAGTATTTAAAAAGTTATCAATAAGTGTGAATCAACAATAAGTCATTTATAAATATTTTTAGCCTTTTTTTAGTTATTATTGTAAATGAATCATCCAAACTCAACCGTAATTTTAAATATTGCTCCGTTTATTTTATGTCAGGATTAGAAATGTCATATGTGACATCTGTCAAATGAAAAGTACCCATTTCATATTTATTTTTATCTAGGAGTCTCGGGGACCTAAAGCGTCGACGAGGCGCTTCCATAATACAAGATGATCAAATAATTTGTCTTGATAATTCTTTGTTATTATTATTCTTCTTCTTTTTCTTGGTGCAGCTCTACAGTAGACTGGCCAAACATTGTCTTCAGATTCTTCAGCCATGATGTTCTCCTTCTTCCAGGGCCCCGACATCCGGCAATATGAGATGCAAGATCTCGTACTTCTCCAGATGTCTCATCATGGTACATTTCCAATATATTTAAGTTTTTAGATTTTTATTATTTTAATAACTTATTTTTCTTTATTCATCCGAACCATAACATCTTCATTCGTAACTCTATCTATCCAGTTTAATTTAACCATTCTTCTGTAGATCCACATCTGAAATATCTCGATAGGAGACGCCAGAATTAATTTATAACCGACCTATGTTCTGAAAAATTGCTAATTCACAAAAAAAATGTGTTCTTCTTAAAAATATATAAGTTAATATTAATGTTTCCAAAATTTAATAAAAATTAATTAATTAATCAATTAATTCTGGCGTCTCCTATCGAATTACTCAAATGTGTTTGAGATTCTGTAAATATGAAGAAGATGGCTTTCAAATAATGAAACGACAGATGTATCAATTTTAAAGTGCAACATATAAGCTCGAAAATTTGTCGTCAACTTACTGTGTTGGTGTAGCATAATCGGTTAATGCATTTCCCCGAATAGGAAGAGATCCAGGTTCGAATCTCAGTAGCAACAACAATAATATTTTTGCGATTAATTTGTATTAAATATATATTTCTTTCTAGGTTAAGGATATAATGGAAACGAGGAAATGCAAGCAAGGGACAATCATATATCACCTACCTATAATACTTAATAATAAATAATTGGATTCAATAATTATTAATAACAATATCATATTTAATGTAATGTAATGTTTAACGATTACATTTCATTTAAGCTATTGATTGACAATTGCCACCCTCAAACCATGTTATTCAGGGGGTTGTCGATGCAACGAAGTTTCAGTTTTCCATAAAGGTTTCGTCCTTTGGGAATACGGGGGAGAATGGACTCAATTTTCCGACACAATTTCTACGCAAGACCTACAGGGATTCTTATTACTACATTATACAAACTTGAAACAAGTTTGAAACAATGTTATTTCAAAGACATGCGTATTTACCATTTACCCTTAATATATCTACTGGTTATATTTAAAGCTATAAGCTAAGATTCGTGCGTGAACTGTGATTCTATACATGCGCAATAACTCGTCCATCTTACACGAGTACAAAATAAAAGACAGACAGAACATATAGGACAATCAGATGAATAGACTATGGATAAACTGGTAATACCGACTCGTCGGCATCGAAGACAAGCGGGTAATATGGACGATTCGAATCAAGGATATGAACATTATGCTTCGCAGTTTTGTGTACGGAAGAAGAGTGAAAAGGCCACTAAAAGATAATAACATCCAGGACCAGCCATATTGCGCCCGAGGGTTTGGAACATCGTTTCAACATAAAGGGGAACCTCTATATTCGTCTGGTTCGATATTTGTCACATTTTGATAACAAACAAATGTTTCCATATTCGCAGTATTTGAATATGTTAAATATGAATTAAATATATTAATTAGAAAGATATACGTATGAAATCAATTTTGTTGAAAAATATTGTTGTTGCGCCACCGGGATTCGAACCTAGATCTCTTTCCAAATCAGGGTAGGTGTGTTATCCAAGAACAAACAATAATTGGATTTTTACCTACAATGGCACTGTTATTAAACAAATATCAGATATCTCATAGCGACAAAGCTTTCTTTTAATTATATTTAATGAAAAATATTTGGAAGTATGGGATAATTACAGGGCTTACGACCTGTCCTCGGCTGGCTTAAGTGATCACTTTATATATATTATATCGTTCACAAATTCTCACCCCTCAATATCTATAAATATTGATTTTTCAGGTGTAGTCTAGTATAATATGTTAAAAAATATTTTACAGATAAAGAATATTGCTTTAAAATATTTTTTTTTAAATATGATTTTCACAGTGATGACATATATGCTGTTTAAAAAAAGGGAAAAATAAATGATCAAATTTGGTCCATAGATGGCGATGGTGTAGTGGTGCTCGAAGCGAGTCCACATACTAACAAAAATTTGATAAATGTGGAGATTGAGGGGTGAAAATTGGTGAACTTAAGCCAGCCGAAGATAGGTCGTAAACTTTGTCTCTATGAGATATCTGATATTTGTTTAATAACAGTGCCTTTGTAGGTAAAAATTCAATAATTGTGTGTTCTTGGACATATTCAAACATAGCTAATAATTATTTAAGTATAATTAAAATATGCCTTAGTACACCATAAGAATCTTGCGACAAATATTTAATAATAGTTGTAATGATATAATTTATTAGGTACGTAAGTAGACGGGAATAATTTATTTTACAAGAGATTCAGTTATGTAAAGTGGTTTTTCCTTCTTTCTTCGTTTTCAACTATCTAAGTTCTTAATTAAACGCCAAGCAGATAGTAATGAAAATAAATACTGATATTTGTTTAGTTTCCATGTTCGTTAATATTCGCCACTTCCACCGCCCGGCACTGCCGTCTAACTGGGCCGAAACGCAAAATATGGTCAAAAAGTGGCACCCAAATCTTGTCATAGTCAACCAAAATGTAAATGGATTCAATGGTAATATGATTGACTACTTGATGAAGGTTTTAAAAAACAGACAGAAACGGGCAAGTTCTTTGTTAAAATAAGTGCTACTGAATCATCGGCAAACGAAAATCACCACCAGAATTAGAGTTGTCTGGTGTTCAAATTGTCTCCTTCTAAATGTGAGTAACTTTCCTTCTCTCACGCTTCTACCAGCATGTCTATTCAATACAATAAAGGAAAAGTTTTGACATAAAATGTATTAATTTGTGTACTATTTTTGGCGGCTGCGAACGAATTAATTGAATTTCAGTTATTAGTTATGGAAAAAACTGTTTCTATATTTGTCAAGCCCTCAGGAACGGATTCACGATGAATATAGATGTTCCAATGTACTTGTATTTTAGTGTCGCACAGGATTTATGTGAGCAAACCAAAGCATAGTTTGGCAACCGCAGAAATACGACTAAGACAAGAAAGAAAATTACGACCATTGTATGGTGTTGAACGATTAATCATATAATATATTATATGACAGCGAGATTAATATTAATTAATATAATCAAAAATCAAACGATGGGACATGCTCGATGGACGCCAGCGATCGCTCGAACAATAATTGACTTTGTCTACGAGGGACGCCATCCTGGCATCTGTTTAAGCATCTCATGAATGAATGTTGGGAATAAAATGTACAATGGTATTGTCTGTAACTAAATAAAATAAGGTACACCGTGGCCGGGAACTCATTCTTTCGCCGCAGTGTGCCTACAGTGAACACCTTCTTTTGTGTTTCATTTCGTCTGACCTCATCATCGAGAAAAGTGTAAATTCCGTTTCTTACAATAAGTCGTTCCAGTACCAAGTGATGTTTATTGTATACTTTACTGGCAATGGGAAAACCACTCAGAAAATTTTCACATCAATTTGATGAGACTGTCATCGCGCTATCAAACGGTTAAAAATATTTTAATCCACGGAAAGTAACATTGGCCGTGCGTAATTACTTGTTTAGAATTAACAAACTAATTATTTTATTAATTAAGTCTGCCGAAGAATGTGTTTAATTACGAAATACCTTTACAGTCGTGCAGTAATTAAAGTGTAATGTAAACAGTGTTGTGTGAATAATTACACTATAATTTCAAACACTTAATTATCTGCTAAAAAAATATATCAAATGACGGTGTACAGACACAAATTACAAGTAGTCCTGAGAGCTAGAGCTTCTGTTACAGGGCAGTTTAAAAAAATACACTATATATTTATTAAGGAGAACACATTCTTATTGTGAAGTTGTAATTATTCAGAACAGACGGTCTGCGATATTTTAAATGTAGATGGCTTTCAAATAATAGAACGATAGATGAAAAAGTGTAACATGTGGGTTCGAAAATTTGTCGTCAAAAATACTGTCGCTGTATCATAGTTGGTAATGCACCTTCCCCGAATTGGAAAAGAGATCCAAGTTCGAATCCCGGTAGCGCAACAACAATATTTTTCGATATAATTGATTTTATATGTATATCTTTATAGTTAATACATTTAATATTATTTTTTTCTAACTAGCTTTTATTGCACACGTTAAACGTATTACTTCAATGCTGTCAGTTTGAATTAAAAAAAACGTTTTTTTAAATTTATTTATTATATATTTGACATTTTTACAATTTTTTTATAACATGAATTAAGTATTTTACATTATTAAAATTACATGATTTTTTTTTTCGCTTACCTCTCCAAAAAAGAGACTAGCTCTTGTGCTTGGAGAGGGAGTTACACTGTAATAATTTTATATATTTTATTTATTGTCTATTAGTGTGCTTCTAAAGTGTTCTGTAATATTGTTTATTCTCTAATAATGCTTCTGTTATAGTGAGGTTATTATTTTATGTTGTCAAAAATTGACATTAATTATGTAGTATCTGTCAATAGGTATACATACACCCATTTTGACAGGGATGGCCTGGGAGGGATGGAATAATAATATTTCGTTAATTTTCCTTAAATTATATGATTTTTATATCAAACAAAGACAAACTACGTATCTATATGATATTTACATCGGTTCCCGGTGCTGCCTGAGATTTACAGAAGGGGCGAGGGGGTTGGAAGTGGTTTTGATTTTTGCAAGTTCTTAAATTTCCGAGGGGTGAGAAGTGATGACTATATTTCTATCAGAGTCCTAGAGTGTAATTGATCAAATTTTGTTAGGGGGTGTAGAGAAGGGTGAATATATTTTGTGCAGTCCCCCTCATGCCAGACTCGAAATGCTTAACAACAGTCGAATGATAATTAAATATGTCAGATAAATCAATGAAAAAAGAAAAAAAATGCCGACTTTCTTTGAAATATTCAGAAAATGTATTTACACAAAATATTCATAAAAACCATTGGCGTAACTATGTCAGTGCAACCAATGCTCCGGGGGCCCATGCGCTCATTTGGCAGCGATTATTTTTCCATACATAAGATGGACTGATAATTTTTAAATCTGCCATAGCATAAAATATTTTTTAACGTGTAGTATAAAAATACGTGAAAACATTAACGATATATTTAAAAATGTATGTATTGCCGTTGAAGCGAAGCCAGTGCCAGTGCCAAAAAATATTTTTTTACATTGAAGTGATGACAAGAGACCAATTATGTTCTTATTATTTAATTGATAAACCGCGCAGTAATAACATTCTTATTTTGAATACTAATTAAATGTATTAATTAGAAAGATATACATACAAAATCATATGATCGAAAAATATTGTCGTTGCTGCCGGGATCTATTTCCAATCCGGAAAAAGTACATTAATCAACTATGCTACAGCAGACTACTTTTGACGACAAATTTTCGAACCCATATGTTACACTTTTCAAGTTAATACATCTATCGTTCCATTATTTGAAAGCCATCTACTTTGTTTTTACGGAATCTCAAATACCTTTGAGCGAACTGATAGTAGACGCCAGAATTAACAATTCATTTTTATTAAATTTTGGACATATTGATACAACTTATATATTATATTAAGGAGAACACATTCTTATTGTGAATTTGTAATTATTCAAAACATAGGTCTGTGATATTTTAAATACTAATTAAATATATTAATTATAAAGAAGGGGAAGGTGAATAATTACAACTTCACAATAAGAATGTGTTCTCCTAAATAATAAAGTTGTATCAATGTGTCCAAAAATTTAATAAAAATGAATTGATAATTCTGGCGTCTGCTATCAGTTTACTCAAAGGTATTTGAGATTCTGTAAAAATAAGGTAGATGACTCTGTCAAATGATGGAACGATTAAATGTATTAATATATCAAAAAGGTAACATATAGGGTCGAAAATTGTCGCTAAAAATATTGTCGCTGTAGCTTAGTTGGATAAAGCACCTTCCCCGGTTAGGAAAGAGATCCAGGTTCGAATCCCGGTGGCGCAACAACAATATTATTCGATAAAATTGATTTTATATGTATATCTTTATAATTAATATATTTAATTCATATTTAGTATATCTTTCTAATTCATCATTTAATTAGCATGTAAAATATCACAGACCGTCTGTCCTGAATAATTACAACTTCACAATAAGAATGTGTTCTCCTTATATTATTATTTCTTATATACTATATTCTAATATACTGTAATTGGAGATCAATTTTTTTAGTTACACCGCTAATGAAATCTGTATTAGAAATCAAGCTTACTGTTTTACACAATGGAAGCCGTTATATAAAACTTATTACAGTTTAAGTAGTTCAAAATTAAATGTCTAATCGCGAAGTTACTCCGTCAAAAAAAAATAGTTACTATTTGAACCAAAATGCTCGTTTATGGGATTTCTTTTCCTTACAAATTCCCAGACCAGAATAAATACACAAAAGGTAGAATCGCAGAAAATCGATGCAAAATTACTTTCCCCCAATTTGATTATTTAACGTGCGCGGGTTGGCGGGGGAGGGGGGTGCAGCGCGCGCTTGCGCCTGCGCACACCCCCCGGCCGACACCCACCCCCTTCCGTCCTGGTTTGTCTACGCCCCCGGGCTATGGGGCGAAATGTGTCACCGTCGACCGGGGTGGAAATCGAAACGAATTATGCACGAGAGATGTCCTGGCATATTTTTCGGTGTCTTGGAGTTGTCGTCCGCAGAAGATACGTATTTGTGGTATGTAAATACTAGTGATGCGAAAAAATGCTACTCTTGAATCACTGGCGCGATTGTGATTGATATTCGATAATATCAGTGATTTAAAACTGTGACTGTAATCGCAGTTTCATTACTAATACGCATGCGCCGCGCGATATCACAATACACGAAATAAATAAATAAACATAATTTTGAGCGTATTTAGTTATATTATTCAAACTTCATTTTCGTAAAAACATATTCTAGCATATGTAATTGATATGTATCTAATTTAATATCATCACAAAGAGAATAAAAAACCCTTAAAAAATGTGAGTCTATTTTTCGGGTCAAATTCTCAGCATTTCGGCTCAAATGTGTAAAACGTTTTGACAGTATCTACTAGATGGCGCTTATCACGAATTATAACGTCATTCCTTCATGAACATTTTTGTTTCATATGCGCATGCGTCGAATCACGGTTCACAACCAAATATAAATAAAATATTAAAAAGAATCACGACATTTCCAGATATTCAATCACTGATAGTGAGTGTGACTCAAAGATATCAGTGATTGACTCACGGTACGTGATTTTGAGCTCATCACTAGTAAATACTGAGATAAAAATGCAAGCCTTGAATAACAACGGATGGTCTCTTCTATATACATACGGGTACATTGGGCAAATCGTCTCAATTACACGAAGAACTTCGAGAGGAAATAACAAGTACAAAATACCTGCGTGTGAAATATTAAATATGATTTTTAAAAGTACCTATCATGATTATGCATTCCTTTAATCCTTTGAGACATACTTTTTATTTATTTATTAACACCCTATCCCGAATCGTTTTGAGAATTGTTTACCAGTGGCGGTTGGTGACTTTTTACAGAAGGGATGCTGGATAATAAGTTTATACCTACTGTCAAATATACAAATCTACAGACTAGCCCACGAACACTCACACGATGTTATTTTCTGTATTATTTTTGTATTTAAATGATGAATCAAGTATATAATCAAAGGATATTCAATATTTCAATAATTCGACTTCAAGTATTCAAGCCAAAGTGTCAAAAATGCGTCACACAAACAAATTTCTCAAAACAATCCGCTTGCTTTGTAATATGCTTTTCTGTGCATTATACCCATTAGCATCAAAGTCGTTTTTTGTATGTCAGATGCTGTTAACGAATGCGTATATAGTATTCGATGACTATCAAACTTTGTGGATACGGAACGAATGATAGAATCCACTGTTGCTGGTATCTGTGTGTTTACGCGATTCATAGATGTTTGAACGTTGAGAATGTATATTTATCGTATTATAGAGTGTGTTATGACTGGTCTCTAAAAGACAGGATGAATATATTTGTAGAAATGCTGTTTTCGGCTAGAAATAAAAAGTCCAAAGCTTTTTGACTCTGGAACACAAGAGATGCTCCGCATTCACAGCATTTGCTCTCGTTTCGATTCATCAATATTACTTTTTTTTTATTTAGTTATTAACTTCTTAATACCATCATAGGTTGGCTCCGGTATCATCGTACCAGAGCTATACCCATACAATTTGACACGAGACGCGTTATTACATATAATTCAGAAGGCAGCCAGAGAGAAGCTATAGAAATCATTCACCCCTAAAGGGAAGGGTAGACGTCACATTCATGTATTCCGGTCGCAGAGTTCGGTCACAGTTCGGCAGAAATTTGAATGGTCCGTTAGGTCTCCCTAGCCACTGCTCTTCCCGGCATCGTCCATCCCAGCAGTCCCCAGCGTGAGACCCACACCCTAAAAAATTCCCGGAAATGTCCAAGATTTCTTTAATTTCTTAATAAAAATAGAGTTATAAATATGATATACCTTGAACAAACTTATGTTCAGTTTCACTCACCTTTCCTTCCCTTCCCCGCCGCTAGCAAGTAGTCAGTCAGTCGGTCGGTCGGTCGGCGACCTTCAATCTAAACGGTTACATGTTGTTATCAACCTCAAAAGACTCCGTGAGTCAATGTTTGGCGAAATTATGAAATAATTCTATACAGTCCACTGCATCCGAAAGTGATTGAAGAAGCGGAATTCGGTGAGTCACTTTTTCCTGTTCCCGTGTTTCTGGCATCTGAGGTGCGATTGCACCACACTAAATACGTCTAGTCTATGTTGAGTGCTAAACTTAGCGAGATGCTGGTCATCTTGTCATCTTGATGAAGACCGTTCTCTGCTCCTCTAGTGACCGCTGTCTTCTCAAGACTATCACCGTTTCTAGTACTAATACTATACAATCCTTTTTTTGGTCGTCGATGACAACTTTTCAATTTTTAGTTCCTGGAGATGCAATCATCTTCTTCAGTACTACGTCGAGACTGCACCTAACGTGTTCCTTTGTTTCATTCTTAGCACTGTATGGAACATCAGAGATCAAGCTCCAAAACGTTGGGTGGAATTCTTCACCACCAGCTCCTGTCCGAGGCGTCTGCTTACCATGTGGCGAATTCCACTACGACGTCATCAGGTATACGAACGCGAGACGAAACCTTATTTTAATGATAACACATTTTTATTGTAAAGTTTAAATTTACATAAACATAGTTCTGTTACATTTTAACACAAATTAAATTAATTAATTAGAAAGATATACAGGAAAACCTATCTGTCGAAAAAATAATTTGGTTTTACCGAAATTTGAACCTTTAAAGTTTATCCAAATTTAATATAATTTATTAATTTAATTCTGGCGCCACCCAGCAGGCGTTCAAAGGTACTTGGGGTTTGTTGCAATATAATGTTTATTGCTTTTAAAAATGGAATAACAATAAAATAATGTAAATAAAATAAAATAATGTAAAGCGTTTCCCCGAACAGGAAAAGGTTCCGATTCGAATACGATAGATTTTTCTGTATATCTTTCTAATTGATTAATTTAATATACAATATTAAAACCTTATTTGCTGGTTCCTGATCTTCAGAGTACTGTATATGATCTGACCACCACAGACAATCAACTTTGATCGATTGTACAGAGGAATGCGTTATATCGTTATCGCCAGATAGATATACAGGCCTATTCTCAAAATTGCAATATTGAAATGAAGGTGATTGTTACACCAACCCTCAAAAATAGACAGATAGTTTTGACAGATTATGGTACGTTTATCTCCCTCACTCTCTCTCCCTCTCTCTCATTCAAATATAACACTATTTTTGAGGGTTGGTGTAACAATCACCTTCATTTCAATATTGCAATTTTGAGAATAGGCCTGACGTCATTCGGACCATATATTCTACTCCAAGTTTCAGGAGATTAGATCACTTCACAGACTCAAGAGTCTTGTGTGAAGTGAACATTTCTGAAGGCGGTAATCCTTGTCTTGACCTCTTCGCTTACTTGTTTACAGCGCTCACCAGACATAACATTATCGATATAAAAAACAAAATGATAGTTTTCCGATAATCGAAATGAATATGAATAATTAGATCGATGATCGGCGATTAGGAGAGAGGAGGGGTGGTGATCAGAAGGACGAGAGTGGAACGAGGGTCGAGCTGAGGAACTGTTGGACTAATGGCCCGGAGCCGTTTGAAGAGGGTAGCGGAGTGTCAAAACATGGCAGCCTGTTTATTTAAGCAATAAAAAATGTTGGGGTATAGAATTATTTAATTGATAAGCCGGTATCGAAATGTCTACCTCGTACGCGGAGCAGGGCCGAATCTCGCAAAGAAATAATAAATAATAAATAAATCTCCAATTTTTGGTGATGGATTTTCCGATTAGAAATCATTTCACCCCTCACCTTGAACTGGCACTTCTTCTATGCCTGTCACATACGTCAATATGATAGAGCAAGTAGCGGTACGTATATGCTAGTGTCCCATAAATAGAATTACATATTATTATTTAACACTTTGTGTGGAATTGACGAACCAATGGCTCGTGGTGACATGCGGGAAAATTTCATTGACGCGCGACGATTTTTAACTACAACTCTATTTTAGTAGTTAGGTTAGGTTAGGTTAGGTTAGGAGAGGAATTTTTAACTTGGCACTCGGCATCTTTTGAAACGAGAATTTTTGATTTTCGGACACGTTTGCTCCTCAAACAGGTTCGCCATCCTCGTTGATGTGGATATCTAAATGTTTAAACTTCTCGATTGTTTGCTCTCTTCGGTCTATAGTCTCGAAAAACTTGGAGAAGTGTCATTTATTAGCATTTTGTACGTATTTGGCACAGCTCGCCTCCCACTCAACCCTTATACATATTACTTTATTAACCCCCGCCTAGTCTGGGCCGCAATGCACCGCGTTGGCTGTATTAGCATAGTTACGTCACAGTTTGTAATACAGCTGTGTTGTAGTATTATCATGTTCATGACATGGCTCCCATAATGTCCAACATAAATATTCGTTTTAGTAATATATTTAGAATAAGCAAGTAACAGAAAATTGCACGCTGTGGACTGACTTTTATACGAGTCTCAAGGCAAAAGTCTCTCTCATGGACTTGGACTTGGATTTCATGGCTTACGGAGTACCGGGTCCGCTGGACCCATTGCTCCTTCATCATGATGTATGCCATAATAGCCTGTGAAATTGTATTATTAGTGATTTAAGTTAAAATTCTGCTAAAAATGGGGCAGGTGATTTATTGTCTCTAAAGGAGGACGGTTTTGGGGCGCTTGGATAACGCGTTAATCGTGGGGTTTTGGTGCTTGGGGAGGTCAGCTTAAAAACGCTTGGAGATATGTTTTATGTACTCTTTTATGGGAAGAATGCCCGAATCGTGATGCAGTTGTGTATTCCTTAACCATCTCACCCAGCGCTGACCGGATGACCTTGTTCTAGAAGGTATGTAGTTTATTCTTACGTGTTTTGACCGCGAAGTCTCTCCCACGTGTACAACCATACAATCAATTACGTGACGTGAAATATAAATATAAACCTTTCAGCCGGCCCTGCCGCCCGGGTAGAAGCTCGCGGGAGGAGGGGATTAAAAAACACGAAATAAAAAATCTAAAGGCTTAAGGTGTACGATTTCATTTGGCTTTCATGACTGACATAAGGGAGATAATTAATAAATGATAACTGACAAAAAAAATATGGGTTTAATCGTCCGCCCGCAGGAAGTGCCTTTGTGTTCAGCGGTTAACAAGATGTTTGTGTAGACAGCAACCAGCGCAAATGGTTTTCAATAAAAAGAAGAAGAAAGAGTGTCGATTTTGTCGGGTAATGAAAATATATCAAACTGAAAAAATTTATGTTGAACATAAAATTACTAACAAACAAGGAATGACTGGCAAAAATTTTCAAAAAAATATTTGGCTTGAAATATTTTTAAATCGGAATATAAATGCAGCATGTATGTATACATAGAAGGCGCGTTGATGTGTTTGAGATGTAGTGCTGGAGACACAAATATGTGCTTCAGCGCACACCATTGACGGCGTAATGCGCGAATGTCTCCATTCTGAAGAATTGCATTCTTCATAAATAATCAATTTTTTAGAAATCTTGCGAGAAGGGAAGATAGCTTAGAGAAGCTTGTTGTGGTGGGCCACGTCGGAGGACGAAGAGAAAGAGGAAGATTCCCCACCGGTTGAACCGACCATGTGAAAGAAGCAACAGGTACTTCTCTGGTGATAGCTTTAATATCTGCAGGATGCCGAGAAAATTGGAGGAGCATAGGCAAGTAACCGACATGATATATCTACAGCGTAACATCTCGTAACACATGAGTTATTTCAAAATATAATATAATTAATTATAATTCTTAATGTAATTTTTTTTGCACAATATTTAACTAATTAGAAATCATCAAAACACCCCATATTGCATCATCTAGTGGGTTTAAATCTGGGCTGTTCGGTGGCCACACGCCTGGCTCGATGAAATTAACATTCTAACGATGAAGAAAGTCTATTGTATTTCTGGCTGTGTGAGATGGAGCTCCGTCCTGCTGTAATGTCCATCTTTGTTTTGAAACTCTTTGATCCTAGCACCCCGACGTTTTTCAATTCGCTAATTTTTGATCAGAATCCGGTCTTCTGCAGTGATTTTTGTCATTCTGGGCGACAATTTGAAAAAAACAAATATAAACAATGGGAAAATTAATAATCAAAGATGGGGACCGAAAATTGTCAAAATAAAACTTAATATATTAAATTATTAAACTATTTAAGCTATTGTTGATATAGTTAAACTAATTTTGATGTTATTATATGACATTTTACGAAATGTTCTCACTTTTTTTGGGCCATCCTGTATATATTTGTTAACCTGAATTATTATCAGTATCAATATCGTTTTCTAACCACAGCTGGATGAAGGCCTCCCCAATTGTCTCTTTTTTTTGTGTCCATTATTATTATCCGCTGTTACGTTTTCCGAAAAATTTGATGATCGGTACAACTTTAAGACAAGGGTAGCTTGGAAGAGTGCAATAAGGGTGAATGGAAGCGTCGCATCTGGCTGAAGAACCCTGGAGTTACCGCGAGGGTGGCCTAGGACCGACACTTGTGGAGGCGCGCTACGAGCCATTATACATGACAATATGCATGTACTGGTATAATTATTTAAAAAGTAATTATGATATTGATTTTCTTTTTTTTAATGATTTTTTTCTTAAAACTGAATTGCTAGTAACTTACTCTTCCACCATCCTATTCTTCCATATAATTTGTTCTTTGCTTCGTTTCTTCAGTGCCACCACTGACATTTAATAAAGGTAGTTAATTATTATTTAATAAACATAAGATATCTCATAGAGGCGAAGCTATTCTTTTAATGATTTTATATTTAATGGAAAATATATGGAAGTATGGGGTAATTGCAGATAATTAAAAAGAAATCTGATTCTCATAGTGATGGTATATATATTGTTTAAAAAAAAAAAGGGAAAAAAGAATTATCAAATTTGGTCCATAGATGGCGATGGTGTAGTGGTACTCGAAGCGAGTCCACATACTAACAAAAATTTTATAAATGTGCAGATTGAGGGGTGAGAATTGATGAACTTAAGCCAGCCGAAGACAGGTCGTAAGCTTTGTCTCTATGAGATATCTTTGTTGGTAAAAATTCTATAATTGTGTGTTCTTGGACATATTCAAATAGAGCTAATAATTATTTAAGTAAAACTAAAATACGCCTTAGTACACCATAAGAATCTTGCGACAGATATTTAATAATAAATGTAAGTATAGTTTATAATGATATCATTTATTACGTACGTAAACAGAAATAATTTATTATACAGGAGTATAGATTAACCATGTCTTTTTTTCCTGTCCATTGCGGATTACAGGTTTTTTTTACAATAATCTTGTCAATGGTAATTTTCAACTCCCGGTTAACTTGTGTCATCTGCTTTCCCTCAACTCGCCACATTTAAGCTATATAATAAAAAAATTCTTGAATGTTAATGGTATTAACTTGTAACGCAATATTCTAGGGATTGTTGTACTGCTTTCTATGAAATAATGTTTAAACTTGGTTAATGGCACAAATCACTCTTGAAGGGTGGATTGCCTGTTTGAAAGAAGAAGAAGAAGAAGAAGAGTATTGATTCAGTTATGTAAAGTGGTTTTTCCTTCATTCTTCAATACAAAATGATATTCGATTTTGACTAATTTATTTATTTCAGGTAATTCGAGTAATTCGTTGAGAGGCGATATTCAACACATTTTCAACTATCTACGTTCATAATTAAACGCCAAGTAGATAGTAATGAAAATAAATACTAGTCAAAACGTATTTATCGGTTAGGTACATTAATATCAGAGGAATTATGTTTAATTTAAAAAATCCCAAGCGTCATAATATTTTTATGTGTTGTCTAATTTGGGAACACTAATACTGACGTATTCTTCAATTTGTTTACATGCATATACATCCGTATCCGTTTTTTTGTTGTATATTATTGACTTTAGTCATTGAGTCATTACGCATTATCTGATTTTTGACATTCTAAATAAAATTGTTCAAACGAATTACCAAAGATGTTTACAAATTCAAATTTGAATTAATCTTCAAGATGACGTATTTATATATACATTTTTTTACATCAGACACAATCATATAATATGATATATACATTATTACAAAAAAAATGCTATAAAGTTTACAAATTTATTATTTTTTGAGTGGAATGCAGTAGGTATCGCCTCTGATGGATTCAGCCTTATATTGGCTGTTTTGCTAGACTTTTTTCTGTGATAAAATAGCAAATTTGTTTGTGGTATTTAGATGATGCAATTTTTTAAAATAAATAATTTAAAAAATATACAATGAATGTGTTGGAGATCTAAAAATGGATTATTTATGTGAATTTAACTAGAAATATTAGACAGCGATTGAATCGTATATCAGATATATTTATATTATTTTCTAATGTAGAAATGTTAATAGAATGTTGCAGCTCTCGTTGATACTATTATTTTTTACTGGATGAGTATTATTATGTGTGCGAAATAAACAAAAATGTTTACATGTTAAATATCAAATTACCAAAAATGTTTACAAATTCATTACTGAATTACCAAAATCTTTACACAATTGAAATTACTCCAAAAGTTTCAAACACAACGTTTTGTAACCTCTTTAGGTACGCACCTACACAGACGACGACCCGCGTGGCGTGTTTTTTTGTTGCGACTTCGTTAAATTTAAATAAATACGCGTCAATTACCGCCATTTGCAGCGGCAACCGTCTCGCCAAATGGCGGCCGGACCCGGACACCTTCGACGCAGCATCACGAGAGTGATGAAGGAAGTGTTTGTGTTATTTAAAACGATGACGTGCTTTCTTCGGCGTGTTTTTTCCGTCGGCCAATAGGGCGACCGGCGCCGGCGCCGCTGGGGGCGGGGCCATGGCCACAAAAAGTAGAACGGCGTTTCGTCCTAAGTAAATATTTTCGTGAACGCTCCTACTAGGTTATTGTTTATTTGACAATATGAAAACCTCTCATGAGAAAAGGTTTCTATTTTTGTTTTCCAGGGTGGCTGCGATCACCGCTCAGCGGAGGCTGTAACCCACCTCGGCACGGATAGCGTGCGCTACCCACCAAGCTTTTAGATATGTCCAATTTGAAATTCAATAGAGACACCTACGACACTTCAAATGCGCGTATGAACGTACCGACTGTGGTCCGTTTCAATATATTTATGTAATTTTGTAATAATTCCGAAATGAAGCAAGAAATGAGCGCAGGTGTTTTAATTTTTAAAAACATTAAGCTGTCAAAGTAAAAACTCGGTGGGATGCCAGGTAGACACCTATTAAACGGATATGTAACTATATTTAAATATTATTTTTACATTTCATTGAACGAGCCTTCCAACGCTATGCGAGTCTAATACAATTTTGAAAATACGATTGAAAATGTATTTTATAAGAGATTACCTACATTCCTAATAATTCTAATACACTGAGTTGATTACATACTTTTATTTATACATTAAAAGTAAATAAATTGTGTATTTGATTATGCTTATGAATTTTATATGAACCTTGTTTAAATAAAAGATATACCTATGTACCTAATAAATTAATAAAAATATATTTGTGGTCAAATATTTTTAGTTAGTGCATTTTGTACTGTACAACAATTAGAACATACATACATCATTAAAAAAATACCAATAATATTCGGTACCTTCATGACTTTAGCAATTGGACGGTGGCAAAATGTTTATTTGACAATATGTGCGATCTGTAAAACAAAAATCCACAAAGCTTTCGTAATTTTTATTAAAATTACTAATTATTTATTTCATCATATTTTGAAAAAATATATATAACGAAAATATATCAAATTAATAATAAATGTTGCCGAGGGCAACAAAGTTTAGTCATTGCTCTGCTATCTTCTAGATTAGTGTATTTTACATATGGATGCAATTTTACTATATGAAAGAGTAAAAATATATAAAAACGTAAATAAGAGAACATTAAAATTAATTAATCCAATATTTATACCAAATGTATATTGTCTCTCCGCTAATCCGCCCGCCCGTCAATCAAATAACAGTATTTGTACAAATAATTTTAAATACAAGCATTTGATTTGATTTGTCACAATAATTTTGAGTGTTAAAAATCAAGTAAATTAAAGTAATATGATGTGAGAACTGTCACTTTGTAAATGTGTGTGTGTGTGTGTGTCATGAAAGTGAGTAGATGAGTGGTGAGGTCGTATCTGTTTCATCACAGCTTCTTCTGAATAACTAGTCTATCTCTGAAGTGTGTAATTATTATTGACTGTAAATACGTTTTTGTAATAAACTTAATATTGTTACCTGAACATACTGAGTTTCACTTACAAGGATATTGGGACCCAAGAAATTAGTCATTACTCAGAGGATAGAATACCGAGGGAATCTGGTGATACTTCGAAAGTCATCACAGTGGCGCAGCCAAAATAACTAGTCTATCGCTGAAGTGTATAATTTATAATTACTGTAAGCAGTGGATAGAACTCCATGGGAATCTGGTGATATTTCAAAAGTCATCACATATATTCTTGCATACTTTTTAACTATCTAAATTCATGAAATAAAAATGTACAATTTATGGAAAAGTTGGATCGATGCTCCTTCTTAGACAAACGTGTGCTAAAAATTCTCTGGAGTAGTTTTCTTAACACTAATTATTTAATGGTGTTATTTACGTATCAACAATAAAAAATTTATTTGACAGGTAATAAGGTAATATCATTTTACACAGATAACATACAATTATCCAGGAGGATGTACTGTCATCTGTGCCTGCAATATTATCTTGATAAATTACAATTTTTACCTTGTAGATAATATTTCTTATGAAAAATTAGACCGGTTATAATAAAACTCATTCACTTCTTACTCCTTCAACGAATAACCATCGAAATGAATCTAGACCTTCAAAGTTATTGTTGAAAATCTCTGGTTCCAACCGCTGTAACACAAGCCGGGTACAAAATGACTCTGCCCAAACACTGAACAAAGGTTTTCGAGTCGAAAATATTTGGAATATAGTTTACGATTGAAGTGTGTTGTTGTATATTATATCGGCAGCTATATTATACTGCACGCATGGACCTGAACAAACGTCCACTTTGGTCGGTTCGAGTGTTTGCTGTCTGCGGCTGGAAGTGGCTGAAGAGTTGGACGCCGCTGGATTCACTTCGCACCGTGGATACATTTCAGTTGGTGCTAATTGCTGCCGCGAGAGCGGAGCCACAACATGCTTAGTGAGTTTTGTTAATTGCAAATAATAATATGTTGTGTTGGTCGTAAACCAGCACAATTGTGTGTTCTTAAACGCATGTTGTAAGCGTACAAATAACAGCTGCTAATAAGTACCGTATCTTCTGGCGCTATCGATTGGATTATTACCAAATTGACCTTCAAGAGCAAACAAAACGAAGAATTTTTTAATGTAGTAGCAATTTTATTGATTAGTCTATAATCACGTTAATTGACGTGGCAATTATTTTCATTTTCATTAAACTAAAATTTGTACTACACACACGTTTGATGATAACTAAACTAAAGATCATTGTGAAACAATGAAGATACAGCATCCATATTTCACGGGCGCTTGCATCACTGGGTGTGCATACTTAAACAGCATCTAATACATCATCTTAATCTTCCTTTCTGGTACCTGAAGGAACGCCAAGAGCTGATATGTCCAGAGTGAGGGACAATCATAAATGCTACCCTTCGACTACCACAAAATTGTAAAAAAAATATTGTATTATTCTGCGCGTAGATGTTAAAAATCTCACATTAATGAATCTATATTAAATGATATATCTGAATATAATTAGCATTTCGCGTTTGGCTTACAACAAGCGTGAAGTGATCTGTTGGATAAAACAAATATCAGAATCTCTATAACTTGGTGTGCCTTAGCCCTGTCTCAGACAAAATCGCGTGTTTAGTCGGACACAGACCAACAATTCGAATTTAGGTTAGATTAGTCACAAACAACATTGCGATCTTGTATCATCACATTTCGTGTTAGTTTGTCAACATCATCGAATAAACAAAATTCCAGAAAATGAAACAATCAGATGATGCAATCTATCTGTGTACAGCAACTAAGTAAAAGCGGTTTTGGCGAAACATTTATATTGCAGAGCCCATATTAAAAAGCGATTTCGCTAATAGGTGGTGTATACAGTCTCGAATCAAACTCTCGACTGGCAGCTTCTATTACGAATGCAAATAGAATTCAAATCTGCTAAAAATCGTGCCATTTTGTCAAAGCAAAAAAGAAAACGACTTTAGCTAGAAATTGAGTGTGGCCATATACGAAATGAAGCCGTCGGTGGGCGTCCGTCTGTCCCGGAAATGGATTACTGACCCCTGGCAGCGCTGGTGGGTTGGAAGTAGCTCCTTGCAGAAGAGTTTTTCTGACACATTTGATTTTTTCAGTGCTAAAAATTATATACTTTTTACAATCACGATCTATTTCATACTAGATGATAGAAACATTCATCGTGCAACCTGTAAGCAATGTAATATGATAGGCCACGAGCAGTTTTTTTTAGGAAAATGTGGGTTTTAATTATTAAGTTATACACTAGATTTGACATTTTTTAATTTTTTTACTTAGATAAGATCTTTATACTTATTTAAAACTAATAAATTGAATGTTATTTAGATACATTTATTATTAGATACATTTTCCGCATGCTACAAATTTGTATTAATTTGGTGAATTATTGCATAAACGAAATACTTTTTTTTTTAATCTTAAAGGCAAGATTACAGAGACAAATCTGCTTTAAACCAAATTAGGAAAACATTAAAAATGAATAGAGTTTTAAACCATTCAATTTGCAGTACATATGAACAATTTTCGACGTTTTTAAAATACTTTGTAATAGTGAAAACATACATTTTTAAATAATATTATTTACTCACACTGAGACTTCAGCTACTGTTTAAACTCAAGTTTGCATTAACATATAGTAAAAAGTATAACATATAGGTTCGAAAATTTGTCGTCAAAGCACTGTGTCGGTATAGCATAATCGATTAATGCACGTTCCCCGGATTGGAAGAGATCCAGGTTCGAATCCCAGTAGCAACAACGATATTAGTCGATAAAATTGATTCTAATGTATATCTTTCTAATTAATACATTTAATTTGTATTTCAAATCTTGTTTCCAAAGCATTTCTTGGAAATATAATAATTGTATCAGAGATTATCTCTAGACAAAAATCTCACCCGCAGACACGGGTCATAAAAGCTTCTCAAAAGGTGATAGTGAATCATTGCGTTTTAGCCCTGTAGGGTAATTGATACTTTAAACAACAACAAAAAAACCTTGTTTGCTCGCGTTTGAGAGCTTGCACATAATAAACACAAATTGTGGTCTGGTCTAGATTTATCGTTATGCAAGTATTTCTAATTTGTTCATTAAAATGCACCTCATTTAATAATGGGCATTGCACTGCTGCAAATTAAATATTTAATATTCTTAAATTTAGACGAAAAAAATAAGAATGTTGATTTCATCGATTAGGTTACTTGCCACGGTGTGTATGTGTGATGTCAATAGTTAGACAAGTTTGTTTTTTCCGATCAACGTCTCCACCTATGGGTAACGGGAAAGGCCTACGCGGTACACATGTTGCCGGTCATATCCGCCGCGAGAGTTGATTTAGATGAGACAAGATAGAACAGCATCTAGCACTGATCAATTTCACGATAAGTAAATATACATATTATATAAATATGTACGTATATAACGTGTACGCTTGCTTTCCACACATTCTTGGATAGATATATGGCGTGAATATTATTAATTTTTATGTTTTATTCTCTTAGTTTGGGGAGGAGCAGCAAAAACAATATTAAGGTAATTAATGGTCGTCCCTTAAAATATCCATCAGATCTTATATTTAAAGAGTACAATGCCTTAGACATGAGACAAATCTGTATGTTTGAGACTCGTCGAATATTTCCACGCTAACAACAACTCACCCCGAGCAATAAATCATGGACACAACACAAGACAAACAACGAACATCTACACGTCAGTACCGAGAGCAACAGCTATATTTTATCAAAGATTCTACATGTTCTTATCTCCGAGACTGTACAGCACACTCAGCACCAACTGGAAATCGTTCACTTCTAATAACATTACACAAATATAGATCCAATATATGATCCAATCGGGTAGAGAGCAATCAGAAGCACGGCTATCCAATATTCTAACACAATCATTATACAGTGCCTACACTAATAAGTCACTAGTTCTACAACACTCCCACTACATATTTTTATTTTTATTCCTGTTGAATCTTTTTATCTTTCTTGAATTAAATAACACCACAACAGCACGAAAGAAACTGACTACTTTAACACAGACTGCAGTCTAGCAAAGTAGCCAGTACAATGCTGTATATATCACAGAGGTGGAGTCTACTCGATCCCGCACAATAAACTACGAGTATTTAATTGCAATATAATTGTATCTTATATTTATCACGTTATATTATAATATATTCTCCTTTGTTATCTTTCTAATTAATACATTTAGTAAGTATTTAAAAATATATATGTATATATACAATCAAATTGGAACTAAAACTGGGGATGTTTCAAATTGGTTGTTGAAATTAGGTAGAGCAGATACTGAGAGTAAACTGATGAAATACTTCTTATAACTGCATTTTATGTGTTTTGATTCTTGCATATTTCCCTTTACCTTACATTCTTACATTCTTTTACATATTTTCACGTTTACTCGCCTTGTATGTAACGTGTTCTATTTGATTGTGTTTTGCCTTTAATGAGTTATTTGATTATGTGAAATGTAATTTGTTTGCCAATTTACCCTAAAGCAGGCTTGCCTAGTTGGGCAATGCATTTTTAAAATCTGTGTAAAATATATGTAACAAACTGTATTTTTTGTTGTAGCTGTACAATACTTATATGTTATATGTGTATTAATAAATAAATAATAATATTGTACCATCATATTCAAAGAAAAAAGTTCAATGATACATCATTAATATGTGTAAGCATTGTCAGGTTGTAAAATTAAACTAACTAACCTAACCAAACCAATTTCACCTAAAATTAAAATCTATCAGAAAACGTGCATTTTGTAAAAAAAAATCTCAGAATTTAGTCTGTATCTGATTTGTCTATGATTTGAGTGAATTCGTCACATCCACAGATACAACGTTTCATATGTCAAAAATATAATAATTAATATTTATTATATCATCAATTAATAGTTTACTTTAATTACATGTATTAAAAATATTCATTCACACTACCTTTACGTAGTCTGTGACTTTTGGATAATTGAATCGCCGGATATTAGAATCAGAAGTACCAGTGTGATTTCAACAGTCCGATTCTGATTTCATCTCAGGTTAGAGAGAACACTGGCACAACTATATCTGCTTACCCCGTGACGGAATGCGACTGTGAATGTTAGACAGATATTTTTATACGTCGTGTTACAGTAATTATTCCATTATAAATGGAATTCATTTTTTAAGACCATTAAATTGTATCATTTGCTTGGAATCACAGCTCCGGAAGATGTGTGTAATATTAATACCCGTCCGTCCATTATCGGATATATAGTTTTATGCACGCTACCGAAGTGACTATCGAGCAATTATACAGCATACAATCTCAAAAAAAAATTAAGTAATTTATCGCAGAGAAACAAATTATATCATTGGGCATCTAAATACGGCCTTAATGACCGCGCGGCTACCAGATATTAGTAACAGAACAGAGGCTGGAGACAAACTCCTCTCAAACCGAACGGCTGTAATTAATTTGTCTCTGCGATGATTTACGCGAGTCGAGAAACTGCCCGCGCGCTCCGCCGTATTGATACAGCGGTCGGCTTGGAAGCTGCTAAACGGGTTTCGTAATTATGACATCAATCTGAAATAAAGCCAGAAATGTTATTCATATTCGTGTGGAGGAACACAATGGACGCCATTTATCAAAAAGCCCGGGCCTCGTTCGTTAAATCGATATAAAGGTGGTCCGGTGTTCGGCTACTGAAATCGGTGAGTTTTTTTTCCGCCGGTCGGTTTGCGAGCGCAATTAACTAAATATTTCCAATGCTCTAACGGTGTGGTTTCCGCCTATGTTTTTTATTTTTATTTTTAAATTACTCTTTTAGAGTACTCGTAAAATGGTATTTGAAAAAAAATATTTATGCACTGTCGGCTAAGCGTTTCGCAGATAACACCGTATTTGAAAAAAATTACAAATACTTTTCAAATGTGAATTAAATATATTAATCAGAAAGATATACATGTAAATACATGTTGTTGCGCCACAATATTTTTAGCGACAAATTTTCGAACCTATTTGTTACCTTTTTGATATTAATACATTTAATCGTTCCATTATTTGAAAGAGCCGTCTACCTTATTTTTCGATATAATTGATTTTACATGTATATCTTTCTAATTAATATATTTAATTTTTATTTAAAATACCACAGACCTATATTCTGAATCCTTCGAACTTTTCAAATTTTCAGTTATAATATATAAAAGTATAATATAAGCTTTATTGTCATATTTATACATAAGAGGTGAACATATAATACAATAATAATGTAAAGACCCTTGCCTAATGATCCAGTGATATCAGTACAAGGGTTTAGCTTATTTTGAAAATACTATGTATATTGATTTGACACGCGTTCAGTGTACGGATCTCTATTTAATATTTTAAAAAATTCCTATTAAGTTCACAATTTTTTTTTTTAGTGGGATGCAGTTGGTATCTCTTCCGACAGATTCAGCCTTGTCTGGCTAGTTTGTTATACAGAGTTAATGTAGACAGTTTGTTTAAAAATCTATCTAGAATATTAGATATGGTACTTCATAGTTCTGTAGTATTTTAATACGTATTATTAAATGAGTCAAGTTGAAAGATATAACCTAGATTTTTTTCTGTATATCTTTTTAGTTGATTCATTTAATTTGTATTAAAAATAAACTATATCATTACACATTTTTACTAGACAGTGTAGGGCCTGATCTTGGCGAGGTTAATGCAATCTGTCATTACCGCGCAATTCATTGCACCCCTAACTTTAATTATCACCCAAAAAAAAAATACTTACAGAAACATCCATTGTTCAATGTTGAAATTATGATTTTTCAAAAAGTGATTCACGGTTTTCACGTAGTGGAATTTTATGAAACAAATATCAGATATTTCATAGAGATAAAGCAATTTTTAAAAATTATATTTAATGGAAAATATATGGAAGTATGGGGTAATTGCAGGGCTTATAACCTGTCCTCGGCTGGCTTAAATGATCACTTTATATATATAATGTTCACCAATTCTCACACCTATCAAATTTTTGAAAGTTGTATATATGTTAGTACATGGACTATTTATTTTATGGGTTATTCTGCATATCGACTGGACCATTGCAGGGACCATCATTAGGATTGATGTCGCCGAAACGACATGCGAGATTGGAGACACGCTAGAACAGCCCAAAAAACTTTACACAGAACATCTTAACGCGACATGCACAACGATAGATTGTATTAGGGGCCAAGCTAAATACAAGATTTGTTTTAGATTATTTGACTTCTTATAGTTCTTGGGGATATATTTCTTTGTGTTGTGGATGAGATTTTTTAGAGATTTTCGACTCGAGGCATTCTCTAAGATACGGATTCTGCTCCCGTGAGAGTCCCGTGAAGACACCATGTCTCGCGCCTTACTTCACGCACGTTAAATGTCAAATGCCACTGTCGTTCGTCAGCTGAGTGATTTTGAATCTCCCGAGCAGTAATACTGAATTTTGAAATTTGTAATTTAACTTTAATTGGCGGCCCTCGTAGTCCAATGGGCAAGACACAGTTTTGCCATATCGGGAATTCCGGGTTCTATTCCCGACGAGGACACAATATGTCTGTGTGATTTTTTTAAGTCTGTGTCACTACAGTAATTGGTCTATATATTAATGTTTAATGTTTAATGATTTATGCTAACTTTCCAGAATAGATAATTATGCGGAAGTATGCCTAGTTATTTTAGGTGACGCTTGTGTGTTACATGCACGCACGTAACAAAACTCACCGTCAGATCGAACGTCATATATACTGATTTGAGTTTTTGTCTCTTTCTACCGATCTCAAGCTGATCTCAGAGTTTATCTCTGGATCAAAATGTCAACACGTGTACACGGTATTGACATGATTGATTGAGCGTGATTAGAATCGTGCAAAAATTTATATAAACTCACAGAATTTCATGTCATGTACCTAAATAAAATTATACAGTTGTCTGATGCCCTTATATGGCGAAAATCGTAAAAGCAAAACTTCAGTTAGATTTTCATATAACATCTCTGAGATTATCTCATCGTGTCTTCTTCCGTGGACACGAGTCTTTATGAAAATCTGCATACTCAACTCAAAAACCACATATTACCAAATAAATGAACATGAACTAACGCAAATTCCTCGTCCCGAAATGTTCATTTTGGTGGCACCCTCGTGATCACTTTGGTGTCACTCGCGCAATCAAAAAGCTCTGCAATTTTTTTTTAAAATATGATTAGATTGGAATGAAAATTTACACGCTGACAATATAATATGCATTAATGTAAAAAATACGTCTTGTTTACACAAAGATTTTAATTTCGCAGAGTAAACACTTTCACTATTGCATAAATGTGTCAAATTTATCGAATATGTTTTGTTGGATAAATGTATATATGTGTGTAGAATGTCCCTCACCCCGCAAATAATTTTGCAAATCCCTCTCCTATATATACACTTCCTATCATGTCTATTCATTTACTAGTCTTTTAGTGTTATTTTTGTGTCATTGTAATGTACATGACTCGTCCAAAATAGTCCGGATAACTGAAAGCAGAAATTTTTAATTTCTTATTTTTTTTATTGGAAAAGATCTGCATATTCAGCTAACTATTTAACTAGTATTTTTGCTTATACGTCAAGTGTAAAGTTCAGGCATCGTTTTCAAAATATTGTAAAGGAAAAAGTATAGTTTTGTAATGTATTGTTACTACAAAACTCAACATAGGATTGAAATAAAATGTTCCTCCACACAATATTATCTCCAGAGACGATCTCTGCTCTGGTTAAATCTCCCGTTTGATATATTTGGAATCCTTAAGTGGTCCGTATCGCTGTTCTTACAATTAAATCATTTTTCGAAAAAACACGTTCAACTGATGCAGTGCTTGAAGTGTCTGAAGGTAGCGATGCAGGTAGCATTTTTCATTTTTATTTATTGATAATTTATATTTCAACAATTTTCTTTCTGTAATTAATATTAACAATAAAGATATACTTAACATACAAACACACCTCTCCTGTCCATATTAACCCCCCCTCTACCCAACACCGCTCTCATACTGCTACCACCCCCCCTTCCCACCATATAGTCGATAGTTTATCTTATAGTTTAAGCTTTAGTTTATTACTGACGATGACGCAGGAAGCGTCGAAAACATTTAAATAACTATTACGTAACTGTCGTCTACATTCACAAGTAGTCCTCCAATCGTGAACACCAAGTTTTCTTGGGTCTTTCCTGTCGCTCCATCTTGTCCTTTGAAGTTCTTGATGCAGTTTCATGTACATGACTAGCTCAGCGTTTTTTTAGAGCACAGTAAACAGAAATAAATTGAAAACAGCCGACAATTGGCAGACGCATAGATGCTCCTAACATATCACAGCTTCAGTACGGAAATACACAGTTCAGAGAGGTTGAACAAACAAATTTGATGCGCGCAAACAAACAACCAATTTATCTCGCAGCACGCGGAAGGAATTAAAATTCTAGCCGTGGGTAACGCTAATCCGTGAAATTTTATAAGCTCCTTTTAGAACAATAGGATTGTTTCATTTATAAATACAAATCAAATGTATCAATTAGAAAGATATACATATAAAATCAATTTTATCGAAAAATATTGTTGTTGCTACCGGAATTCGAAGATGGATCTCTTCCAATACGGGTATCGTGCATTAACCGATTATGTTACAGCACACAGTACATTGACGAAAAATTTTCGAACTTATATATTACACTTTTAAAATTAATACATCTATCGTTCCATTATTTGAAAGCCATTTAGTTTATTTTTAAGAAACCTCAAATGTATTTAAAATGTGACAGACCGTCTGTTCTGAATAATTACAGCTTCACAATAAGAATGTGTTTCCCTTAATAATTGTTTCATTTAAAGAAAAATATTCGAACCCGGATATCTTTCCATTATCTAACTACGCTACAGCGAGACTATTTTTGACGACAAATTTTCGAACCTACATGTTACACTTTTTTAAATTAATACATTTATCGTTCCATTATTTGAAGGTCATCTACTTTGTTTTTACGGAATTTCAAATACCATTCAACAATTAATTTTTATAAAATTTTTGGACACATTGATACAACTTATTGATCACAGACCGTCTGTTCTCAATAATTACAACTTCACAAAATTTGAATGTGTTCTTAATAATTGTTTAATAGAATTTTTAGTAATACACAGCTCTTTTGCTTGGTACGTAGGTGTGCTACAAGGGTGGCGTTTGGGCTCGTCTCCTGGCGACTGGCCGCAGTCTCCGGGTCCACTTCCCGCACTGGCCGCTCGGCATCTTGATCCGCGTTTCATGTAATTACAGGTGATATTTATACCGCAATCGGTGCGGGAACCCAGCCGCGGGCCGGCCGCCGATAACTCATTCCTCTGAACTGAACTTGGCGCGACTTATTGTTGTTATTAGGAGAATATTATCACCGCCCGGGCGGACCAATCCTGTTATTTGCCGCCGATTCATTTGAATATTTGAATAATGGACCGGAATTTAAGTGGCATTTGTTTTTGAGTCGCTCTTTTGTTTCGGGTTCCGCGATGGGCGGGTGTCGGGGACGGTGCGACCACTGCACACCCCCCATGAACGTGATAATGAGTTGTAATTTCTAATTTTGAAGCTGTTAGTTCATGGAACGAATGAATGAGAAGAGGATGGTAAGAAAGATACATGTCGCAAGTGTTGATGGCACCGCGGAAGACTTGGCACGGCCAGGTATACCAGATACTGGAGAGACACTGATCGTCGAGCTTGTGTGAGAAGCTGTATGAATGTGAATGAAACGAGAATCGTGTGTCAGGACAGAAAAGTGTAGCGTGTCCCGCGGGGAAACGGCGTGATGGTAAGTAAGTAAGTAAGTAAGTTAATTCATGGTGGAATTCCATTTTAATTATTTCACGGCCATTTTCAGACTGGTGAATACTGATAGGCTGAAACTGGTAATGGTCAATATCAGAACATAGTTCTGTGCTATTTTTAATACAAATGAAATTAATCATCTAGAAATATACATAGAAAAAAATTATTTATCGAAAATTTGTATTAAAAATACCACAGAAGTATGTTCTAAAAATGTATTGTCTTTAAAAATATATACGTTTATTAAAATTTTTAAAAATAGATTATTAGCAACATTTGAATATGTCCAAGAACACACAATTACTGGATTTTTACCTACAAAGGCACTGTTATTAAACAAATATCAGATATTTCATAGAGACAAAGCTATTTTTTATTATATTTAAATTTAAAATTTGATAAATGTGTATTTTGAGGGGTGAAAATTGGTGAACGTTACAACGTTCACCAATTTATATATACATATATATAAACACTTTCATATTCAACACTTTATATATACATATATATATAAAGTGATCACTTAAACCAGCCGAATACAAGTCGTAAGCCCTGTAATTACCCCATACTTCCATATATTTACCATTAAATATAATAAAACATAGCTTTGTCTCTATGAGATATCTGATATTTGTTTAAAATATATTAATTAATTTAATTCTGGCATCTCCTAGCGTGTTTTACTCGAAGGTATTAGAAATTCAGCGCAATATAAAGTTTATCGTTTTTAAAAATAGATGTAGATGTCAATTCTTTAAGTAAGTACCGTTGCCGGATATTCCGGTGTAGCGTTGCAGTTGCGATGTTGCGCATGCGCAATCATTGCCTTCATCTGTTGTTTCACCACGTGCAACGTTAAAGACATTCACATGATGTGGCCATCTTGCAGTGAGTGGTTGAAATGTTCAAGACGATAGATCATCCCGCCGACTGTGAGATGTTACTTGAATGCACGAAACATGTCCTGTTTTGGCGCCAAGTGATTTCTATATTTTCCTTCTCTGAAGCGGTTCCTTGTTGGCAAGCGTTTTGATGAAGATGATGAACTCAAAGACGGAGGACAGACTATGCTAATAAGTAGTTTAAGGTGTGTGGCGTCCGAAGAAAATAAAGTATTGTAAAAATGATGTTGGGTCTCGCATTATCTAGATAGGTATTACCTACACTATTAATTTAAATCGCAATGTTGAAATTTTTTCAAACATTTGATGGTGAATTTCTTTCTTTACTTAAAAGGTCTTTTATACAATTGACACTTTTCATATTCAACAATATCCTCCAGTTTTGTTGAACACGGATCTATAATGAAAGTCAAGGTGTTTAACAATTTATGTATTTTGTCCGCCATGACACCAGATCATTAATACGATACGTCACCCCTCCACATGTCTCCAGCGGCCGCATCCCTCGTGACGGTGTCGTGCCACCTGAAATGACGAGACTCGGAATAGAAAATGTTATGTAATTTGTGTAAAGTGCGTAACGAAAATCCGTAACTAATGACGTACACAGAACACCCTGCTTTCAATTGAACGACGAAAATGCGTCATTTCGTCGTTGTCAGTCAAAATGAAAGAAAGCGAGGATACGTTTTGATTGATTACGGGTATTAGCCCACTGCCGACAGCGCCGGCCGACTGAATGTCAGGCGTGGTGGAGGAATCTGATGAATCTGAATCGATTATTTTGTGCCACGCTCTGTGGACAACTCTAACGGGGTTGTTTGACTAAAACAATGTGTCATCACAAATATCAGTGATTGTGACTGGCCAGCAATCTTTCCCTGCATTATGAAGTGCGAGATCTCCTACTTCTCCAGATGTCTCATTACATGTCAAAGATATTGAAGTTTTCGGATTTTTATTGTTTTAATTACATATTTTTATTTATTCATCCGAACCATCGTAATTCTATCCATTCAGCTCATTTTAAGCATTCTTCTGTAGATCCTCATCTCAAATGCTTCAAGTCGCCTTACCATTTCTTCGGTAAGTGTCTCGTTCTCATTCGTAATCAAAGGTTGAGATCATGACTGCAGAACATCTGATAGTCACCAAACAACGGCTTGTGTGTTCCAAAGATTATGAGAGCTGTAGGACCTTATTAGCCAGAAGTTTCAGGCTAAACAAGATCCATTAATGATGGAAAGCAGTATCCATCAGGACCGGAACAAAGTGTAGGAAGACCAATTTCGGTTTGTCTCTGGATTACCGTATGCACAGCCGGAGCAGCTAAAATGGATATAGATCTAATGGTAACCTATCACACCCCACGAGTACAAGTCATAAAGAGAACACCAAAAGCGATCATTCTATGTCAATAATAATACGAAAACGGAAAGATGGAGAAGTCGTCACAGAATGTGCGTTGTTACGGAGTGAATGAAATCAAGGATGCTGACATGACTTATCTTAGGGGTGTAGCATTAATGAGCCGAGTTAGACGTGCGAGAGACCTTCGGCATGGAAACCACTACCTCTACATATATAATGTAAACATTATGCGAATCAGAGAAACTATCAACACGTATCTTCTTGGCAACCGGTGAGGCAGCAGCCGATGGGGCGCCAAACACTGAGCTGAGACAGCAACACAGACAGATTGAGTTTTGATTGATCAAAAAGTACTAAAGCGGCAAACAAACAAAAGCCTTGTTTGTTTAGCGATCAAAACGCTGGCCTAGTGTTCTAGTGGTCGGAGGTTCGCGCCTGGAGGTTCCACGAGACCAGCAGGCTAGTCCTATTCTCATAGTACAGGCGTTTAGTTCAGTTTGTGATGTGACATGTATTCCGTGTAAGCATCTTTGTTTAAAATTTTATTAAAAAAGATGGAAACGCCTCGAAGATACTATATGCTCCCAGCTATCCTAGGATAAGGGGGTGAAAACAATGGTGATGGTGTATTAGTATATATGGAAGTACATAGGGGCGTCGAAAAATAGACTTGAAATTCACAAACTAACATCTCGTCTTTTCTCTGCATTTAATATCTTAAATAGCATATTAATTCGCGGGAGTTAAACTTTTCTTACTTTTGTTAAGAGGAACAATACAATTGTGAAAACTAATGAAACGGTTTCGGGAAAAAGTGAGGGTCTTTCGATATCTTTCGTTGTATTAGTGTCACCATTGTGTCGCTCCACTGCTGAATTCGGGCTATCACGAGAATCATCAATTCCTATGTCTATCTCTTCTGATGTCGTCGCTCCTCGCCAACACTTCTACGAGTGCCCCTTCATCCACCATCTCTTCAATATATATATTTAGCCCACTGCTACTGAAGCTTGCATATTTTTTGGTCAATATTTGTTAGCTTCGTTCTCTGACGAATTTGTACGTTTGGAAATATCAGAAACATTTCAAGTGTAGCTCTTTCCATCGCTTTTGGGACAGTTTTTAATTTGCGCGCGACACTGATGGTAAAGGTCCACGTCTCGGCGCCGTATGTAATATTTTTTGGAACGAGATAATTACGAGACTACAATGGAGCGGGCTACTTTTATCATCCAAATACCCGTTTCCTCAATGCGTCTTCATTTAGTCACGTGTTAGGTATATCCAATCCACGGTCGTTTAGTCTGCCATCTGAAATGTTGTTCCATTTTTCAAATGTCGGTGCATATTTCTAAATTCTTCATTGGCAATTGAAGTTTTCTCGTGTCGCGGCAGAGCGGAAGACGTGCTGTGGGCGAGCGATCGGACCAGACCGTTTGGTCCAGGTATCGGTCGCGTCATTCATTGGACAGGAGCGGCGATGCTGGCTGTGGATTTACATCGTCACCCTTACATATATGCGAGTACCCCATAAACATGTGTCCGTCATGTGACGCCATATCCACTGAATCTTGTGGGGTATTTTGTATCTGAAGTTAAAAAATATGTGCACAGAACTGAAACATAAACTATCTCGTATATACTCTTTCTCTATACACGAGTCTTACTCTCATAGAGAAGAAATAAATGTTAAAATAAATATACAGGCCCAAAAAAAGTGAGAACATTTCGTAAAATGTAATATAATTACTTCAAAATTAGTTTAACTATATCAACGATAACTTAAATAGTTTACTAATTTACTTACTTACCTATATTACGTTTTATTTCAACAATTTCCGGTCGCCATCTTTGATTATTAATTTTTCCATATTTGGTTTTTTCAAATTGTTGCCCAGAATGACAAAAATCACTGCAGAAGACCGTATTCTGATCAAAAATTAGCGAATTGAAAAACGTCGGGTTGCTAAGGAAATGATCAAAGAGTTTCAAAACAAAGTCTGGAGTATAGCTAGACATTACAGCAAGACGGAGCTCCATCTCACACAGCCAGAAATACAATCAACTTTCTTCGTCGTGAAAATGTTAATTTCATCGAGCCAGGCGTGTGGCCACCGAACAGGCCAGGTTTAAACCCAGTAGATGATGCAGTATGGGGGGTGTTTTGATGATTTCTGATTAGCTAAATATTGTGCAAAAAAAATTACATTAAGAATTATAATTAATTATTAAAAATAAATATTCTGCTAAGTTTTAAATGTGTGAAATCTGCTGTTAGAATAAATAAAGGATTGCTGAGATGGTTTGGTCGTGTGGAACGTATGAGCGAAATGTTGAATGGCGAAATACTTGGCACGATCAGATAATCCAGATACTGGAGGATGTACCTTTAAAACCGACGAGCGTTGGTATCCCTTCCCTGCATTACATTTAGTATCCAGGGTGTATTTTAAAAATAACTAATATAATTCAAGAGCGCCTTTATATTCACAAGAACTGAGTACTTAAAAAAAGGCGATTCTCCGAGGTGAAAATGTTTCACGCCGAATTTGTACGATTCCATTATGGGGGCATCCTGATCAGTGGTTTTATATCGGCGGGGCGTGTCGGAGACAAAGGGTCCAGGCCTATCGGACATCTGCGGCCCCATCAGCGCCCGAGGTGCCCCCTGAGATGGGCCCCCGCGATAGGGCGCCACGACACAGGCCGGGGGCGCGGCTGCCACCCGAATCCGACACCTTTCACCTTGCAATGATTCCCAGGGGCGGCTCGTACCCACTGTGCGATCTCTGAATCATTTAAAATACTTCAAACGGTTCAGA
Organism: Eubasilissa splendida; assembly: GCA_031772225.1. NCBI lineage: Eukaryota > Metazoa > Arthropoda > Insecta > Trichoptera > Phryganeidae > Eubasilissa > Eubasilissa splendida. Next base: position 30,490,519 of record CM062853.1, on the reverse strand, counting down.
TCTTTGTTTGCTAATGGCATAAGGGATGCTGAAAGCCTGGCGGCGGTCTGCAGTCGGTGAAGAAATATATATAGCCCCTAATTCCAAAACCCCTAAAATGACAATACGTGTTTTTGAGTTATGGATAAAAATGCATATTTTGAAAGCAGATGAACAAAATGTTTGTTTTTACATCACCATTTTTTAAACATAATTCTAAATTTTTTTTCGTTTATATTTATATCGTTCTGGCAGCCATACTGGATTTTAGATCACGTGATCACCAACAAGCGTTGTGATTAGATAATTTCATTTTAAGGGAATGGCGACATATATTCTGTCCGCTTGAGGGTATTTTGGAACAAACCCTGATTTTGAACATGCAACATCAATTGATTTAAGTGGCTTTTCCGAGATTACTACAACTAGTTTCCATAACCGGAGACATATCATATCAGAACAAAGCTAGATCGGAGTGCATTCGGAGGCCTAAAACATAATTTTCAAATAAATAATGGAAATATAACGATTTTATAGTCATGGCACTTCAACACCGTGCTGTGTACCGATTATTATTATAAAGATGTAATAAATATTATTTAATTCCATATCCATAAAATAATTAAACATCAAACAAATCTTATGAATGGAGAATGAAATAATATTAATCACAACTCAATAATAATAGTCGGTACACATATCATTCTTATAGTGCCATGACCAAAAAATTGACCTATATATATATATATATATGTTGGGCATCACACGAAGAGACAGGAAAAGAAACAGAAAGAGATATAATAGAATTAACCAATAAAATGATAAGTGAATGGGCAACCGTTCTACAACCGCAGTCATTCAGTGGTACCAGAAGGGATTCAAGTGACTAACAGGCCATCATAAAACCCGATGATCTGATGAAATCATCAAAATCATAAATACGAGAGAAATTCGGGGGACACTTGGGGAGGCCTTCATCCAGTGGTGGCTAGAAAATCGCTGATTACGATGATATTGATGAGGTAGATATAATTATCCGCTTGTTCAGACGGATCTTTAAAATGTGGTGCTGTAGGTAGACATGTCAGGTGCATACCGCAGACAGTGAGACGCACATTACAGGAGCTACGCAGCAAGGAGAGACTCAACACATGTATTCCCACAACAAGAATACTCCAGTTGTTTAGACAATATGAGAGAAGAAAAGAAAACTCGGAGAAGCTTGTTGTGTTGGACTACGTCGAAAGGCGAAGAGGAAGAGGGAGATCCCCCACACGTTGGACACCAGACCGAGTAGAAAAAACTACTCGCACCTCTCTGATAGTAGCCGTCAGATCTGCAAGTGATGCAGTACAGTCAAGAGGGTGAGAGTTTATGGAGATGGCGATCATCAGCGACGCGGGACCGACATGACCGATGAATTCTTACGTACTTTTGACGTGTTGCCAGAAGAATGTTGAGAGTTTTGAAAGGCTCGCGATCACTGGGACAGTTGAGGGAAAGGGCGGTCTCCTGTAAGGTGGATAGACCATATAAAGGAGTCCTTTTTAATAAGGTTATTTTTTTAGAGTACATGAAGATCGCGATCTTCAGTCATAAGGGACCAACGTGGATAATGTTCAAGCTAGGTGAATAAAAAATGATGAATTGTGAACAATGAATTCAACATTAATGTCTATAAAATCAATATTATTCATAATTAAATTAATTTTTGAGATGTTTATCTTCAATCCTTCTTTGGGTGGACCATCTAAGAAGATCAAATCATCCGAGGATCTTCGCGATATTCATAAACTCCCGCCCTCTCGACTCTGCTCCTCCACAAATGATGTACCTGTTGCCATTTCCACTTGAATAGTTCAACGGGTCCTCTTACTTTCCGTCCTTTAACGAGGTCCACTACAATAAGCTACTTCTCCTCTCGCAAGACGCCCAAAAAATATAGTATCAATTAGAATGGAGACTTTCCGTGATTCCACACAGAATTGAAATATTAAATTTACCAAAACAAGCCTGACTGGTTTTTTTGGATACAAAGCAATATAAAGTCTGGATGTAGAACACAGAATTAGATCAGTGGCGGTAGGTGACATTATGGGAGATTAGAAGGGATGCTGGATAATAAGTTTATAACTACTAATAATTCAATTATACATACACACATTTCACTATTTTCGTTTACAGCGTTAGAACAGAAAAATCCACGTTATTTTCTGTATTAATTTTTTATTTAAATGATGAATTAAATATACATTCGAAGGATATTCAATAATTCGGCTTCAAGTGTTCAAGCCAAACTGTCCAAAAATACGTCACACGAACAAATTTCTCAAAATAATCCGCTCGCGTCGTATTATGTGTGCTATTCTGTGCATTATACCCATAAGAATTAAAGTCGTTTTTTGTACGTTGGACGAATGCATATGCAGTATTCGGAGACCTTGACAGGCGGAACTGAATGCGCATGCGCGAAAGCCGAATACTTTCAAACTTTGTGAATACGGAACGAATGATAGAATCCACCGTTGCTGGTATCTGTGTGCTTACACGATTCATAGATGTACTGGTCTCTAAAGGACAGGGTGAATTTATTTGCAGTTGTGTGCGAAGCTTTTTGATTCTAGAACACAACACAAGGGGTGCTGACCATCCAAAGCATGTATGAAGCGACCGCGCCTGGTATCTATATGTTTTTAGCTCAGAAACTCTACAACACACACTAACACTAACTGGAAATCGTTCACTCGCAAAAAAATTACGCAAATATGGACTCAATACATGATTCAATCGGGTAGAGATCTGTCAGAAGCATCGCTGTCTAACGTTCCAACTTAATCATAATACAATACACAAATAATTCATCTTAGATTTACAACACTCAGTTTCAATTTATTTTCTTATATGTCTGTCAAATCTGACTTTCTAATCTTTTTAATTTTTATTAAATAACACTGCAACAGCACAGAAAAAACTAGCAATACAATACACAGACGGTAGTCTAGCAAAGCAGCCAGGACAATGCTTTATATCAGAGGTGGATACCTACTGCATTTATTATTATTGTATGATCACTTCTGATGCACAAAAAAATTACTGTCAAATAAAATAAATACAAATTACGGGAGCTGCCTGAAAAGTTTCCGACCTAACAAAGAAACGAGACATTTTTTCTTCAAATTTATTTTTACTTTTCTACATAGTCTCCATGTAAGTCTATACACTTCTCCCATCCCTTTAACCCGTCCAAATAGTACGTGGAATCTTTCTCTGCAAAATAGTTATTTACGAAGGCGATGACTTTGATTGACGAAAATCTCTCTCTTCCGAGCGCAACTTTTAGCTTAGGGAACAAAATAAAGAGTCGCTTGGGGTCTAGGTCTGGTGAGTAAGGAGGGTGGTCAAACAGTTCAAACCGTAATTCGTAGATTTTCACCTACGCAACCAGAAATCATGAACAAGTATCATGTCAAGTAATGATTCATAGTATGCTCCTGTAATGGCGTTTCCTGCACGTTCCCCGGATTGGAAGAGATCCAGGTTCGAATCCCGGCAGCAACAGATAAAATTAATTTTATATATAATAAAGTTGTATCAATGTGTCCAAAATTTAATAAAAATGAATTGATAATTCTGGCGTTTGCTGATCAGATTACTTAGATGGCTCTTTCAAATAATGGAACGATTAAATGTGTTGTTCGAAAATTTGTCTCTAAAAATATTGTCGCTGTAGCATAGTCGCGGTTAATGGACGTTCCCCGATTTGGAAAGAGATCCAGGTTCGAATCCCGGCGGCGCAACGACAATATTTTTTGATAAAATTAATTTTACGTGTATATCTTTCTAATTAACACATTTAATTTGTATTAAAAATGTTTTGAATAATTACAACTTCACAATAAGAATGCGTTATGTTTGATGATAAATAAAAATCGTGCATTGCGACGCCACTGCACAAACGAATGTCTGTGCCGTATCTGCTATCTGCGGTCCTCTCGCCTCGTAATGGCCGCTCGGATCTGAAATGTGGAAAACATTCGGTTCTGTTCCGTTAGGGCTACCGCATTTCGGTTCACAGGCGCGGTAATTACGGCGCGAGCGGCGCACAATGGAGTCTTGGCGTCGACGATAATGTGTGAAGTAAAAATGTCAAAGTAACAATGCGAGCAGACGGACACAATGCGACATAATGCGCGCCACTGTTGTGTGAAAAATGTTTTACATTTTTTTAATACACGTGTTTACGATGACGCTTTGTGCGGTGTGCAGATGAAGACGTCAAAATCGTGGACGTGAATAAGATTGATTTGTGGACACCTGACATTTTTTAAACTACTTACCACGAAATATGTTACATAATAATAATAATAAAACTACATTCCGAAAGAAAATAGTATTAGCAATATTTGATTATGTCCAAGAACACACAATTACTGGATTTTCACCTACAAAGACACGTTATTAAACAAATAATAGGTATCTCATAAAGACGAAGCTATTTTTTATTATATTTAAGTATGGATAATTTTAGTTGATCACTTTATCTAAATGTAACGTTCACCATTCTCACTCATTAATCAATCTCCATATCTATTAAATTTTTGAAAGTTGCATATATATCAACACGTGGAAACACTTCGAGTACCACTACACTATCGCCATCTATGGACTAAAAAAGATTATTATTTATTTCTCTGAAACAGCATATATGTCACAATGAGAATTGAATTATCTATTTATTATTTACAAGTGGTGTTATACAGTACAACTTAATTTAACCAAACATACCTACTCTGGGAATGATTTAGTTCGGGGTCTCGCTTCCCTAGAGGCGATTATTATTACCGAGCTGTTTTTATCTTGGCTAAATGTATATATATAAGATTCGAAGAGGTCTATCGCCTCCATTCGTATCATCACCTCCCGGCGATACTGAATGCACCCTGCAAACACTGGTGCGTGAAACATCAGCCGTAAAGACACTTAGTACCAACGTTGTACCACGCATATATAATCCAATCATTAATCTTCATAGATTTATGTTTTTTTTTTTTGCTGGCAATATAATCTTCAACCAATATCAAAAAAAATCTAAATTAAAAAAAATATTCTTATACATACGTGCGAAAATTCGTTTCATTAATTAATACTCGTAACATGTTTTATAATGTTAATATGTTACAGTTTTCTGGGCAATTCTGCCGTGTGTCCGACGACATCTCTGCTCAACGCTTTGCCGGGTCTAACATTAGCCTCCATCGGCAACAGCCCTAATTAAAATACATAACTTAAAATCATTCCAAAGTACATATATACTTTTAAATACCCTTCTTCTGCCCATCTGCGTTCATGTGTTGAATATACGGCTGCCCTTTTTTGCTCCATATTTTCGTGTTTCTCTCGCGCTTTGCTCGTATTTCTGTCTGATGCTGTCTGACCATTGTGATCCATGGTACGCAGTACACAATTTTTCGACCGCATTATTTATTTGTTTATTTTTCAGTGCCGATAAATCGGCGTTTATTTTAAAAAAAACATTTTTTTATAGCTCGCATCAATATAAAAATCCTTAAAGTAAACAATACACCAAAAAGTACAAATATTAATACTACTTTCCATTTACATGCGAGCCTGTTGGCCGCTTCATATAAAGTACCTGTTCTGAGGTAGACAGCCATTAGATTCCATTAGCTGGATTATGAGTTGGAAGTAAGGTAAGAAATTAAATTGAATAGTAAAAAATAGAAAAATAAAACTCTAAATGGATCAAAAATCACATTACTCGTCATATGAACGAAGTAGACCTGGAAGGTTACCACAATGTTGAATTTTCTGTCATGTTAAAGATCCTGGAGTCAGCTTTGAGAGCACCTAGGACCGAGACTAGTACCTAAATGTGCATTGCGGCACTAACGTAAAAAAAAAGAAAATGATATTTTTTAAATAATTATTTTTTGTTTGTCACAAGTTTCGAGATTTCTCGATCAGATCACGTTTAGTCAAGGTTGGGGGTTGAATTGTGAATCCCCTGACCATTAGAAAAGAAAAACAATGATTTATTTAAAATATTACTAATAATAAGGTTTTACGTTTTTTTTTTAAAATGCTATTTTGTTTTTTGTGACAAAAATTTACATACTATTCAATATTTTTTTTTTTGTTTTATAAGGTTAATGTCGCCGTTTTCCTGGATCTTATTGTTTTTCTTAATTTTTGTGCTTAAATAATGGAGTGTAATTTTGAGAAATACGATCATTTTCGAGACACTATTTTTCAACAAATTCTAAATCCATCCAACAGCCCCCGCCTCGCTACGTCAGATTATCACCTTTTCGGTCGCTCTCCAATCAAATGCACGGTGTAACCTCAGAAGTTTGTTCGATCACTATTTCGATACCAGACCAGCCGATTTCTATAGAAAAGACATTGACAAATTGGTTGAAAGATGGCACAACGTCCTGTATAGATCATTGATTGAAATGTTGCAACTGTTGTTTAAAAAAATATTTTATATTAAATATTTGAACACGATACTGGAATAATTCGGACAAACCGACACGAAGCAGTAAAAGATGGCCAACACGTTGAAGGAATCTGTCGGCTGTCCAGGATAACGCTAAATGCAAAAGATTGGTCACAGTTTTCAGTAAGGAGATCGACTATAGATTGACTTGTATATATTTGAAATCAAACCCTCATTATCCAGGTACATAGATGTATTTTCACCAAGCCAGAATCGAAAAAAAATTTTGTTCCCAAAATAAAAAATAAATATACCGGGATTCGAACCTGAATCTCTTTTCTAACCGGGGAAGGTGCTTTATCCAACTAAGCTACAGCGAAATTATTTTTAGCAACAACTTTTTGACCATATATGTTACCTTTTTGATATTAATACATTTAATCGTTCCATCATTTGACAGAGCATATACATTTTATATCTATATCTTTATAATTAATATATTTAATTCATATTTAAAATATCACAGACCTCTGTTCCGAATAATTACAACTTCACAATAAGAATGTGTTGTCCTAAAAAATAAATATATCATTTTCAGATGAATTTCCTATGACCGAATGATCGCCATCTTTCCACATTCACCGCATCAGCGCCCGTGCACAAATACGCGCTCCACACAATGGCTATCATAAAGGGTATCCGGATTATTTCGACCAATAGCAGAAGTGACTGTAACAGTTGACAGTTGATAGTTGATTCAACAGAAGGGCTGAATGATAATCCCTTTGCAACAATGGCGTGAGTCCTTTTTCATTCCAGTTTATTTGTGATAAATAATACGCCGGTTCTCAATATTTTTCTCTGTTACTTAATAAAGTTTACATTTGATATTTATTCATATTTGAAAGATTTAAAATTACAATTTTGTTTTAATTGTGGATGTGAATGGAGTCCGTGAGGTATTTTCATCTCCGTGAACGAGTTTTAGTCTTGACAGAATTTTGAAATGATAAGGCGACTTGAAGCATTCGAGATGTGAATTTATAGAAGAATGCTTAAAATTAGATAGAATTACGAATGAAGATGTTACGGTTCGGACAAATAAAGAAAAATAAGTAATTAAAACAATAAAAATCCGAAAACTTCAATATCTCGGACATGTGATGAGACACCCAGAGAAGTAGGTACGAGATCTTGTGCCTCATAATGAAGGGAAAGATTGCTGGAAGTCGGGGCCCTGGAAGAAGGAGAAGAACCTGAGGCAATGGTTTGGCCCGTCTACTGTGGAGTGAACAGTGAACAAAGTGTAATAGCCAACGTTCGTTGGACAGATAGAGCAAAGAAAGAAGAAGAATTTAATATAGCTGAAGGCAAAGAATTTTATCTTAAAAATATAATAATTCTTTGTATCCCGACTAGCTAAATCCCCGATATTCTCAATAACTCTTTAAGGAGTTGAAACATGAACCTTGAGAAGAGAAGAAAACATACAGTTGAGGTGTTGGCATCCATGCTGCCTATATCATAGCTGCAAGCTAGATCTTTCCTAATTTGGGCCTGCTGTTAAAGAGATGGTCTGGTCGATCTTCAACGAGTTGGATGGATCAAGTCCGAGAAATGACCAAAGCCTCGCTACACGTCACAAGATCACAAAGAGTGGAGACATTTCGCGCTGTGAAAGCTATGGTAAGATATGAGCAAGCAAAAAAGCAATGCATTACTAAAAATTCTGAGAAACAAATATAAATTAAATAATTGGATTAACATAAACGAAAACATTATTTTACAATTAGCGCCATCTGTGTACTAATACAGACTTTAATTGCTTAGTTCTAAAAACTACCACAAAAACTCACCGCTGTACCTATGGCGCTCTTATGCATTCGCCGCATCGAGCTATTTACATTACTTTATTTAGTTTTTAAACTAGTGAATTACTCAAGTCATATAAATGGCTATTTACTGAATTGAAAATTCCTTTCGGTTGATCCGTTTTGTATGGAGTCGTTACCTATGCTGTTTTTTAACAGAATAACATTAGAAAGGCTTACAACTGCGTGCAAATCATTGGAGTGTCTACTTAATAACACTATTAATAGTATTCTAAACTTATAAATAAATACATGGTAGGGTCGTATAAACGACGAATTAATTTTGTCTAAAGACGTCGGTCAAACGTAAGTACATATATTATATATGATTGTATAATATCATTGGTAACCTGAATCTACTGCACGCCACTGGATATGAGCGCATCTACCAAGAGAGCTCACAATCTTTCACCTGGATAAATAATGTTATAAAGCCGTCAGTCTGTCATGCTGGGCTCATTTTCAGGTATTTTTCCTGAATGAAGTCATGATTCTGGCATCTGTCATGTATTTGTTAATAATAATGGATAATTTGTATAGCGCTATTTTCGTAAAAACTTTCACCTCAAGGGCGCTTTAGCTTTAAATATTTAATTGTAGCATTATAGTTCATCGATCTGATTTTAGCTATTAATATGAATGCATACACGCAGTCAAATCAAAAAAGCTGTGCATTATTATAATTTACGCAAAATAAATCTAGTTATATTTTTTGTAGTACAGGACATGGGTCTGTAATATTTTTTATACAAAATAAATGTATTAATTAGAAAGATATGCATATAAAATAAATTTTATCGAAAAATATTGTTGTTTCTACCGCGATTCGAGCCTGAATCTCTTCCAATCTGGAGAACGTGCATTAACCGATTATGCTGTACCAACACAGTGGATTGACGACAAATTTTCGAACTCATACATTACACTTTTCAAACGAATACATCTATCATCTTCTTTATTTTAACGGAATCTCAAATACCTTTGAGTAATCCGATAGGAGATAATAAATTTATTTATTTTGGAAGTGATCCAGGTTCTAATCCCGGTAGTAACAACAATATTTTTCGATAAAATTGATTTTATATGCATATCTTTGTAATTAATACATTTAATTTGTGTTAAAAATATTTTTATTTGATATATTATATATTAAGTATATATCGATCTACGCGATAATAATTAAGTTCTCATGTTAACGTATTGACTAGCCAGCGGAAGAATTTATACATGACAAGTAATGCTGCGCATGTGTTTTATCGCAAAATCTGCCCTGAACGTATACGAACTAAACTCAAATCTTGTGCCGCGCGGTAATCTGAATACACGTCTTCGCTTAAAGAGACGTGTTATGAAACGCCGTATATTTAAAGCGGAATTAAATGTATGAGTATGCGAATTCTTTCACTTAATAACTTGAAGAATTATCCAAGAAGTAGTAATAGTATTAATATTTATCAGAAATGGAAATAACACAGGTAAAAGTCACACATGTATACTTTCATAAAAACATTCTTCTGAAAGAGTGCATGATTGATACAATCAATACAGTATCGATATTAGCAGCATAACCTAAGTCCACGCATAGTGCACGCCACTGCATACACGATATAAATACTTCCCGACACATCATCTGACAGCGGAATGTCAATAAAATCTTCACCGGCAAACTATTATCTATTCAATACTTAAATTATTACGGCGCACGTCTCATTTTATATACAAAAGTGTAAATAATGCGACATCTGTTATTATCTGAAATAAAACCATCTAAATTATTATCGATAATAATGCCCTATTTGGGCGACTTTTCTTTTTAAATTTTCTATATTTTGCCAAAAAAAATTCAGTTCGGATGAAGTTCAAGGCGTTCTGAACAGATTTTACATTAAAAATAGCCGTGTGTAACTATGTATTTTGAGACATAAACTGAAATGAAATATTCATCTGATATAATATTACGATATACCTATTAAAATCTGAATAGTTTGATAAGAATATTACAAAATACATATTTTATTTTAAATACTAATTAAATGTATCAATTAGAAAGATATACATGTAAAATCAATCTGCTATCGGTTCACTCAAAGGTATTTGAGAATCCGTAAAAACAAAGTAGATGGCTTTCAAATAATGTATTAATTTGAAAAGTGTAACATATGGGCTCGAAAATTTGTCGTCAAAATTACTGTCGCTGTAGCATAGTTGGATAATGCTCCTTCCCCGGTTTGGAAAGAGATCCAGGTTCGAATCCCGGTAGCGCAACAATTATTTTATATGTATATCTTTCTAATTCATAATTTAATTTTAGTATTTAAAATATCACAGTCCAATGTTCTAAATAATTACAACTTCACAATAAGAATGTGTTCTCCTAATAATAATAACATTGGTGAATAATTTTTGTCGAGGCTTTTTTGTAAAAAAATTCACTTCAGTACACTATTTTTATATTTAAAATTGAGTCTTTTTTAAATAAAATCTATTCCTTTTGACGGAGAGCAAAGAGTCATCAACCAAAACAATTTAAAGTCAACTCTTTCAGGGAAACGGAGTTTTAACTTTAATAGTTTAAATGGTGGATAACTAGGTTCGTAAAATGTTTTAATGACAGCAGTGTCGATTCAAAAAGTTGGAGAACCGCCGCTTCAAGGGCCAGTAATGGTCCCGTATGGACCAATGAAGGGTGAGAAATGAAACAGCAACACGTTATTGTGCGCATTATCGGATTTTGAAATAGAATACTTATTTTTGTGGAACGCTCCGATTGGTCCGCTACATAATATGGCGGATGCAGATCGGTGGAGTTAACAATTAAAATCGTATCTTTGAATAAAATGTGTTTGTATGGACATCATTAAAGTTATGTGTTTTGTTCAAAATGTTGAAATAATTGTATTTTTTACACGATACAAATTTCGTGTCCTTTTAGCTATCGAAATAGTACTCTCATCATATGTGTGTGTGCGTTATGAGTGCAGTTTACTGGGAGGGAAGGAAAGCCATAAAATCATACGTTTATTTTGAACATTTTGATTTCACTTATCAATAGGTAGATATGTATATATTTTTTATATAGATACCGCAATAGGTGCTCACTGAAAAGTCCGTTATATACGTACCAGCACGTGAAAGGACATATTTTGACATTCGAACGTGAGTGTTGTGGCTTTTTGAACATGTGAACATGTGTCACCATGGTAACGAGTGTTTTTTTTTGTCACGTTTTCGCCACATGAGATCCTAGAAACAGACCACCAGGACTCAGGAGCTGGGGATGGACTAAACTGACATAATGTCCTCAAAGGCTTATATTCTTCAGTGATTCAAAACTGGACAGAAACGTCGCGAAACAGAGATAAATAGAGCGAAGGAGTTGTAGAAACAATATCTAGTGAAGATGATGATTTTTGATGATGAGATTATTACTCTACTTACTAATAAAAATTGGGGGGGGCGCGATCTAATCAAAAACATTACAGAAAATTGGTGGATGCGGAGGTCACAGGATAGAGCGAACTTTATCTAATACTGGATAAATATTAGATGACGACAAAGGTGGGTAGGTATATTGAAATTGGGCCTGGGAATGTAATCGTTAAAACAAACTATGTAGATGAAAAGATATTCGGAGGGGAATGAACTAACGCGGAGATTGATTGTACCTAGTGAGGTGCCACCGGGCAGCAGGGGCCGGGGTCCTAATCCCGGGGTCCCAGCTTCGCTACCGAGAATGACGGAAACGCCAACAATGCACAATGGCAGTTCCTCAAAATCGTGTTATATTTTTTACCCCCTCGAGCACAATGCCGAGTGTATTATCTGTGGCGTATTGAGTCTATTTTGTCTATTTAACACCTAGCCATGAAACGTTGTGTGCAATCTATTCAATCTGGAAGGTAATCCGCACCGACTGAACCGACCCAACAATGGACGGACATCGGACACCGCCGTAATGGCCGGCAGCCGGGACAGTGTTAAAATATTTAAAACTATTTTTTTTATTTCAATTTTGTAAATGATTGCGCCTACAACAGGAGCACTATGCGAACCGTTTAATGAATCACAAATCAGAGTTTGGAGCTGGCAAAAGTGTGAGGTCACCCAGGCATATAATATTACCTATAGCAAATCCATTTAAGAGTAATATAATGTAAAACCATTATTTTATTAAATCTATCAAATATAAAGAGTCTAGAAAAAAATTAAATGAACACTTCAGAAGCACACAAATAGACAATAAATAAAATATATAAAATTATTATAGTATAATTACATCTCCAAGCACAAGAGCTAGTCTCTTTTTTTGGAAAGATAAGCGAAAAAAAACCATTTAATTTGAATAATGTTAATAATTAATGTTATAAAAAAAATTTCAAATAAATAAAAAAATGATATAAAAGGTATTTTGTTCAAATTTCGATTAATTTCTGTCTATGAGTATAAATTAGAGTAGCTTAATATTAGTGTCTTTAACATAATACCTACTTACACATCATTGACACCGAAACAAATTTAAAACAACCTCAAATATCAAGGGTGAACGTGTCCTTATTTCAATACCGTTATTTGCAACAGATAAACCGTTTTTTACAACAGCTAAACCGGTTTTGTTTATTTGTTAAAAAGCACACCCCTAATTTATATCGCGCCACATAGGTGCCACTAAGCCTCTAATCTCCTTTATATAAATACAATCATTGTACCGATTATTCGCTGCGACATAATACGTCATTGGTCGGTCGTGACGTATGCTCGAGGACCAATCCCGTATCAATATGTAAATGATTAATGTTTATATTTTAACTATTAAATGTAAAAAGGTTTAAGGTCTGCCAACTGTGAGAACTAATTTGGAAGCTCACCTAATACTCACCATAGGGGAGAAATGTTATTCATATTCTTAATGAAAATATTTTGAATTTTAATTATACCTACCTAAATAAAAGTCGAGTTTAAATTTATTCTTTGTAAATAAAATTTTAATAAAAGTGACACGTTACATAAGAGTTTAGTGTGAAACACGTAATTTAAATTTTAATTCGTATAAATATAAATGGATGAATTTCGATAATGATCAAAGATTTTGAATTGAGGCGCGAGATTCGCTACGGGTTACTTTTATGTAGGATGGACATGTTGCCATTATATGGGACGGAATCGTGGACACTGAAACAATGCTAAAGCGATATGACGCATTTGAGATATGGACCGACACACGACTAATAATAGGCTGGGCTGGTAGAGCGACGAATGGCGAGGATGGAAAAAGAATCCTCAAAATAATTCTTAATTTATATCACGAGACATGAGATCCTGGAAGACCAAGAACATTCTGTTTTCAGCAGTTGATTTTACAGACTAGAAGCTATACGATGCATATCTCTGACATATTTCTATTATAGATCCTTCTAGAATCGCATGCATGGCGGATATAAATGTAATCTTTTAAAATCAAGACATTTATTATCTCAATTAAAAATCTGTTTTAAATATCGTACATGTTCTAAAATTACAAGTTTACAATAAAAAATGTGTTTTTATTACAATTTATAATAGTGATGACCTTCGGCACAAGAGATGCCTGACTGATTGGCACGGACTGATACAATAGTGAGAAGAGTCAGCTTTGGATGGCTAAGTCTGCTGTTTATTGTTTGCTGTAGCGTGGCTCTTTATGGAGTCGTTACATAGAGGAGGAAAGAAAGAAGAAAAAAGGGCATGTTTCTAGAAGAGAAATTGATAAATCAAATCCAAGACATACGACCGCAGCCTCGCTATACGTCACACTAAACAAGGCCCAGGATAGCTAACAGTGGAGCAGTTCGCGCTGTTGAAGCTGACTAGCGATGTTCAATCATGAGCGCATCAACCAAGAGAGAGAGAGAGAGAGAGAGAGAAACCTTTAAATATCTTTTTAACACCTTTCGAAAAAATATTTGCATACCTAATAAATAGATTAGTCAGATATTTATGAAGCCGATAAAAATTAGCGTGAATAATTTTGGACTAATATTATGGTGTCAAGGATCACCGGGTGTGAATATGTGTGTGCGTGTGCGTGTGTGTGTGTGCAACTCATTCTATTTTTATTACTAATACGAAATTGGGGCTATTGCGTAAATATTATTTCACCATCGGAGCCGGCCACCGGGCGCCCGCGAAGAATACTCAAAAATAATGACGGCGTTGAATTTAACAGCTGTTAATAATTTAAACATATTTTAGTGTCATGTTCGACATGGAATGTTGTAAACAACTTTCAAAAAAATGTGTTTATTTATTTATTATTATTATACATTCATTATTCCCCATTCAAGCATTAACATAATTTGTAAAATAATAAACAATTTCATCAGAAGTGCATACACAGAGATAAATATATATGGGCATTTTTTAGGAGAACACATTCTTATTGTGAAGTTGTAATTATTCAGAACAGACGGTCTGTGATATTTATATATATATGTGTCCAAAATTTAATAAAAATGAATTGATAATTCTGGCGTCAGATTTACTTAAAGGTATTTGAGATTCTGTAAAAATAAGGTAGATGGATCTATCAAATGATGGAACGATTAAATGTATTGATTTCAAAAAAGGTAACATATAAGGTCGAAAAATTGTCGCTAAAAATAATGCCGCTGTAGCTTAGTTGGATAAAGCACCTCCCCCGGTTAGGGAAGAGATCCAGGTTCGAATCCCGGTAGCGCAACAACAATATTTTTCGATAAAATTGATTTTATATGTGTATCTTTATAATTAATATATTTAATTCATATTTAATATATGGGCATGTTTTTTCATAGTCAAAATGTGAAGTAAAGCAATTTTTCCGTCACCATTGAGTCGAGACACAAAAACATAGTCCACTATATTTTATGGATCAATACTTGACTAAATTGCCAGTTTAAAATGTTAAAGTTCTGCACCGTTACGGAAAATATGATTGTGTGAGATTTTTACAAAATCATCTTAAGCTTAAGTCTATGTATATCTAAATAAATATTTGCAATTCGCCAATTATTATTGTATATCTCGGCTTTAGGTCCGAAATCATGTATCAAAAAAAAGACTAACCGCTCGTTATCGGATAACCTTTCATTTTTTGTATTGAAATATTTCAATTAATCGAGTTATATATTTTAAATATGTATTTACCCTTAAAATATTGTACACTGGGGGTGGGTTACACCCAGTAATATATGTATGCTCTAATATAAACAGCATTCATATTTCCCTTTTCACTATAATTATATTTGCTTAGTTTAATTTGGAATTTATGTCATTTCTCCTCCTTTCTTATATAAATCTGGCATTTTATTTAAAATCTTTATAGCACTGCACGAGGGCTGTCTGAAAAGTTTCCGACCAAATAAAGAAACATGACATTTTTTCTTACTATTATTACTATTACTATATTCGTTAGACCACCAGAAACAGATTAATGAGGAATATAGAAGTTCCACTGTATATCTAACTATTCATCTCGTTCGGTTTCACTGTCGTTCTCGTTACCATGGCGACTATATATTTTATTCAGTAGGTTACCTACTCATAAACGTCAAAATTAAGATTTAATTACCTTACTTGGTGCCTATCTAAAAGTGTGAATATAAAAAAATAATATACACCTACACAGAGTGCAATTGTAATCAATTGTTATCGAACTAATGACATTTTGAGATGTTAAAAATAAACGTAATAATACCTTCCTTCCTTCCCAGTGAACTGTATACGAAACACACATAGGCTATATTTACTCATAATTGTGGTGCTTAATGTTCAGTGGCGCGCCTAGGATTTAATTTTGTGTGGCGGGGGGTACAATTAATAATAATATTTTTATGTTTTTTAACCGCTAATTCATAAGTAGTACAGAAATAGAAGACTTAATATAACTAAACAATATATCTACAGTTAAAAATAATATTAAAATACTTTTTGTGTTTTTTATTTATTTTTTTGAAGAGACGTTTAGACATAGATACCGTACCGTCTGTTGCAACAATTGTCTGTGACCAGATCCTGCTGAATCAGGAAGCAGCCGTGTTTACTTTATGGTCAGCGCTAATGGGCGGATTATCCACCATTGTGCCATCGTAATCCCTATTATGCCCGTTACCGAGCCACGTGGGTTATTAAAAGGAAAGGCCACTACCGGCCGGCTTCCCCGAATCTGCTCCCAGCATCCGACCATTGACTGAGATGTGAGAAAATCCGTTAAGTAGTGGAACACAAAAAAAAATTACGCCGTTTTGAGCACGCGACCTAAAATCACATCTATGTATCGAAAAAATGTAGCTACCGTCGCGACTTGAACTTTAACATAAAAAAAATATGTACAACGTACAGATCAAAATTTGGCAATAATTTCATCTTCCAAAAATCGATGAAAGTGTAAATAATGATAATAAGTGTGAAATTGATCTCCACAGCTCTGTATGGGTTCGAAATATGAAGCCTGATGGAAAGAAAGGAACATGTTAAAACAAACAAATGTCTCCATTCTCCAGGAACTATAATACGCACTAAATTAAAAATTAAGTCAATTATGTGATACACGTAGGTGCAAAAAAAATTTGTTTCTTATAGGCAGTTAAAACCATCTCTATTAGGTATATTCAATATTTATTAATACTCTTGTTTCTATATTTGTTCTGAAATGTTTCTTTGGATATTATGTAATTTTTCATATTATTGTGTTCTAGATTATACCTATAGTATTCCATTTTCTTCTTTATGAATAATCAAAAAACAGAATCAGAAAATTTACATCAGTTAAAATTACAAATTTGTATTAGTATTGGAAACCAAAAAATATGTGTACAGACTAGCAGACACATAAATTATATACTCTTTCTATCTAATAGAGAAGAAAAAAATGTACAAAGAAATATAGATATATACAATAACTAATTATGTTTATATATAATGTATTATATCTTCTAATAAGAAAAAATAAAAAAACTTATTTTGCAATGTTATTTTTTACGTAGTTTTTATTATTTTTTGTTTTTTATTTATTTTAAAATATATTACCCTACAGAGATGTACGAATAATACAAATTAAATGTTATCAATTACAAAGATATAGAAGAAAATTCGATTTATCGAAAAAAAAATACACCACACCAACAAAGTAAAGTAAGTACGACCAATTTTCGAATTGATACATCTGATATAATCGCTTTAATGAGAGGAACTGATATAAGAGTACCAGCTCCTAAAACAGGGAAGTTGTGGGACTATTCAGAGTCATGATGTTCCCTTCTTCCAGCATTATGAGATGCAGAATCTAATACTTCTCTAGATGTCTCATTAGGTAGGACATATCTTATTTTAACATCTTCCATAGGTAGATAAGTATCATATAACTCCTACATACTCTATTTAAAATTAAAATCATATGTGATACCTATCATTTTACAAAATATCATCATTTTAAGATAGTTGAAGAGTTTATCTAAATGCTGCGAGAACCTTCCTTCTAAGGTAGCTACATCATATTATATTCTATTTATCCCATAACAATTCACTTGGACCGAGCTGGGGGCAGTTCTCCATTCATGGGGAAGGATTTGTGTGGTGCTAATGGCCCACAAACACATTCACACACTCACATTCCAACACCTCCAACTTCCAAGTCACTAATAGGCCCTAATTCCGGAATCAGAAGGTTGCCCAACAAAGGTAGATAGGTTTACCAAGCTGTTCGTCTGCTGTTATTGTCATGTCTAAGGATCTTGGCCTACTCTTAGTCCGATTAGGAACCTCAGCTTTCCAAGTTACGATTTGTGAATTATTTTAATATTAGTATCATTTTAATTCAATTGATGTTATGAAAACAAATAGATGAAAATATATATCTCAATGAAAACGTATGTAGATTAAATTTGACGGATTTTTGTGTGATAATGAACTGACTTAATTAGCAAAGCTGACTACCGGCAATAGAATATTTATAATGATTATATTTTTTCGATAGATAGATTTTATTTGCCAAAAGAAGACTATTTTTTATTTTATACAGTGATGAGAACTTACTCATCTTTTCATGCAGCAGAAGTTAGGGAAGAATGGAGAAGAACTATAAGCGACCACGGGAGTGGTGGGAAATTCATAAAAAAGTAGCAATTGCAATTACCTAAATAATATTTTTAATGGAGTATTTTTTATTAGGAGAACACATTCTTATTGTGAAGTTGTAATTATTCAGTACATAGGTCTATGATATTTTAAATATGAATTAGATATTATGGCGTTTGCTATCAGTTTACTCAAAGGTATTTGAGATTCTGTAAAAATAAGGTAGATGGCTCTTTCAAATAATGGAACGATTAAATGTATTAATATCAAAAAGGTAACATATAGGTTCGAAAATTGTCGCTAAAAATATTGTCGCTGTAGCATAGTTGGATAATGCACCTTCCCCGGTTAGGAAAGAGATCCAGGTTCGAATCCCGGTGGCGTAACAACAATATTTTTCGATAAATTTGATTTTATATGTACATCTTTCTAATTAACATATTTAATTCATATTTAGAATATTTTTTGTTTATTATATTGACATTTATTTTTAAACTTGAGAAAAAAACTAGTCACTGGCAATTTGTAATCTTAAATGTTTAACATTTTGACACTCATGTAGGTATATCTATATATAGGTATTTGGATACGCTGTTAAAAATATATATCAAATGTTAAAAAGAAAATGAAAAATGTGTTTATCTGACTTTCCCCGCCCCGCCTCGTTCAAATACAGATCATCGTATTTTGTTTTGATATATTCAAACGTCGTGTGAATTTTATTATGGAAGGATTTTATTGTGATACTTTTTACCCGGGAAGCCGTCGGAAAAAAAGAAAATAATGAAATGATCCTAAAATCTATCTGAAAGAACTTCGTGAATATTAGTTAAATTTTAACTAATTTTTTAACAGTAATTAATTATTTTCGTTTCTTTACCATTTAATAATTATTAGTTGTCAAATCTGTCGGATAAATTCGCTATACTACTTTATTCGTGCGTGGGAAGTTTTTTAGATTAGTTTTGCTGTTTTATTCAGTCCGCAGCATTGTGTCTGTTCCACTACACACCCACATATTATATTTGATCCAATTCTTATTGTATTTAAAAAATTAGTTTTTTTTCGTTTAAAAAATAATAATTTATTGGCTAAATTCACTAGTGCGGTATAGTCAGGTATTCAATTCATGTTATCATAGAATATATTTTTTCAGAGACTTTCTCAGTAAAATTTGTGTTAAAAAATTTACCTGTCACATCTTGGCTATGCACCCTATGCTTGATTTATATTTTTGGTATAGATACTTTCAGTGGCGTGCGCCAGGCATGGACTTAGATTATGCTGCTGATATCGATGCTGTAAAAGTACTGTCACTAGAGATTGTACGCATCATGCACTTTTTCAGAAGCATTTTTTTATGAAAATATACCTGTATTATTTCCGTTTCTGATAAATATTAATATTATTACAATTAGTCTTGGGAAATTCTTCAAGTTATTAAGTGGAGGACTTTGTACACTTATACGTTTATGTCCAATTTAAATACACGCTTACGTCGTTTTGCAACACGTCTGTTCAAGCGAAGACGTGTATTCAGAGTATTATACTTACGTTTAGCACAGATTTTGCACAAAAACACGCTAGCTAGCCAATACGTCAACGTGAGAACTGAATTAAGAACACACAATTACTGGATTGTTACCTACAAAGGCAGTGTTATTAAACAAATTATAGATATCTCATAGAGATGAAGCTATTATATTGCAGGGCTTACGACCTGTCTTCGGCTGGCTTAAGTGATCACTTTGTACAATGTAACGTTCACCATTACACCCACAATCAACCTCCATATCTATAATTTTTTTTGGAAGTTGTAGGTATATATATTACCATGTAGAAACACTTCACCCTAAAATAGCATGGATCGATCCTACTTTATACATCATATATCAAAGAAACATTTAATTTAGATTTATTTTGTGGAAATTATAGTCGTACACAGCTTTTTTGATTGTATGGATTGCACGCCACTGGATACTTTATTATGTATATAACGAAACGCAAAAATATTTATATTATATAATATAATACATGAACTCATTGGCGTAACTATAAATATTGCGATGGATGAAAAATGAGATGCAGAATGGAAAAATAAGTATTGTAGGTAGGTATATAAGATATACGAATATTAGTATTGCGTCACATGTCTCATATAATATTCACAGTTTCGTGAATGTAAGTGTTTAGAGATACAATCGAATTCGGTTATATCGAGTACGGTTATAGTGAAATCACGGTTATAATGAGGAAATTCTTATTATTATTTTCATTCGGCCCTGTTATAGTGAACTCGCTTCACTGACATAACATACAAAAATACAAGCGAACAAAATACGCCGTCTAAAATCCACAATTCTTGAGAAGTCATAAAATCGAAAGCAGCGTCTGCCGACGAGGTTCTTCGTTGTTTACGATTCCTTTCAGGTTTGTGAATTCTTAGAAAAACACAATGCGTGTTTATTTTGTGTGCATAGTAAGAGGTGGTAAGTAAAACAGAGCAGTATTTTGAATTTTATTAAGAAATAATGCGATTGAATGTAGTAATTCACTTTAAAACGTTTTTGTTCGTACAATTATAGATTTTTGATTTTTCATATGTATTTGGCTCGCTTTTAATTTTATTGTATATTAAATATTTTTTGTTATAATGAGTAAATTTAGCTGGTCCCATCGTACTCGCTATAACCGAGTTCTATTTTATATCTAGACATTTATAAACAATTTTAATAATAGTTGCTTCGCTTTAAGGCTATTTTCACTTTACTTTGATGGTCTGGTTCCTAACCCGACATATTAGCGAGGCAGGTACTGGTTTTCGTAATACAAGTTAAAAACGATTTTTTAATTTTTAGAAATCCATTTCTTACTATGTTACTATAAGAAAGATATATAACGCAAGTGTTGATGTCACCAGAAATAGAGGACGTCTGCGGAAGACTTGGCACGACCTCCTCCTGCCTCCTCTCTGTCTACCCCCGCGGAGAAACGGCGCGATGGTAAATTAGTTATTTATCTATCTAACATGTGCTGCATTGGCATAGTTACGCCACTGCATGAACTACACAACCCATTTGCCTGAGACGAATCCTTCAATTTTTTGACCATCTTGCGAGAAGGGAAGATAGCTCACTGTGATGGACCAAGTCAAAGGACGAAGAGGAAGATTGGAACCCGTTGGACTAGTGAATGCCGAAAATAGTGGAGGAGCATAGTCAAGAGGGCGAGAGTTTGTAAAGATCACGATCCTCGATCGTGAGAAACCAACATGGATGATGATGAACATTCATTTTAATTTTTTTTATTATTAATATTAAAAATATAATATAATTTCAATAATCAGTGGATATATACATATATATATTAACATTTGTTTCTTCTCTATGAGAGTAAGACTCGTGTATAGAGAAGGAGTATATTCGAGTTAATTTATGTTTCAGTTAGTCTAGTCTAATTTATGATAGTCCGTAATTTTTCTAATTGTGATGGGGAGATTGTTAAAAAATTTGATACCTTGATATATATATATATATATTAATTTTAAAATAGATAGATATATATATTTTAAAATGATTGTTAATATTTTAAGAAGCCGGTACCTACCTACATAAGACTTAAGGTACTTGTGAAAACTATAATTCGGTTCCCCGCCGGGGAAATAATTTTATTTTCTATTATATAGTTATTCAATTGAATTAATAATTATTTGGGGTAGTAAGGTACATATCGACCTCTAAAGTAACATAAGTAATAGCTGTCATTTTTAATCATTCTAATATTTCGCATGTATTTGATACCTATTTAAATATATATATATATATATTGAATTCTATGATGTAGGTACTAACTAATAAGTATAATATTAAAAAATTAGTCATTTAAAAATGTATTAAATGCGTGCAAAATACTATAATGATTAAAAATTACATTTTTTAGTTACGATACTTTACGTGGGAGGGGTCGGTATGTCTGAAATCTGTAAAGTATTTTTTATAGTTACAAAAAAATAGACTTCAGGTTTAAATCAAATAAGAATAAATCTTCTCTACCATATTATGGCCAGTTCATGCCCGAGATGAACATTTTTTGATTTGATTATTTTTCCTATTATTATGTCATTCACCGTGGGCAGGAATTCCCTTCGGCCGCAACAATCGACCGATCCGGCCCTTAGCAGAGGGGCCGTACGGCGACCGCAATTATCCACGGTGAATCGGCCAAATGCTGACCCGTCGGCTACCGGAGCCGCCAGCTCCTAATGACCCCTGGGCGGAGGCGGAGGCGTCAACAACCTTTTTATCCCTTAACTCTATTTTTTATTTTAATTATTTATTTATTTATCAATTAATCAATCAGAACTTTGATGCCTTTTGGATTGAAACGATTTTTGAACATGGAATACGTTTTTTTTTTAAGGGGCGATATAACATCGTACATGCGTTTATTACATTTTTTCGGAGGCTGACAGTGTTCAAAAAATGCGTAATACTTTAAATAAGAACATTGTTACTGAAGCAACCAAAATAGAATAAAATGAGTTTCTTTATATATAACTAACACAAATAAACTGAATAAGCTTCATACTAACATTTAAAAAAATTTCGAATTAATAAAAAATTCAATTTACAATACATTAAGATACTAATTAAATGTATTAATTAGAAAGACATACACATAAAATCGATTCGAACCTGGATCTGTTTCCAAACCGCGAAAGATGCATTATCTAACTATGCTACAGCGACAGTACTTTTGACGACAAATTTTCGAACCCATACGTTACACTTTATCGTTCCATTATTAGAAAGCCATCTACTGTATTTTTACGGAATCTCAAACACCTTTGAGTAAACCGATTTGTATTGTCAAATATTTTAAATTCATATTTCGAATATTTAATTATTTATTACATTATTTTTAACCATTCTTATGAGTAAATTTAATAGACCAACCGGTTTCGGAAAATGTATTTTCCTTCATCATACCGTAATGTAATTCAATATTAAAACGAATAACTACAATGTAAAGTTTGCGTTTAATATTAAAAATAGTAATATTATATTTTTGGTAGGAATTTTGTATGTGTAATATTTATTCGATTGTAAGCTCTATTTAACTAAAAAGTTTGAAAATCTTATCGATATTTTTCTTCATCGGGCATGTGGATAATTAATAGGCAGTATTAATTTCACACAAGAGATATCCACGCTCGGTGAGGCAGAAAACTTCAAACGCTTTAAATCTTTCAAAGATTTCATTCTAGAGTAATATTATATATAAACTGTATATTTTTTAGGAAACAAATTGAATTTAAATACTTGTAAAAATTTTATTTCTCGATAATTAAAACAAATTCTAATTGATGTGTAATAATAATGTTATAAGTAGGTATTAATAGGCAGCGACTAATTTATTATTTCGATGAGTAAATATTTTCTGTAAATTAATACTTATATGTTTTTAATTTATTAATTAATACTACAACACAACACTGAGATTGCGACTTCACAACAAAAATATGTTTTTAATAAATAATAGGTGTCTCATTAAAAATTGAAATAAATTTATACGGTCCACATTTGACGTGGTTTGTACAATACAAGGCTAACGTGGTGTAATCGGTAACGTGTTCTAGTAGCAATAGAAAATCCTGGTGGTTATTAATTGATACCTGCGTAGTTTTTTTTCTGTGTCTTTTAATTGTTGTTTGAAAATATTATGTTACATTAAATTGTGACACTGAATAATTTCAATTTATTTCCCAGAAATTCCAATTACACACAGAATACCAAATTTAAAGACATGAACTAACGCAAATTCCTTTTCCCAATATTTTCATTTTGATATCACTCCGGTACCGCTTACACAATCAAATAGTTCCGCGATTTTTTTTTAATATATGACTCGAATTGAACGAAAATTTAAACGCAGACAATATAATATGCATTAATGTAAAAAATACGCATTGTTTACACAAATATTTAATTTTCGAAGAGTGTATACTGTTACTGTTGCATTAATGTATCATAAACTATCGAATTTATGCTTCCACCAAGAATGTGTGTAGAATGCCCCTCGCCCCGCAACTGATGTTCCCAACCCCTCTCCTATATGTACACTTTATTTCATGTCTATTCATGTATAATTGAGTAAGTTTTTAATACCTAAGTAGGTAGGCATATAGACTGCACGCCACTGATATCTACTCGACTGAGTTATTTCTAATAATCATACAGAAAATATTTTTCTGGACTTCTGAAAGTCAACAGATCACACAGTTAAAGAAAAAAATTACAATTGTGTCTAATATAGGTATTACGAATATGTGAATAAGATTAAACAAGGGTCTCTTAGGTGATTTGATCGTATGCAACGTATGAATGAGAAGAGCATAATAATAAAAATATATGTAATGCAAGTGTTAATGGCACCAGATACCGGAATATGGTAATGTTAGAAGCCTCGATAATCGACGAGTTGAATGAGAAGAATTGTGTCAGAATAGATGAGTGTGGCGCTCTATCCTCTCTGCCTACCCCCGTGATGGCTAGTTATATTTACACAAAAGAAAATATTTTTGGTATTTAAATCATTCAATATTTCTGATTATTTCATTTATAAACTTGTATTTTAATCGAAATTAATTAATAATTAGACAAAATACTTTGTTTAAACCACTATTTATTCATTATTCTACACGTTTCGATACCTATGGTATCATCTTCAGGAAAACAGAGTATACTGAAATTAAAAATACAAGCATAGATAAAAACACAACTATTAAATGGTGAATAAGTAAGAACAAATATTAAAACAAATTTAAACTGTGACTATTTGCAAAGAGGATTTGGTTATTTATAATATTAAGCTTACTATTAACACTTTTTCTTATTTCTAAAATTTCAAATTTATCTATCTGTAAATCCCTAGTAATAGTATGTATAATTTCTAAACCACATCGGAATGAACCCTGAAGGTGTTTAAAATATTCTCATAAACTACGATACTGACCACGTGTCACATTTTTCCTTCAAAGGCGTTCAGCGTTAATAATTGAAAACTGATTATTTAATAACATTACTTTATCTCTACCTTCTTAACTAAACAAAAATTAAATTAAAAGATTATTAAACATATTGATATAATAATTCCGACGGGTCCTGTAATATAATAAACACCCTTCCGTCTTACATTAAATGGACGGACATCCGTTGGACGATTGCAGTCATCCAGTGGTACCCGAGGAGAATCGAGATACCAACAGGCAGCCCTAAAACCCACATGACCGACGAAATCATCGAATTCGTGGCAGCGATTGACAATTGACAGAGAAAAGTGAGAGACACTTGGGGAGACCTTCATCCTGCAGCGGTTAGAAAACGGCTGATAACGATGATGTTGATATTGTGTAGATTTCTATATTCTAATATCTAGCCAAATTTCCGTCAGCAAGAGTCAGAAGACTACCTTATAGGACCTAGATCTTCCAGTAGATAAAAAAATATTATTTATTTCTAGTATTAAATAACTTTTAGTACGTATTTAACTATTTTTAAATATTACCACAATTTATATGCGTAAGAATTTCAAGTAAATCAACCGTTTTGTTTGTCTGATTCGATATTCATCATGTTTGGATAACAATCAAATGTTTATAAAACAAATAACAGATATCTCATATAGACGAAGCTACTTTTATTTTATTTTAAGCCTTAAAATATAATAAAAATAGCTTCGTCTCTATGAGATATCTATTGAAAATTCAATAAATTCAGCGTGTTCATGGACACATTCAAATATTGCTAAATTTTTATAAATACGTTAATATCTTCGTCACTTTCACCGCATGGCACTAGATATCCACGCGATCGGATAGCCCAAAGAGCCACCTCAGAAAGGTTTTAAAAAACAGACAGAAACAGCCAACGTTGGACAAATCGAGTGCTACGGAACCATCGGCAAAACATCAACCACCAGAGTCATCTGATGTTTTAATTGACGATGACTCTCTTTCTAAGTAATACTAACTTTTCTCTTTTTTCGCTTTTACCATCGTGTCTCTTCCATACAATAATTATGAATTACTGAAAAATTTTGAGATTCCTCTGTGCGTACTTACTGCATTATCAAATTAACTGTCTTAAAGAGTTATTTTTATGAACCGCTACAATTTCAAATTCAACCAATCATTCTAACTATCTTGCTCTTCCTTTACAACAACAATTGTCTCAACCATTCCACCCAATCTCGCATCTTTTTATATTAAATGCCTGAACATGTTAAATATTATGTTTATATACACTGTTATTTAACTAATGTTAAATCAAAATATTATTTCTATACGTACCGACACCTAGGTAAAAAAAAAACCAATGAATAACAAAGAAATATTACTGTCATGTTTCATCAAACGTTGGATTGGATTACAATCGACCGTCGTATAGGTACTACCAAAATAATTTGAATAACAAAATAACACACGGCAGAATTGGCCAGAAAACTCAAACGCAAAATATGAACAAATAGCCCAGATGATTCTGAACTTATTTTGTCTTGCATATTATTTACTCTTCTCACATGCATCACGCGCAGCTTCAAATCCTAACAAATGTCGCGCCTCAATTCAAAATCACCGATCAGCATCACACGTTATAACATATTATATTATACAACAGTGCAGGAAACACACAACATCGAATAATTATCATGCGCAAATTTAAATGTGTACATCCTCCCCATTAAAATATTATGAACTGTGTTTAAGGCGTTATTAAGAGTGTGACCGACGTACAAACAGATCCGTGTTTTTGAAACATGAAAGTGAAATCGTCCCTCTCGCGGGACCCCGGACCGGCCCCGTTCGCGTCCGTTTCCATCAATCAAATTCCGTACGATTCATTGATCAGCATCGCCGCCGGAGCCAAATATCGAGTAATTAATGGATTCACACGTGTAGTGTAATGAGATATTGTCTAACCGCGCGATTGATTGAGCTGCGATTCATTGTCGCTGTTGAAAAGCAAATCGGTGAGTGCCTACCTGCCTATCCAGTTACCTGGCCGCCAGAGATTTTAATTAACTTTTGTAATTGGTATTCTTTACGTTTTTTTTTTTTTTTCTCAACCCGCGATGACGTCACGCTTTGAATCTAAAGGTAGAGTTTGATTGTATTGATAAGAATATAGGTGGCTAAGATATTTTTGATGTGTAAACATATTAATTAACCCACGCCTCTAAAAAATTCTTAGGCAGGCGGTAGAGTAAAAAATGATCAAATAAGTGTGTCGCGCGGTGAACACATATTTTATTCAGTACCTACCCATAAGCGTCAAATTATCGACACTTTTTATAAATTCATGTGTTTGAAAGTTCTAGCACCTTCTTACACAAAGTAAGCAAATCTTTTCAAACAAATGAAATATTTAAATGTCAAAAAATTATATATAGATACTACTTAATAAAATTGCATTCATTCCTTCCCGGTGAATTGTACACACAACACAACCATGAGAGGTTGATACCGACAAATTCTTTATCTATCTATAATTATTGCGATTTTGTCAAGTGGAATCATTTTAATATTGATATACGTTTTATCGGAAGCTATGGAAGAAAGATAAAAATATAATGATAGAAATAAGGTGTTTGAAATAGATTTTTTAAATTGTGGAACATTTTATAGCATCTTTGATCAAGGAAGAAATATGTTGAAAACAACATGTTCTATGCAGGGGTGGCGTGATACTTATGTCTGAGACATATGATGAATCTACTTATAACGAGTGAAGATGTATAATCTAAGTGTGGAAATTGTTCATTGCATCGGCAAAACGTACCTACATATGTGCATTACTTATGTATATTTAGAAACGTCACATTTTTGATTTTGATAAAAGGATACGTCCCGTATTAGTGATAAGAAGCACTGACCTATTTTTAGCTGCAGCAGCTCGGTCCCTCTGTCTTCTGTTCTTGAACCAGTTCCCCACCTGGGTCGGGGTGAGGCCGGTCGCCTGCGCCAGCTCTCTCTTCTTGGTCGGGTTCGGGTACGGATCCTGCAGGTACCACTCCCGCAGGAGGCTTCTCGTCCTCTCCTTGAAGCAGTGCGTCTTCTGTTCCCCGTCCCAGATCGTCCTGGGCAACGGGAATTTCTTCCTGACCCTGTACTTATCCACGGGCCCCAGCGGGCGCCCTCTCAGCCTCTCGGCCTCTTGGTAGTGCGCCTCCAGCCACATGGCCTGCAGCTTCCCGTGCGAGTCCTTAGTGAACCTGTGGTGCTCCAGGATGGAGTACAGGTCCCGGAAGTTGCCGCTGTGGAAGGACACGATCGCCCGCGCTCTCAGGACGGCCTCGCTGCGGTCCAGCTCCGCCACGTTGGGGTGCGCCACGGGCAGCGACCACAGGAACCTGGCCAGCCGCTCGATGTCCCCCGACTCCTCCAGGGTCTCGCAGACCGTGGCCACCTGGGCGACCGTGAAGCTGAGCGTGGGCAGCGGGAGGGCGCCGCCCAGCCCCCCCGCGCCCGCCACCAGCCCGCCCGCCCAGGGCGCCCAGCTCAGCACGCCCTCCTTGAAGGAAGCTATCTCCCTGCCGACGCACTCCACCTCCGAAGGGTCCCCCACCGTTGGCGCGGGCCCGGCTCAGCGGCCGAGGCTCAGCTCCACTTTCTAGCAGTTTGTGACCTTCGAACGCTAATTTATAGACACTCAAACAATCCTATATCTTTACAAATTACTATTGCAGTCTGCTCAATATCTACTCAATATCATTCAACTTTGCCACAAATTAATCGAAAATTGATAACTCTTCAAGTGCTGCAATTTGGAAGATAGACAAGTCTTCAATCTACTGAATATGTTTGGAACAATTATGCGGTCCAATATTTTAAATAAATTAAATTTTATTATAGTTTTTTATAATCTTTTATTTTCTTAATAACTTCAGCAAAAGCTTTTTGCGGTCCTTCTAAACACCGACACTTATTTTCACTTTAATAAAAATATTTAAAAAAAAACTAAAAATGTCGATTTATATATATTATATCTTTTCTACTTATTATATTTCTAAAGTCGTTTCTCTTTCCTTTATTATTAGTCTAATCAATCTTTACGGCGATTTCCCACACAGCCTGCCCGGCAAATCATCTGTCGCAACTAAAACTGGTTTGATTCCCGGCTCTCCGCGCGGATCTGTCACTCGTTTCGGTGTGATGCCGGGGGTGCCGCTGGAGATCAGTTCCGGCCGCCCGGTGGAGGTATCGCGAGTGGTCCGGGTCCGTTACGAGAGCATCGGAGACGATAGGTGTGTCCGGGCCCGAGAGGACCGTCGGTTGCGCGGCGCGGCGTGCTACTGGCGCCCGCGCGGCCCGCGGCCCCGCGCGCCCCCCGGCGCCAGGGGTGGCCACGCCCCCGGCCTGGCACCAGGGGTGGCAATAACGAGGTGCAGAATCAAAGTTGTGTCTTATTTTTGTGAAATATTATTTACCAGTGGACATTGTCTCTTGGGTAATTTGGTCGTGTGGAACGTATGAATGAGAAGAGCATAATAATAAAAATACATAATGCAAGTGTTAATGGCACCAGATACCGGAATATGGTAATGTTAGAAGCCTCGATAATCGACGAGATCGAATGAGAAGAATTGTGTCAGAATAGATGAGTGTGGCGCTCTATCCTCTCTGCCTACCCACGTGATGGCTAGTTATTTAACTAGTTATATTTACACAAAAGAAAATATTTTTGGTATTTAAATCATTTAATATTTCTGATTATTTCATTTATAAACTTGTGTTTTAATTGAAATTAATTAATAATTATACAAAACACTTTGTTTAAACCACTGTTTATTCATTATTCTACACGTTTCGACACTTATGGTATCATCTTCAGGAAAACAGTATATACTGAAATTAAAAATACAAGCATAGATAAAAACAAAACTATAAAATGGTAAATAAGTAAGAACAAATATGAAAAGAAATTTAAAAGGTTTAAATTTAAAATTTCAAATTTGCAAAGAGGATTTGGTTATTTATAATATTAAACTTTCTATTAACAGTTAAAAATTTCAAATTTATCTAACTGTAAACCCCTAGTATTTGTATGTAAAATTTCTAAATCCTTATTAATATCAAAGGAATGGTTTGTTTCCAAAAGGTGATTGGAAAATTCTGAATAGTTATTGTTATTAAGGCATTTCAAATGCTCCTTAATTAATTGTTTAATATAGGTATTGTGTACATTGTTAGACATAACAGATGAGCCTGTTTCCTTCACCACAGACTTTGGTCTAGTTTAGGATACAGTGAACATCCCATACATTATTCTCATGTATCATTGTATCAGAAAGGCTAGATAAATAAATAAATAAAAGTAAATTTTCCCTTGTGCAAAATTTTGTTGAAGATCGCTGTCGGATAATGGCGCCAATCAAAGTTTTTAATATTTATTTATAAATACATACTTATCATTGCAATCTGAATTAAGATAACGACCAATACCAATTTTTTATTCATATATACCAACCAGTTGCGTAACTAAAAATATAGGGCCCAAATGCAAAATGGGGAAAGATATCCCTCATAATTTAATGCTGTATATAAAAAAATATATGTTAAATATTGCGTAAATCCACATTAAATCTTAACACCTCGACACAGGATGTTCCTAGTGAGGGGGCATTACCAATAATTGTTAAAATATTATATTAATAGAAGAAAAAAAATATAGTATTTAGTCTCCTATAATTAACATACCTTTGCTTTACGGCAATTTCTCTTTGCACAGATTATAATCAATAATTATTGTTAGGTACTTAACCCGACATTTTAACTCACTCAAATCGCCTAAAATTTTATTCATTGCGTTAGTTAGAAGCAATTTAGAATATAATTCGACAATTTTGTCCCCAGTCTATAAGGTATATTAATGAAAAAAATTAAAGGGTAAAAATTGAAAAATTGGCGACATTTATGGGTGCAAAAATATTTTTAAATACACGTTAATGTTTTATTTTAATGGCAATAAAATTAAATAGGTTTGTCTTTTTTGATTCCACACTCGTTTTACTTGAATTTTATCTATCGAGACTAGCTCACATTTTTAATAAAAATTACAAAAAAATTACAGTAAAATACAATATAATATAAATAATTACGATAAAAATTGTAGGTATACGAAACAGTATAAAATGAAATAAATTAATAATTAAGCGATTATCAACCA
The DNA here is from genome assembly GCA_031772225.1 of Eubasilissa splendida. Lineage (NCBI taxonomy): Eukaryota > Metazoa > Arthropoda > Insecta > Trichoptera > Phryganeidae > Eubasilissa > Eubasilissa splendida. Next base: position 30,458,894 of record CM062853.1, on the reverse strand, counting down.
AGAGGCTTGATTTATAATTTGATACGAACCTACATATTCAAAATAAGTCATTTGTATATTTTACATAAAAATGATTATCCATTTATAAATACATATTTAAATCGCGTTATTATTTTTCTACAAAATTCTCGCTGATTTTAATTAATTAATCAATAATTTAGATTTGTTCATAGTTCAAACAAAATATTATAATATGTTTTTTAATACATTAAATATGTTATGGTCTTAAATAAATAAATGGTTATCTGAATATTGCATGTTAATGTAAGTACAAAACAAGTAAAAAAATCATATTTTTAATTTCCAGCTTGTCGCAGCCCTGCGCCATTATTTATTCCGAGCTTCAGCCTCGGCCGCCTCGCGCCGCCCCTGCCGCGGTCCCGCCCCGTGCCCCGGTTGGCCGGGCGCGTTCCCGTCGCCATGCCGACCGGCGCGGCCGCCCAATCGCCGGCCGCCCCTCGCGCGGCCGCCGCCGTCCCGCTCTGCGCGCGCAGCCCGCGCCGGGACGGCTCGCTGACAGGTCGGATCACAATATTATAATGGCTGTATTTTTGTATCGGATTGAGACTGACGTTTGTGTGTTATTATCTCGTCTTGTCACTCCGGAGGCGCGCGGCGGGCGGGGCGGCCGCGGGTGGGGGCGGCCCGGCCCGGGCTGCTCCGAATGTTCGGAGAAACGGCGGAGGAAACTGAAAGAAACTAAAGAAAGTAGTCCCAACGAGCTTATTTACTGCGTGGTTCTGTTTCAACATTCAATTAACAATTTAAATACATCATTTTAATTGATATCGGTACAATTTTGGAAATTCCGATTAAATCCAAGTCAATAACTTGAACACACGCGTAGGGGAGAGTGGGGATGTATATGACAATTTAGTAAAAATAGTAAATATTTAAAATAGAGTCCTAGTACCGACACTGACGTATGGGAGAGAGGCCTGGAGCTGGCAGAAGAGGAATGAAAGTAGACTGAATGCAGTGGAAATGAGATCACTCAGGCGTATATGTGGCAGATCCATTTATGACAGAGTACAGAATGAAGAAATAAGGAAAGAATGTAATACTGATCTTAGTATAGTGAGTAAGATTAAGAAAGGATCGCTTAGGTGGTCATATAGAACGGATAAATGAGGAGAGCGAAGAAATAGAGGACGTCCACGGAAAATTTGGCACGACCAGGTAAACCAGTTACTGGAGGATGGTTCTGTTGAAAGCCTCAACAATCGGCGAGCTTGTATGAGAACACGCATGAGTGTGGATGAGGCGAAAATTTTGTATCCGAACAGAAGAGTGTGGCGCTCTATCCTCTCTGCCTACCCTCGCGGCGAAACGGCGTGATGGTAAGTTAGTTAGTTATTTAATTAAAATAAGTACCTTCAAGATTATTAATGTAAACGTTACATAATTATTCTAAAAAATGACAGTTTAGTTATCAAGTAGATTAAATGACAAATTTTAGTATTTTGCTGACATATTCATTTTGTTTCCATTCCTTGCGATAGTGTTGTGGATTGAGACAATTATATGATACCAACATATCAGAAAAAAAAACTGACTCACACTTTACATCACAAAAACAAAAGTTTTTTTTTCATTCTCTGTATGCAACCATATTTTTGAGGTGATGGCTGCTTAAATTCAAAACACTTTTTTTTTTACTTCAAACACGCTAACGTCCGAAGAATCCACAAGATCTATTTAATCCTTACGGTAGCTACCTACCAGGCGCGGTCGCATCCCTTGTGTTCTAGAGTCAAAGAATTTTGGACTTTTTGTTTCTAGCCGAAAACAATACTGCAGCAAATAAATTCGTCGTGTTCTTTAGAAACTAGTCATAATAACACACGCTACGACACGGCGCGCGCATATACATTCTCAACTTTTGAACGTCTACAAATAGCGCAAACACACAGATACCAACAGCGGTGGATTCTATCATTCGTTCCGTATCCACAAAGTATGAAAGTATTCGACTTCAGTTCAGTTTCTTGTGTATACGTGTTCGAATGCTGTAAACGTACAAAAAACGACTTTAATGCTTATGGGTATAATGCACAGAATAACATACATATTACGAAGTGAGCTGATTGTTTTGAGGATTTTGTTTTTTTGACAGTTTAGTTTGAGTACTTGAAGCCGAATTATCGAATATCCTTCGATTATATGTTATAATGCATATTAGGTATAAACTTTTACAAAAAGTCACCGACCGTCACTGATATACATATATACCTAACCGATCATCATGGTTTTTACCTAACCTAACCTAACCTAACCTAACCAAACCTAACCTAACCTAACCGATCATCGTGGTTTTTAGTGAAAATTATAAAAATAATATTTACGTTAATCAATAGGATAATTTATTGCACGCCAAATTTTACTTTATGTCTGTCTGTACACAAAATATCAGCTTTAAATGAATTCACATAATAGAGGTCCACAACAACATTTTTTGACAAAGCTATAATCTGTCCCACTCTCCCCATAACTTTTGTATATCCGGGGTCATATTAACCAACTTGCTATCTGAGACAGTTAAAAATGTTTTTTTTTTAAATGTAAACCAATTCTTGTTGTGAAGTTGTAATTTTTCTAACACAATTCTTTCAAAAAATTTGATAAATCAATCATAATATTTTGACATAATCATAATACACTAGTTCTACAACTACTTTTTATATTTTTATCTTTCTTGATTTAAATAACACCACAACTGCACGAAAAAAGCTGGCTACTTTAACACAGACGGCAGTCTAGTAAAGTAGCCAAGACAATGTTGTATATATAACTACGCAATATAATTGTATCTTATGTTTATCATGTTATATTATAATATATTCACCTCTGTTATAACAAAAAACATGTTAATAAAGTCTAATAAATAAAAGCTTAGATTCAGTGTTTACTTTTGATGCAATTATTTTTTGCGATGATCAGACACGCCGTGTTCTTTTATCCGAGTCAATTTTTTTCCTTACCACTCCGAATAATGGAGTGTCTATTATACCTACCTAAATAATTAGCTGTCGGTGCTTCAGCGGTATCAACGGTGCCTGCCATGGGTTCCTATATGTCAGGGGAGAATAGCTCAGAAAACATGATTTTAAACAATAAAACTCAAACGGTTTATATCCTACGTGAAAAGTTATTTAATATAATATATCTGAACACAAAATAAATGCTTCAAATTCATTAATTCATTATATGACAATATAGAACCTATCTAGAAATTACATTAATCTTTAGAAACTAACTAAGCAGAATCCAAAAAGCAGTGCCATTATGATTAAATACCTAGGTAGGTAGGTACATTTATTGTTTTTCCCATTTCAGCTGTCTTTATCATTTTTAGAGTCGTTACCCCTGCATTTTCAAATGTTCTAATTTCCACCATCGTACCTATTACACGACCAACAGTTTTTCAACTGCAAGGCAGAAACGATGCCGCGCACTACAAAAATATCTCAACGCATCAAAACATCTCCTCAAACGTTTCCAAGAATTTCAAATGTGAACGTTTGGGGGGTTTCAAAAATGTTAAGAGGTCCAGTACCTACCTAACAAGATTATTTATTTTATTTGTTTTAACCTGAAAATATCCCCCAAAATATTCACAGATCAATGGCGGTCGGCGACTTTTTGTAGAAGAGATGCTGTAAAGTCGAATACTTTCAAACTTTGTGGATACGGAACGAATGGTAGAATCCATCCGTTGCTGGTATCTGTGTGTTTACGCAATTCATAGATGTTTGAAAGTTGAGCATGTACATGTATTTCGTACTGTGCGCGCATCGTGTCGTATTTTGGGACGAATTTATTTTTTAGTTTTTAGTTTTCGGCTAGAAACAAAAAGTCCAAAGCTTTTTGACTCTAGAACACAAGGGATGCGGAGCATCCAAAGTATGTATGAAGCGACCGCGTCTGCCACAGACAAACTGTATTCAACTGGATATTTTCTTATATTATATACCTAGTCAAATAAATAACACAGTCATCTGCATTTTTTCTATTTGTTTGCACAGTTCACACCTTTAGTTTTTTTTTCTTCTTAAGCGAGGTTCACACCTGCGCGCGGGAGATCGCTAATGGTGGAAGACATTTATAATGCAAAAAAAAAACCACTTAATAAATAATTAGGTAGATGTGTAAGTTGGCACATTTTGCACCGCTACCTTTGAGTTGACGTTAAAAATAACGTTTGTTTTTTTTTGGTAGTGTCGTTTTTTGTATCTTTCTAAAGATACACAATTCGTTTGGTATAAAATATCCAACTAAGTATATTTGAGTTTGATGGAATCAGTCTAATTTTGGAATGCTGAAATTAATCCAAAATCGCGACTCGTAAATATTCCCAAATTCCGGGATCGGATTTCCTGGTAATCACAGTGTTACTTACTGCCACGTCGGTGCCTCATGACTGAAGATCGTGATTTCCTTGAACTTCCATGAACGGGCGGGGTATCTTCCTCTTCCTCTTCGTCTTTCGATGTGGCCCGTCACAAGCTTCTCCAAGTTATTAAGATGCCCAAAAAAATGAAGAATTTGTTTCAGGCTGCACGTTGGGAGTCTGTCCTTATGTTCAGCTCCAGCAGAATGTCGACATTTTAGATATATGAATGTATTTTTATCATCAGTTTCAAAAAGGACTCTCATATCCAGCAGCTATTCAATATAATACCTGATGATTCTGACGTTTGTCCTAATATAGTCAGTATTCAAATAAATGTATTAATTAGAAAGATATACATATAAAATCTATTTTATCCAAAAATATTGTTGTCGCTACCGGGATTCGAACCTGGATATCTTCCAATCCATTACAACTTCACAATAAAAATGTGTTCTTAATAATATATAAGTTGTATCAATGTGTCCAAAATATAATAAAAATGAATTAAATACTAATTTAATGTATATATTTATAATTAATACATTAAATTAGTATTTAAAACATCACAGACCGTCTGTTCTGAATAATTACAACTTCACAATAAAAATGTGTTCTCCTTAATAATAAAAATGAATTGTTAATTCTGGCGTCTCCTATCGGTTATTTGAGATTCTCTAAAAATTCGGACTTTTCCGATGTCATTCAAATAATGGAATGATGGATGTATTAATTTGAAAAATGTAACATACAGGTTCAAAAATTTATCATCAATCCACTGTGTTGGTGTAGCATAATTGGATAATGCACGTTCCTCGGATTGGAAGAGATCGGTAGATTCTAGAACATGTCTACCTATAATCACAGTACAGTTCACTAAGATAGAAGAAAGGAATGAAATAATATTACATTTATTTGTGACATTTTAATATTTATTTTGTTATAAAACGGACGCTAAGCATTGTATCTGGATTAACATAAACGGAGACATTATTTTACAATTAGCGTGTAACAGTAGAGACTTTAATTGATTAGTTTTAAAAACTACCACGTCAACTCACCGCTATACTCATGGCGTTCTTTTGTGTTCGCCGCATCGAGCTATTCACTTTACTCTGTTCTGTATTTAAGCTAGTGAATTACTCAAGTCATATAAATGGCTATTTACTGAATTGAAAATTCCTTTCAGTTGATCCTTTTTGTATGGAGTTGTTACCTATGGTGTTTTTTAACAAAGTAACATTAGAAACTGCGTGCAAATCATTGATGTATCTATTTCCTTTTTACTAATTGGCGAATTTTACTATCTTACTGTTTTAAGGTGTCGATTTTATGATTATTCTTTAAATTTGGTGCGTGGATTGATTTTTGATTTGGAAAAAACAAAAAGCAATTGGCAGAACTATTTCCTACGTTAACCTTCAATAAAAACAATTATTTCCTTTAGTAAAGATGTGAAGGATTTTCAAAAAATATATGAATCATATTCAGTCATAGAAAGTGTTCTAAAAACGTTCATACATTTTTTATATGGGTAAGAAGTTATTATTTTACGTTAAAACTTAAACTTTAAAAACTTTATTAATAGTACTCTTTACCTAATGCACGCCACTGTTAAACATGTATCCACCACGGTAACGAGTATGACGTATTTATCTCGTCATTTTTTTTGAGATTTCTCACGTACATATTTTTATTTTGGATTGGCGCGCTAAGGAGACACAGCATCAATTAACATGAGGTGTTTCAAATGTAATTAAAATTAAAAATGTAACTTTCATCAGTAGATAGATATGTACAGAGTCCAGTGAAATTCTTCGCCCCTTGTAACACAACACACCCAGAAACTGCTACGTTTTAATTCCTGTGTAACGTAATACGCCTTTTTTGTTTGGACAGGGTTACAGGGTAGTTTTTTGCTGTGAATGTCCGGCAGAGGGCGGGCGGCTAATTACCCCCTAATTAGGGTCGAGGGCCGATTAATCACCTGCGGGTCAAGGTGCTAAGTAAAATGTTAGACAAATCCACGCACAAGGCATCCGCGGGACATTAGGGATGGGCCGTTAATGGAGTTAGATTGTTTATCGCGGACCGGTACCTGCCCGCCTGCCTAGGTCGGGTCGTCGGGCGGGCCCCCGAGTCCCAACCGACTACCCCATTCTTGTACGGCTTGTTTGCGCACCGAAAGAAAGGAATATTGGACACCTAAGTACTGATAAAATGTATGTAAACAAGTTCTGCGGATTTCAAAGTATCTTGGAAAAAATTATACCCACAAATGATGGGCGATCACCTGAACCCTGAAGAATCTCCGGAAATTATCATAACTGAAATAGTTTCAATGATGAATGAACTAAACGTGGACGTCAACAACGAAGATGTTGATGAATTATACGAATCCCATTCAGAGCCTTCGTCTAATGAATACCTAATTGAACCACAAGAAGAAAAGGAAATAGAAAATGAAGGCGAAGAAGAGGCTGACATCGTCAAGACTTCAACAATCAAATGAATTAGGAGAACACATTATTATTGTGAAGTTGTAATTATTCAGAACAGACGGTCTGTGATATTTTAAATATGAATTAAATATATTAATTAGAACGATATACATATAAAATCAATTTCATCGAAAAATATTGTTGTTGCGCCACCGGGATTCGAACCTGGATCTCTTTCCTAACCGGGGAAGTTGCATTATCCAACTATGCTACAGCGACAATTTTCAAACTTACATGTTACCTTTTTGATATTAATACATTTAATCGTTTCATATGTATTGATATCAAATAGGTAACATGTAGGTTCGGAAATTGTCGCTAAAAATATGGTCGCTGTAGCATAGTTGAATATTTTTCGATAAAATTGATTTTATATGTATATCTTTCTAATTAATATAATTTTTCGTAATCCCAATACAGAGCGTGTATCTCAAGTACGTGGGGCAATCCACAGAGACACGGCGTGTTATAGAACTCTCTATCGGGAAAAGAAAAGAAAGGGTGGCATTCAACAACCTCTTGACAATTTCATAAATAAGATTCCCAACCCCTAATACGCATTGTTATTTTATTACGCACATGCGTGAGATTGATAAATAAATACATAACTATATTTTTATTTATTATCTTTGTTTTATTAACCACTAGATTGAGTTTAAACACATCTACCGGTTTCGAAAAATACCATTTTCTTCTTCAGGATGTCATAACTAACTAAAACATATATTATTGTTTCTTTGTCAGAATCTATTTTAAAAAAAAAAATGTTTTTAGTACCTAACTCAAATTGTTACTTGATACAAATTTGATAAAAAAATTTAGAATGGGACTCGTAGTCAAATTTAGTTGGTTGTTTATAATTTTTTGATTAGATTTACACGCTTTATTTATCTCCAACGATTCCAAATTATTTAATTTGTGACCAACACCGTTTATATGCAAAATTGACAATCCCAATTTTTATACATAACTGATATCACATCCCATTTTGCTGGGTTTTTTTACATGGCTCTACTTTCGCACACATTTCAGAGGAACCAATGAAGTGCGACAGTCGAAGGCCGCCTGTATATTAAAATTAAATATATTTTTTCTTACTGTTGACCATTGAGATTGTTGCGAAGATGACATCCGCCACGGTTTAATAATAATAATAATATTGGATGATTTATATAACGCTTTTTTATTTAAAAAAAATCACTTAAATCACCAATAAATTAATACGATAAGACACGTGTCAGTAATTCAAAGGTGTGATCATCGATTTTAGGAAAACAATGACGTCTTAGTGAAACGTCACAAGCGGCGGCCTGTCGCCGTGTAGGTACATGCAAATATGACTATATGTATTGTTGTGAATCTGAATAAAAACAGTGCAAGCAAATTCTGCATGCAAGTAAATTCATACTCTCCATTAGAGATCAGTTATAACACACACTGTGATACGGCGCGCTCGCGCACATCTATGAATTACGTAAATACACCGATACCAGCAACATTGGATTCTATTATTCGTTCCGTATTTACAAAGTTTGAAAGCATTCGACTGTCAAGGTCTTCTAATACTGTATACGCATTCGTTTACAGCATCCAACGTACAAAAAACGACTTAGAGCATAGAGAAGCATACATATTATTTGTGAAATTTGTTTGTGTGACGCATTTTTGACACTTTGACTTCAATACTCAAGTCGAATTATTGAAATATTGAATATCCTTCTATTCTATTATATACATGATTCATCTTTAAATAAAAAATTAATACAGAAAATAACATGGATGCCTCACCAACGTGTTCTAATGCTGTAATCGATAATAGTGAACTGTGTGAGTGTACAATTGAAATATTTGTCATTTTGTCTCTCGACCATTTGCGGAAAAAAATAATATTCTGGAGCATTCCTCAGCATCCCTTCTGATGTATTCAGTAGGTAGTACTCTGCTACTATGTCGGGTTAGGGACCAGACCATCGACGTAATGTGAAAATCATCTTAAATCAGAAAAAGTTAATAATGCATGTGTATATAAATGACTAGGAACACATATTTTATTTTATTTAATGAATTTGTGAATATTATATGAGACAAGAGACTAATGTTGTCCTTTTTTTATTTAGGAAGCGCTTTTTTTTATTTTACATTGGTGCACAATTCTTGTAGTTACGCCTTTGACTTCACTGCAATGTAATGATTTGGTTTCGTTTTATATTTACTCACAGTAGGATTTTACCAAATATAGATGTTATATAAAATGCAGGGGCGTCACTGTATACAACTAAAAAAGCTGTGGATAAATTAAATACATCAAAATATTTCTGGGTATTTATCAGGGTGTGGGTCTCTCGCTGGGGGTTGCCGGGACGGACGATGCCGGATCATTCTACTGGCTCTGCGACTGCAACACATAAATGTGACGTCGATCTTCCCCTTTTTGGGGGTGCATAATTTTTATAGCTTCTCTCTGACTGCCCTCTGAATTGTATGTGATGACATGTCTCACGTCAAATTGTACAGGTGTGGGTCTGGTACGATGATACTGAAGCCAATCCATGGTAGTATTATGATAATAATGTTAATAATGACAAAATGTAATAAAAAAAAAATGTAATTATGTCAAATCGGAACGAGGGTAAACAACTCTCAAAACGATTCGGGATAGGGTGTAAATAAATAAATAAATAAAAACATATAAAGTATGTAAATTTACATGAAAATAATTCAGTTATCATGTTAACGTGTTAACTAGAACCGTATAACGTATAGTGGAAGAATTTAAAATTGACAAATAAAGCTGCGCATGAGTTTTTCTGAAAAACTGTCCCAAACGTATACGAACTAAACGCAACACTCGCACCGCGCGATGTTCTGAACACACGTCTTCGCTTTAACATGCGTGTTACAAAACACCGCAAGTGTGTCTTTGAAGCGGACTTGACTATACGCATTCCAATACACATTAAACGTAGTATTATTTGATATTATAACATATTTTTTACTGCTTTAGTTAATAACTCGAAAAACTTCTCAAGAATAATAAGAATACACCCACACAGGTATATTTAAACAAAAATATGCTTCTGAAATGGTGAATGATGAATACAACCTCTAATGATAATACCCATCGATATTAGCAGCATAACCTAAGTCCATGCCTAGTGCACGCCGCTGATAAAGTATCTCTTTTATATATTAACCGTTTTTTGCAAACATATTGAGAGATGAAAACATTCCAACATTTATTTACTTATTTATTTACATTAAGTAGTGTGTTAATTTTTTTTTAAATATAACGGAACAATAAAATGATCCGGATTGCCGATAAACATCCCCCCGCGGGCCCAGCCTGCAAAGCCAGTCTAGAAATACGACCAATCGATAAAACTACCCTCTCCCGATCCGACCTTTCATCCCCGCAGCCCGGAACGCACCGAGCGACGTAACCACCCCATTCAGCGGGAGGATTTTGCTTATTATGCTGGATTTTATGAACATTTTTCCGAGGGAAGTTTTCTTACAAGCCTTTCAATAGATGGATAACATTATTTATACAAATATATCGATAGATATGTATCGAAAAATATTTCTATTTCAGGTATTTTGCTGGAAGAAATGAAGGCATCATGGAAAAATTGGTGATAAATAAATAAGATCTCTCTTCCATTTCATGTCATGAGTATATATCATATAGTGGACATTTAGTCTTGTAATATGAATAAATTTTTTAATCATACTTTCCCTGGTAATAATAATTCTTCATGATCGTGAACGCGCCAGGCGCGCTGGCGACACCGGTGATTAGTGATTAATGATTATATTGACATGAATTAATTGAAGCTAATGAAAAAATAATAATAGTGTATCACATTTTTTCCCAAAATATTGGCACCATTCCCACTCCCCCTGGTTTCCATACCCTTCCCTTACATTGAATACTATCGGTACCAAATTTTGCAAAGCTACACTTTAGGATCCTAGGAAAACAATAGCAATCTCTTCTCCTGACTAACCCCATCCACCCAACTCAATATACTTAAATGTGTATTATATTTATATACAATACAATCCTTTCCAAATTTTGCAAAGTTACGCTTTAGGATCATGGAAAAAACATAAGCACCTTTCCATTGGTCACCCACGAATGGATTGAGTAATATAATTGAGTTAAAAATATTATCTAACAATTATTTAATTTTGATCTATTCCCATAAACTCTAATCAAGTATCTACAATTTATTCAAATACACGCACGCCACTGACGCGCGTCATATTTCACAGCGTTTTATCTATATGAACATTTGTAATTCTCTAAAATATGTATTTTAGTCCTGGCTGTCGTTTTAAAAGCGTTATTAAAAAATCTTTTTATTTTGAATGACATATTTTCCAAACGGGATCCCAGCATCTGGACCAGTGCGTATTTATAAATCGACGACAGGCGATCTGTATCAGTCGCAGCGGACGCAGAGATGCTGACAGCGCAGTGACACACACCACGTCGGCCAGAACTAAAATAATTCGGTACACACTGTTATGTCGGCACCTATATAAGCTAACATAAAAATTTCAAATTGATTTTTTTAACAGACGTGACAGAGGAAGGCTACTTATTATAAAAATGATTAATTAAAAGACAAATAAAACTCCACTCCTGCATAGAGTGCCAAAGAAAAAAGTTTATAAATTCAGTTAAATAAACAAAAATCTCCTCGATGAAGACCACGAATTCTAGTCCTTCGCGCGACATGCGAATTCACATTTAATTACTACCTTGTTCAGGAACAGCGGCAACTTCACACTCCTACAGACAAACATATGTACCAACATGCAAAACCTTGGGATGCCAACCGAAAGAAGAATAATGTGCGTAAACAACCTAATATTACAAAAGTTATTATATTTGAATGGTGAACGGGAAGCGTGACGTGACCACACACGTAACTGCTTATTGCTCCATCGTAACTTTAAGAAAATACTAATCTGTATATCATAATCATCATTATCGTCAACCGCTTTCTCACCTCTGCTGGATGAAGACTTCCCCACTTTTCTCTATCTACTGTCTTTCTGGAGAATTTGATGATTTCATCAGCTCGGCGAGTTTTAGGGCGACCTGTCGGCTTTTTGTATCCCCTCAGGTACCACTGGATGACTGCGTTTGTCCAACAATGCCTGCCCTTTACTACAGGGTGAATATTATGTTTCAGACCGATGTTGTTTGCTAATAACTAAGAAATTAAACATAGTATTATAATTTATTTCTATTCATAGATTACTTAGTTTATTACAATTATATATGGTAAATGATATTGGCCAAATAGTCACCTCAGTAGCAGCATAAATGCGTACTCTTTTAACCATATTTTTTACACACTTCGCGTGTTATTTCAGCAATTTCATTTCAAATATATTGTCCTGTAGCATCAGAATTGTTATTGGCTTATTGGCGTAGACATTTCCTTTCAAGTCATATATAACAAAATAGTCAAAAGCTGTCAAATCAGGTGATCGAGGTGGTCAGTCAATATCACCACTTTTTAACATTATGCGGCCGGGAAAAATTTCTCGCAAAATTTGAAGCGTACCTCGGACCTCATCTTCTTATTGAAACCACATGTGTCGCAGGTCCAATCGATCCAATTTGGCCACCAAGAAGTTTTCCAACGTGTGACGGAAACGATCACCATTAATGATTGAAGCATTGCCATTTTTATTTATATAAAATGTTTTAATAACTTAAACACGTTATTGAGACGTTGAATACATAATAATAAATTGTAATTAAATACTCTTTACAAATATTTAACGCAAACTGACAAATGTTTCTAAAAACAAAAATGGTGACAAATCAAAATCGGCCTGGAACATAATATTCACCCTGTATTTCAATTACTTGTCTATATAGACTCTCACTCTGTCGATATGTCACTTATATTCTACTCCTACAGCGCGAACGTCTTGTCGCCACTCTTCACGATCTTGGCCCTTGTTTAGAGTGACGTATAGCGAGGCTCCGATCGTGCGAAGATCCTTTCTTTAGAGCGGAGTTCCTAGAGAATGGAGACCTTCGTTCGTTTCGTGGTCCAGGTATATATCAAGTATTAATGTCAATATAATATCAAGGTGTTTGATGTAAACATTATACGGGTGAAACAGCTATCCCCCGCACGTTGGGGATAATTTAACCCCTTTCACGTCTGGCGAATAAATTCCGGTTGGTCACGCCGCGGAGGACGGCGGAACTAATCGGAAACAAGCGGAGACATTTGCATAGAAAGGGTTGGGTAATTGTTTTATGGCCGGGCCGAATCGGATTAACGGCGGCCTAATATCAAGGTAATGTGAGTTATCGGGGTTCCTTGTATCGCTGGTGCGCGGGGGCGGGGCGCGGGGCGCGGGGTGGGATGCTTCCAACAGTCGCGGTGTGACATTAGAGCGCCATCGGTACAGCAGTGGCGAGTGTGGCTGGCCAGGAGCCCGCTGGACCGATTTGGGAGAGCCAGGAGGGGTCCTGTACGTTGAGTATGATGATGAATCGTGGTGTTGATATTGGACGTATCTTCATCATCATCATCATCACCGTCTTCGTCATCATCATCATCACCGTCTTCGTTATCATCATCATCATCATCATTGTCACCATTATCATCATCATCATCATCATCATCATCATCATCATCATCATCATCATCATTGTTTCCATTATCATCATCATCATCACCATTATCATCATCATCATCATCATTGCCACCATTATCATCATCATCATCAACATCATCATTGTCACCATTATCATCATCATCATCATCATCATCATCATCATCATCATCATCATCATCATCATCATCATCATTGTCACCATTATCATCATCATCATCATTGTCACCATTATCAACATCATCATCATTGTCACCATTATCAACATCATCATCATCGTCATCGTCACCATTATTATCAACATCATCATCATTATCATCATCATCATCATCATAATCATCATCATCATCATCATCATCGCCGTCGTCGTTATCATCAACATCATCGTCATTACCTTAAACACTGAAGAATAACAATGAAAAATTTTGAACGGATGGCATTCCACGAATTCCACAGAGGGTAGCCTATTTTTTCGCAGGGTCACAAAGTGTAACTATACAAAATTTGTTTCACATCGGTCAAAGGGGTGTGTAGGTATAGAGAAGAGACAGACATACGATTACTTGTTTTATCACTCTTGCAGATAGGTACCGACTAATGATCGTAACAAGGTGGTGTGGTGTACATTACGCAACTCAGTTTCCCGAGTACCTCAACACCCCCGCCATTACGCCACTGCACAGAGCGCTTCTCGCGCGGTGATTTATATCTAGACTGGATTCAATTATTGCGACACGCCAATATTGGTGCAACACACTTCACCACGAGCGTGGTGCTCGGGTACCTGCCTACCATCCACTGCACATCTTCGCTGGAGATCACAATCGCTGCAAGAGACAAAATATACCATTCGATTTTTTTTATTTATTTCTTAACACTCTTAATTCCAGTGTCGAGAAAGCAACAAAAAAATCAGTACTTTCACGGTTAAGTATAAACAACGCATGTATGTGTGTGTGTATGTTATGTGTATACTTTACTGAAAAGGAAGGAATGAATGAAATTTCATAACATTTATTTTTGACATTTTAAAATTATTATTAGCTTTTTGGATACGCTATGTGTAGTGTGGCATGAAGTATGTATAGATTTAGGTTGTGCTGTTAAAAATGATAATATACAATCATATATAATATATGTTGTATATAGGATTATGAACTTTCGTTTAACCAACGTCTTTAGACAAAATGAATCCGTCGTTTATACGACCCTACCATGTATTTATTTGTAATTTTATAGTACTATTAATAGTGTTTTTAAAGTTTAAGTTTTAACGTTAAATAATACCTTCTTGCTCATATAAAAAAAATGTATGGACGTTTTTATGACCGAACATGATTCTTTTATTATTTATGAAAATCCTTGACAATTTCAATGTGGAAAAATGTTATTGTTTATAGGCATTAGAGTAGTGATGACAAAACCACTAATTAAACCGTTATTTTAACTGTTATTGTAACGATTATTGATAACTGATTAACGTAATTTTTCGAGGAATGACTAGTTCACTAGAAAGTAAGCCTCCGAATTAAGTTACCAATCATCGTTAAGTCTCAGTTACCAATCACAGTCGCGTAACGGTTTACCATCACTACATTAGAGCTTATAATTTTTTTAATAAATAAATATAAAGAAGTCGACAGGATCCTTTTTAAACGCTTCTATCAGCTTAGCTCAAGACCGCGAGGAATGGAAACGTGTTGTGCACTGGTACTAGATAACAAAAATGCTAAATTAATGCGAAGAATAGATTTTTGCCACTTTCATAAAAAATATTTTTGTCCCTTAGTTCGGTTGGAACGTCATTATTAGATATGTACATTATTATTGTATTAGATTTATAACACATTTGCCAACGCTTTTACATCAGATGTACATGACGTCACGCGTGTATTGGTGCGAATCTCGTTAGATGATTTTTAGCACATGGTGCACGGTCCAGCAGCACGAGGAAGGTATTCAGGTGGACGCCATCTATTACACTGTGCAGGCGGTCGGAAGCTGGAGCCGGCTACCAGACAGGTCGTGACTGGCGCTGCCGGGGCCATTGTTGCCGACTACCGCGCGCCTCCCCTCCCCCCCCCCCCCACCGAATGCCTCGGTCATTATCCGAAATGGCCGGCGATCACGACCGATAAATAACCATAAACCAGCGCAATAAAATTACAGTTTAAATGTAATACGTATCCGCGTTAAAGTGGTTCGCAAGCAATCTAGCTAAGTGCAAAAAATGTCTAAATTGTCTCAATGTTCAGCAAAAACTTGTCCTAACTTACTTTGAGGTTGGGAGAATTTTTAACCGCTATATTTAAATTCCAACTTGAATGCTACACTTTCAAATTGAACATCTGTCATTCCATTATTTAAATAAAGAAAATGGCTTTCTACGAAGACGTTTATAATAATACAGTACAGTGTAATATGCGCTACTCTTTACAACTCCTCCCCCTCCCATGTAGTCGATAGTCTATATTCTAGTTTAAGCATTAGTTTATTATTGAAGATGACGCGGTGAGTAAGTCGAAGAGTGTGAGGTAAACAACGTTGTATTTAAAATATCACAGACCGTCGTCTGTTCTGAATAATTACAACTTTACAATGAGAATGTGTTCTCCTTAATACTACGCAAGATACCGCCCGGATCAAACTGAGTAAAACTGCCTTGTAATTCGTTATTCTATATTGCTATTATATACAGCCTCCGTCCGGGGCCACGCGGCAAAGACACACATCAACAGACTACAATCCTTCCAGAATAAGGTCATCAGACTCGCTCTGAAGGTCCCGAGATGGATCAGGATCACCCAACTCCACCACGACTCGGGCATTCCCACCATACGGGAATTCATTAAAACATCTCTCCAAGCGTTTCTATGCTGAACTCCCCAAGCACCGAAACCCCACAATAAATTCTTTATCAACATACGATATGAGCCTACCATCGCGGATAAAACGTCCGAAATCAATACTTTTATCTCCTGCCCCAAGTCAGCAGCTAAATCCACGATAACTATAAACATTAAACTTTTCTCAGCCCATCATCGGCCCTCAGTGGCAACTACAGATGAAAGAGCAAGAGGCTCATAGAGCCCGGTACTCCGCAAAGCCATTAGAACAAAGTCAAGTCGGATTTCCCTAACCATTGCCTTGAATCCATCAGCCATGATGTCTTTCGTCTTCCGGGGCGTCTTCTGCTCGCTATCCTGCCTTATTATGAGATGCAGCATCTGGTACGTATCTAAATGTCTCACGATATTAACAAAACTAGCAGATACGGCGCTAGGCTCGGCGGACGGCTATTAGTGTTCATTGCGCAGTCAGGATCTCAATAAAATCTATATTTCAATGCGGAAATCTCGTATTATATTAATGCATCATATCAAAATCATATTTTCTGCGTTGGAAACCTTCACCAAAACAAACCACACGTAAATAAAATATCAATGAAATTAAAATTATTCCACCTTTGTAAGTAGCATCTTTATTATGATGCAAGAATCGCAAATACACAATAATAAATGCTATTTTCTCAGTATAATGTGCATTTAAGAAAAGACAGAATCGCATGAATGGTTTTCTCACTCAAGTATTTATTACAAGCATATTTATTTATTTATTTATTACTTACTTACGGGCTTTTACAAAATTGGTTAGGTATAAAAAAAACATGAGCAGCTACACAAGTAGCATGAAATATATATATGAAAATATAATACAGGGTGACCCAAAAAAGGCGAGAACATTTCGTAAAATGTGATATAATTACATCAAAATTAGTTTAACTATATCGACAATAGCTTAAATAATTTACTAATTTACTTACTTACCTCTATTTACCTATTATATTACGTTTTATTTTGACAATTTTCGGTCGCCAGCTTTGAATTTATTGAATATTTGGCTTTTTCAAATTGTTGCCAAGAATGACAAAAATCACTGCAGAAGACTGTATTCTGATCAAAAATTTACGAATTGAAAAACGTCGGTGTGCTAGGAAAATACTAAAATAGCTAGACATTACAGCAGGACAGAGCTCCATCTCGCACAGCCAGAAATACAATCAACTTTCTTCGTCGTGAGAATGTTAATTTCATCGAGCCAGGCGTGTGGCCACCGAACAGCCCAGATTTAAACCCAGTATATTATGCAATATGGGTTGTTTTGATGATTTCTGATTAAGTAAATATTGTGCAAAAAAATTACATTAAGGATTATAATTAATTGTATTATGTTTTGAAATAACTCATATGTTACGAGATGTTCTCACTTTTTTTGGGTCACCATGTATATATATATATAAAAATTGAAAAATAATCCAAACAAACTAAACAAAAAATCAATTGTTTCTTTGACTATCGCTCTTCTATTTAAACATTGGGTATCGAAATGTATCTACAAGACAGAAATCGTTCCCGAGCCTCTGAAGTCTCTCTGTGGGTGCATTCCTATAAAAATTAGTATAGGATGCATTAACATATTTATTTATTTAATTCTTAACATAGTATAAACAAGATTAAAGTATTTACTTTTACTAAAACTTTCTATCTATTTAATTTCTCCTCCTTTCTTATGTTTTCTGGCATTTCATTAAAAATCATCATCGATTTCTAAGATTTGGCCTTCTTCCTGAATGGCAGTCTAAGTCTAACCCTTCCTCTTGTACGATGCTCGTGCTCATGTTGGTTTGCATCAATTTTTCGTGTAAATTTCGCTAAAATAAAAATAAATACCATTATTTTAAAATATACTGCACCGACGATATTCACGGCTTATATGGAGCAGTATATCCTTTATTTACGTATGGTACAGATAAGAGATGATAGCATAGATAAGAGAATAAGATGACAGATGGTAAATTTACTTGTCAGTCGTCAACAACTTTCAATGATACCACAGTCCGAGTCCAATACAGTCTAGTAAGTCACAGATAATAATAATAATTATTTATTTATTTGATTCTTAGATACAAGGTATTTTATTATAATCGGATAAATATTTGAGCAACGTAAGACATATATTTGGGTGCTCTGCCTGCCTCGCTAGTATTTTACTGTATTATAGAAGACAGTGTTCTTCTGGTATAGTAGAAAACAAAGTGCAATGATCAATGTACATAATTATGTATATAAAGAGTTAAACAAGATGTCATCAGATTAGGTAAATACTTTGTAAAACTTAACGTAAATTAATATATAAGATATAATATATGGTATATATAAATATGCAATTAAATAACATATAATTAAAACGTAAAACTTAAAGTAAGTCCAATGTATAAAAATATATATATATATATACGAGTATATATAAAACAAGATACAATTAGATAGCATATAAAAAGGATATATAAAGAGAAAAACAAGATGCAATTAGGTAATTCAATATACTGTTGTAGCAGTTTTGAACCTTGGGCGTAGTTTCTCCCCATTTTGTGGAGCCAGAACTGCACTTTTCGTGAAAAATATGCAAGACTATGGTTGCAATTTTTAACGTTCGCATTTAGACTGTTGTATACTTTTGGTGCTAGAAACAAATGGTGTATTTGTGCAAACGTTTAGTTTAGTTTTGGCACAAGATGGTGACAGTTAGCCTGTGTCCTTGTTAAGTGAGGGCGCGTCATTTGCTGGTAATATTGTTTATGTCGGTAAAAGTGTTTTAGTATAACAGGGAATATACATTTACAGACAGCCAAAGGGCTTCTTATGAATAACTCTCAAAAGATAAAAGAAGACAATGCTCAATATTAATATGAATATTTATATTTCCGAGTTTTTATTGTAAAATTAATCGTCACCGTATCCAGTACATACACACCTTTACCGACCCTGATTAACACGGTGCACATGGGCCATAATGGTGACTCTTTATAACGTCCACACCTCTACTCATAGCAACATGTCTAATCTTGTTATACTCTCGTCTGTTGCCACAGCATCATCCATTCCCATTTAAACCATGAAAAAAAAAAAAAGCGACACAAAAACGCTTTATTTACTTTGATGTTCGTGTTTGTTGTGCGTGGGGGGGTGCCTTTAGGTAACGGCAGGTACCTACCGGGCCGCGTTCGCCATCCACGACCGGTGGCGCTAATGATCCTCGTTACCGCACTGCTGGCTGGCAACACTGATATAATTTTAAAATGAAATAAAAAGTGCACTCGTTCACACTTAATAATAACAAAACACCCAACAAATTGGAGCGACCCAAGCAGGTACTTTACCCGGTAATTTGCTACAAACTGGAATTCTTTCATTGTTCCAATCAATTCGCTGTCTGTGTGTAGTCAATTTCATCTTGGTTCGTATTTCTGGGTACATTTTTTAATATCTCTCTAGTCTGCTTTTACAGTGCCTCGGACTTGTTGGATCTGTCCATTTTGTTTGAACATCTGTCTGTGTCTTGTCGTATTTTTCTTCCAATGTCTCTATTTTTCAAAAACTCCGCACTAAAGAAAGGCTCTCCTCAAATTGATACAGGGTCGACCGAGACGAATCGGATTGCTTTTAGTTTGAGGGTGAAAAAATTATACTAATTAATGTATAACCTTATTTTTTTTATAAATTCGAAAGCAGCATGCATTTATCTATAATAATGAGTATTAAAAATGAAAACAAAAAAGTGAGAAATATCCGTGTTGGCCCAAGTTGAATACTCCGTGTGCATTCCGTCTATCCAATAAACTGTAATGTATCTTTCCCGCTCTGGCCAACTGATCAACAGGACAGATTGCATTTCGACGCCGAACTGTCAACAGGATTTTATGTTTTTTTGTGTATAAATCAAGATCACGAAGAAACGGTGTTATCTCCGTTCTTCACTACAAAAGTGCGAATCAAGTGGAGGTGAAAATTGTCGTCCAATCCGGGACTTGAATCAATTCAGGTTGCATCAACTAACTATTAATTTTAATCTATACAGTCCACCGGATCTTATCCCACAATCCGATTCTCCCCGATTGCGCAAAAATCTTTGATAAAATTTTAATTTAGCCAATCTTATTATCACCGCCATTCGTTTGTCATCTGCGACGAACTTGCAATATTTGTAATAATATTCATGTCTTATCAAAGTTTTTGCAGCATTTTCCATTGTAGCTGAATGTATGTACTGGCAAATATCTTCACCTCGGCGTGAACATTGCCACACTGTCGCTCGCTAGTAATAGTACAACTCATACAACGATACATTCCTTTGAAGACCTGTGTAAGGCAAATTATAGATATATCAACGTGTTCTTTACATTGGACCTTCCTCGTGTGTGTATTGTTGACGAACGAACCATGTTCTAATAAATAATTATCATATTTTGTGTCAAAATGAATAAAATAACCGATCCAATCCAAATCCAAAGTACGTGATCCGAATCGGCCCATATCAAAGGATTTTTAAACATACTCGTTACGCAAACACTTCACGAAGTTATAGTAAAAACATTTAATCTCATATACATCGCTAAAACACCATTTTCATTTTAAATGCGAGATTACAGGTGACGTCTCTTAGATTTATGCCAAAATTGTAACACACTCTAGCTAATGTTTATAGCGTAGGGAACGAGGCGAGAACGAATAATGCGAAGTGGCGACAAGTTCGTTTCTGTCACGATGTTTCAAATATGGGCTGTTTCCGTATTTTGATCCGATTCGACCTGCGATCGGATTCGCCTCGGTCTACCCTACCAGATACCGGAGCAAGCCTACACCAGTAAATGATCAATTGACAATTCAATTGTTGCGTGTACAGCCACAAGAAATATGCGTTCGCGCTCGCACTGTACTTAGTTTTATTTCAGATACAAACAATACATTCGATACATTCTAATATTTTCCGGGCGCCAACGAGACGCATTTCATGTCAAAACATCATCATTCATGGCATGATAGTTTTTGTTTGCCGAAGCCCCGCCAATAATTCACCGTCAAATATATTTTTAATGACTCCCTTGTGTCCTTACAGCATCAAGTGATTGGCGTCACCTCAGCAACCCTTCAATACTGTGCGATACACGCCTATTGTGTACCCTAAAATTGAATGTCCATAAGCTATGTATAATAAAGAAGAAAAAAAACTCTAAACTAAAAGCCACAAGGTATAATTTAACTATCTGACGGAACAGAACTCATTATATAATGAGCACCTAAAAAGTTTTGTAGATTTTATATACACAGCATATCCGTGTTTCTCCAGCACCACATTTCAAAAACGTCAATCCGTATTCTCTTCCTTGCCTTCAGAGTCCACGATTCCACACCGTACAAGTGGTTTTTAACAAGAATTAGGAAACTAGGCCAAAAAATATTTTTTTTATTTTACTCATAATTTTCACATATTTTATTAATTACATCGCCCTACCCCTATATATAATGGAAATATATAATATAAATACATAATAATTATTAGGAGATCAGAACATAGCGCTGTGATATTTAAAATATGAATTAAATATATTAATTAGAGAGATATACATATAAAATCAATTTTATCGAAAAATATTGTTGTTGCGCCACCGGGATTCGAACCTGGATCTCTTTCCTAACCGGGGAAGGTGCATTATCTAACTACGCTACAGCGACAATATTTTCAGCGACAACTTTCAAATAATGGAACGATTAAATGTATTAATATCAAAAAGGTAACATATAGGTTCGAAAATTGTCGCTAAAATAATTCGCATAGTTGGATAATGCACCTTCCCCGGTTAGGAAAGAGATCCAGGTTCGAATTCCGGTGGCGCAACAACAATATTTTTCGATAGAATTGATTTTATATGTATATCTTTCTAATTAATATATTTAATTCATATTAAATTTAGATAATAAATAAATAAAGATAGATACAACGTTTATGGGTACATACACATACATAGGTATATGATTAACCACCGCTAGATGGGATTGACACCACACCATATTTAGGAATTCTGGTAGCATTTTCGCTCTCACACGCCTCGTGGACGTGGTAGTAAGATGTCTATCTGGCGTTATGTGTATTTAGCTGCTTTTTAGGAAATTGGAGGCGTAATGCATTTCGGGCGCAGTGGACCGCCGGCCGCTGTTTATCTCACATGACGAGGGGTTTAGTTCACTCGTGAAGCAGATGTATTTCCGTTATTTGGGTAAATAATTACGTATTTTTACTTTGTGTCACTTAGCGTGGATAATGCAGATATATACATCATTATTCAAAGATAATGTATATATATATATATATACAGGGTGGCCCAAAAAAAGTGAGAACATCTTGAGTTATTTCAAAACATAATATAATTAATTATAATTCTTAATGCATTTTTTTTTTGCACAATATTTAGCTAATCAGAAATGTGGGCTGTTCAAATTAACAATTGTATTTTTGGCTGTGTGAGATGGGCTCCGTCCTGCTGTAATGTCCAGTTATGCTGTAATGTCTAGGGTATACTCCAGAGTTTGTTTTGAAACTCTTTGATCATTTTCCTAGCACCTCAATGTTTTTCAATTCACAAATTTTTGATCAGAATACGGTCTTCTGCAGTGATTTTTGTCATTCTGGGCAACAATTTAAAAAAAAAAACAAATATAAACAATGGGAAAATTAATAATCAAAATTGAAATTGTCGAAATAAAACGTAATATAGGTAAGTAGGTAAGTAAGTAAATAAGTAAACTATTTAAGCTGTTTCAGCATACAGTTAAACTAATTTTGATGTAATTATATCACATTTTACGAAATTTAATTTAATTTAATAAGAAACGAACGAATATCTCCATTATTCAGAAACTCTGCATACTTTGGGCGTGCCGCTGTGAACGGAGGATGAGAGTTCGATAAAATGGTTAAACGTCGCACTAAACAAGGTCCAAGATCGCGAAGAGTGGAGGGCAGCAGTTCGAGCTGTGGAAGCAGAATAGAGGATCGCAATGATCAGTCATCACCAAATGGACCAAGACAGGAAGAGAGAAAGATTATTTTTCTTTATCCTTTATTATAGATTAATATTAATGTTTACGCGTTTTATACTTCGATAGGTAGGCCTGGCATTAGGTAGGTCTGAATATGTGCTTCCATTTTTGTAAATTTAATACAGCAAACAAAAGCGAAACTGCTTCTGTTCAGAGACGGTTTCGGAGTCGGTTATATATTTTACGACGGTAATATAAAAACATTTTGTGTATTGTATTTTTTCGGATTATCGGTTATGCTACAGTTTCGGAGGCTGGCCAGCCGAGTTTTCAGAAGATTCAAGACAGCAAGGAGAGCGACCATCGGTAAAAGAATCGGCGAGAATGAAAGAAGAATGGTTGATGTCTTTTAATTTACGTAGGTTGAATGAATATATTTGATATATATCCAAGGTAATTCCGGTAACAAATTAATAAAATTATAAGTTGTTGTGCTTCAGATGTGGTGCTGGAGATACGTCGTCTTAGACTGCGAGACGCACGAATGTCTTCATGCTACAGTAGCTGAACATTAAGAGGAGACTCTCAACCATTTGCCTGAGACGACTTCAATTTTTTGGGCATGTGACTGACCATGTGGAAAAGGCAACAAGCTCTTCTCTGGTGACAGCCCTAAGATCTGCAGGATGCCGAGAAAAGTGGAGAATTGTCAAGAGGAGATTACGTAGAGTCATGAGAGACTGACATGGATCTTGCAAATATTTGCCTATTTTAATTTCGAATCTGTGTAATTTCTCCTCCTCGGGTGAAAATTATGTTCCAGGTCAATATTGTTTTTAAATGAAACATAATTTTTTAATTTGGTTTTTATTTATAGATAATTTGGTTTATTGCAATTATGTATAGAATATGACATTGGCCAATGGCCGCCTCTTTCAGCGGCACAAATGCGTGCTCTTTTAACCATATTTTTCATAACATTTCGGGTG
The DNA here is from genome assembly GCA_031772225.1 of Eubasilissa splendida. Lineage (NCBI taxonomy): Eukaryota > Metazoa > Arthropoda > Insecta > Trichoptera > Phryganeidae > Eubasilissa > Eubasilissa splendida. Next base: position 30,434,482 of record CM062853.1, on the reverse strand, counting down.
TTATTTCAGCAATTTCATTTCGATTATTATCCTATAGCATCGTAATTGTTGTTGGATTATTGGCATATATATACCTTTCCTTTCAAGTACATCTACAGAAAATAGTCGGGAGCCATCAAATCAGGTGATCGAGGAGGCCAGTCGATATCACCACTTTTTGACATCTCTCGCAAAATTTCAAGCGCAGCACGGGTCTTGTGTGAGGTGTTAAATAATAAGATTGATAATGCCCTCAAAGGTGAAACGTCTCAAATAAATTAAACGAGCAGGATCAAAAAACAAGTGTCTTATTTTCACATATGTGATTATGGACTTCTACAAACTCACCTGGTGCAGTTGCGAATCTTCAGAGCATTATGTAGACATGCTCGCGGTGTAGTGGTTACGATACTCGCTTAGTGATCTAGTAGTCGGGGGGGGGGGGGGAGGGGTTAGACGCATCCTTATGAAAAAGGTTCAGATGATGGGATTACTTTTTATACTGCTGCAGGAAAAGTTCTCTGACTGTGTAATTTCTCGTCGTGGAGAAGTTGATTGACCGCCACCTATGTGTGATTTAGCCCCTTTAGATTTTTTTCTCTGGGGGTTGTTAAATCTCAAGTGTACGCGAAGAATCTAAAAATCATCGATGGCCTTAAATCCATCATCATCATCATTATTTAACATGCATACTTTTGTTGTAACAAAGGTGAATATATTATAACATAACATGATAAACATAAGATACAATTAAATACTCGCAGTTTATTGTGTGGGACGGAGTAGACTCCACCTCTGATACATACAGCATTGTCCTGGCTACGTTGCTAGACTGCCGTCTGTGTTAAAGTAGCCAGCTTTTTTTTCGTGCCGTTGTGGTGTTATTTAATTCAAGAAAGATAAAGATTTGAGAGTGTTGTAGAACTAGTGTATAATGGTTATGTTAGAATGTTGGATGAGTTACACGCAACTTACACATGGGTATCGAACAGGATAAATGTGGTGGTCTTTCTGGACGAGGTTCGATCTTCCGATCACTTAATTAATAGGCGAGCGTCTTACCACTAGAATAGAGATCGACAAATCACGGCTGCATGCGTATGACATTTTGAGAGAATTAGGCTTGAAACTAAATCTTAATACAAAACTGCAAAGGTTAATGATTAGTTTAAATAAATAAATTTGCTGATCTTACTGTTTTTGGCTCAATATATTTTTATTTTTATAAACGTGATAGGGTTTACGTTTATGTGTTTTTTTTATTTATAAATATCGGTTTTAATAAAGCACTCACATTAATTAATTAAAATAAAGAATTAAAAACTGCCTTAGTTTGAGATCGTTTTCATATCAATTCATTATATATTAATATTAATTAAATATATTAATTAGAAAGATATACATATAAAATCAATTTTATCGAAAAATATTGTTGTTGCGCCACCGGGAGATTTTATATGTATATCTTTCTAATTAATATTTAAAATATCACAGAGCTATGTTCTGAATAATTACAACTTCACAATAAGAATGTGTTCTCATAACATTATATATTAAATATATACATGGCTACACTTATAGACATTGTTCTATACATATTTGGCTCTTTTGTCTCAAGAAGTGTGCCGATCTCTGCAAGCATGTCTAGCATGTCTAACACGATCTAACAAGCATGTCATTTATAACATAGATCAAATTATCCATTAATATTTTCTAATTGTTGCATATTTTAAATTGTTGATTTAAATCAGTGATTCCCAAAGTGGTCTATATCGACCCCCAGGGGTCTATGATAACCTGCAAGGGGTCTACGTCAGCGAAAAAAAAATTTGGGGGTCCATGAAATGAAAATGGGGGTCCACGATAGTGGATCTCAACATACACTGATAGTACCTATTTACTTACATTATAATCTTATAATATAAAGACATATACATTATTTATAAAAGTACCTATGAAGTAAAAAATTTATTATATATATTTATAAAATTGTGTAAGTTGTAGGATGTAGGCATTCGCTTTGTGGTTTAAGTTTTTAACACTAAACTTCACTACAATTAGAAATTTACAAAAAATCAATATCAGGTAAGTGGTGGGTCTACCAAAAACCGAAAAACATGGCAAGGGGTCTACGACACAAAAAAGTTTGGGAACCTCTGATTTAAATCATCTTTCAACGGTTTTTCAAGTTTTAACAAAATCATGTTGCTGAAATAAATATTCCAACGTGAAGAGTAGGTAAAGATCAATCAGATGCTTCTGATTGCTCTCTACCCGAATAGATCATATATTGGGTCCATATTTGTGTAATCTTATTGGAAGTGAACGGTTTCCAGTTGGTGTTGAGTGTGTTGTACAGTTTCGGAGCTAAGAACATGTAGAATCTTTGATAAAATGTCGTTGTTTGTCTTGTGTTGTGTCTATGATTTATTGCTTGGGGTGAATTGCTGTTACCATGGAAATATTGGACGAGTCTCAACATGTAGATTTGTCTCATGTGTAGGGCATTGTACTCTTTAAATATAAGATCTGATGGATGTCTAAAGGGACGACCTTAAGAATTTTCTTTCGTCATCTTTTTTTATCTGACTCTAATATTGTTTTTGCTGCTCCTCCCCAAACAATGTCGCTCGAAGAGTTGTCACCTGTAAAATTAAAATAAAAATAAAATTTCATTAATTTAAAATTACAATTATGTTGTTGCGCCACCATAAATACTTTAATATGGTGCAAAATTAAAAAAAAAAAAAACTCACGAATACTTGTGTTTAGAGTGTTGCCGGTCATGATGATACAGATTAGTTGGTATTGTAACTGCCCACCGATTTGTTAGTTAGTAAGACATCTCTGCATGCCCCGGCGCGCCGTGAGGTTCGGCAGACCGTCGCCGTGGCGCCCGTTGACGGCAGCAATTATCCACTCCACGTCTGGGCCCAGAACTGCTCCGTCATCCACCGTAAGGGCCACTCCAGGCTGCCCTCCTGGGCTCGGCCAGGGCGGCACTAGGGAGACGTTTTCTCGATGAAAAACGTGGGAATTTGTCGCAAATGTGGCTTGCAGGTGTCTTTTTTTTACATGGGGCATCATTTGGTTGCAAAAAGGGAAGAAGATTAATAAAGATACCCCACGAACGATAGTAGAGTAATAAGATAACTGTGTGCACTTGTCTTGTGTGTAGTTATTATATAAACACACAAACTACACAATAGATTATGAAGTAATATCAATAGACGATTTGAAAGTCTTAAATGATTTAAAAATATATTTTTAAATATTCTAACAAATCATCCCAACCAAGAGAAGGTTATGACTGCTGAACACGTTCAGAGAAGGTACTTAATCTGGATGGCATACTTTATTCACGATGCATATACATAACACATGATTTAATTTATATATATATATATATAGTTACAAAGCCATTGAATATTGCAATCTCCGAGTCACACTTCATGCGGGATGGATTACGACAATTCCGGTTGTAAATCGGAATCGCCGTAAGGTGGGGGAGGAATAAAGAAACGTGGTACAGAGTGAGGTCGATGAGGGGAAGGGAGTTTAGTCGATGGACCAGCGATCTCGGGGAACCGGGATTTAGAAGGACTGCTCGCCTTACCTTGAGTATGACGCCTGATGGTGAAATCGCACAATGATGGCACGCGGATGATCAATCTCCGCTCCCGACTGAAGACGTCAATGTCACTGTTTATCCGCGGTACAAACAAACAATAAACATTATGATGACACAAAAACAGTGTTGGTGCACTGGAGTTGAACTGATCCACACCGCTAAAACTATATCGATCAAGCTGACGTCCGATGGCGTCAAGGTCACATTTCACACTGAAAACGAGCATTAGGATGCGGTAAAAGCGTACGAATTTGGACGCGGACATGTGGCAATAATTAATTTTTTTTCGAATACAGAACAGTTGTATTAAAGATTGGTGAAAATTTAATTCAAACGGTTGCGATGTGGAGCTGCGCTACGAGCTGCAAATGACGCAAGGCGGTAGTAATATTTTTTTCTTATATCTTTGAGATGTGACTATATCGACGTACGCTAAATATATCCAGGGCACACATTACCAATGAAGAGATACTAAGACGCATGAATAGATCTAGAGAACTAATAACAACAATCAAACGAAGGGAAGCTGCATATTTCGGATACGATTAGAAGATTAGGAATAAAGCAGCAACGGCATAGGTAGAAAGAGGTTATCTTGTCTACGTAACCTCAGAATGTGGTTCAATATCGAAAATACCAGAGGTCTTATACATGATAAATCAGCCTACAGAATGTATAGATACAGAAAAAAATAATTCAGTCTTGTTTGGGAATTGTATCGGTTGAATAAAGTGTGTAGTTATTTTTTAACATTTTCACATTATACAATTTCGGCTTTACCTAAGATGCAAGTCCGGCCCTGGACCCCCCTACTTAATTTAGTTCAGTAGCGCATCAGAGTGGGCCCAAATGAAAACGGCTATCATAATAACTCCACACCCATTTGCGGAATACGCCCGTCGCCCGCGCTCTGGCCCAGGGGAGCCCAAGCTCGTGGGCCGTCACTTATATTAATAATTAATTATGTATGATTAAATCATTATACCTACATTCATTATTTTAGTAAGTAAGGAACACTGTCGATGTATTTTTTCTTTACAATATACTTACAACACAAGGTTTGAAGTTGATGTTGAGCGATGTTGAAGGATTATGAAAACGAGATATAGGAAGGATGAAAATAATTTGGGAGAGGGATAGGAATATTGGACAGAACCAGGAAGAAACACGACCCACCTGAGAGATACTCATTTAGGTATCTGGATTTTCTTCTTCCACTGCATCCGCATGTGTTCCGAATTCGTACACACCCTTTTGGTGCATCTTTTCTATTCAGCCGCGACCACTGTTATTAACACATTCCGCATCCAAATTCCCATCCATACATTTCCTCATGTTCGTCTTTTCAGTGTGAATTGTGACCTTGACTCCAGCAGACGTCAACATGACCGATATTTGTTCGATCGCAACATCGCGATAGCATTCGTGGTGTGGACCTTTCGGCTCCAGTGCACCAAAACTGTATTTTATGACATTGTGTTTTTATCACGTATTGTTTGTTGTTTGTGAGGTGTGAGATTCAATTGGGATCGGAAATCGGCTCATCCGCGTGCCACTTTGTGTGATCTCGGCGGCGACTGCAAGGATTACGGAGGCGTCATATCCAAGGTAACGTGAGCAGTCCTTTCGAATCCCAGTTCCCCTAAATTCACTGGTCCTGCGACTAGAATCCCTATTTCCTCATCAACCTCATCCTGTACCACGTTTCCCTATCACCCCCCCATACCTTGCGGTGGTTCCGATTATGACCGTAATTGTCGTATTCCATTCTAATACATTTTGATCCCATCGATCCGGATTTACAGTTCGAGTTCAACATGTCTTCTGGCTCCAGAAAAACACACTTCATTGATAGCGCGAAATGAGATGACCCGCACCATGCACAATAGCAAGATGGAAGTACTAATTGGTACGTACAGTAGCGAGAAACCGATTACATACAAACGGTACACCATCAGTTCCATACAGCAGAGCGATACTTCACAAGTTAACAATTCGTTCCCACTCGGCAGGACCAATGGTAAACGTTCAACTTCAACTCTTCAAAACCATAAATAATACCACAGAAAAAGGTAGTGTTCTGGATATAGTGAAGGGGGAAACATGTAACGGAAAGGAACCATTCTATCTACGTAAGTCATGTTCACATGCGCGCACACGGCGACCAGCGATCCATGAATAAGTTACAAAGATTGAACACTCTTGAAGCTGAAAACAAACCTCGATAAAACCGAGATAATGTATAATCAAAACCGCCCGTTCAAAATATTCAGAAATATTTGTAGACCAAATTTTTAAGTTAAATAACAAAAATCTACTACTCATACTATTTCATGGTTTCACGGTCAATTGAGAGGTTTCGCCTGATGTCCTGTCTCTGTCCTGGGCCAACACGCTCCGTTCAGAGACAAAATAATGGAACTTCTCCATATCTCCCTCACAAGTCAAGAGTTTACAATCCATTCGGGATCTCTTGAAGAATACGACTCTCAGTATGTTCCATATGTATGCGTTCTATGGGTCCTGCTCATCTTATCCTTTGCAATTTTACGATACCAGCTAAATCAGAATTCTGATTAACTTTTAACTCTGTATTGTTGCAAATACGTCACAAATCTGACTGAACGCTTAACAGCTGTATAAGATCATACCACAGTATTTCAGAATACTTGTTTACAACCGGTGAATGACCTCACCTCTTCCTGAAACGGTTCTCTCACCAAAACAATATTACCTAGTAATCAATGGTTATGTCTGTACTAGAAGATCTTAAAGAAGTGCAATAGGAGAAATACAATAAAACATGGACTATTATACAACTTTGCCGAGCCATGGAAAGACCAATGGTAGATATCTCTTTGAGCGACAGAAATAGCAAAGAGTTTGTGAGAAGATGGCGTCCATAGCTGTAAAAAAGAAGCAGAAGCTGACCACAAATGCGTTGGATTAATGATGCCAAGAAGAATGGTGGCGAGGAGTGTTGGAGGAGCAGCACAGAATCGGTGATTGTGAAGAGCATCGAGGGTGGCAAGGTAAGCGAAAGAAGTAAGAAGAAGAAGAAGAAAAAGAAGCCCTGAATTATTTTCTTTATATACCTTAATACTGTTCCTCTGATCGAGACATAAACCAATGCCGCTATGAATTCCCCTGAGTGTGGCTCCATCCCTCTACCGGTGAAATGGTCTAAATAACGTGAATTTAATTCTAATAAAATTAAGTTTTTTATATTATTGTACAATAATGTTGAAAGTATATTTTTGTGATATTTACGTGTTGACTTGTTCTATTACTAATGCAAGGCCTCCACTAATATGAGAAGAGCTAAAAACTGAGTGAACTGACAATCTTTAGGGGAGGATTTATTCAGCAGAGGAGATGTACAAGCTGATGATGATGATGAAATCTATATACACGGAATGTTTAACCTGGATTTTTACTTCCAAAGGCATTGTTTTTAAACAAATTATAAATATCTCATAGAGACAAAGCTGTTTATATTACATTAAATGGGAAAATATAGAATTATGGGTAATTATAGGGCTTACGACCTGTCTTCAACTAGCTTAAATGATCATTTTACACAATATAACGTTCACAATTCCAATCATTAATCGACCTCAATATATACCTAATTTTTGGAAGTTGTATATATGTTACCATGTAGAAACACTTAACAAGCCCTATAATTACCCATACTTCCATATTTTCCCATTTAATATAATATAAATAGCTTCGTCTCTATGAGATATCTATAATTTGTTTTGTATCAAGGTTGTTGCGTGCATAACAAAGGCTGTATTTCCCTATTTTTAAGGAGCTGGTTTCGTCTTCTTAGTAGCTATTATAGTACACTGCGACGATTTTGAAGCTGAAGATGTGGAATGAATAGCAGAGAAATGGGTGTAGGATTTGATTCAGGATGTTCAGGGTCAATGTGAATGAAGAATAGCAAATTTTGAAATATACAGCGCGGCGGCTTTTTATAGGAAAAATTAACTATGTTTTAGTATTTGGTGGTTTGACTGATTTAGACACCGTCCGCCCAGAAATGCAGACCTAATTAGTAATAGAACGAATCTTGTTTTATATAACGGATTTATTAAGGTATGGGTGACGCTCCTTAGGTGGGTAGTTAGGCCGGCCTGCGTGGGTGGGATTCCACCTCTCACTCTCCATACCTCGTGTTTTGCAACTCCGTTAGTCTGTTCGCGTAAGTGTGACTCAATCCATTTTGTGTCTCGTCCACTGTCCCTCTTCTGGGAGTGTTTTATGATGAATGGATCTGTGTCTGTCTTGAACTACTGCACCTTAATTTTCCATCTGTATTTGTGTTATATGATTAAAAATAACTTTAAAATCCCTAAATGTAACACCAAACACTATCAGCAAAATTCTATATATTTAGGGATAAAAAATTTCAATAGCCTCGCTACACAAATTAAAGAAATAAAGGATATAAAAAGAAACTAAATGAACACTTCAAAAACACATAATTGGACAATAAACAATATTACAGAATACTTCAGAAGCACACAAATGGACAATGAATAGAATATGTAAGGTATTATATACAATTATTGTAGTGTAACTCCCTCTCCAAGCACGAGAGCTGGTCTCTTTTTCGGAGAGGTAAGCAAAAGAAAAACCATGTATGTATGTAACCATATGTATATATGTAACCATTTATTTAAAAATTGAATTTATTTTGCCATTGTATTTTCGCTAAATTAAATAAATAAATAAAAAAATGATTTGTATGAGTAAAGATAGCACTTAAGGGACGCTGGAGGGTCTAAATCTTAAAATCTTTGCGATAATTGCTAATAACCAGATTGAATTTTTTATCTTTATCGTTGTGCATGTACTTAAATATGTTATTGAATTAAAGTCGTGTATTTTTATTAGCTTTGATTATCGGGACCGACAAGGAAGCCCTAGCTTTTAAACCGGTCCCGGGAAAGGTTGGGATTTCTCTATAGTCCACACACGTTATATGTAAATATTCTATATTTTATATTATTCGAATGGTATTTAAATATGTTCGTAACAAGGGTCGTGGACGAAGTAATGTTAAGGGGAATAAAAATATTAAAATTCGGCCGGCGCCAAGTGGAGCGCCCCTGGCCAGGGCCGGCGCAGCTCGGGATCCACCGCAGACAATGCATCGTTACCCTCTTGACAATGTATAGTTAAAACCCTTGGATTAAAGTCGTGTTGTTGTAAAATATTTAATGTATTTCCTTTATTGTATTGATAATTCCTCATATTTAAAATTTCCTACGTTTATGACAGCTGCTCCGTCTAATGGCGACCTGACGATTGGAAACAAACGGATACATAGAATCGTGACCACACTGTACCTGTGTTATTGTTTAATAATGTTGTTTTAAATAATTTAATATCGTAATATGTAACGAGTCCATTCAATTAGTTGAATCATTAACATGTCAGCCAATCGGTGGTCAGGCGACTATCATATCTAATACGTAGATAAACACTTCTAAATTCTAAACATTTTTTCATTTCTTACACTTTCCATCTGAAACATCCACCTTTAAACTATGCGGTAATATAGAAATCTAGGGCTAATAGTGAATTGAATATTTTCCTGTAGAATTGAGTGTCCACATTACAAAAATTATCCGGTATTTAATGTATATAAAAATGTATTATATTTTAAAGTTTAGAACTTTCACCATAATTTTGACATGTCAAACGCTTTATCTGTGGATATGACGGATTCACTCAAATCACAGACAAGTCAGGAATATGATGAATAGATAATAAATATGAATTAAATATATTAATTAGAAAGATATACATATAAAATGAATTTTATTGAAAAATATTGTTGTTGCGCTACCGGGATTCGAACCTGGATCTCTTTCCTAACTATGCTACAGCGACAATACTTTTAGCGACAATTTTCGAACCTATATGTTACCTCTTTGATATTAATACATTTAATCGTTCCATTATTTGACAGAGCCATCTACCTTATTTTTACAGAATCTCAAATACCGTTGAGTAAACTGATAGCAGACGCCAGAATTATCAATTCATTTTTATTAAATTTTGGACACATTGATACAACTTTATTATTTTCCAGGTTCGAATCCCGGTGGCGCAACAACAATGTTTTTCGATAAAATTGATTTTATATGTATATCTTTCTAATTAATATATTTAATTCATATTTAAAATATCACAGACCGTCTGAAAAAAAAAATACAAAATGCACGATTTCTGATTAGTTTTGATGATGACTACAGGAAGGCCCTACTTCTAGGTACATATAGAAATATTACAATTATGGCGACATGGACACGTCTTGCAAATGCTAGATAAGTAACTTGGCTGGTGAGTCACTCCAGAGATAGCTGAGAGAAACAGAAAAACTTTCACCTCAAAGGCGCGCTTTACATATAAACTGTTTTACCAATAAATAAAAACAAAAAATAGTTCTACAATTATCCTTGTTTTTTATTAATTAAAAATTGTTATTTTCACTTATGGTAATGACTTTTTGAAAAGGTGCGTTTTTAGTTTCTTCTTAAATAATGTTTCTGATGCATTCATTGTTCCTCATGACACGGAGGGCAAAGAGTTCCACGCTTTTAGAGGCCTGCCACCACAAACGCTCGTTCACTAAATTTAGACTTCCGGCAACGGTTGGTAGGTTCTACAACCCTTCCTGCAGAGGCTGACCTGAGAGTTTGACGTCTACCATTAAAATTGTCTGGGATACAAAGTTCTTGAAGATACAGAGGCGCCATGTTGTGTGTCGCCTTGTATGATGATGATGATTTAATTAAACCTACTGACTATCTTAATATTTCGTCATCTCTCATTTTACAGAAATGCGATGCGGCGAGCATACCCCACATGGAGACCAGCCCGGCACCTACCTCCTGCAATCCAATTTGTTTGAATGGCCGAGACCCCTGACGACCCTCGGCTCCCGAGAGCGGATAGAGCCATCCGTCAAGTCTTCGCGGCGGACATTTATTGGTCCCCGACAATTTATTTAATCCACCTATCGGACAATGTGCCGTAACCTTCGAGATTTCTCGATGGCGTTGCATTACAGCGTCCTGTGTGGTCCGGCGGGCGGTAACGCGCGGATCTTCGATGTAAATCGGAGATGAAAGCAGAAATGGTTAGCAGAAATGGTTCTTGGGAAGATATATGGAAATGTGAACTATGCAGTAAGAGACGCAACTACTTACAAGAAGGTTGTGAAAGCTTTTAAAAATAGGATGTACAGTCCACCGTGTTCTCTACAGAGAACACAGCGGATAAGTGGCCAATCACGAGATCCACAAGACGTCATCTCAATTTTATTTCAAGTTCAGATGGTGTTCCTTCTTAGTTCTACGGCCAGACATACATCATCTTCGTTGGTGTGTATAAAGATACTGAAAACCGGTAATAACGTTCTCGTATAGGTACAGCCCACCGGCGAACGCTTACGCACTTTTAAAGTTTGGCAGTTTGTAAAAATTACCACGACAACCCACCGCTGTAGCCGTAGCGCTGTTATCGACGTGACTACAATGCGTCGATTGTAGCTATTCACATTACTGTCTTCTATTTTTAAAGTCATACAATTGACTATTTACTGAACTTAACATTCCTTTCGGTTGATCCGTTTTGTATGGAGTCGTTACCTATGCTGTTTTTCAACAGAGTAACATTAGAAAGGCTTACAACTGCGTGTCTACTTCCTCTTTTACTAATTTTACCAAATTTAATTAAGTAGTCCACGTTGCCTGCGCAGAAACCTGCGTATTAGTATATGGTAGAACGCGAGTGTTGAAAATATGTGTAATCCTCGTGTGACATTGTACATTGTAACTATGTATATTGCAATTATTATTTACTTTGTCCACGTGTTTCTCATTTGGTCATTGGACGCAGTAATAATATTACGCTTTTTACATAGTGTATACATTTTACGTACACTAAATATAAACCGATACATTTTACCGCACCATGTTTTGGGTGAATGAAGAAAAAGATCCGCCACCTCCAACTATTTCTTTGCGAATGATTTGTGAACGAACTTTCAACTGCACTTACTTTTCGTCTGCCGGATGCCGGTCGATTCCTCTCCACCACAATTACAAGCGTCGCGGGGGTATACCAACACTCGCGAAAAGGATTATTACGTATAAGAGTAAGATTAATTAATAAGTGTTAGCGGAGTAAAGCGGAGTGATGCGACGGTAGTTATCCGTACAAAAGTTCCGCAATCAACATAATCTACAAATGAGCATTAGCAAGTAATACAGTTTTACCAGAAACGAGAAACTAGTTAGTTTACCTTACTCTCTTAATAATTTAACAATTTAAAACCATCACCTCTATGAAAACTTCGTACCTGTCTTATATTTGAAGTAGCGTACGTACTACATACATAGACAGAATCGAAAAAATAGAAAATATATTATTTTCTAAATTCCACCACTGCAAATACGAAGAGACGTCATGTCGATGTTATTTTCCTACACAAAATAATCAATTCCAAAGTAAACTGCTCTGATTTACTATCCACCCTTGTACGTATACAATATACAACCTTCCACATTATAACTCATTTTTTTACCGAGCCTTCCTTTATTACAACTCACGCTTCAATGAATTACACATTTATAATACCTAATTAAATTAAAATACAATATATAAACCTTTAATGATAGTGATGGTAAAATCGTTATTGAAACCGTTATTTTGACTGTGATTTTGTTCGATTGTATCGATGATTGATAACTGATTAACGCAATTCTTTGAACAATGACTGGTACACTAGAAAGTAAGTCTCCTCATTACCAATCAGTTACCAATCATTGACCCAATAACAGTCACGTAACGGTTTACCATCACTACTAAATGGCATTAATTTTATTTTTATTACACAGATTTTATTCCCCATCAACAGAGCATTAAATATATTTAGCAGTTAAATAGTTAAAGCACCCGTATAATAGTGTACCAGGGGCGTGCTAAGAAATCCCGAAAATCCCATGTAAAATGGTCAATAAAAAAATGTTGAAAAGTCTTGGCTAGATACTCGACTACCGAAAACGTCACACACTTACGTCCGTCATCAGCACTCGTGATAGAGTTTAATCGAGAGCTGTGCACTACACTGGCTCAAGCACTCGGCACACCAACTTAACTTGGATCGTATGAAGGCGGCCCTATTTACAAATCAATACAAAGCCCACCAGTGTTGAAGTAATCGATACTCGTGCAGTTGAAATTTTATTAGATATTTTTTCACAGAGCGCAGCCGCTAGGAACCGCGGTGTTGCGTCATCTCCTGGTTACGATGGCTATCCCAGTCCGATGGTCCAGCATGCCAAAGGTTGTCGTCCTTCGTCCATTTGCTTTTCCAGAACCAAGAAGAAGAGGACGATAAAATGGAGAATTAACATGCGAAATTTTACATTTATTTTTGATCAAAAAGTATACACTGACTGTGTGTGTGTATTAGGGATTCTGTGTCGAGACAATTCAATTCAAAGATTTTTTGCTGTCTCGAGACTTTCCGATTCAAATTTTATTTAATATATCCTGCATTTATTTTTTCAAAATAAAATCTGCATAGTCGAAAACCACCCATTTAAAAAAACTCACACAAAAGGAATCAGCCCAATGTATCCACTGTCCAAAGCAAATCTCTTGTGAGGGGTCAAAGACAAGTGGATTGGGAAAACACTTAGAAAGAATTCGTCAAATTAACATCGATAAAAAAAAACCTAGAATCGACCTGATAAGAGAATCAAAATAAGTCAGCCATCATTATCAAAATACGTTAAAAGAAAATCACTTTCTGAAATTGTCGCCCGGCTAGCTGCTGAAGATGGTATTTCTGTGAAAGCTATTACAAATAGTGCTTTTGTTCGTGAATCCATCGAACAAAAGGGTTATACACTACCGAATAATCAATCGGATAGCGTTAAATTAATTTTAAATTCTTACAAACAGATTATTAGCAAAATAAATAATCTCAAAGGTTTGGGTGTTCCCTTCAGCCTAACTCGAAAAAACACGAGACTTCAGAATCCCCAGTGTGCATGTTAGATGAACGGTGGGGGACAATGGTTGTAAGAGGCCGTCACTGGGGGAACAGGTCTCTAACTTCCACAAATCTTGCATCCATCCTTCTCAAGATAATCCGAAATCTCGGCTCTTATGAGCACGATATCAGTCTCATGCCTTTCAGATACAATCATAGACTGCCCAGGCATTACTTCTTTATCTCTGAGTTATATAATTGTTGAATACTTATTATAAATAAAGTGTAATTGATACAATTAGACACCGAATTATTATTACAAGGACTCAACACAAGTTACTAAGAGAGGATAGAACCCCCAAGGGAATTGATACAGTTTCTCTAGTGAGGCGGGCACAGTCCAAACAGATTTTTACATTGTATCATATAGTTACAAATAAAATTTAAAAATCTGGTGGTATTTTAAATATGAATTAAATATATTAATTATAAAGATATACATATAAAATCAATTTCATCGAAAAATATTGTTGTTGCGCCACCGGGATTCGAACCTGGATCTCTTTCCTAACCGGGGAAGGTGCTTTTATCCAACTAAGCTACAGCGACATTATTTTTAGCGACAATTTTCGACCCTATATGTTACCTTTTTTTGATATTAATACATTTAATCGTTCCATTATTTGACAGAGCCATCTACCTTATTTTTACAGAATCTCAAATACCTTTGAGTAAACTGATAGCAGACGCCAGAATTATCAATTCATTTTTATTAAATTTTGGACACATTGATACAACTTTATTATTTTAGGAGAACACATTCTTATTGTGAAGTTGTAATTATTCAGAACATAGGTCTGTGATATTTTAAATATGAATTAAATATATTAATTATAAAGATATACATATAAAATCAATTTCATCGAAAAATATTGTTGTTGCGCCACCGGGATTCGAACCTGGATCTCTTTCCTAACCGGGGAAGGTGCTTTTATCCAACTAAGCTACAGCGACATTATTTTTAGCGACAATTTTCGACCCTATATGTTACCTTTTTTTGATATTAATACATTTAATCGTTCCATCATTTGACAGATGTATTTTTAAAGTCTCCACAACTAACCTTATAATACAATACAATACCAACAGTAGAAAGCAATGAAAACGAATTAAAAATGATTTTTAATATATGAGGGAACTAGATGCAATGTCAGTAACCTACTTTTTTTTCAACCCTTTAATGAAGTTGTCTTCTCACATTATGTTAATGTATTAATATTGAAACTTAGCTCTTTTTGCTATAAATTGGTTAATCAAAATTGGTGTTAGTTGCAAAATCAGTCCCTTTTCCCTGTCGCTTTTTCGCTAATTTAAATGGAAACTAGCTTGTTTCTGAAAGACGGTGTTGAATACAACATAGCATTTTAAACCAGATTAAAGGGATTTTCATTCATAACAAGTCCAGTAAAATTCATAAAACTTTAATTCATAATTACAGCTAAGGCATTCAAATACCTTGACTCCTGAACAAGGAGTTACTTTTGTTAGTTTAAAATCGAGATTACCTCTGAGATTCGGATTTTGGAGACTCTTCATTCTCAGCTTTCATAGTCGACATGTATACAGCGTGTTTCAGATATTCACCGTCTCGTGCTTTACTTCAGACTCGTCGTAGATCAAACGTTAAATATCGTTCGTCAGTTGGGTGATTGTTAACGTTCGTAATTTCACATCTTCTATTAATGTTGATGTTTAACGATTTATGCTAACTTAGACAGTTGTATGGATCTATGTTTTTGCCTCTTTCTAACAATTTAAAGCTGATCTCTGAGAGATTATCACAAGATCAAAATCTCAACACGTGCACATGGTATTGAGATTTATCTCAAGTAAATTTCGCTGAGATTATCTTTTCGCCTCTCCTTCCAAGGATACGGTTATTTTTTTAAAATACGTAGTAAATAAAACCGTCTGAAATCTATCGTTCCCGCAATATAGAATATTTTTAAATATTATTTTAGCTAGATAGTATTTCTTACAATTACGAGTGAGCCAGTCTCCAGCCATCCATCTTGACACCTCTAGCGTCACGTCTTCTGGACAAATTCGATTTGCAAACTGGCATGGCTGCAAAGAGGCCGTCTCCATCCATTATCTTGGTACATAGTCAGGAACCGCCACCTATTAGGAAGAGGACCACCCGCAGCCTGTAACACCGTGGAAGCGATAAGATAATGCGTTTTTATCAGTCCGTATTTCTTTTATCTTCTTAACCTTTCATCTCCGATGATGTAAACTGAGTTGACATTGCCTCTAACTATGTGAATATCTCTGTAAATATACTAAATACAGAGTTCATATTTTATGTATATTAACTATACTAAATTAATATACATTAACTAAATTTTGTTTTCAACCCCGCTCCAACCTAACCTTGACCAAATTCTGCATAAAGGCACCCCTCATCCTTTAGCCTGTCCCGTGCAACGCCGGGATTGCTAGTAAATTACAAAAACAACACTCCGTGTTGGTGTGATTGAAAATTAAAATATCTACCAGAGAACAACAGAGCGGTAACCTTGGCGCTCACAAGCAGTGGCGTAACTAGGGCTGGGCGACAGGGGCAGTGGCCCCGGGGGCAGAACTGAAATGTGCTAAAAATAAACTGATTTGACATTGCCTCTAACTATGTGAATATCTGTAAATATACTAAATACAGAGTTCATATTTTAAGTATTCTTCCATAATATATTGATGTATTGGATAAAATAATTACAATATATAAGTATTTACCATACGCAACAATAAAAAATGTTTTCTCGAAGAATCTGACGGGAATTTGTCAATACGTGTATGTGTACGTGCGAAGTGTTGCGAACGGCGCGGTGCGCGGGGTATCGGAAGTCGATTGTCACGTAGTGGCAGAGCGTACGCTGACCGAATTAGATTAGATTTTTTCTCATTTAATTAATTCAATAATTGATATATGTTTGAATAATTAATATAAGTATTAAATGTAAAATATTCATATTTATCCGGCTTAAAAATTGAAAAATTCAACATGTACACTGAGTGTACAGCACCGGAACTCGCTTTTTTATTTTAGCACCCTAAGGGAAAGGTTAAGAGAGCGCTTATTCACGAGCCGCAATCATTATCATAATTTTCATCCCCTTATCTGGAAAGATCAAGGGCTCAAATTACTTGAATATACTTAATGACCAATGCATATTCAATCTGTCTTCATAACGTTCTATGAAAAGACATGTCTCGCGAATGCCAGGAGAACTCATTTACTAGGTATAGGTATATATTAATTTCCCGTCATTATTGGCGGGTTATTTAAATGATAAATTTGAAAAATGTCTTATATTTTAATGTTGAATACTTTATTGAAGAAGTCAATTTTCTCGTATTCTGCTGTCGCAGTGAAAGTGCAGAGGTCTCCATCGGTCGCTGTAAATCAGCTGTGGCAGTAATAAAGTTATTCCGACTCAATGTGACGGCTCTCCGAGACGATAGTCTGACGGATGCTTCTGGATCTGTACTCGTCCATTCTGCGTGGAGCTGATGGAACGTAGCCATGTCCACAGGCAGTGGCGTGCAGTAGGTATAGATTTAGGTTATGCTGTTACCAATGATATCACACAATCATCTATAATACATATACTTTCGTTTAACCAACGTCTTTAGACAAAATAAATCCGTAGTTTATACGATACTACCATGTATTTAATTATAATTTTAGAGTACTTTTAATAGTGTTTTTATAATTTAAGTTTTATCGTGAAATAATACTTTGTCACCCATATAAAAAATGTATGGACGTTTTTAAGAACGCTTTCTATGACTGAACATGATTCATTTGATTTTAACGTAGGAAATAGTTATGTCAATTGCTTTTTATTTTTCTCAAATCAAAAACCAATCCATGCACCAAATTCAAAGAACGATCATGAAATCAACAGGTTAAAAACAGTAAGATAGTAAAATTCGCAAATTAGTAAAAGAGGAAGTAGACACAATTCAATGATTCAATGTAGTAACAGCATAGGTAACGACTCCATACAAAACGGATTAACCGTAAATAGGCATTTATATGACTTGAGTAATTCACTAGCTTAAAGACAGAACTGAGTAATGTAAATAACACGATGGGGTGAATAAAAAAGAGCGCCATGAGCTGTGAGAGTTCGTGAGTTTTTAGAACTAAGCAATTGAAGTGTCTATTGGTACATGCATGGTGCTAATTGCAAAATAATATTTTCGCTTATGTTAATCCATTTTTTAAATTTATATTTGTCTCCCAGATTTTTTAGTTATGCACAGCTTTTTTGCTTGTATGCACTGCACGCCCCTGACCACAGGGGACTATCGGCAATGATGTCAGGTACCGCACATTTCTGTGTTGTATTTGCACATGCACCTAGTGTACGATATTTTATAAATTTATACACGTTAAAAATACGTGTTTAAAATGTTCAAGCTGTATTTATGCGCCTAATCTCGACCATGTCAAGAGATGTAAAAAAATTTTAATGTCGTTTTGATTAATTACAACATTTTATTGATTCTAAATTATACATTGAATACAAATAATTCTGCCAGACTTTTAGATGATTTGGAGCCGGAAGCCAAAAGTACAGAATAATAATGGGTCAATTAAAATTATAAAATATTGTAGAATAGGCTATTACATCGTTTAAATGCGGTCAAATATGATTTTTTTTAATTCGATCTATTTAATTTTAGTATAGAAAACAGATGCTTATATACAGGAGGATGGCCCAAAAAAAGTGAGAACATTTCGTAAAATGTGATATAATTACATCAAAATTATAATGGTTAATTATATTGTGTTTTGAAATAACGCATGTATTTCGCGAGATGTTCTCACTTTTTTTGGGCCACCCTGTATGTGTGTATATATTTTCATATTTTTCAAGCATTCAAAAAAATTAAAATTGCAGGGTTAAAGAGATATACGAAACATTAAATTCTCATTCGTAAGTCGTGACAAGTGTGCCAACACCCTCGATCGAATTCATATACTCTCGGCATCTTCCTTAATTCATCCATTTCCATACTTAATTCTAATAAAAATAAATCAACTAATTATAATTCGTTCCTTCGTGGTCACAGTTCACCGGGAAGGAAATAATGAAATTTTACTGCTTTTATTTTTTAATTTAATTTGTAAGAATTAATTATATAGCAATGTGAGTACTTCGTGTGGGTAGATAGGTACTAGGGAGGGGCGTGCATAACTGTAATCCTTGCGAAATAAATGTAAATTAAATATGTATTTGATATATTATATATTAAGTATGTAGATCTACGCGAAAATAAGTCAGTTTGAAAACTAGAATCGTAGGTATAAATAGCGGAAGGTACAGACAGACGTAAGTATACGAATTAAACGCAACTCTCGTACCGCGCAGCGTTCTGAATACACGTCTTCCCTGTAGCAGACGTGTTGCAAAACTCCGCAAGCGTGTATTTGAAGCGGACTTAACTGCGTATGCATTCCAATACACTTTAAACGTGGTATTATTATATATTATAAAATATTTTAACTCATTTAGTAATAAATTGAAAAACTTCCCTAGAATAATAGTAATGTTGCACATTCACATAGGTACACTGACACAATATACATGAATACAACCTCTAATGATAATATCCATCGCTTTTACATCTTCGACATTAGAAGCATAACTAAAATACATGCCTAGTGCACGTCGCTGGCACCTAGGTATATATTATTTTTAATTAAAAAATTTCGAATTTTTGAATTTTAAAAAGGGATCAAAACGCTATGTTTGACGTTTAATATAATAAGAGAAGTATTAATACGTATATACAATCAAATAATTAAAAATTTTACAAGGTTAGGTTAGCTTAGGTTAGGTAAGGTTATTAAATGTTCATTTTTATTATTGTAATGCATTATATAATATTGATTTTAATGCACATATAAATCGTAGATACTCATATAATAATAATAATATTGGATAATTTTTATAGTGGTTAATTAATAAAATATGTAATAACATATAGAATTTTTAAAAATTTAATTAAATATGGAGATTGAGGTCGTAAGCCCTGTAATTACCCCCCATATTTCTATATATCATTCATAAAAAAATATATAATAAAATAGCTTTGTCTGTATGAGATATGTGATATATATTTAATAAGAGAGCCTTTATATGTAAAAATCCAGTAATTGTGTGTTCTTGAACATATTCAAATATTGCTAAAATAAAACATGTACTCACCATGGTAACTCACGAAATTACTCTTGTGCGAAATTTTTGGAGGGGGAAGGCGAGTTACGATATTTTAATATATATCGATAAATTATGTTAACCTATACAGGAGATACCGCATTTGTATCCATTAAGTTGCTCCGTTAGTAAAGAGACGTACAGGCATACACAATAGTGTTGCAGATGTAATCTGGCTATTCAGCGCTGGTCACTGGTCACTATACGCATCAAGTCAGTAACAAACTACACTTTAATATTAAATTATGTTTTTTTTTAATTTTGCTTTGAGATTTATACATGTAATCTCGAAATATTTCGGGATTAATATCTTGGCTAAAGTATGTAATATATATTATTATTATTTATGTTACTTTTAATTTTGTTTTCAACCCCGCCCCGCCCACCTGGACGTCCCGCTCTCACCTAACCTTGACCAAATTCTGCATAAAGGCACCCCTCATCCCCTAGCCTGTCCCGTGCTACGCCGGGACTGCTATTAAATTACAAAGACAACACTTCGTGTTGGTGTGATTGAAAATTAAAATATCTACCAGAGAACAACAGAGCGGTAACCTTGGCGCTCGCAAGCAGTGGCGCAACTAGGGCTGGGTGACAGGGGCAGTGGCCCCGGGCGCAGAACTGAAATGTGCAAAAAATAAAAATGTACAATTTTCTTATATTGACATCTGCTTCGAAATGCCTGAATTCAAGCACAGTAAGCCGTATCTACAACGGTGAACAAAGCATGCCTATTTTTTTGTCACATTCTGCATCAAAGCGACCACCTAGAAAAGGAAACTATCCTGGGAATAAGACATGGAAGAGTGCCACTACTGTGGATAGATACGTTGCATCTGGCTGGAGTTTGGACCCTGGAACTGGAGTTCGCTGTGAGGACGACCCAGATCCAGGACTTGGGGAGATGCATTACTAGCTGAATGTTACCCACTGCTTACTCAGGACCGGTACAATAAGCTCAAAGCTCCTATCTCGGTCATATTCATTCGCCTCCTGGTTGGCAATGCTACTAGGCAGCTGTTCGATAGCGCCCCGCATATTGACAAGGCGATACCGCACAACTGCCAAAACAAGATTTACCCTCATTGTCCCCGGTTGACTCACTTCATTAGTAAATAAATAAATAATATTTACAATTCATAATATAATAATACAATTAACAAGGCCAGGGAACAGAGGGGAAGTGAAGAGGGACTCCCTTTCAGGAAATGAGACAAACAAAAACAAAAGAAAAACAGAAGAGACACACCCTCCACCCACAACTGCCGGCAGATTTAACCCGCAAGATAAGTACATCGCAGATCATATTTAGGCAGAAGGTAGAAGAAAAAAATGATGAAGCCACTCAGCAGTTCTCCGGAGGATCTCTCATGAGACCCACACTCGAACAAAGGTCATAAACAACTCCAGATTCCTGTCATGCTTGAGGAGATCGGAGTTCCTGACGGAACCTCGACTTACTCCCTCCAAACCCTCTGGCCTTGCATCCGATGTCGCCATAAATCAGTATCGACATGAAGGAAGAAAGAAGAAGAAATATCAAAGAAAAGGTGACGTTTAAACAAAAGCTTCGTTGGATGCATTAGGCCATTATTTTGCACATGCCAGTATTAATATATAACGGCCTCAGAAGGGGGGGGACCCATCTTTTTCCGGAACCGTTGTAGAAGTTTTCAACTTCTTTTTTCAGTTCCACGCACAACACACAAGGCAACCTATATAGCTTTTTTAAAATGATTATATTTGAAGAACTTCTGTCGCGGGCACTAAAACGCCCAGTTGCGCCCCTGCTCGCGACCACCGCTCATGAGGTGAGCCAACAGGTTTTCGCTGCAGCCGTGATGCCAGGAGTCTGGAGCAGGATCACGGTAGCGGCGCACCAGGCGCGGAACAATCGGCCGTAAAAGTATCCATATTTTAGTGACATTTACAGCACATTCATTATACCCTTCTGAGCGTTTTTAAAACATCTTGCCCCGGAGACAATGTCAAGCCTGGTGGTGAGACCCGCGGCGGGAGGAGGCAGGTACCGGCGTTCATTTAATAGTCATAAATATTTTTATAAGTTTCTCAATGCGAACGCTGCGAGGCGTCTCATTGCCAGCCTTGATACTTCTGTTTTTTACGCGCTGCCTTTTATCTGAATTGAAATTAGTGTATTTTTTCGACAAATGTAGACAGTTTGAAGCTTGTACTACATCCTAAGACCCAGTTGTGTGATCGGTAGTAACTTTTTACCATTGCCCGTGGTAAAAAAACGTTTGCGGATTGTTCGTACGTCAAATTTACTACTGTCAAAGTCAATCCCGCCTAATAGTGCGTATCTATGATTTTTACCGATGTTTTAATTAATTTAAATATTCACCATCGGCAATACATACTATTTTATACTTGATCTATGGCTTTATTCGTAATCTGTCACTTTGCTGGCGAAAAATCTTCGATAATGTAAATTAAACAGTGAGATTATCGGGATATTGAATGGTTCATTGTGTCGTATACTGTAATTTTCAAAGTATCAATGTGACAAATGACTTTTGAAACAGCTGTGAAGAGTCCGCTTGATTGGCGGTTGTACCGTCAGATGTTTGAGGGTGAAATTAGTGTACATTTGATAAGAAAATATTTTTCGTTTTCGTAAAAAAATTTACTGCAGTAAAAATTTACCATCGGCCTAAGAAGATTTCAATTATTCTAGCAGAAAATAATCGACTTTTGTTAATTACTTGCTTGTCCCTTCGCGACGAGTATGCGGCCACAGACAGTATTTCCGGCATTGATAAAACAGAAAAAATAACAATTTATGATGCGTTCATTATTCCAGTAAAAAATAAAAGTAAACTCTATAAATCATGTGTTTTTTAAATATAATAATTAATTAACCTGTTTTCATATAACTTAATCTAACCATTTAACGCAAATATATATTCAATCTCAAAATAAAATTGTAATAAATTCGACACACGTGATACGGCCAAAGACCGACTGGCGACTGAAGAACTACTAACTAACTAATTATAGGCGTGTATGGACTTAAGTCATACTGTTACCAACTACAATATATGATATACATAGACTGCATGGATTTTCGTTCAACTGACGCCCACGTGCAAAAAGCAACCGTAATTTCATGACCAGAAAGGTGGCTATGGAATGTACTCTCTGATTACAGGATGAATAGTAAACTTATACACGCAATCGCATCCCTATATGAAGGAAGTTTTGCGTGTGTAAGAATCAATGGAACATTCACACCATGGTTTGACATTATAAAAGGTGTCAAGCAGGGTTGTGTAATGTCTCCACAACTATTTAACTTGTACATGGATAATTATGCGAAAGAACTGGAATCTAGGAGCAAAAATTGACGATTTGATTGTATGCTGTTTTTGTACGCCGATGATGCAGTACTAATAGCGTGTATAACGAACAAGAACTACAGAGTCTAGTGAGTAGAATGTACGATGTATGCAAGGAAAGCGACCTCATGTCAACATGTCGAAAGTGATGGTATTCGAGAAGGAGGAATGAAGAGGAAGACACCGCGCTAAATACTTGTAGGTAATGAATGTTTGGAATGAGTAGATGAGTTTGTGTATTTAGGAAGTATGTTCGATAGAAACGGAAAGGTATCGAAAGGAGGGTGACTGCAGGGAATAAAGTGAACGGCGCTTTGAATGGAACTACAAAGTGGCTCAAAAAAAGTGAGAACATCTCGTAACACATGAGTTATTTCAAAACATAATATAATTAATTATAATTCTTAATGTAATTTTTTTTGCACAATATTTAGCTAATCAGAAATCATCAAAACACCCCCCATATTGCATCATCTACTGGGTTTAAATCTGGGCTGTTCGGTGGCCACATGCCTGGCTCGATGAAATTAACATTCTCACGACGAATAAAGTTGATTGTATTTCTGGCTGTGTGAGATGGAGCTCCATCCCGCTATAATGTCCAGTTATGCTTTATTATTATTAATATTTATTAATAATCAAAGATGGCGACCGAAAAATGTCGAAATAAAACGTAAATAGGTAAGTAAGTAAATTTGTAAACTATTGTTGATATAGTTAAACTAATTTTGATGTAATTATATTACATTTCAATAAATTTTTTGGGCCATCCTGTATCTGAATGAAAAAATATTTTCAAAAATCGATAGATTTCTAGATTCAGTGTAGATGTATGTACTCAGTATTATAGAGTTTTCTGGGGTATTCTGTCATCTGTATCTGACCTCTTTGACCTCTTGTACAATGAGCATCAGCATTAATAATCTACCCTGTAATGGGATCTGAATATCCAAAAAAACTACCCAACAATTTTGGATAAAATAATACATAATAATAATATCATTATAAAAAATAATAGCAGCAATGTTTTTTCTAGTTTTTCTGGAAAAAATCCCTAAATTCAAATTTGACTGTTCGGCATTAACGTTCTCAAGGTTAGCTATGAGTGGTACTGCAGCGATAAGTGCACAGAAAAAAAAACAACACATTATTTGTTTGACGTACCTACTGAAGTGTACAAGCTGGTGACGATACTCTTCATGGAACATGAAATAGCAAAGGAATTTGAATTAATTCCTTGAACAACAAAATATACGCCATTTCCGGCAGGTTATTAGATTACACTCGGCATTTCGCCAACTTTGTTGTATTTCATCATCAGAACGTTTCAAATACACTTGAGGCTTGAGTGGTGTCAATGGATCGGCTCTTTGATATTTATGCCCTGAGTTGTTTGTCAGGTAATAGCTAAGTTAATTCATTAATTTTTTTTATTAGATCATTGTTGCGTAGGTACTGCCCCACAAAAAAACAAGGGTGTTTCGCCGACCTCCGCTTCTCTCAAATACCGACGATTATGATGATGATATGATGATCGAGAATGCGGTCCCGCTGGCAGTGTATTTGGTTTTATTACAGATACAAACAATACATTCAATGCATTCGAATATTTTCTACCATTTCAGCGAGCAGGCAGCAACGGGCGCCAGAAGAACGTATTTTACCGAAATCTATCACACATTTTTAAATAACCTGTTCAATATATTATTGTTAATTGATTTATTGTAACTGTTATATTTTTATATAATATATAATAATATTTTTTTTGTTCACTAGTACCTATGTGTATCTATTATATATCCACACTGCATGAGCTATTGTAAGTAACCTATTACGAATGATACGAGAACAAATACAAATGATATATACAGATCAACCACTGCACATCTTGATACAGACTCTGCTCTAGTGAGGCGGGCATGTAACACGTAAAATATTGAATTATATAAATTATCCTAGGAATATCTGTTTTCGTTGTTTTTGTTGCCGTTTTCCCCAGCTTACTCTGGGGTGACCTACCTTCCTTCCGGAGCTGCAAACAAAAATGTTTCCTATATACAGAGATAGGATCTCCTTGTATCGATAATTCTCACTCTGTCCAAGAATGTTGGTTCGCCGATCTCCCCTTATTTCAACTAGCGATGAAGATGAGGTCAGAAGAAAAGAAATACGGAAAGATGTTCACTTTAGGCACACAGCGGTGAGAAAATGAGTTCTCGATCGCAGTTGACCTCCTTTTATTTTGTTTTGGACAATTACATTATTATTCATTAATATTTAGTCATGCATGACTTTAATAATAATAATATTAATACGTTTATTCCAGCGTGATCGGGTTTTTTTTTTCTATAAAGATAATATAAAATAGAATACATTTAAATTACAAAATAATATTTATGTTATGAAAAGAAAAACAAAAAAAGATTAAGACAGTGAGGGCGGACCCGCCGCTTACCCAGGACCGATGCAATATGCTCAAGGCTCCTATCTCGGTCCTACTCATTCGCCGCCTAGTTGCCATTTTTTAATGTTACTAAGCGGCTGTTCGATAGCGCCCCGCATATTGACGGGGCGATACCCTATCTATATACGAGTATAAACAAAATAAGTACAGCATTTCAGTCACGGCTATTATTGTATCTTTAGCTATTCTATAGTCGTTGCCATTCTCTGGTCAGGGAGCCAGATTTCCATGAGAGCGCCGCTTGTACTGGAGAGTTGGTGCTGAGCTCCAGCCGCACCAGCAACTCAGAAGTGGAACGAATCCATGTACACGACCTTCGGCAAACATTGTAGATGCGCCACAATAACGCGCCAACCCGAACAGTATTCTTGTATGAATTGTGCTACTGAATTCAGAGACGGTTGTGCGTCACCTGCTTGTATTTCGACCAGAGCTGGCAGATATACATGCTGTTGAAGACTGATTTAAACAGGATCCTCTTCACCTCTTTACTGCATCGGTAGAAGCTCCGTGACAGCATATTCGCACGAATATTTTACTGTTTCCTCTATCGTTCTATGTCATCATAGTCTTATCCATCTTCATTGAATATATGGTCAAGGTATTTGACCTTATTTTGAACGCTCAGTTTCGTCCCGTCCAGCTGGCCCTTTTCCATATTTGAACGCCATTATGACCAATTTGCTGGCATTGTATAAAATGTGTTCACTGACGTATGTTTTGCATATTTTTAAAAGCTTTCTTATCGCTTTTATAGATGGCGCCAGTATAACCATATCATCGACATAACTAATATGGTTTAATATCGTGATATTTTCCCAACGTTAAACGCACGAGGTATCGGTTAGGCGCGTCTCGTAAACGAAAATGATTTTTTATCATTCTCACCATTTCAACGAGGTGCTTAGGTGCCAGTTAGGCGCTCCTTGTAGACAATGTTAATCTTGTCTCGAGCGGCATCTCACGCTCGGTCGCCTGTTCTATGTATGGTTTTTTTACATTACATTAGCAATTATACAATTGACGGTCAGTTGCTTATCTCGCGAGGATGCTGTTTCCAGCGATTACACCGTTCGCTAATCTTAAACCATAATAACAATTTTGCCCTATCAAATCACCATTGATAACGCATCCTTAGAGTACGACCAATGTAAGTTTGCGCATGCATACAGTAGGTAAACGAAAAAGCGATCTTCTTAATTTAATTGACTTTTAAATTTGGGCATTATTGAAAGATACAGAAATAAAAAGTCAGCTTCATTTGATAATCAATTTATTTAATAAATATATAAGAATATAACAGTACACAAATATTTTTAACTCTTTATTATAATACTGGCTTCTTATAAAATTCAACAGAGGTCACAATTTATAAATAATGTAAATTATATTTGTTACATTTAACCGCAACAATATCACAATAAAAAAATTTATGAAAATTAAGTCATTTACAATTAACTACAACTATATTATAAAAATAACATTAGAAATTAAATTATTAACATTTTAACACAATAAATAAAATATAGTCATTTACATTTAACTGCGAAAATATTACTATTACTATTACTTAAACTTTTTTCAAGTCACTAACCCCATTGGCAGCTTCATTGGACATGAACTTATATACTTGTCCTCGTCCCAAAGAAAATGATAAAGACATTATGTAAATATTAAAAATTCTCGATTAGGTTTAGTGTACCTGCACTAAAAAGCAATCGGAAACGTACAGAGCACGCAAAGTCCTTGAAGGACAAGGCGTGACTAATAAATATGAGAGTTGATTGGTGACACACTGGATTAGGTCACACACCTTCTCCAAATGCGTTTCTGCGCAGATTTTTAAAAGCGCAAACTTAGACTGGTCGTAACTCTACAATCGTCACAATTGTTAATTGTTAAATTAATTTGCCATCATTTCGGCACCCGGCTCGCTTCACATCTTCTGTTCAGCACAATATTAATTGTATTACTCCCCTAGGATAGCAGAAAACTATTTTATTTATCTGTCGTGAATGCGAGGCGAGGTGCACCTGCCCCGGGCCTGCACAGGGCATACGGTTGTACATTACTGTTGTCGGGTCATGATAGGTACGTACCCACCTGACTAAGCATTGATTGACACCTATGGATAGATATGAACACACCCTGAATTATGGCCGTGGAGAACAGATAACCATATGCCTCTAAGGTCATGTCGACCGGTAATGAAAAACAGTCTTTCTTTAGACCAGTTTTACTCAAAATTTGGAAAGGCTTTGTGACGTTAGCCAAGATGCAAAACAACGTACCATGTTTATCAAAAAATGTTTGATGTTTGCGTACTTTAACGCGGTTAAAGCTTCACGCGAAAATGAAAAAAAAGATGGCCGCATGGAAGCTTCCAGAAGATTCCGCTATTGCAGCACTGTTCCGAATTGTGGCTAATCAGGCATATTCTCAAAATTGCAATATTGAAATGAAGGTGATTGTTACACCAACCCTCAAAAATAGACAGTATGTAAATTAACGTCCGTGTTATATTTGAATGAGAGAGAGGGAGAGAGAGTGAGGGAGATAAACGTACCATAATCTGTCAAAACATAAAAATGGCAACAGGATTGTTGATTGGACAGTTTGCGTGATTTGTGCAACCCGATGGAAATTCCAAATGGGCAATTTTTACAACTATACCGCCTTGATAAGATACAACTATACCGCACAAATCACGCAAACGACGCCTTTCCATTCTCGAGTTTCGACTAAAAATATAAGTTTTTGGTTAAAATAAGTACTAATACAGTATTCAAAGTTCACAGAAAAAGGTTTGTTCATAAATTACCTATTGATTTCCTCATCCGCAGCGTCGTAGTGAAGAATCGCGGCCAATCCTGTTGCCATTTTTATGTTTTGACAGATTATGGTACGTTTATCTCCCTCACTCTCTCTCATTCAAATATAACACGGACGTTAATTTACATACTGTCTATTTTTGAGGGTTGGTGCAACAATCACCTTCATTTCAATGTTGCAATTTTGAGAATAGGCCTGACTATATTGCGTAATATTTTGGTTTATGTCATATAATGAAAGGGACGTGGAGTGGAAGTGTAATCAAAAATATAAATAAATTCACTAACATACACACTTACGAGAATGTGAAATATCAGATAAAACGTTAAATGTTTCCATGTTCAAAAATCGTTTTCACGGGTATTTTTCCTTAAAACCTCAGAAATGGTGGTTACATAGCATCAGTATTCAATTCATGCCTTAACTCCTCGGTTAAACTTGAACGAAAGGATGACGAAAATGATTGATTTTTCGTACTTAACACCACATTTCCAAAAAAAAAAAAAATTACTGAAAATTCAAGATGTATTCAATTAAAACGACATCGATATGTGTAGCGCCTAATTCCATAACCCCCTAAAAAGACTTGTGTACAAAATGTAATAAAAATGAATTGATAATTCTGGCGTCTGCTATCAGTTTACTCAAAGGTATTTGAGGTTCCGTAAAAATAAGGTAGGTGGCTCTTTCAAATAATGGAACGATTAAATGTATTATAATATCAAAAAGGTAACATATAGGTTCGAAAATTTGTCGCTAAAAATATCGTCGCTGTGGCATAGTTGGATAATGCCCTTCCTTCCCCAGTTTGGAAAGAGATCCAGGTTCGAATCCCGGTGGCGCAACAATAATATTTTTCGATAAAATTGATTTTATATGCATATCTTTCTAAATAATATATTTAATTCATATTTACAAAATGTGTTTTTACATCGCAATTTTTTAAGAGACAATTCTGTAATGTAATTTTTTTCTGTAGATATTATTCTGGCAGCCATACTGATCATCAACATGCGTTGTGATTAGTCGATTTAATAGCAACTTATACTATGTGTGCTTTGGGGTATTTTGGAACTAATCCTGATTTTTATCATGCAATATTAATGGATTTAAGTGGCTTTGGCGAGAAACAATGTGTTCTGCATGTAGCTTACAATAAAATCTACAAAACTGCATTTTAACTCAAATTATCCGAAATTAGTTTTAGGGTGTGTTGAAATTGGGCGCTACATGTGTTTTGGAGGGTGCGAACTTTTAACCCTTACTTACTTTACCATCACGCCGTTTCCCCGCGAGGGTAGGCAGAGAGGATAGAGCGCCACACTCTTCTGTCCTGACACACGATTCTCGCCTCATCCACATACATACATTTTCTCATACAAGCTCGCCGATGGTTGAGGCTTCTAACAGAACCATCCTCCATTATCTGGTCGTGCCGAGTCTTCCGCGGACGTCCTCTATTTCTGGTGCCATCAACACTTGCGTCATATATCTTTCTTACCATTCATCCGTTCCATATGATCCTTTCTTAATCTTACTCTATATACTAGCATCAGCTGTACATTCTTTAGATACTTTTAACCCAATTTTTGTAATATTTTATTATTACTTATTCACATTATACTGTCCACAATTATTAAAAATTTGAGAAACTTCGATTTAGTTATCTGGTTTTGTCAATCAATTAGTGATATCTAAAAATTGCGAAATGTTTTTCCGGGTGTTGGATTTATGTGTTTCATATCGCCTTGAGGTTGATAACAACACCCGCAGATCAGAGTCATATATCAATCAGCCTACATAACATTAAGTTAGTCTGTGATTTATTGTTCAAAAACGTACAGGTACATATCGTTAGGATGTTTTGAAAATAATATCCTCCAAATTCAACTAATATTGATATTAAATAAGTCATTTGACAACGAATTGCAATGACTAGCCATAAAACTAGGGTGGATTTGAATCCAAAAATTCTTTAATGGCATTTCTAATCTAATTTGACAAAAGGTGAAAGTTGTCGTAAAGCAAGATGGGTCCTCGTTGGTTAATCAATGCTGGTTATCTGTGGCATGTAGTTATTTCAATAATATTTTCTACAGCTGCAGGATGTCCTCATCTTTACTTTCAAATATGCATCCTTAAACTGTTGGAACCAATGTCGTAATGTCATTAATGCAAAAAATATTCACATTTCAGAAAGATTAAAATATAATACAAATCAAATGCCTGACTCATTAATAAATATAGCAGATTCTTAAGGCTTCTTCAAATGCGAGTTTTACTTTTTTACTTAGATACGACATTTACACAAATGTAAAACTAATAAACTGAATGTTATTTGCCATAATTAAGAAAATACAAGTATTATATTGAAGACGGCGATAATTAGATTTATTTTCAACGTGCCACAAAATTGTCTTATTATAGAAAGTTCTTGCATATACGAAATATATGTTCTTACAATCTTGAGACAAATCTGTATTGAACCAAATTATTATTAATTATTAATAGATATTATTAATTAATCGGCGATTTGAAATAAAAAAACACACATTGATTGGATCGACATAAATATTATTTAGTGAGAAATTATTGTATTTTTGATATAAAACTTGATTTTAAATAGTAACTGAAGCCTCAAACCATGCAAATATAATATATAATAAAATTGATCATATGTACTGCAAATTGAATAATTTATTTTGCTAGCTTGCTTTACAAGAACTTTCTATATTAAGTCAATTGTGTGGTTTTGTGGCAAGTGGAAAATAAATTTATCGGTCGTGGGTTTTCTTTTAATGCTTGTATTTTCTTAATTATGGCAAATAACATCCAGTTTATTAGTTTTACATTAGTGTAAAAGTCTTACCTAATTAATAGTAATAAAAAAAGTCAAATCTAGTGTATAACTTCTGATATAAATGAATAATAAAAACCCACATTTTCGTAAAAAAAAAAACGTAAATATTAATTGTTTTTGAATATGCGCCCTAACTGTCAAATAAAAAAAAATGAACAAATATTTGATAACAAGGAACGTTCGAAATGATAAAACACTAAATTTGGTCAGTATTTTCTGAAAGACCTAATACATGCATATCTACATTAAAAATAATGACTTTAAAAATAAAGTTTGTATACAATGTAGTTGGTATTCAATTTCCCATCTTTTAACAATTAACAGATGTTGTATTCTTTACTTATTCATTTTCTTTTAACATCCAAATTAACACACTGTAAGTGGCTGACGTCACACAGGGCCAATTTGGTGTCGCTACGAAAGCTGTCACTGACAATTAATATATGTAAATATAGAGTTTTGATAATTTTAATACGAAAATAGAACGTGCAATATTTGATCAAAAGCAGCTAAATAATAAAGTGTAAATTTTTCCAAACGATTACATAACGTTAAGGAGAACACATTCTCATTGTGAAGTTGTAATTATTCAGAACGTAGATCTGTGACATTTTAAATACAAATCAATTTAATCGAAAAATATGCTCTCTTTAATTAATATATAAGTTGTATCAATGTGTTCAAAATTTAATAAAAATGTATTGTTAATTCTGACGTCTCCTATCGGATTACTCAAAGGTAATTGAGATTCCGTAAAAATAAAGTAGACGTCTTTCAAATAATGGAACGATAGATGTGTCAATTTGAAAAGTGTAACATGTAGGTTCGAAAATATGTCGTCAGTGTAACTGTGTGCTGTAGCATAATCGGTTAATGCACCAAGAGATCCAGGTTCGAATCCCGGTAGCAACAATAATATTTTTCGATAAAATTGATTTTAAATGTACATCTTTCTAATTAATATGTTGAAATATGTGAGCATATGATTCACGTTTTTCGTTCTTAATATTCCAGACGTGAAAATTTAATATATGTACCAGGTAATATATAACTCCTCCTACATTATAACATAAGGTATTATATTATACATTTTCAAAAAAATTTGACACTTTTCTTCGATGAAATTAAGGTAGGTAGGTACTCAGGGTGTTAAGATTAATTATATATTTGCTTGGAGGTATGAACCTACATCATATTCTACAATCTGATTTCAATATATTAACACTGGAGCAAGCGCGCTGCATTAATATTGAAACGGTATTACGAAACGGACCTCTCAAGCCGTCGGAGCCGCCGAGTCCTGCAACAACACCTCGCACTTCGCTAAGTAGCATTAGGTGCACAGCTGGCGCCATCGCGGGGTGAAATTGTAAAGTTTTCTCTTCAAATATTAGTTTCATAAGCTTCACGCCCTTCTTACTCAACTCAAACCTTTTACCTAGGCACTGGTAAACTACCTCCGCTGGCGGATTCGCGGACGGAGAATAATAAATGCAAATACCTATAAAAATGAATTTCTGGACAGAGCGATCTGTGTAAGGAAATAAGACGGCTTTGATTTGAGACGTCATACGAATAAATATTATCCTGCAATATTCAACACGGTATTACAACATTTTTTTAAATATCTTTTCGCTCAACAGTTCCAGCTAATATTATTCGATACTAGTCGTGGTGGTAGATCCTGCGATGAGGATTGAGAACCTAGCAGAGAAAAGACTGCAAATTGTTGGGGTGTATCGCCTGCATAGTTATCGATGTATCCATTCGGGTACCGGCCAGGTCAACCAGAACCTAATCTTACATTTAACCTTCCACATTGCAACACCGATTTCAATTCACACCTAAACGAACTAGACATTTTCAATACTCCATTTACCTTAATTAAATCTAAATTTTTAATATACTTTAATGGCATTCATTTTATTTTTATCACACAGATTTTATTCCCTATCCCATTTTCTTTTTCCTTTCTCCTCACCCTCCCGTTCCTCTGGAATTTTTTCCTTTTTATAACTTTTATCTCTCTATCTATATTTTTATTTTCAACTTCTTCTCTCACATTTTTCTGCATTATAGTCCATTTTAAATTTTAAATTGTACTCACTGTATAAAGTATATTTTATATCTTCTGAGAAAACATGTAATTGGTTTAATTACTGTTTAGCTTTTATTATGATTTTTGTATGTACTGATAAACGGTATGTTTTCAGAATAAAATAAAACACCGCCGACGACATTTCGGTGCGTGAAAACAGAACTCCTGCAGGCCGGCTCCTGAGCGCCACACTTCTCACCGCCGTCTTCCAGATATCATTTTTCAGTATACGGCTATTGCATATCTCTAAACTGTTACTGTGTTTAACAATCAACTTCTTAACCCGCTTTGGCTATGCATACCTATTCAATACACTCCGCGCCCACACAGACATTTAACATTAACCTTTACCATACCATGATGTAAAATACCCGAACGCAGCCATGCTGTCAACCGGTGTTACCGTAAATAACAGAAAAAATGTTTTTATTAGCTTAAATGGCACGAATTTACTCTAAATATTGAGCATTCAATTTTGAAAAAATAATTAATAACATAATTAGAGCATTCATTAAGTCCTATACAATGTGTCCCTCCTTCTTATCTCTCTTCATTTAATTAGTGAGAAAGATACAATTATATTTGTATGTTTGTTGTTCTTTTCACTGTGAAAATAGTGTGTGTTCTCTGTCATTCAAATCACAAATTGTATATTTACCAACGTATTCATTTTACAACGGATTGAATGGAAAAAATAATTGTTTTTGTACGATTCCCTTTTCATAATTGTTTTTTTACTAATCATTCCTAAGCGATAATATTTTCTTTAAGATTATCTAAAATATGAATT
The DNA here is from genome assembly GCA_031772225.1 of Eubasilissa splendida. Classification (NCBI taxonomy): domain Eukaryota; kingdom Metazoa; phylum Arthropoda; class Insecta; order Trichoptera; family Phryganeidae; genus Eubasilissa; species Eubasilissa splendida. The sequence goes on along the minus strand of CM062853.1, from coordinate 30,400,155 downwards.
TTATGTTGCATGTATTTACCGAAATATTAATGGTTATGACGGTAGACCTGTGTCACTGCATGGTTTGAGAAGGGTTAATTCACAAAACACTCGCCATTCCGCTTATTAAATGCACCTTTGCTTCTTAATTAACATCGCGTTTAATCCTGTCGTACTTCAAATCGCTTTTTAAATTGTAACTTTTCTAAATAAACCGTGTTATTCAAGTATAAGTATCTTTTACTCATTCATTATATTGTCCGATTTCTGCATTTCTCTATGTTTGATTTGATATTTCAACGTTTGAACATCACGCCTCACATTGGTGACCTACTGATACTTTCCCATCAGACACATATCCTCCATATAAAAGAAATACGGCAAAATGCTAATGTACGTATAGAACTCAAACAGTCAAACTGATACCATCAGAACCAAGAACCAAATGGACATTGAGAACGTCAGAAATGAGAAATCTTCGCTCCATATTAGGAAGATACATCGGATAGAAATGGAATATGCAACACCTCTATAAGAGAGCAAGTCAGGGTGATTACATTTTCTTCAGGGACCTAGAGTGCAACTGTGCAAAATTTAAACCGGGTGGCATTCAATAGAGTACACCTGGTGGCAAAGAGGAAGGTGTCCGTGTGCACGATGATCTCTTTGAGCTCTAAGAGTTGGTGAAGGTACGTGTGTACTAGATACTTTTAATCTACGGGCAAAACATATTGGTTGATGATTCATAAATCGCTTCATGTGAATTCGAGTCGAATCTCCGAGAGAAATCACACCCGTGAAAGATGTACAGAGACTGTAGGTCGATTTTTTCGTCATGGCACTTCAAGGACGTGTTATGAACCTATACAAGATAATATAGTAGAAGAATCGGCGAGTGCATTAGGGATAGATTTAGGATATGCTGTTATACATACGTACTTTCGTTTAACCAACGTCTTTAAACTAAATAAATCCGTCAGTTATACGACCTTGCCATGTATTTATTTGTAATTTTAAAGTACTATTAATAGTGTTAATACAGTTTAAGTTTTACCGTAAAATAATACCTTTTTACCCACATAAAAAATGTATGGACGCTTTTAAGAACACTTTCTATGACCGAACATGATTCATTTATTGCTTGGAAATCCTTCACGTTATAATAACTAAAGGAAATAATTATTTTTATTAAAGATTAACGTAGGAAATAGTTCTGCCAATTGCTTTTTGTTTTTCCCAAATCAAAAACCAACCCATGCATCAAGTTTAAAGAACAATCATGAAATCAATGCGTTAAAAGCAATAAGATAGTCAAATTCGCGAATTAGTAAAAAAGGAAGTAGACACTTCAATGATTTGCACGCAGTTTTAAGCCTTTCTAATGTTATTCTGTTAAAAAACAGAGTAGATAACGACTCCATACAAAACGGATCATCCGAAAAGAATTTTCAATTCAATTCAATCCAATTATATGACTTGAGTAATTCACTAGCTTAAAGATAAAACAGAGTAATGTGAATAGCTTAATGCGGCGAATGCACAAGGGCGCCATGCGTACAGCGGTGGGTTGTCGTAGTTAGTTATAGTCTTTACTGGTACACAGATGGCGCTAATTGTATAATAATGTTTCACGGTTTCCCAAAATTTTTAGTAACGCACAGTTTTTTTGCTTGTATGCACTGCACGCCCCTGGTAACAGCCCAGTTTCGCAAAAGTTGGTGTCTTTTCATTTACATTAGAAAACCCGGGACTAGCTATCGAAGTTAATTACGTGAACAAAATTGTTTTTTTTATTCTTAATATTATGTATGTATAATATGTGTACATAGATTATATGAAAAAAATTATCAAAATCCTAGTTCCGCAAAAAATTAATACTTAGTTTAAAATTAAAATAATTTTATATAAAAATGCAAAAGGAGAAAACGCAAACATTTTTAAAAAGAATATTTTTCATTTTAGGTGTATCATTTTATTTTTATATTTAGTGAGTATTATAATGTGGGCTTTTTAATCTTCCATCATTTTTCTTTATTCTCAAATTTATAATCCCATAACCTCTGAAATCTTACAATATTATTTGTCAATAACATTTGTATGGTGCCATTTAAAATTGATCGTATCTGTGAATAAAGGCGGAAATCCGATAGTCTGCTGTCTCTCTCTCTCTCTCTCTCTCTACAGAGTGTTTCAAAATAATACTATTGAAATAATTTTATTGATTATTTTTTTAATAATTTATAGCTACATAAACTATTCGCACACAAGCAGAAGTCCATAAAAAATATATTTGTTACATTAAAAATTGATTAGTTACATAATTTTAAATATTTCTAAAGTTAGACATAATTATCAATTTAATATAGGAATGGGTAATACTAATAAACTTTGTATAAACCGCTTTGATTAGTTTAACGTCGATCGGTTTCGATCCATTAAAAAGAACACCTGTTCTTATTTAGTATGTATAACGTCCTATTCATGTCACGTCCGCCACATGAGATTAAATAGCGCGTAGATCGTAAATCGTCCTATATTAGGCACATTGAATATTTTTTAAGTCAGTTTTCTTTGACATATCTACATTTTAACAACCAAAGTTTTTATTCATTGACCCGAGTACGTCCTAAATCTTCTGATATATGTATATCTTACACTCATCTCTACTGTGTAATTAGTAAAATATAAAAAATCATATGAAGATTGACAGAAACCAGTACCTGAAAAACATTACGTCAAATGGAATGACCTTGACAATCAACTCAGATTTATATATCATCGCAGTATAATATAATAGCTCTAATTCAGTATATTTCACGTTCTAGTCTCCAGTCTCTAGAAAAGATACAAAATTTTCTTATTTTACAGAGTACACTTGAGATGTCTTAATAGCAACAACTATTCTAAATTCCCCAATCATCTTTTGGAAACAAACCATTCTTTTGACATTAACAAGGGTTTAGACATTTTTACATACAAATACTAGAGGTTTACAGTTAGATGAATTTGAAATTTTAGAAATAATAAAAAGTGTAAAATACCAAATTAAATATTTTTTGAAAATAGTCACCTTTTTGCAGTAGTTCTTAATTAGTTACCCACCACTTATACTTTACAGTTCTGTTTTTATCTATGCTTGTATTTTTAATTTTAGTATAGGTAAATACATTGTTTCCTGAAGAAGATACCATAGGCATCGAAACATGTTGATTTATCAATAAATAGTGGTTTAAATTCTTTTTTTTTATTATTTATTTGGGGGTTAGGTCGGTGGTTAAATGAAAGAGTGACGATGGCGTGTTGATGTTTATTGTGACAGTATGATAAAACAAAGAATACAGAATTACGGATAGAATGAAGAGATGTAGAAGGTGAGCGTGAACTATGAAAGTGAAGCGAGTCAGCGGTCTCGCTCGGCGCGCGTGGGGCCGGCAAGACCGCCGTTGCGGAGCGATGAAACAGAAGAGAGATCGTCAGTGAGGGATCGGACCAGACCTGTAACGGCAGCTGGCATGCCGGCTGAGACGGCGGTGAATTTGAAATCCTGTCCCCTATAGCTATATAAAATGTTGCCACAAAATAATTTTCCTAATATTGAAGAATAAATTTTTAATTATTCATCTATGCATGACGTCCGGTTCACCGTGTAGTCAAGAACATTCTTCTAAAGTTCCTCAAACTGCAGCTTTCAGTTCATCTCCCATTCAGATCCCGTCTGAAAATATTTTGCTAATGTTGCCATAATCCGATCCCTCGAAGGGATTACTCCACCCCTCCGCCGGGGGCTGCAATAATAAGACAAGGGTGTAAGGGTGAGGAATTACCTTCCCGAGTTATAATCCCCAGATTATTACTACCCAAGTACTACTTATAAAACATTAGAATAAATAATATCATTAAAAAAATATATATTAAAATGTCACATGCAAGAATTTATTCAATTTTAAAAATTGAAGTTACATCCTCGTATGACGCAATCAAGAAAGCTAGATTAGATCATAGATACAAAAAGTAAGGGGTAGTAAGTCATCATAGTTATTATCATTATTTTCGTCCTCGGGCATGGTCCAATGCCTAGGGTGGTTCTAGACGACTGAAGCTCTCCATTATTTTACAGCCTTGTCCATCTCCAGTACACTAACCATAAAAGTTCCCTTTATAGTGAGGTCATAAAGACATCAGAGTTTAGTGTCAACACTGTACTGAACTACCCAAGTATACTCTACAATACTTGATTAAACATATCGACTCTGAAGAAGTGATGAATGTGTGCATGGAAGCGACGAAAGACAAGCCTGCGCACTCTACGATATCGTGTTCGATACGTGCCTTTGTATAGCAGTGAAACGTTAAATGTATCTGCGGCAGTTGTCGAGTACGTCCACAAGAAAACGAGGGTGGTTCGAAATGTGTTATTTCTAGGCACACAGCGGCGACAGAATCGAAAAAGCGTTCCCGCTCACAGTGTACTTGTTTTATTTCAGATACAAACAATACATTCAATGCATTTTAATATTTCCCACCATTTCAGCGAGCAGGCAGCAACGGGTGCCAGATAACATATTTTATCAAAAAAATGACAATCATTGTATCTATTACACTTTTTTCTAGCGCGCCACCGTTGATTATATTATTTAATTACTGCCGCATCAATTTAATGGCGTCACTTCGGCGACCTTTCAATCCTGTGAGATATAGCAGTTATGCGGTGTAGCAGAAGAATGCTCAGCATATCATGGCCAGATTATATTAGCAATAATACAGTGCTAAAAAAAAACCTCCACAAACAATGAGATAAAATGTATATTATTAAGTGCCGTAAAATGGAATACATAAATTAAAATTAGGAGAACACATTCTTATTGTGAAGTTGTAATTATTCGGAACAGACGGTCTGTGATATTTTAAATATGAATTAAATATATTAATTAGAAAGATATACATATAAAATATTTTTATTTTTTATCTTTGTTTAATTAACCACTAAAATGAGTTTAAATACATCTACCGGTTTCGAAAAATACCATTTTCTTCTTCAGGATGTCATAACTAACTAAAACATACATTGTTTCTTTGACAGAATCTATTTTTAAAAATCTATTTTTAAAAGAAATTTTTTTTTTTTTTACCGGTAGATGTATTTAAACTCATTTTAGTGGTTAATTAAACAAAGATAAAAAATAAAAATATGAATCTTAACCACAAAGATAACATTGCTTATTTTAAAAGTACATATAAAATCAATTTTATCGAAAAATATTGTTGTTGCGCCACCGGGATTCGAACCTGGATCTCTTTCCTAACCGGGAAAGGTGCATTATCCAACTATGCTACAGCGACAATATTTTTAGCGACAATTTTCAAACCCATTTGTTACCAATTATCTAACTCATATTTAAAATATCACAGAGCTATGTTCTGAATAATTACAACTTCACAATAAGAATGTGTTCTCCTAATAATAAAGTTGTATCAATGTCTGCTATCAGTTTACTCAAAGGTATTTGAGATTCTGTAAAAATAAGGTAGATGGCTCTTTCAAATTATGGAACAATTAAATGTATTAATATCAAAAAGGGTAACAAATGGGTTCGTAAATTGTCGCTAAAAATATTGTCGCTGTAGCACAGTTATCACAGAAAGAGATCCAGGTTCAAATCCCGGTGGCGCAACAACAATATTTTTCGATAAAATTGATTTTATATGTGTATCTTTCTAATTAATATATTTAATTCATATTCATAAATTAACAGTTGAGGTTTGATAACGATGGCCCATAACCCATTACAATTTCCCGGTTCAGTTCAACGAATCAACCAAATCTCGCATAAAGATCTTCTTAGTCAATCCAAGATCGAACCCATCAACGAAGGAGCAAATTTTTAACGGCATTATGTCCGTGTTTTGTAAATACAAGGGACCAGCTCAGAAGAATTAAAGGGATTATCGGCTGACGTGAAAACAGATCATAGATAAGGTGGGTAGGCAGCCGATACCTGCCCTGAGCCTTGCCGCAGTGTCACTTGGCGATCATAGACAACCCCATTGTTTGGAGACAAAATGAAATATTTATTTAACGGTTGACAATGTCCCCTTGTCGAAATTGGCATTATTCCTAATGTAAGAATGACAATGCGACTTCCTCCAGATACTCAAATTCGTCAAAATATATGTATCGCTAATCTCAGATTTTCAGCGAAATGTTGTGCGTTCCCAGAAGGACCCGAAAGAGGGATGAAATGGTAAATAATAATGATAATTTAGGAGAACACATTCTTATTGTGAAGTTGTAATTATTCAGAACATCGGTCTGTGATATTTTAAATATGAATTAAATATATTAATTATAAAGATATACATATAAAATCAATTTTATCGAAAAATATTGTTGCGCCATCGGGATTCGAACCTGGATCTCTTTCCTAACCGGGGAAGGTGCTTTATCCAACTAAGCTACAACGACACTATTTTTAGCGACAATTTTCGACCCTATATGTTACCTTTTTGATATTAATACATTTGACAGAGCCATCTACCTTATTTTTACAGAATCTCAAATACCTTTGAGTAAACTGAATAATTACAACTTCACAATAAGAATGTGTTCTCCTAAATAATAAAGTTGTATCAATGTGTCCAAAATTTAATAAAAATGAATTGATAATTCTGGCGTCTGCTATCAGTTTACTCAAAGGTATTTGAGATTCTGTAGAAATAAGGTAGATGGCAGATGGCTCTGTCAAATGATGGAACGATTAAATGTATTAATATCAAAAAGGTAACATATAGGGTCGAAAATTGTCGCTAAAAATAGTGTCGCTGTAGCTTAGTTGGATAAAGCACCTTCCCCGGTTAGGAAAGAGATCCAGGTTCGAATCCCGATGGCGCAACAACAATATTTTTCGATAAAATTGATTTTATATGTATATCTTTATAATTAATATATTTAATAGTAATGATAATTGTTTATTTTTTTGGACTTTGGTCTCATGTCAAATAGGGTACCGGGTCGGCTGGACCCCTTGCCTCTTCATCATAATGTTTGCCATAATGGCCTGATAAAATTCATTTTTAGCGTTGTTATTATTGTTAATGGTGTAGTGATTTATAGCCTCAAGGCGAGGACTGTCTTGGGACGTTTGATTCTAGACGGGACGTTTATATCGTAGTTTGAAAGTGTATTAAGAGCTTTCGGTGTTTGGGGAGTTTCACATAGAAACGCTTGGAGGTTTGTTTAATGTACTCCATGACGTGTAGCCGTGTGACTCTAATCCACTTTGGGGCTTTCAGAGCTAGTGTCTGATGACCTTATTTTGGAAGGTCTGTAGTTTTTTCACGTGTGTCTTGACCGCGTGGCCCCAGATGGGGGCTGCGCACAGGAGTTGAGGCCTAAGGATGGCCTTGTATAGGAGGAGCTTGCTGTCTGAGGCAAGTTTGCTTTTCTTGCCTAGTAATGGACACATTGCGCAGAGTGCACGAGCAGCAGCGCTCAGTTTGTTTTGGATATGTTTGCTCCACGTGAGTTTGGAATCCAGCGTAGCACTAAGGTATTTGATGTCGCTGGTCCAGGGAATGGCGGCACTCTTGGATGGGTTTATTTCGAATAATAATTGTTTTGACAACATTTGTATTTTATTCTTTCATACTCGATGTGCCCTTCGCAAACCTAATATCCCGTGTTCATGGAACGAAACAAGAGTGGATTTGTACCGTGTGTTGATGATTTTGATCTTGAGATAAATCCTGAGGTCTCTGCTTTAAACTCTGCGAAACTCAAACCCGTGTACGTGATGTTTGATTGTACAGTGAGAGGACTCCTAAAACTTTTCATTCTTAAAATTTGATAAACTACGAATTACTAAATTACGAATATTTACTACATTTTACCGACACTTGTGTTCACTGTCATGGGTTGATTCAGGTTGACTCGACGAACTAACGGAAAGTCAACGGTCAACAGTATGCCCAAAGAATACAAGAATTAACCTTTACCATACCGTGATATAAAATACCCGAACGCAGCCATGCAGTCAACTCGTGTTACCGTAAATAACAGTTAGAAAAAATGTTTTTATTAGCTTAAATGGCTTTAATGGCAATGAAAAAAATGCTTAATAACAAAATTTAGAGCATTCCTTAAGTTCTATACAATCTCTCTTAATTTAATTAGTGAGAAAGAGACAAATATTTTTGTATGTTTGTTGTTCTTTTCACTGTGAAAATAGTGTGTGATCTCTGTCTTTCATATGACAAATGGTATTTTTACCAACGTTTTAATTTTACAACGGATTGAATGGAATAAATAATTGTTTATGTACGATTTCTTTTTCATAATTGGTTTTTCACTAGTCATTCCTAAGCGCTAATATTTTCTTTAGGATTATCTAAAATATGAATTTTATGTTGCATGCATTTACTGAAATATTACCGGTTTAATTATGATGGTAGACCTGTGTTACTGCATGGTTTGGGAAGGGTTAAACAAATATCAGATATATATCAGTGATGGTGTAGTGGTACACGTAAAACTTTAAAAAATTTGATAAATGTGGACATAGAGGGGTGAGAATTGGTGAACGTCATATTTATATAAAGTGATCACTCAAGCCAGCCGAAGACGTGTCATAAGCGCTGTAATTACCCCATACTTTCATAAATTTCTCATTAAATATAATAAAAAATAGCTTTATATATATGAATATAACAATTTATTTAATTTATTAATTTTAAAATATTATTCTTGTTCAACATAATTATTACCTAAAACCGTGCAAACATTAACCTTAAAATTCGAAAAATGTCTCTCTTCCCTTTTTGTCTTGTTATATTACAAATTATCTACAGGGTGGCCCAAAAAAAGTGAGAACATATAGTTATTTCAAAATATTACATATATGCACAAAATATACATATTGCATAATCTAGTATCTAGTGGGTTTAAATCTGGGCTGTTCGGTGGCCACGTGCCTGGCTCGATGAAATTAACACTCTCACGACGAAGAAAGATGATTGTATTTCTGGCTGTGTGAGATGGAGCTACGTTCTGTTGTAACGTCCAGTTGCGGCGACCACATGTCGCTTGAATGACACGCATCGAACCTTGTCTGCGAGCATGTTCACAATCATATTCGCCGTTTACTCGGGCGTCTGGTGCAACGGACACAACGCTAGTCTTCCCTGTTACTGATGTAATCATATCACATTCTACGAAATGTTCTCACATTTTTTAAGCCACCCTGTATGTTACCATTAAAATATCATCAATGTTGAAACGACATTGTTACAATTGTATAGCTGTTGATTAAATTGATAGATTGATAATGCCCTCACAAGGCGAAACGCATCTCATGTCAATTAAACGAGTAGAATAAAAAATGTGTTTTATTTTAAATGAAATGTGATGTGTAAATGTAAAGCGTGTTAGTGTTGGTGTATCCAGATATAAAGAGATTTTTTTTTTCTCAATGAAGCGCGAATTAACAGACCGCTCGCGCAGCCTGCGGTGGGCACTAAACTAAGGCCGTAAAAGCCTCGCGCGTGAGGTACCCGCTCACGCAGCTTTCAGCTGTGACAAAACCACACGGTGTCCAATTTTGAAATGAATTTATGGCCCGTCATTCCCGTCGTCCCGGCCCGAGTTATTAGCCCCGCATGACCGCGGCGCGCACCCTCCATGGTAGCGACGGATCGCTGTCTGTCGCCCCGACGATGAGCGCGAGCCTCGTAAATCCATCGCCACTTGTCCGCAGAACCGCAGCGCGCCGCAGTTGCCAACGGCGCGACGCTGGCGAGCGACATTGTGCGGGAGGTGAGGTCAAGTTCAGGTGTGCTATTTTCCGCAGACGAGCTTTTGTGGATTTTACGTATGGGGTAAATTGTAATTGCTCGAAAACTATCAGGGAGGGGTATTTCGCCATCGATTTGCCAGTCGCAATGAGTCACTGGCCGGGAGCGCATCGCTCGTTCGCGGTTGAGCAACATTTAAAGTGCGGTGATTCATTAGTTCGTGCGCGTCGCGCTTTTTGTACTCGCTTTAATATTCGACGAGCTGTTGGATTCAAAAGTTCAGATAAGAAGGGGGCAATGGATAACCAAACAAGTTCGATGTGAAGTTATGCGCAATCCGCGTGAATCGATAAGGAAGATTGCAGCCTGTACTGGAATGAAAAAATCAACAGTGCACGTTGTTTTGAAAAAGAAACTACAGTTTCACCCGTACAAACTGCGAATCGTGCAGTTTCTCGACGAAAATGACTATTATTTACGTGAAACCTTGGCGAGAACGATGCTGGAACGTCTTGGAACAGCACGAACGCTTGGGAACATATTGTTTACTGATGAAGCACATTTTCATATCGATGGCTATGTTAATAAACAGAACATGAGATATCGGTTTCCCGACAATTCAAGGGAACGCCATCAAAAATGTTTGCCTTGTCCAAAAACGACAGTGTGGTGTGCAATTTCTGCCCGAAGGATAATTGACCCTTATTTTTTTAACCAGCATGAGACAGTCACTGCTGACGCGTATTGCCGAATGATCGACGAATTTTTGGTACCGCAACTGCAGCTGTTTCTCGGGTTCAAAAATAGAACACAATTTTAGCAAGACAGGACCACTCCACACACAGCTAGAGTTTCAATGCAGAAGCTGAGAGGAATTTTTTCCAATAAATTAATCAGCAAGTACGGAGACATACCCTGGGCACCTCGGTCACCGGACCCTACACCTTGCGACTTTTTTTATGGGGATACTTTAAGTCGAGAGTTTACAGCGACAATCCTCAAACAATGCAGGCTCTACAAGAAAATATCCGCCATGAAGTTGCTGGCGTTGAACCAACGCTTTGCTCTCGCGTGTTAGCAAATTTAAGAGTCCGATTGCACAAGAGTGTCTTGAGAGAAATGAACGGCATTTAGTATAAATTAAATATGAGAATAGCATTGCAGTATTTTATTTATTTAATATTAAACTTGAAAATTCTCCGTTGGACGGCCATGGTTAAAATTGTTGTAACTTTATTGCAACTGTGATTGTGTTCGTTTGTAATGATGATTGGTAACTAATTATTTGTAACTCTTCGAGTTAGTAGACTAGAAAGTAAACCTCCAACGGTTTCTGGACCCGACCTGGACCCGGTCGGGTAATGACCTTAAAACCCGGGAATTACTGCAAAACATCTGCGATCATTTGAATTTGATCAATTCGTTTAAGGCGCTTTTGAATCCTTCAGACGAAGCCTCAAGTTTGGCTACACAACTGATGAGCAGGCTTTTCCAAAGTTCGGTTTCAGAAGTCAATTCTATGGACAGTATAAAAGATTCAGTATTAATCGACGATAAGGAAAAGGTATTAACGATGAATGAAGAGTTGGATCTCATTTTAAAAGATGCTAAAACACTGGAGAACCAGAAAACGCACAATTTTAAATGTTTGAGGTAAGAATTAGCCCTGTTTAAAAGCAATGAAAAGTGTATGTTCAATGTTGAGAGACTCTACGACGCGCTTTGCACAGTGAGACCGACTTGGACTGACAATGGGCGAACATCTCTCAAAGCGCCCTTGAGGTGAAAGTTTTTACGAAAATGGCGCTATACAAATTATCCATTATTGTTATTTATTGTCGACTAATTTTTGCACAAAATTTAGATCAGCATCAGGGGATAAGTCCCACGCTACATTAGTATTCCTAAAATATTATTACAGGGTGACCCAAAAAAAATTAAAACATCTCGTAACACATGAGTTATTTCAAAACATAATACAATTAATTATAATTTTTAATGTAATTTTTTTTCCACAATATTTAGCTAATCAGAAATCATTAAAACACCCATATTGCACTACTGGGTTTAAATCTGGGCTGTTCAGTGGCCACATGCCTGGCTCGACGATGAAATTAACATTCTCACGACGAAGAAAGTTGATTGTATTTCTGACTGTGTGATATGGAGCTCCGTTCTACTGTAATATCCAGTTATGCTGTAATGTCTAGCTATACTCCAGGCGGCAATGTTTTGAAAGTCTTTGATCATTTTCCTATCACCCCGACATTTTTCAATTCGCAAATGTTTGATCAAAATCCGGTCTTCTGCAGTGATTTTTGTCATTGTGGGCAACAATTTGAAAAAACCAAATATAAACAATGGTAAAATTAATAACAAAAGAAATAGTCGAAATAAAATGTAATATAGTTAAATAGGTAAGTACGTAAACTATTTAAGCTATTGTTGATATAGTTAACTAATTTAGATGTAATTATATCACATTTTACGAAATGTTCTCACTTTTTTTGGGCCACTCTGTATATAAGAAATTCTAAAACAAAATAACCTATACATGTTGTAACATTATTTGCAATAAACATAATAAAATCGTTTATTTTTTATTCTTATGTTTATACTATAATGATTTTGGACCCGAACCCGGACTCAAACCCCCCGGGTTTCCAAAATATTGCACCCGGATTCGGCGGGTTTTCAGAAACCCTAGCGATAACCCAGATAACCCAAATATTATTCTTATCCGTTCAACGAACCTTAGCTATGTATTGGCTAGTACTTTATTTACTGCGGTTTGGAAAAGCTCCACAGAAGCCTGGTCAAATTAGAATCAGTTAGATTGTTGGTCTGCTCGACTTTCGCGCTCCATTGAGCTTATCGAGACACAATTCATTGTTCTATTACAGTGGTAATGTCAGAACACGTGCATTAGCTAACTCCGCAGTCCCCAGATTGCATTCTTTGGGGAATGAATATGCGGAGGTAGTCGACATTTTTACAATTTACAGCTTTTACTTTACATGTTATATTTAATTTTAATTATGAAAAAACTTGCTGACACTGTGTAAATTTTTTCTTTGCGTATTGCACTTCTGATGAAATTTTCTGTTATTTTACAATTAATGCCCGAATAGGGCGTGTATAATAATTACAAATAAATTAGTTACTTTTTTTCCTTAAAGGGGTGCTTTAGGGATAAAAGGAAAAACCTTTCACAGTCTCAGTGCCAAGGTTCACTGTGCCAGTACAATATTGTTTTGTCGTGTAGTATGTCTAATTGTTTATGCATACAGATTTTCTGATGTTACACCAATTATAATGATTTTGTGTACCCTTTACTAATACCCTTTAATAATACTTTCTGCACTGTCCGGACAGAGAATGACTTTTTGCTAGCAACCATGCCGTGTTGCATTTCTTAAATTCCGCATGGTTGCCATGTAGAGTTAAAAAATGCCAATCTGGCAACGAATAAATAGGATCCGGCGTCATCAGAATTTAATCGCGAAATCCCGGGATTTAATTCATCAGTAGGTACTTGTAATTGTGATCGCTTATAACACTTGTGAACTAAGCTGCTCGTAGCTAAGCTAAACTAAATTTTATTTGTCCCTGCACCGTGATGGCGATCTTCCTCTGCTTCTTCTACTTCGCTATTTGAACCCATCAAGACATCACATTCAGCAAAGCAATACAGTTGAAGCCAAGACCACAACCGCTCAGCATTGAGAAGAAGACCAAAATTAAATCAAGAATAAGAGATGAAACACAATGTCGATATGTTTCTATTGCTTCGGCCTTTCCTTCTGACGTCTGTCAGGGATACTTAGGACAGAGCAACAAAAAATGAAAGGCTTACAACTGCGTGCAAAACATTGAAGTGTCTACTTTCTCTTTTACTAATTTGCGAATTTCACTATCTTACTGTGCATGGATTGGTTTTAGATCTGGGAAAAACATAAAGCAATTGGCAGAACTATTTCCTACGTTAACCTTTAGTTATTACGTGAAGGATTTTCAAACAATAAATGAATCATGTTCAGTCATATAAAGAGTCCATATATTTTTATATGGGTAAGAATATATTATTTTACGTTAAAACTTAAACATGAAAAATAGTTATATATAAACTATAAGTTTTTGGTTAAAATAACTACTAATGCAGTATTCAAAGTTCACAGAAAAAGGTTTGTTCGTAAATTACCTATTGATTTCCTCATCCGCAGCGTCGTAGTGAAGAATCGCGGCCAATCCTGTTGCCATTTTTATGTTTTGACAGATTATGGTACGTTTATCTCCCTCACTCTCTCTCCCTCTCTCTCATTCAAATATAACACTATTTTTGAGGGTTGGTGTAACAATCACCTTCATTTCAATATTGCAATTTTGAGAATAGGCCTGATTATACACAATTCTTATTACTCCTTGGGGCCACTGACGTTGTTGTTCAACATTTTGTTACATTGTTTTTCGCTCAGTCACCGCTTGAAGGCATTTATGAACAAATACATTCATAATATGAGCGCTCATTAAAGAAGCGGTGCCTGAACTAGTCCCCGGTCGTATCATGGCAGCCTTCACTCCGAACAATCAGCTGTAAAAGTGATATTACGAGACGGCCGCGCACCGTTCAATTTGGGCCGAGAGCAATATCGATTGTGGCCGAGATGTGTATTAGGGGCTGCGCGATAACCCGCCCGATAAATCACCGGCGAGCAATAATCCTAATCGATATTCGCGGGAACTTTCGAGCCAACGCCAACTCCGGGGTCAGCGTCCTCTTTGTAATTACAAATGTTTGCCAACTCTCCCGGCCGTAGGCGCGCAATCAAAAATTTCGCGGCGCTTGTGAGCGAATCAAACTTTTGTCTCGAAACTTATAAAAGAGTGAAAAATGAACAAATTTCATATATATTATAATGATTTGAAGACGATTAATACAATTTATGAGTGTTGGAATCAACGGAGACTTGAATTGAAGGGTGTGTCTCAGACACATCGTGGACAAGCTATTATAGGGTGGCCCAAAAAAAGTGAGAACATCTCGTAGCACATGAGTTATTTCAAAACATAATATACAATTTTAAATATGAATTAAATATATTAATTATAAAGATATACATATAAAATCAATTTTATCGAAAAATATGGTTGTAGCGCCACCGGGATTCGAACCTGGATCTCTTTTCTAACCGGGTGGCGCAACAACAATATTTTTCGATAAAATTGATTTTATATGTATATCTTTATAATTAATATATTTAATTCATATTTAAAATATCACAGACCGTCTGTTCTGAATAATTACAACTTCACAATAAGAATGTGTTCTCCTAAATAATATACAATTAATTATAATTCTTAATGTAATTTTTTTGCACAATATTTAGCTAATCAGAAATCATCAAAACACCCCCCATACTGCATAATCTAGTGGGTTTAAATCTGGGCTGATCGGTGGCCACATGCCTGGCTCGATGAAATTAACATTCTCACGACCGAGAAAGTTGATTGTATTTTTGGCTGTGTGAGATGGAGCTCCGTTCTGCTATAATGTCCAGTTATGCTGTAATGTCTAGCTGTACTCTCCAGACTTTGTTTTGAAAGTCTTTGATCATTTTCCTAGCACCCCAACGTTTTTCAATTCGCAAATTTTTGATCAGAATACGGTCTTCTGCAGTGATTTTTGTCATTCTGGGCAACAATTTGAAAAAAAACTAATATAAAAAATGAGAAAATTAATAATCAAAGATGGCGACTGGAAATTTTCGAAATAAAACGTAATGTAGGTAAATAAACTATTTAAGCCATTGCTGATATAATTAAACAAATTTTGATGTAATTATATCACATTTTACGAAATGTTGCCCTGTACGTATCAGCTCATGACACAACACCATGTCCAGACCCTCCCGTACGCAAAACGTTCATACGCGCTCGTCACACATGTAAAACGTCAAATGTTTTTGTCGTTTGTCAGTTGGGTGATTTTGAATCTCTCCAGCAGCTGTTAAAACTGAATAAATGTTTGTAATTTAACGCCGTGTTTAATGACATATGTCCAGGGATGTCCCATGGGAGTAGGCAAGTAAGGCGGTACCTACGGGCGGCAAATACTAAGGGGCGGCGGAATCTAATAAAAATAATAATTAATGTTTAAGGGTCCGTTTCTCATAATTGCGCGAAACTTAAATAAATAACACACATTTAAACGAATGGCTTAGGGAGAGGTAAATTAAAAATATTAAGGGCGGCATCTTTATCTTTAACTTTATCTAGGGACGTCACAACTTGTCTGAATAAACACATTCTTATTGTGAAGTTGTAATTATTCAGAACATAGAAATGATGGAACGATTAAATGTATTAATGTCAAAAAGGTATAGGTTCGAAAATTTGTCGCTAAAAATATCGTCGCTGTAGCATAATGCACCTTCTCCGGTTTGGAAAGAGATCCAGGTTCGAATCCCGGTGCCGCAACAACAATATTTTTCGATAAAATTAATTTTATACATATATCTTTCTAATTAATATATTTAAAATATCACAGAGCTATGTTCTGAATAATTACAACTTCACAATAAGAATGTGTTCTCCTAGTAATTCAAATGAACCAAGCTCTATGTAGCATGTACATACATAAGTGATTATTTGATCTCCCATTACCATATGTCAGTAAAAACACATATACATATGTATGTATTAATATATTATTTAGGTTTTAATCTAGGATACCGTTTTTAGTAAAGGTACCCACTTACAGCTATACTTTAATCATCTAATCTATGTCTATTTTTTTTTCATTTACCGATAAATAAGTGGTAAACCAGTAATGGGAAGAATTATTTACCGTTTACCGGTAATTGCAATTTGACGGTAAATTTCAACCCCTACTTAACACACACGTTGAGTTTTGTCACTGGTATAATTTCTAGAAGTGTCACAGACCACCAAATATATAGACATGAACTAACGCAAATTTTACGCAATCAAATAGCTTCGCGACTTTTTTTTTAAATATGACTCGATTGGAATGAAAATTTAAATGCTGTCAATATAATATGCATTAATGTAAAAAAAATAAGTCTTGTATACACAAAGATTTAATTTTCGAAGAGTGAATACTTTTACTGTTGCATAAATGTGTCATATACTATCGGATTTATGTTTCCACCAAAAATGTGTGTAGAATGCCTCTCGTCCAGCAACTGATATTCCAAACCCCTCTCCTATATGTACACTATATTTCAAGTCTATTCATTTATTGGTCTGTGAAAAGTGCAGGTAACACCAATCAATTACACCTGATAATGACTGCTCCTCTCGAAAGTATGTATAAAGATAAGTTAATTTAATGAAAAAATGTAAAAATTCGCAAATATTGTTCAATTTGATTTAAAAAATCTCTGCGGTTCCTGTGGATTGTGCCACTAATAACCAATTATGTGAAAATGTAACAAATCTGTTCAGAATGGAGAACAGGCATTTAAAAAAAACATGCCAACACCACTGATACAAATATGAGATACGACAGATCCCCAGACCCTCATTTTAGGTCCGTCACCAGTGGCGGCGGCGGCGGTTGATGAGCTATGAATACATAATAGGTCTTAATGTACAGATATTATTACACATATCCATATACCTATGTACATGTGTACGTTTAAAGACTCTAGACATCGCTCTCTTCAATTTATAGGTTTTACATGGTTAATATATCGCACATCTAGATCAAAATTAAGACAACTCAAAAAAATAAGAATTTTGAGTTACTATTGTATTCGGATACTGTGTCATATACGCAGCTAATGTAGCTCTAGTTCTTGTATAATGTCATTTTAGGATATATTTATGACCTAAAATGTTATTTAATTTCATAACTTTAGTAACAAAAAATGGAGAGAAATGCTTTTATTTTTTTATCTATTGAAAAATGATTTTTGAGTTGTTTTAGTTTTGATCTAGGTGTACTATATTAATTCACTTCATTTTATTTCATTACTCAATACGATAGATATTATTACATGCTCTCATTTCTTCTTCTTTTAAATAGGCAATCCACCCTTCAAGAAAAAAAGTGTCAGCCCACCTCCTCCTTGGCCTGCCTCTGGGTCATTTCCACTTGCTCATGACCATTTAGTGACCATGCATTAATATAACCATAATATCTTCATTCTTAACTCTATCCAGCCATCATTTTATCAATCTAAAATGAGAGTAAGCGGTAAAAAGTTAAATTTTGAACTGTTACTGAAAACTGCTAACTTACAAAAAAAATATATACCAGCTGTATTGATTATTATTAATATTCTCCATAAAAAATAATTAAACTACAACAACGAGATACGCTGTTAGAAGTGTTTTTTTTTAATTATCGCACGTCACTGCAACAAGTAGCCCCTATTATGAATGAGCGGACTTAATCTGCTGCAACAACAATAGCAGCTCCGTGCTAATGGACCGCAGGATTAAAATTCCCCCGACGCCTGACAACACCGAGCGAGCCGTTTTGACAGATGATTCTCCCGCCATTATCGCAATATGTTTTGATTCTTCAGATTTAACGCGCGGGCGGATTCATCAAATCGAGCCGTGGGCTTGGGTTATTTTAATAAAAATGGGCGATCGATTCGAATCGACATCGCGACCTTGGAACAACAAGGTGTCATCTGACATTTTGGTCAAAACTGACGTATTGTAACAAAATCCTGTGTGTGTGATATCAAAAACATGGCAAATTCTCTAGTAGTTTAGGAGATTTAGACAAGAAAATAAAGCTATAGTAGCACTTAAATTATATACATATATATTTTTTAAAACAACAACTGTTGATTTGAATACCTATTGTATAACGTGCCAGAAGTTAAGAATCTGTTTATTTCATAACTTACTCCAAAATTAATATATCGACATTTTTGTAAAAATGTCCACCGAAAAAATCTAAAAATTAAAATTAAATATCTTAGTTTATTTAATAAGTATTATTTATTATGTGCCCGTAATCGAGAATTCTTTGTATGAGAAACGTGCGTGCTATTAAATTTCTCGGACTGAAATAAAATACCAAATTATTTAAATACTAAACATGTAGGACTTTTGTCATTCCCAAAACACATATGATTTTTTCACAAAATAAAGAGTGCTGATATTGGGTAATTAGTATTCTCATAGGTTCATGTAAATATCGCGTGTGAGTGTTATGTTGTGCTATGTTGAGGGAATAATGGGAAGAAACGAAGGAATACAATTTTATGACACTTTTTTGACGTTTACAAATTTCATTCGTTAGAAAACGGTACGTAGGGGTACTAGGGTATGTTTAATTTATTAATTAAAACTTTTAGGCAGGTACCGTAGGTGTAAGTACTGAATTTACAAAGTTCTTTGGCTAACTACCAGGGTGTGAAACGACATATTATAATTATCTAACATGCGAGGTTTTCGAACATGTGAATTTTTTCTAAAGTGTCATAACGCAAATTTGAAGTTTACGAGTAGGTGCTGAATGACATGTGTAGTCTTCAATAAGTATAATTAAGACGTTAACAAACGTGTATAATTTAAATAATTGAACTTATATTATTTTATTGTCGTCCTTTGACGTCACATTATAAGCCGAATCTCATCTGATTGATGTCAATAATGACATGAAGGAAAACACAAATAAGATTAGTTTTATTAAGGAAACCACATTCTTATTGTGATATTGTAATAATTCAGAACATAGGTCTGTGATGTTTTAAATACTAATTTAATGTATTAATTATAAATATATACATATATAATCAATTTTGTCGAAAAATATTGTTTTTGCTATTTAAAACATCACAGACCTATGTTCTGAATAATTACAACTTCACAATAATAATATGTTCTCCTTAATAATATAAGATGTATCAATGTGTCCAAAAATTTAATAAAAATGAAGTGATAATTCTGGCGTCTGCAGTCGGTTTACTCAAAGGTATTTGTGATTCCGTAAAAACAATGTAGATGGCTTTCAAATAATGGAACGACAGATGTATTAATTTGAAAAAGTGTAACATATAGGTTCGAAAATTTGTCATGAAAAATACTGGCGCTATAACACAATTGGTAGTGTACTTCCCCCGGATTGTAAATAGAGATCCAGGTAGCGCAAAAACAATATTTTTCAACAAAATTGATTTTATATGTATATATTTATAATTAATACATTAAATTAGTTTTACATAAAATGATTATTAATTATAGAAAACGTTTTTAAATGTGCTTCTGCCATCTTCATCTCACGAAAGTCTGTTCCCACATTACTTGGTAAGCAAATTATAAAACACACTTAATGTAGGTATATCATTAATGTCAAAACATACCATAAAATACTGTTAATGTACCTGACATAATATAACCTAATATTTTTACATACGGCCCCACAGCAATTATGATTTTTTTTGAGATTCAATGGCGCACTTGACAATCGTACTCACCACACTTAACACTATCAGCACTTACCGCAAATACCGCAGACTTTTCCCGGTACGGCTACCTCATCACTCATGAAGATCCACGGCATGACAGTGCACGCAGGAAGGCGGTGCATTCCTGAAGGAGGCGGTGCATATTTACAGTAAGGCTGTGCACGCGTAAAGGAAATTCTTGGAAAGCTGTGCAAATCTGATCTAAAACCCGAATTTTCAAACGTTTATCTTATGTTGTGTTCGTATGTGTGTTTGTGTATCTATTTAAATAATAGTGGCCATTACTGTTATGATAAAAAAGGCGAAATCTTTAAATGTTGCCAGTTTGCTCATATTGTGTGCCTTCATAAATTGTATAAGTAGGTACATTTAATGTTTTATTTTGTGTTTGTTTATAACTTGCTACGAAGTATGTGATAGTATTGACATTTAAAACATGAATGTGTACAAACTCTTAACCTTTTATTCTAATTTAAGTTATTTGCAGTATTAATGGCGAATAATGAACAAGAATTACAGAGGCTAGTGAGTAGAATGTACGATGTATGCAAGGAAAGCGACCCCATGATGAATGTCAACAAGTCAAAAGTGATGGTATTCGAGAAGGAGGAAAGCAAGACAACGTGCAAAATACTTGTAGGTAATGAATGTTTGGATCAAGTAGATGAGTTTGTGTATTTGGGAAGTATGTTCGATAGAAACGAAAAGGTATCGAAAGGAGGGTGACTGCAGGGAATAAAATGAACGGCGCTTTGAATGGAATTATAGCTAATGCGAACTTGTTAACTGAGGCAAGACTAGCGGTTCACAATGGAGTCCTGGTACCGACACTGATGGAAGTGAAGCCTGGAGCTGGCAGAATAGGAACAAAAGTAGTGGAATGAGATCACTTATATGTGGCAGATCCATTTATGACAGAGTAAAGAATGTGAAGCTGATCTTAGATAGTAAGTAAGATTAAGTAAGGATCACTTAGATGGTTCATTCATATGGAATGGATGAATGAGGAGAGAATGGTAAGAAAGATATATGATGCAAGTGTTGATGGCACAAGAAGTAGAGGACGTCCGCGGAAGACTTGGCACGACCAGATAAACCAGATGGTCCCGTTAGAAGCCTCAATAATCGTGACGCTCTATCCTCTCTGCCTACCCCCCGCGTTAATTTATATCATCACAATAATTAATATACAGGGTGGCCCAAAAAACCCAGTGGTCACCCTGTATATATATATATATATTTATTTGGAGAATTCGTACATACATGGAATAACAATTTTTATTCAGAATTTCTAATTTACCATTCACTCTCCTAAAGGGACTGAATGTGTTGAGCCATTATTCTTCAATCACACTCGCAACACCAGACAATGCGAGAAGTTATCAATTTACAGACTCAAGGATGATTATGTGGAGGGGGAAGAGTGAAAACCCGGGATTCCATAGAGACTTCCCCAAGCCCACCCTCCTCCCGGGATTTCTTACATACAAAATCCTGGAAACTCCATACGCCTTGTATAATCCCAGGAATAAATATCCGTACCCCTCTAATTGCTTATCTATAAGATAAATTAAAGCACTTTTAAAATTATTGTTTACTGATTTCCCTAATAAAGGATATAGTAAAGGGGATGTTTTTTTTAGATGTACAGAACATTAAAATTAAATAAAACACGTAAAAATCGTGATAATAGCCATGGTATTGGCTTTATTGGAAAGATAATTTGATGCCATTAAAGTCCAATTTTCGACCACTTTATAGAGTAGCTGGGGACGCATATCGGCAATAACACGACCAATGTCGGCTTCCAAGTCGTCTAAACTAGCGACTTTACATATCCTCACAGAAAATAATCCAAAGGTGTTAGATCACACGATCTTGGAGGGCAATTCACAGGTCCATTACGCGAAATTATGCCCTCATCGAACGTTTCCTTCAATAAATTGATTGTGGCGCGCGCCGTGCGGCATGTCGCGTCGTTTTGTGGAAATCACGGCTCTTCCACATTAATGACATTCAATTGGGGAACGAAAAAGTCAGTAATCATGGATCTATAGCGCTCTCCATTGACTGTAACGTTCCGGCCGGGTTCATTTTTGAAAAAACAACAGCTTCTTCGGTGCGCAGTGTACGTGGTTATTCGAATTACTCGCTCGGATGGACGATTATGTCGACCGTAAAATGGACGTAGCGCATGGCAAATTTCGCGAACTGTACCACGATTTTCGAAATAAATGTGCATAATTTGCATACGTTGTTCTCACGTAAGTCTATTCATGGTGAAATTGCAAACCAAACTAAGCACAAATCAGCTGTCAGCTGTCAAATTGGCTGTCGCTGGAAAAAGTGTTACCAATTCTAAAAACAAACTTCTAAAAAAACATGCTTTATTTAGGTTAACTTTTTATTTAGTTCCGCCCTATATAATAACATTTATTTAATAAATTTTTAAAAATTATCGGAACATGTTCGGAGCTAAAAAAAGTAAGAGTACAACCTAATTAATTTTAAAAAATAGTATTATTAGTTCCAAAGTTGTTGCTTGAAAGAATCTATTTTATTGGTATGATAAATGCCTAGAATAGAAGTGAACAGGGCTGGATTTATCTTCGAGGGGGCCCTAGACTAATCTCATGTTCATCTGAATGAATAATTTCAAAATTTCAGACTATTGATATGACAGCCCCAGGAGCCTCATCAATTCTGATGCTATAATTAATTTTTCCCTCTAGTAAGTCCAGACCTGGGACTGAGTGATGTGTCGTTGCGGTGGCGAGTTCGTGGGTGCCCAGGTGACAATATGGCGGCAATTTAAAGAGTCGTCTCAACAACATTGTAGGCCTTGCATGTTAGCCATCCATGAGGAGGCCTCTAAAAGTGTGGGGCTTTCGGCATCTGCCCCGTGTGCCCATGCCTTAAGACTGCGCTGAATTTAAGGTCGAATGTATCCACTTCAAGTAGCTAAAAAATAATTTAATACAAATTAAATGTGATTTTGAAAGATATGCAGGTAAATTCAATTATTTTTGCTGCTACCCGGGATACGAACCTGGATCCTTTCCTATCCGGGGGAAAGCGTTAACCGATTACACAACACCAACATAGTAAGTTGACGACAAATTTTCGAACTTATATGCGGTAGTTTTTTCAAATTGATGCATTTATTTTGTATCAAAATACTACAGAACTATGTTCTGAAAAACTGCAACTTCACAATAATAATGTGTCCTGAAGCGATCCCATTGTTAAATTAAGAAAAAAACAATATTCTCAGATCAAATCAGTACCTAACTGTAGATGGTTTAAATATATTATGAAACATAAGATTTTGTTGCCGTTTGTAATTTCTCGTAAAATATATTTATTTCGGATGCATAATAAAAGAGACGTAGCCGTTTTTTTGTAAATAGTCTAACAAAGCTTAAAAATGTCGATGTTTGATATAAATTGCTTCCAGACCTTCTTAGATGTTCAACGCGACATTTTTGTGAACGAACCTTTATACGACCCGCGTGCACATTTTTTTCCCTTTACCGTAATTGTGCACAGTTTTGAGGACAGTTCCTAATATATAGGGTGTTCAGCGGAAAAATTTCAAGATTAAATTGTAATTGCTCGTAAACCATCAGGGTGAGGTAAGTGGGAGGGGTATTGTTCGACGCGTGTAATTTGCGAATTTGCCAGCGGTTTTTAAATTTTTAAAGTGCTGTGATTCATTGGTTCGTGCGCGTCGTGCTTTTTGAGCTCACTTTAATATTCGACGAGTAAGTGATGGGCCGAGCACGCAACTTATCTGGTGTTGGATTCAAAAGTTCAGACTAGAAGGGACAATAGTTGACCAAACTCCTCCGGGACCATCAACGTATGCAGCGATGCCAGAACACGTGGCTCAAGTTCGACGTGAAATGATGCGCAATCCGCGTAAATCGATAAGGAAGATTGCAGCCTGTACTGGAATAAAAAAATCAACAGTGCACGTTGATTTGAAAAATAAACTACAGTTTCACCCATACAAACTGCAAATCGTGCAGTTTCTCAACGAAAATTACTATTATTTACGTGAAACCTTAGCGAGAACGATGCTGAAACGTTTTAGAACAGCACGAACGCTTGGAAGCATAATGTTTACTGGTGAAGCACATTTTCATATCGATATCTATGTTAATAAACAGAACATGAGATATTGATTCCCCGACAATCCAAGGCAACGCCATCAAAAACGTTTGCATTGTACAAAAACGACATAATTCGCTCTTATTTTTTTAACCAGCGAGAGACAATCACTGCTGACGTGTATTGCCGAATGATCGATGAGTTTTTGGTACCGCAACTGTAGCTGTTTCCCGGGTTCAAAAACAAAACGCAATTTCAGCAAGACGGGGCTACTCCACACACTGCTAGAGTTTCAATGGAGAAGCTGAGAGGAATTTTTTCCAATAAATTAATCAGCAAGTACGGAGACATACCCTGGGCACCTCGGTCACCGGACCTTAAGTACATTTTTCAGCTATTGATATATATTAATTATTTTATGGTACACTGCGTATTGTTACATAATACAACTATATGAAGTAACATTGGATTACTGATTGTGTATGATAGTATAAAAGTCCCTATATAAAATCCGCCCCTTTCCCGGAACACCGCGAATAGCTCTGAGATTAAGCGAGCCCCTTGTCAACGTATTGGCAGTCCACCGCTATACGTATGTGTGCAAGATTAGATATCTATTCACAGTTAAACACCGCCTTGCAGCAAATACCGGAGCCCTGCTCTGTGATCACTTAATTGAAGAAGCTCTCTGTCCTGCCACAGAGCGGGAGGGGATTGTTCTGATAACAAGCAGCCATTTAGGCGCATTTAAATACGACCCCTCAAATTAGAGACGCTCCCGTTACAAACGAATTTCGCGTCGTCAAACCAAAAGAACGAACCCGAAAGCAAAAATATTCAGACTTTACCATTCTCTACAAATCACGAAATATATAGTCGTATTAAACAATTAAATGTGAAACTATGGTGGTAAATTGCCTACGGATACGAATAATACGTTAAAATGAACAAATATCTTAAGCTCTTTAATAATTAAGCTTCTTACAAAGTTCACCAGCTATGGTATCCCCGCGTGACAGGTGGGGGTTACTTAAAATTACGCCGCTGAGAAATCAATGAAGTGGCATTTTACAAATATTTTAAGCTCTTTTTTAATACTAGCTTTTTTTAAATTCAACGGGGATAACTAATTTTTCAAATAAAATTAATCAACACAATAAATCAAACACGATTTTTTTGATTCTATATTTAATTTTTCCCAATAATTGGACGATCGTTTCGGCTGTCTATTAAAAATTATCAAACTATCAATTGTGTATTAAGACCCCATTCTTTCTATACGCCGCCGATAGTACCTACCTACGTAATTTAATTTAGAAAGCATGAAAGTAGGTGGCCACGTAGATAGACTACAGCGGTCTGTGTTTTCCATTTTAGTCGGCTTCCTCTGCCTATCCGTTCGCTTCGTCATTTGATCCCCAAATTAGCGCGAAATTACACCGTAACTGTCTCCGTCCCGTAGCCAAATTACACGCCATGCTGCAAATTGTTTTGTAGTCGGTCTCTGTGCTGCTCATTACATTACAGGATAAATTTACTCTTCCATTAGCCGCGCAGTGCTGCCAACTACGCGGGCTCGGCTTTCGGCGGGGGATCGGTTTACGGGTTGGCTGGCGCAAAGCATCATAGCTGTAGTTACTTTTGTTTATGTCTGTTTACGAATGTGCTTTAACTAGTTCATCGTTGGACGACTGTTCAAGCTTTAAATTAATTATCATTTTTCTTTCAATGGTGCTCAGTGGGTGATTTATAGGATTTTCCCTAAAAAACTGAATAAAGAAATAAAATCAGGAGCGACAGAGAAAGCAAAAAGATTTTTTTTAATAATATGGTCAAGAAACACTGGTTTAACTCGAAAAATACTTACAGATCCGATTATACTTGGCAAACGCTGGGTAGGCATTAATGAATTTGTGTACCCTAAGTTTTTATTACTGATTGTTTAACCTAAGACATTGACTCTATATCTTGTTGCTCTTAGTAATTCACTTCGTGTTCCTCAAAACCATTCACCATTACATAGGTACCTAATTGATATGCGCTTTGATGAAAACATCTACTGCGGATAATATTTTTAACATATAATATATTTTTTCTTAGAATTCCCAAGTGTCACGAAGCTACATTAAAGAAAGGTCGTCAAAAGCGGGTCCTTGGGTGGGAGTGTACCATATGTTATGTAATAAAAATCTCCTCATTTTCTCGTTTTCGTCGCATTTAACCCTTTTCCGCTCACTGAAATTGCACTGTTTTATTAAATTACATGATCTTAAAACAAAGTAGTATTTTATTTTATTTTTTTCCAGACATTATTAATCATTATCTATAGTATAATTTTTGTATAAATAGTTTTAGGATTCCCAAATGTACCTATATAACGCCACTTTGAACATATCAAGGAGAGACTCAAATCCGGGCACCAACATTTCTGTCGCCGGGCCTGCAAGTACAATTTTTTTAACAATGAGGTAGAAATATTTCCACAAAACAAAAGAACACCACAAATTCAAATGGTATTTGAAGAAGAAGATTCTAAAATTCTCACTCCCGTTCAACTTTGTAAGTATTAATAATGCGTAACATTTTTGAAAAACTGCTATCTTCACGTCTTGCTTGATTCCTCAGCAATTTAATGGTTAGTATCGCCTACCTGTCACGCAGGAGATCATGATTCTATTCCCCATCAGGGAGATTTTTATTTAATTATTTAACTGAATTTATTAATATTTTTTTCGAACCAGAAAAACATTTTCTATGTAGTGGTGATACGGACACACGTGTCTGAGAAATGCAACGTCTTTTTTAATGAGAAAATGAATATATCGAGTTTCAAATGATACTATTACGAGTAATGAAGCTTCGTCAGGACGTATTTAAAACTAACGTAGTATCATTTTTCCTAGAGCTAACATGGACTAATATTTTTTTTAATTCACTACAGCAAAAAATTGCGTTATAAAATTAAAATAATAATATCTGTAATACCTGCTAATATGTTGGGCTGGGACCGACTGAAAACATACTTTTATTTATTATCATCAAAGTGTGAATATTATAGGAAAAAAGAGACTAATTTTGTTTTTATTATGTAAACAATAAACCGTATAGTAAATGTGACATATCTATGGTTGACGAATCCGTGTGCGTGCGTGCGTAAGGTTGGTACGATGAGCGTGCCAAAGAGTTAAATGGAGTTAAAACACTGTTTTATTCCACTATATTTTATCGTGTTAAACGTTAGAACGTTTTCGGAAACATCTTCCCATTATCAATATTATAATTCAACTAAAATTAAAAACACTTTCAGACAGTAATATATGGTAGGTTTGCTAAGGGATAAAAGTCAGTCTTTTAGTTTTAATTTTAGCAACTTTTTCACTTTTAATGCTGCACAAGATGAGGGTAGCTTCGAAGATGCTCCCGAAACCTTTATATCGTTTAACACAACAAAATATATAGTGGAATAAAACAGTGTTTTAACTCAATTTACAAAATATTTATGGAATTCCACAAAGTTTCACCAAAAACCTTTGAACAGTTAGTTAAATGGAGCCTCTGCTCCGAACCACGATCCAGTGAACATCTCGTATTATATTATATATACGTGTCTAGAATAAATACTATTGTTACCACAATATGGTACTATTCAGACGATACTACCCAGCACTATCAGCAGCATTGTAAAGAGATAAGAGAAAGAGAATACCTTGTACACATTACATATTTAGGGGGCCCTTTCATTTTGCATGTTACGTCACTGATCACATATTCAACTATTTCGTATTTCAAAAGAAATTAACATTCCACTCCAATGTAATGTACGAATTTTCTTTCAAATTTACGTTCAAAGAAGAAAACGTTACAGACACACGTTGGATAATTATATTTTTATAAAAATTGGGCTCCAACGCAAAATAAAAAAAATAACAGTGGACTCTTCCCTTCTATAATATTCGCAATTTCATGAAAAAAATAACAAAAAAATGTTATTAGGCATTTTTATATGCACTCGCAACTGAAAATTTCTTGCTTGGCTTTAGAGCGATTTTCGCTTTACAAATATGGTCTGGTCCCTAACCCAAGATTACGATACATGCGGCACTAGAGCGCGGATGAACTTTTGGGGGCCTATCTAACATAAGGCCTAGTGCACCGCATTGGCGTAGTTGTTTGTTTTAATGTATAACTCAGTTCTGACAAATTGACTTTTTTTCACTTATAGTCTCTTAATATATTGTCAATGTCCGCTTAACTTTCCTATTTATTTTAAATAACTAATTTACCATCACGCCGTTTCCCCGCAGTCACATTTTTCAGTTTTGGCATACTACTTTTACTTCATTCACTCGTATCATATATGGTATATCTAATCAGTAACGATGATCATTTATGGCATAATATTTAACACCATGTAACAGTTATATCTCGTAGAAATTATAAAAACTAATTGCCTTACATGTACAATATCGACTGTCGAAAGGTTGAAAATAATCTACAATTACGAAATTATACGTAGAGAGGGATAAAGCTTTGTAATGCCAGCAATCCACTCTTCCCGAGACTCCAAGCGCTCCGACCAGAACGGAGCGTGGACGGGGCCAGGTGAGGCATGCGAGGCAAAGCGAGATGGCACGAAACGACCCGTGTCAGTATATTCTCGTACTCGGCACCTCTCGCCGTGCCTCTGCGAGAGTGGACTGCTGGCATAATACTATTTTAAAATATATTTGTTCAAATATCTAATTAATATTAAAAAACATTAGTCGAGTGATATATCAATTCAAAGTGAGAATTTTATCCATTCGCTTTTCTTCAGTCTATATTTATTAATAATAACTATTAACAGAAAATAATAAATGTATATTTAAGTATTAAAGAATTGACAAATAAATTAAGTTCCACTTAAATCGATATTACCTACTTATCTATGATTCACAAGAATGTACATCCCTACTCATTGTGGTCGGCCATCACTCGGCTGTCAGATAATAGATAAGTCAGAATCAAGAATTCAGAATATTTTTTGGCAAATGTTGATGTTGGGGAGCCGCCACTTTTCAAGTTTTCCATCTGTGTTAAAAAATTATAACGATGTTTGGCGTACGTTTAAATTCATTCAATGATTCTGGTATCAGTGAGCCAGAACAAGATGCTAATTCGGCTCTAACCGAATTAGATAAAGGTTGATATGTATTATCATTTAAAAACTAACCTCTCTTTTTACAACACTCGGATCTGTTATTTTTCGATTTCAACAACCGTTTCTTTATTTTTAGGCTTGAGATCCGGCAAAGTAGGAGAGCAATGTGAAGCGATCGTTCGATTTCCCCGCCTATTTGAGAAATATCCATTCCCGATCTTGATAAATTCTTCATTCTTGAAATTGGCCGATGTTTTCCGTTTGGGCAACAATTTCCTCCGCCTTTGGGTACTGAGGGTCTGCCAACAGAGCGAGAAGCACTTGGATAAGATATTAAATGTGGACGAGTTTGTTAGAAGGGTTTTCAGTGTAACTCATTCTAATGATCCGGTGGCGAGAGCTCTCACACTTAAGACGCTGGGGGCTGTGGCGGCCATTATTCCCGAAAAGCAACACGTTCATCATGCTATCAGGCGAGGACTGGACAGCCACGACAGTGTGGAAGTTGAAGCAGCCATTTACGCTGCATCACAGTTTGCTGCCCAGTCCAAGTTAGTTTTTCACTATGTATTGTAGTATTATTCTGATTATTTTATATTTCCTTACAGGATTCAAGTTCAAGTTTTTCTTCAATAAAATACAATCTCACCTCGCTCATGCGTGCAAATCATTTTTCACTCCACCGTTGTAAAGTGAATCACAACTTTTTTCCTCTTACCAGGGCATAAAAAAGCTTATAAACATGTAATTTGTCAAGTGCGTAATGTACAGTTTATTGCTAGACTTTAAATATATTTTTGTCAATTACATATGTTACACTTAAAATAAGATATCGAGGAAGTTTGCCTTCTTTCACAAACAGTTTCTCTGTAGCGTGCTATGTATACTATTCTCAGTATAGAACTTATTTCGAAATTGCCGTTAATTATCTCATTTAAAAAAAAATTAATTGTGATGTGCTGATTATTTAGATTGGATTTACAATGTATTGGTATAATTCCATGACAATTAGGAAAATTCTGATTTGATCTATATATTCAATAAAAAATAAAAATTGTGTGCATTATATCTAGTGATTGAAAGGAACAACATGATATTAATTAAATCGTAAAATAAAATTTATAACACAATAATTTCAATCCGCATTTTATGTGTAACAAAACAAACTCAAATAAATAGCCTTAAACTGTTAACGTTATATATTCTTCATTTCTCTTTCTCCAGCACACTAATTATAGCATTGCGTAATTTAAACCTCAACATTGCGTAATTCTTTTTTTAATAATTTAAAAATTAAATAGAACATTCCGATCCAACCCAAAAATATTGTAGACAACCTGTAGTGTGATCTAAAATGTTAAAAATAACTATTTTCAGAGCTTTCGCAGTCTCCATGTGCAACAAGATATCGGAGATGATCCGCGGACAAGCCACGCCAGCTGGCATGAAATTACGCTTACTGCCTGCGCTGCGTCACATGCACCACTCGGCCGCGGCCGCAGGGCCCGTGCGCGCGCTGCTCACCAGCCTGCTCCCGCGCCTACCAGCCGCTCCCTTCGTCAGACTCATGTTACATACTCTCACAGATCTAGCCGCGTCTACGCTCATTGATATACCCGATCAGGTGACTATTAATGTGTAAAAAAACTTCCTTATATGTATAATGCTTCCAGTACATATTAGTGTATTACATACAATAACGTTTCCACATAGCACCCAATATATAATTAGAGAATACAATAAAAATTTCCATAACAATTTTTTACAATGTATTATAATATAATATTGAAATTTTAGAGATTAATATTTTGAATTAATTTCAAGGTATCAAAATTAGATGCAGACTAAATGATGACTTAACCTTTTTCTGTTGTTTCTTTCATATTATTTATATTTTTAATAAAAACACATTTTCATTTTGAAGTTGCAATTTCAGAACATAGTTCTATGGTATTTTTAATACAATACAAATGAAATTTAAAATAGAATAATAGATGTATCAATTATAAAAATGTACAGAATACAAGTTTCAAATTTGTCGTAAACGTAATCGGTTGATGTAGTGGAATGGTAATACGTTTCCCCGGATAGGAAAAAGGTCCAAATTTGAATCCCGATAACAATCAAATATATATTTTTCTAATTGATTAATTTAATTTGTGTTGTAACCATGACATTAATTAGCAAATGAGAATTTTCTAATCCTGTGACCGGTCCCATGATCATCCAAATTAAATTCCAAAATCTTGGGACTGCAATTTTGGCTCGAGATATAATATAATCAAAGTTATTCAAATATTAAAAGTTAATTATACTGAATTGTGTTTTCATTTCCAGGTGTCTCTTCTGCTGGACCAGCTAGGGGCGGCGCGCTCCTCTGTGCGTAGTGCGGCGGTTACTGGACTGCGCAGGCTGGCCGGAGAGGGGCGAGCTAACCTGTGGCCTGCCAGTGCACCTTCCACGCTAGCTGGGAGAGCTCTCACGCTGGTGCAATCTGATCCACACACCCTGGCCAACTGTCTTGGCGTTATACAAGTGAGACTGAATTCCACCCGTTAAGTTCATGTTCAAGTGTTTTGTTTTGCTAATGATTTCAACATCACGCCTGCAGAAGAACTGTGACTAATGCTCTTACAAACCGAAAACTCTCTAGAAAAACGGTACCCTACTTTTTTTCTCTTCCATACCTCTTGATTAGACTTTTCATTTACGATTACTCCCTCTCTTCATTACACCCACCTAGTGCTGCACCGTGGGTAGGAAGCCTCTTTGTGCAATCATTTTTTAACACCGTCCCACTCCAATCTCCAACGCAATCATAGCCACAGTGTTAGGGTATTTCGAAGAACCACCTAGAGTATTAATAATAATAAATAAATATCAGACATCTCATCGAGACAAATCTATTTTTATTATATTTAATGGAAAATATATAGAAGTAAGGGCTTACAACCTGTTTTCGGCTGAATTAAGTGATCACTTTATATTAATATAACATTCACCATTCTCACCCTATCAATCTCCACATCTATCAAATTTTTGAAAGTCGTATATATGTTAATATGTGGACTCGCTTCCAGTACCACTATACCATCACCATCTATGGACCAAATTTAATAATTCATTTTTCCATGAAACAGCATATATGTCAACTCAATGAGAATCGGATTTTTTGAAAATTATTTAAAGCAATAGTCTTTATTTGTTAAGTGTATTAAACACATTATACTAGAATACGCTGGAAAAATCAATATTTTTCAATTTTTATATATTTTGACCAGTATATTATTTTAGCAATAGTAATTATGTGTTCTTCGACATATTAAAATATTGCTATATTAATAATAGGTTAGCTAAATAAAGTATATACTTTGATTATAAATTTAGTGTCAATCTAAACTCTATAACTTATATTTGTGCTTTTATTTAAACTCCTTTTTCTGATGTTTTGCGCCATTATCAATATTCATTATTATTATGAAGTTGCAGTTTTTCAGAACATAGTTCTATGATATTTTAATACAAATTAAATGTATCAATTAGAAAGATATACAGATAAAATGAATTTATTGAAAAAATATTTTTGTTGCCACGCGGACACGAACCGGGAACCGTTCATATTATACATTTTTTTGATAATACCTGTAAGTCTTTCTAATTAATACATTTAATTTGTATTAAAATTATCAATGTTATTTTCATGTACCCCCAGGATTACGCGTACCGCAGGTTGGGAACCGCTGCTTTAGAATATTTTGATAAAAAGTTAGTTCTCAATAACTAGTATTTAAATTCTAGAACGGTTGCGATAGATATACAAAGAATGAATAACTTTGTTATAAAAATATGCAACAAAATAGTTTACACAATTAAATATTTTATAAATATGTATATGTATTGGTGGATTAACATGTGTAGTTGATATGAGCACCGTATTTGAGCAGCATATAACTTTGCCTCTAACTTCAGCCATAATTTGAAACGTGAAGTAAAATAAATTAATTAAATTTAATCTATAATATGTATATAAAAATCATGTAGCATGCTAGGTAAAATCACATATCTACATTTCAAAGGAAATTTACACTCCAATGAAATGCATGACACACAACATTGGGATTTTATATACGAGATGTGATATTACAGATCCTGATGAAGGAACCGCTTTTGGTGCAAGGCAACATGCACCCTGAATCAGCAGTCAGAGAGCTGTGTCGCCAGAGCCTGTACAGCAGAAACCTACAGATAGCTTCCAAAGCTGCTCACATCCTGACCATCATAGCCATACATTGGTAAATCATTGCAGTAACTTAATAATACACTAAATACTAATTAAATGTATTAATTAGAAAGATATACGCTCACCTCACTCTGCTTTACTCCGCTAACGCTTATTAATTAATCTTACTTTAATCCCGCTTATACATAATAATCCTTTGCGCGAGTGTTAGTATACACACCGCAACGCTTGTATTTATGGTGGAAAGGAATCTATCAATGAACCAGCATCTGGCAGATGAAAAGTAAGTGCCTTCCTTTCTTTCTCATATTTCCACCATAAATTCTGGATCTGGTTCATTTAAATAGTATTTAAAATATCACAGACCTATGTTCTGAATAATTACAACTTCACAATAAGAATGTGTTCTCCTTAATAATATTATACTGTCACATAGATCTCGGGCATCCTTTTTATGCTAAGGATAGAACACCAGGACCCCAAACTCCACGTCACAGACTAGCTTTACTCGGTACTTACAAACTTTTGGGTTCTCGCTAAGTAATGTCCATGGGCTGCTGCATGAGAGTTACCTTTGTCTGCAGGGGGGGGAATTTTTCTTCACATTATAAAATATATTTTACAAGAAACTTTACGACTGTCCATGTTTCTCACAGGTTTTCTATTATTCATGTCCATGTCTCACTTGTTCATCTGTCTCTTGAGGCACTATTTCTTCTTCATCTTGATATCTTGCACACACCAGTGTCACAGGTGATCAGCTCACCAATCTCGGAACCGCCATCCAGAATTTTTTCAACAAAAGAACACTGCTATCCCAGAAATTGCCGGCGCCTTATTAGTCATAGTTAGGGCTAAAGACACCTAGCATCTCGTACAGACCCTTCCGAGGCTAGCCTTCCTTTTTTTTGTATTTTTCTCCATGTCTTGGCCAGCACTCTTCTCTTAGAGCTAGTCTAGATCCATTCCCCCCAAAGAAGTGACAGCTCGCCGTATTGATTTTCCATAGATCATTCCCCGAACAGCAGGCTTCTTATTGGCTGACGGGACTACAGCGAGCTCCACACATAGTGTGATATTTTTCATCTTATTGTTTTGGTAGGCCCACACACGGAGACGCATGCATTCAAACGTGACAATACCAACACACTCATTTATTATTTTTCTGAATGACGTAACACGATTTTTTTTTTAAATGTGTTAGATGTCTTAGACACACATATCGTACCACCTCTGCAAAGAATATGTTTTGAAATATTTGACTTTTTCAGTTACCAGGAATCCCTTCCTGTCCATGATATTGAAGAGCTAATGATGAGCCTGGAGTCCCTGATCATTCTGCTGGGGCAGGGATTTGACCAGGCGCCAGATGAAAATCTTCCTCAACTGAAGCTGACTCTTAAATGTGTGGTATGTGACTTGCTGTGAATTAAGTGAAGAAAATCCTGGTGCACTATCTTTCATCTCCAGCTACTTCCTATGACGTTTTTAAATCATTTAGCGTGGCATTTTTATCAGTATAAAAAAAATTTGAAAATAAGATGTGTGGAAAATGTTGTGAACAAAATTGAAGACTATTTTCTGTAATCTTCCTATGACTTGTACGGTGCAATGGTTTGCAAGGTAAAGTGTGGATCAAGATTCAGATGTGAATTTGCCAGTTTATTAAAGAATACCAATTTTTAATATGTACCACACGTCCTTTTATACATAAAACCTATATCTCACAGGATTGATAGATCTTCAATGTGACGCCAATAAAATGAGGCAGCTATTAAAATTATATTTATGTTGAATAAAGACGTGAGATAGATTTCGGCCAACAATTTTTTTATTTTTTTATTTAGACATTTGGTACAGCTGCAAAAAAAAGACATATTTTACACACATTTTAAATGCATTGCCCAACTAGGCAAGCCTGTTTTAGGCCAAATTGGTAAACAAATACATTTTACAAAACCAAAATTCATTGAAGGCAAAACACAATAAGATCGAATACATAACATACAAGGCAAGTAAATGTGAAAATATTTTTAAAAATATATTATAAAAAAGTATTAAAAAGATATAAAAAGAGAGAGAAAAAAAAAAATAATACCAATGTGCAATATAATATGTAATGTAAGCATATATAAGGTAGATAGAAATATGCAAGACCAAAACACATAATGACTGTCATTTTTTGATAAAATAAGTCTCGCTGGCGCCTGTTGTTACTCGCTTGCTGAAATGGTGGGAAAAATATAAATCAATTGAATTATTGTTTGTATGCGAAATAAAAGGAGGTATTCTGTGGGCAGGAACGCATTCTCGATTCTGTCGCCGCAATGTCCCTAGATTGAACATCTTTTGTGTTTTATTTCTTCTGACATCATCGCCAGTTGAAAGAAGCGGAAATCAGTGAACCACCTCTGTCTACATTTTTTGTTTCCTGTACGGAACAAAACCTATTGCGTTTTGTTTTACAGAAAACGACTAAAGTGATATAAAAGTCTACACACAGTATTACAGACAATGTGGATTTTTTAATATTTTGTATTAATAATTGTTTTCATAAAGCACATTTGTAACAGAAAATATCATACAAATAGTTAACTTACCTCGTAATAGTCTATATTTAAAACATCCCTCTCCAGGTTCAAATATGCGAATGCAGCTCGGAACAGTGCGGTCGCCTGGTTCATCTGCTGGGCACAGAGCTGGAGTCCAGCGGCGGACATCGAGGAGCTGCACTAGCCACCGCGTTGGGAGCCGTAGGCGCCCGCAGGCCCCAACATGTGAGGGCCGCACTCACCAACGTCATGCGCACCCTCAATCACGTGCAAAATAAGATTGCACAGTGAGTATAGTGAACGAGTTAACTAAATAATATTTTAATAATTGAACGCTTTAGTCCTCACAATTATTGAGTTTTGGATAGATTTTTCGGTCGCTCTCCAATCAAATGCTTGGCGTTACATTCAACAACGACGATGACCTCAGAAATTAATTGAAAGATGGAATGAAGTCCTAAACAATAATAGAAAATACATCATTGATTGAAATGTAATTTTTGTAAAAAATTTGATTTATTAATAAATAATAATCGAGATTCAAGTTGTGCGAGGGTAATGATTTAAAAATAAAACTAATTGTTAGCGAATGTCTTACCATTTACAGAGCAACTTTTTGTATGTAAAATCTTGTGCATGCGTTGTATCAAGAAATCTGTGTGATGTGAGATGTCTGTGTGCGGCTATGGCGTATATATAGCGTCTAATTTTTAGCGTATATAGTGTCTAATTACTCAGTCCACAGCTTCAATGGAACCAGTCACGTAAGTTCTTCAACCAGGAGATGCGTCTTCTTACTGCACCGCGCTTTCTTTGAATCTCTCCCTATAGCATGAGTTATATTGTACTGTATATATCTTACTCAAAGTACTCAAGTTTTCACTTCCTGACAAAGATGATCACTTATTTAACTTTTTTGTATATTTTAAAACATTTTCAATAGCCTCATGGTAAGGTTTAAATTAAAGTTTCTATTACAGAGTAGACCTCGCATCATAACGACATAAACTTATTTGTTTTAGGACCGACGAATCGAGTGTGGATGTGGACATGATAGTGGTACTGTGCACCGTGGTGTTCCAATCCGTGGCCGGTCACAGCTGGCCCCCCGAGGTGTTGACCTGCGTGAACTCTGCCATCGCCGACACCAACCTCTGGGTGCAGTTCAGGGTTGCGAGGGCAGCTATGAGGTAACGCTGCTATAGTAACAATTTTGTCATGTGTGTAATACTGCTCGATACATTAACAAGAGGGTGTGTTCTTAAAAACAAATAGTTAAGATATCCTATATTATATTATGATACGAGTCAGAGTAATGTGCTATTCGAAGTGGGCTAAGATGCCATATTCAGGCCACAAATTCAAATCCATCCAGTTTTAAAAAGTTAGCCAAGACACAAACCACTTTATTTAGTGAAATCCTGAAGTTGCCGCATGGTGGTGACTATATTATGTGTGTCACAGTGTATTACTTATTTAAATAATTTTTTAAAATCGATTTTATGGAAATACTGGCTGGGGGTCGTTTTACCTTAAAATACACTTTACCGAAACTGATTTTGATCAGCTGGATGTACTCTTTCAGTCACAGCTGTAGATCAAAGTACATCATTGTGATCTGAAGCCTAAATTATAATGAATTATGTTGTTAATTAACTGAAACGCAATATGAAATACAATCAATACATCTTCTCACTAAATTTTTTTTCTATACCTATCAAAGGCAATGAGAAAAAGTTAATAAATTTAATCCTGTCAAATGTCATATTTTGTTTTAATTTAATAGTACATAATTCAATAATATAATATAATATCTAGATACGGTCAACATGCGATAGCCGCCGACATCCTGAGTCAGGTTGGCGGGCGTGCGGCTAGCGAGCTCGCCCACCACTGGCTGGGAGCGCTGCATCTGTTGGCACGAGCGGAGGCCACCCTGCAGGGTTCCAGCCCCCGCCTGCTGCAAAGGCACGTGCGGCTGGCTAATACGCTGTACCACCAGGCCATGGCTGCCCTCAAGGTAAGGTGCAGATGATCTGACTATACAAATGGACTAAAAAATATTTCATATTTTTATTAAAATATGTCAATATCATTTAAGGCCGGCTGGTCTGGTGGACAGTGTTCTCCGTTCCAATGGGAGTATGTTCGTCTCCGCGGTGAACTCCTCGGTGCCTTGGGTCGAGTGTTGGCCGTGTGCCGCGCCTACTGTGCCCAGCCGCCGCCCGCCATAGCCCTGTCGCAGGCTCAGGTAACTATATCTCGCAGCATTTTGAGTTTTCTTTTTATTTCTATATAAAAAAATAAATTCTAAAAATATTTTAATGTGTTTGACGGAAAGCAACATACCTCTCTACAGCACCAACCATTAATAAAGGTGCTTGTGAAGAAAACAAATTTGGATGAATCACTTGGAAAGATACTGTGATGTATCTATGGAATGAATGGAAGATCCATGCAAGTTGGCAAGGTTATGCACGAGTAAAAGAGATAAAAGATCGCTCGAACCGTTGTACGGAACATATTTAATATTATATTATCTATTGACTTGCAAACTGTATAAAGCATCGTAGAATAAACACTATTGTCACATAGTGAGATTATTATTACGATACTCAATCCCGCACACTAAGAGGACACATCTATCAAGATCAATAGTGAACACATTATGCCGCAGAAAAAATCTATCATCACCGGGACTTGAATCCTGAATTTTCTATTGCCGGAATATTGCAAAAATTGCTAGATTTCATGTACATATGTTTTCTAAAGGAGACATCTATTTTTGCCCCTCCCCCTCCAGACAAGTCGGGATGAGTTTCTCCGCTGCGGTCACATCACTCAGCAGCTCAGGAGAGCCGGTGCTGAACTGCGATCTTTAGCCGAAGGATACTGCCGACTTTACCAGCAGAGTTTTGATGCTGATCCCAATACATTAGAGCATTTGCAGATGTGAGTTAATTAATTATGTACATATTACAAAATAGATAAAAATGAACTATTTTTTCAGAACTGACATATCTAAATAATATATAACTATGATATTTGTCAATTTCTGTATTATAACTCCTTTTACTGTAAGATTTTAATCATTTTATTTGACTTCTATCCGAGCGAATAAATTTATAAAATTTGATATACATACATAATTACTTCAATAAATTATCCAATATTTTACACATGATGTGGTATTTAAAAAAAAAAGCAATTCTTAACTGTCCTTAAATGAAGAAGACTCGCCTGAAATTTTAACAACAAGCTATGCAAACAAAATAGTTGATTTTAGGAGAAAAATAAAGAGATATCTTTGTGTGCACAACCAATTGTTTTCCAATACTGGTTATCCCACAGTGTGTATCGTTATGAATATTGTTTTCTATTTATTACTCATTATTGTTATCTTTTTTATTTTATTTATCCATTTTAATCGTATCACAACTATTATTATTAGTTAGTTAAATTGTTATAGTGGTTTCAACACAAAATCTGGTTGAAATAAACCATTGATCAGCCACACAAAAAAAGAGTATATTTTGTATACCAGTGAGTAAAATTTGATCTTGAATTAATCCTCATTCTGATAGCATTTGTTGCCTTAAACAAATTAATTGAATGTATGTACGTGTACTATATTTACTTTGTGTGTGTCGCACTGTATTAGTATTGATGTAGTAATAAATAAAATGATATTTGCAGCTTACAGCAGATGTGTTCCCTGATGGCGCAGTCCCTGGAGAGGGTCTCCACGTCCACTCTTCAGGATCAGGCAGTTCCGGACTTTATTTATTCACAAGGTATTATCAACTCGCTATATTCAAGTCCGTAGTGGCTTTGGAGTCATCTAGCGCACGTGACTGCCTCGACAATCTTTCACTTGATCTGTGCATCGTGTAAGGGATCACCCTTTCATTCTCTCGCCTTCAATATTGATGAGTCTCGTCGTGCTCTATGTACAAAGTGCTTTAATCGCTGAATCCCCCGGTGCCATTGAGCACACCCTACATAGCATAATTTATTTAATTCTTTACATAGTGCATAACATAAGCACTCCTACATATGCTCTAATATAAACAAGATTAAGTATTTTCTTTTAGTATTTAGTCAGTTTCTTATGTTTTCTGGAATTTCATTAAAAATCTTCATCGCACTATACATCATTGATTTCTGAGATTTGGCCTTCTTCCCCAATGGCAGTCTCAGCCTAACCCCCCTCTTGTACGATGCAAGGGACATCATATTCAGATCTTCCAGCATTATACTGATCCGAGTATATTTATTTTTTCTGAGTATTATTCTCAAAGGTTTATTTTGCAACACTGACAATTGTTGCATTTCCTCTTCGTTAGCCAAAAATAAAATACTGCTGCAGTAGTTGATGTGAGGAATAATAACAGAGTTGTATACTATTTTACAAGACTCGGTACTAATGAATCTTCGAATCCTTCCCAGAAGTGAGATTTTCTTAGCAATCTTTTTAGTCACGTATCTTGTATTTTGCGATAAATTCAATTTTGAATCTATTATGACTCCCAAATATTTTATTTCAGTCACTTGCTTTAGACTTTTATTTCCAATATTCATTAATTTAGTTTTGTTTACATTTAGTTTTAGTTTATTTTTCTTTAGCCATATTGCTATATTATTTAAGTCATAGTTTAATTCATTCAGTATAGTTGTATAATTGTCTCCCGCGATGTATATGAGTGCATCGTCTTCAAATAATCTTATTTTGCAATGTTTTAGCATTTTTACGATAGATAATGAAAAGGATAGGTCCAAGAACTGACCCTCATTAGCAATGACAACATCCTCATTGCTAAGATAATTACCTTTCCTGTTTCAGATCTGTCCAATTGCTGTCTGGAATCTCAACTCCTGATATCCACGTGTCAAAAGATCAATGATATATCGGCTAAGATGGTAGAGTCCCAAGATATGAAACCAATCATAACTCACCGGGTAAATATTAATTAGTAATTCATCTTGGGCATTAAGACCCTTTAGGACCTTTTAAAGAATTTAAAATATTTTATTCCTTGATATCATCTCAATATTACTTTATATCGTTCTGATTTCCACAGCAAGTAGAGGGCATCTGGCGACAGTCAGGGCTACTGTGCCGCGCTCCTCTTCCGCTCCCCCGCTTCCTGTTCCAGGCCCTGCAGAGCACCAATGTGAGGCTGGCCGTGAGCCCTCAGCCGCGCGCCCCGCAAGACCATCACTCGGTACCCCACGGCCATCATCTCACTGTCAAGGTAAATTGTGCCCATGTTGCACTGAAAAGTTGAAAATGTAAATTGCAGTTTGAAGAAAGGAAAAAATATTTATATTATTATAGATTATTCAACAATTATTTATTCATGTATACGCTACAAGTCGCAAGTAAATATCTAAAATTCAAATTAGTCATTACTCGTGTAGGTCGGTGCAAAGTTAAGTTAAAATCGTTTTTTTGCAGGTGGAAGGAGTGATTCAAAGTGGTCCCAAGGCAGGGCTGTTCCGCACTGCCTCCGCAGTCCAGCTGACCCTCACCGCCCATGTACAGCGCACACCCGATGCCAAGGTATTTTCATTATATGCTCAGGCCATTGCATGTGACATATTATTATTAAGTAGAATTATGTTACTTAAGATATTTTGAGCTCTAGAAGACCATTATTTATATTATTAGTTGGTCTCAATCTTTGACCAATTTAAGATGAACAATCTAAGAACACACAAGTCATCTGAATGATGGACCATAAATATATTTCAGTCTTCTGAATACATTATTAGAGAGTAAGTAAAGCTGTTCTTAGTATAGTAAGTGTTCATGGCACTAGAGATAGAGGTTGTATGTAAAACACTTGAAATGGACCAGATAAACTAAACACTGGAGGCATTCGACGAGCATGACCTAACGGAGCATTCTACTGGCTCTCCTTCGTATCTCTTGCTACCTGAACAGGGTGAATTTCTGCCGGACTGTGACCGAGTTCTGCAACTGCAACACATAAATGTGACGTCTACCCTCTCCTTTTGGGGGTGCATGATTTCTATAGCCTCTCTGTATTTAATGTGATAACGAGTCTCACATCAAATTGTACAGGTATGGGACTGATACGATACCAGAGCCAACCTATGATGGTATATGTTAATAACTGAATGTAATATTGACGAATCTAAACAACTCTCAAAATGATTCCAGGATAGGGTGTAAATAAATAAAAATTGATGAGCAAATGAATATGGATGAGGCGAGAGTTATGTGTCAGAACAGAAGTGTATGGTACTCTATCCTCTCCGCCTACTCCCGCATGATGAATGTTAGTTAGTTAGCAAATATATATCTTTAAGTGACAAAAATTTTAGTAAATAAATAAAATAATCCAGTCATCTCTCAGCAATATATACACAATAATAATGATTTCAGGGTGAACCTCCGGCCCCATTCCTCACCCTCACGGAGCGGGTGAAGCCGGCTCATGACTTCTTCTCCTGCAAACTGCTAGTGGGGCTCTCGGGGGCCTGCGTGGGTCCTGCCGTGGGGCCCACCTCTGTGCTGCTTGCTATCGAAGCCGCCCTTCTGGACCAGGCAGGAGCGCTGTGGAAGACGGGTCCCAGACACACACTCAATATTAAGGTTTGCATTTTTGATATTATAATAATGCATGTTTGATGCTAATTGTGTTTTATGCTTTTAATTTTAGATACCTAATATGTTGTATGTCTTTTTAGAGCATTTAAAAATATTTAGAAAGTGTACATCTAATATATTAAAGAGAAATGTTTGTATTTACAGGTTTTGGAAGACCCCAGTGCCAAGAATGCTCAATCCCAGGCTACCAGGAGATTTTAAGGTAGTACTTTTTAATCCTATCCCTATTACCACAATCATGACACTTAGGGTTGCATTCCCACGATCCCGCAATCTTTTGGAAACATTATTGGGGCGGGAGACCCATCCTTTCCCGGGACTGGTTTGTCGGTCACACTCATAAAAGCTAATAAAAATATGCGACTTTAATTCAATAACATATTCAAGTTTATACAGTATATAAAAAAAGAAAAGAAATTTAATGTAGTTATTAGCAATTTTTGCAAAATTATAAATTTAGATCCTCCAGCGTTCCTTAAGTGCTGTCTTTATTTATATAAAACATGTAACATAAATCCATAGAATACTCTGGTTTCCTTTCAATACAAATAAATCTTTCACCTTTGCAAGGGTGGACCAGAGGATTTGAACCCTTTGTTATATTAATAAGAATCTAATATTCCCAGATCAAACAACACCAGTTTGTTGTTATTTTAAAAGTATCACAGAGCATATAAATCATTGTAGTGTTGCCAAATATTGTGCTGCCTCGCCACAAATTGATCTTCAAGTCATTATTGACGATTTCACATAAAATATAACGTATTTTGTGCATACAGGGTGCACATTGTACAGCAAACGTTGTGATTTAAAGATTGATATAAACGCAGACACTCCGGTTGTTGCGCAATCAATTTTTGTGGTGGTCACGAGGAGATGGCGGAAGGGTAAATGAAATTAACACGAGCGTTCTGTACATATCTATATGTTTATTTACAACATGAGAAAGAAAATGCAAAATTTTTATTACTAATTATATCTAACCTTAATTAAGCTCGGGTGCACTGATTGTTTACACACACTCACTCTTGTTTACCTTCACATTTGTGGCCAATTTTATGATCACATGTGGCCTGCTGCGAGCGCGTGCAACAAGCTGCGTCTGTAGCCCGTCCCTGGTCCAGTTTACGGACGCAGGCTCTGCAGCTTCGCTCGCCATGTGGTCTCCGTGGCCGCGTCCGATCATGTCACGATGGGTGGCCTCCAGTCCTCTAGCGTGAGTGATGGGAATATCCGCCGCTTGCCTCGTGTCCAAGGCGGGGTCCTCGAATGCCTTCCAGGAGGCAAGTCACAGCTGACCGGCGGTTGGCCGCATAGTCGGCGGTGTCCAGGAGAGGGAGAGGCTAGCTTCAGCTTGGGCAGAAACCCACCCCGGCCAATGCGGAGGGGGTAGCGACCCTTCATCCGCTGTGGATGCACGTTAGGAGCGGGGTGAGGAAGGGTTTACATTGCCCGGCTCACGGCCCGCGCATAACAATATTCAAGAATATTTAATTATTTGAAATTCTACTCTGAAAATAATAAATGCAATACATGAACGTCACTCACGAGATGCGGCCGTAACAAGATCACAAAAGTGACACTATTGTCATTTGATCAAGGTAGATGGAATCAGCACAGAAAAAACTCAAACTTCTCTTAGGAAGATTCTAATTTCCAGCTTTAATATTAATCTAAATTGAATCTATAATACAATGGAGGGTTATTTATCCACTTGATATAATTTGGTTTGGAGTGCATCCTTATCAATGTTTAATCTACACCAGTTTATGAAGAAGTTGTTTACTGACAGATATGATAGACTTAATTATATTAACTGCGGGAATTAAGGAGTGTCAGAGTATCTTATCAACGATTATTACTGATAAGACTCGACTCAACATACTGATATATGAATTTTGCTGC
The DNA here is from genome assembly GCA_031772225.1 of Eubasilissa splendida. Taxonomy (NCBI): domain Eukaryota; kingdom Metazoa; phylum Arthropoda; class Insecta; order Trichoptera; family Phryganeidae; genus Eubasilissa; species Eubasilissa splendida. The sequence goes on along the minus strand of CM062853.1, from coordinate 30,355,349 downwards.
AAAGGTGTAATCTTAGATTCTACTTCTTCGGAGATGGGTTTACATATTACGAACCTTTAAAATGTCACCAATAAAATTATTCATTCATTCTGTGTGTATTGTTTTGTGTTGGGTGTCGTCTGTCTGTGGACAAGATGGAACCAAAGTGCGTATTTGTGACAAAGATGCGTATTACGCGTGTCAGTGCGAAGAAATCTCACAAATGGGATCAGATTTCTATTCAGTGTTCGTAGAGTGTTCGTTCAAAAACTTGACGATGATAAATGACGATATGCTGCTACCGGAATTTATTGATCACCTGGATTTATCCGTGAATCAGATTGTAGAAGTATCTAACAACGGAGTGTTGGTCAGCTCCACAATGACATCTCTGTACCTCAGTAGAAATAAAATTGAAAAGATCGCACCGGGCTCGTTTCAAGGTCTCCCAAACCTCAGAGAGCTGGACCTGAGTGAGAATCAAATTACTTCGATAGAAGCATGGGTGTTTCATGGAATATACAAGTTACAATATCTACATTTTCATACTAACAAATTAAAAACACTCCCAGAATATGCATTTCAAAATTTACCTAAATTAGAAATGCTCGTTTTGGACCACAACGATTTGGGAGAATTCCTCGCAAACGTGTCGGATATATTCTCCCCGGGGGGGCCGTCCATCAGTCCACGCATCACATCTCTGCACCTGAGCTACGTCAACTTGTCAGACATATCTCCGCTGTTTTTCCGTTCCGCCTACAACATGAGGGAACTACGCTTGGCCGGAAATCCCATTACGACATTTCCACAATTGCCGTACACTCTGACGGCGCTGGACATCTCCGACACGGGTATATCTTCGATCGGCCCTGCAAACTTTGCCAACCTACCGGCAATCCGAGAGCTGATTCTCAATGATCTGAACTTGACGGAAATAAGGAACCACACGTTCTATCCGATGAAAAGTTTGAATAAAATCGAAATGCAGAACTGCAAGAACTTGAAATACTTTAGTCCTTTTGCATTCGGGGTCAACGCTGCCAATGAAAATAATACCGAGTACGAGTTCCCCGTGTTGGATATAAACTTTATGGGATCCGGCTTGCGATCATTAGACGAAAGACTCTTTCCGTTGTTTTCACGTCTGACTAATTTAGACATACGATCGAACCCCTGGAACTGTGACTGTAAAATCAAGTGGCTCTTGGAACTCAATATCAAAGAGAGTTTTAAGGAATATGTTAGGTATAAAAAATTGTATTAGAAATTCAAATACTAACTGAATTACCATCACACTGTTTTCTTTGAGAGTAAGCGGAAAATATAGTGCTACACTCTTCTACCCCGACACACAACTCTCGTTCGTACATCTTCTCATGCTCATCAGTCATTTAAGGTTCTTTCAGTATCTAGCAATGTTCCTTCTATGGTGCGCGGGTGTTGCGATTTGGCATCATAGCACACACAATTTTTAACAAGACTTCTTCTTCATGTGCCGTCTTCTGTCTAAAGTTGGCGGTCATGTTGATTTATTATGTATAAGATCACCAACATTTTGGACATGGAATCATTTTCTGAGGTTATGCAGCCAAGATAACCTCTTTTTACATGTTTTTTCATAATAAGTTTATTAATTTTTCATTGCGAAGGATGTGTCCCAAGTATACAGCTTACCTCGTTAATCGATATCTTGACTTGTTTATGCGTCTTAATACATCTTCATGAGTAATGTGGTCACACCGGGCCCTACCAGTAGCCTTGTACCGGTATAGTTTTTTTTTTTCCATTTTCTCTTCCAGCGTGCGAATAAAGGCATCGGTACTTAAAATTGCACAGAATATTTTTTGTATCAACATCAGCATCAGCATCATTGTATCAAAATTGAATGTCTGTTCTCTATACTATACAACCCTTTGACAGATTACCAAACCAAATTTTGCATAGTTACTCTGTGCAAAACATTAGTCCCTTCCTCGGGCCACCCCGCTCCCTTCACCAAAATATAAATGCGCATTATAACAAATGTCATTCATTCCAAATTTTGCTCAATTGCACTCTAGGAAAATTTTGCATACATCGTTACTCTCCAAGGCTTGCGCAAAACAAAAGGAAGCAACAAAATTAATGAGTAAAATAAACTTTTTTTAAAAATCAATTCTCTATTTTAAATTATAACTAGATATAAATCCTGGACACGAATCACTAATGATTACAGGTCAAATTCCGTTAAAATAAATACTGAAATAACAAAATTTCCAGAATAATTAATTATTTTTAGTCCCATACAAAAATTTCTTTTTTTCCATATCCTGTATGATACATTTTTGACGGTCTCTTGAATTTCGTTATAATGGGATTTGACTGTATTATTCTAATTTGCTATGAATAACAATATTGGAAGCTTATTTGTACTTCTAAATTGCTTTTATTTCTCATTTTTATACAATTTTATTCATTCCAGTTGTAACCGGCCCCCAGACTACCAAGGAAAAAAGCTGTGGTCCTTAAAGCCGGCTGAGTTAGACTGCAAGTCTTGGAGCATCACCATAAGCAGCGTTACCCGAGTGACTCTGGTCATTATGTGCATCGCACTGGCAGGGTTAGCACTCTGGCTGGTCATGCTGTGGCCCCCGCAATCCAACACCGCGCCTGCCAGGGTCGTTGGACCGGATTCTCCGTACTCGCGAATAACAATACACCCCAACGGGGAAGATTTGTAGCAGGATCAAAAGTCCCATTTTTCACAATGGTAACAGAAGACTGCCACTTGTAAGAATAAGACAAAATTAAGTTTGGTGTGAAGCAGGAAGTTGTCGGCGGAACTCTAGTGAACGATATTATTACTAATATCGAGTGCATCCCGTGAATTGTAAAATAATCTCATTGTATATATTGAAGTTTCTAAAAAAGAAAAATATTTTTTTACAATTATATAATTATTTTTCAACAAATACTTGGATTGTTATTTTTACGAGATGATTTCCTTAAAGTAACAGCCTATCAGCTACAGGTTACTTGTGAAAAAATCCTTGACAGCCCCCCCCATTCAATATAGATGTGCACCAAGGTGCCCCTTTTTGTAAAATAACATCTTCATGTCAGTATTAACATAGTAGCCTCAACCAAATAAATCTCAGTTATGTGTCGCCCTCCTGACTGCAGAGCCTCCAGTGTGGTACCCTCCCACTGCTGTGGTACACTTTCAAATTTTCAGCCCAAAGTTGCACCCAGGAGACAATGTCTTTTTCTAGGCCTTTGCTGTGGTTGGAATTGTCGCAGGATCCATGCATCGTGCTGTCCACGGGACGCCGTGCTACTCCACGGCAATACATTACAAATTGCCTCTCGAACTACCTACTTGATAAAGGTTGGTATGTATACAGTCAGCAGTCTGTCATAGCTCGTTCCACGCCCTATTCTGTTCTATTATCCTTATGCTTTCGAGACAAGTCCTCATTAATTTTGATCTCAAAACTAATAACTATAATCTGTTTGGACGCTGACAGTGGCCGAATCAAATAGCAACGAAAAGAGACATCTTATTCATATTTAATTTGTATTATAAAACATTAATTTTTTTAATAGTCTGAATGTCCCAATGTAACATGCATGTCATAGGTTTGCCATCTCTGTCCTGGCCCATCTAAATGAGACCTGTCATGATGCACAGCAGGAAAGAATGAAATAGCCGCCCGTCTCGTTTGTCATGTCAGTTCTTATGGCAGAAAAGAAACTCTTAGTGAAGATATCAAATTCACACTTTTTTTTTTAAAAAAAAGGCCTTTTTATTGTTGGTGTATATTTTATTTGTAAATACGCAATATAAAAAGCTACACTTAGACTTACCCACATTTATTTAGAATATTAACTTTGGAATATGTTTTTTAATTAAAATATACCAACTATGTATTCTATACAGGAAATCTATATATGTGACGAGATAAACTGTTATTTAACGGCGATAGTAAGATTTGTGTTCAATTGTAACAAATTAACTTAAAAAATTCATAATTCGGCAAGCAGTCACCGGTATACTACAAGCTGAACATCCAACAGTTAAATGTCAGTTACCGATCATTGTTACAATCGAATACCAATCGCACAGCCGCAATGACGGTTTAGCTCATCGCAAGATATTAGTCGTATTTATTCACCCAAGCAACAATACACTCGAGGCACTGGATTCAAAGCGACTATCATTCAATACATACAACGCTACAAATGACATTGAATAATAATTAAAGTTTCAAATTAAATATTTAAATTTACAATGACATTATTTTTTGAAATTCTAAAATCATTATTTGTTAACCTTTCCTCTGCGATGATGCAAACTGAGTTGACATTGCCTCTAATTATGTGAATATCTCTATAAATATACTAAATACAGAGTTCATATTTTAGGTATTCCTCTGCAATATATTAATGTATTGGATAAATAATTACAATATATTAGTATACACCAAGTAGTAATAAAAAATGTTTTCTCGAAGAATCTGACGTGAATTTCTCAATACACGTATGTGTACGTGCGGAAGGTGCAGTGCGCGGGATGCCGACCATCACGTTAGTGGCAGAGCGTGCGCTTGCCGAGTTAGACGTGTCTTGTGCGCCTTTATGCTGTCGCTTGTGATGATCAATGTTTTTTCTCATTTTTACACAATAATTGATATATATATATATATATGTCAACTATTATTTTAATGATAAATATAAGTAATAAATGTAAAATATTCATATTTATCCTATATAAAAATGGCAAATGTCTCCATGTAGACTGAGTTTACTGCACCGGAATGCGCATTTTTATTTTAACACCGTATGGGAAAGGTTAAAAATGTGACAATATTAATATTTTTTAAATTTTTCATTACTTTTACTGATATTGACAAACACGCTTAAAAAAAAAAGTAATGTTTAGTTAATAGAGTGCCTATATGGAGTTCACAAAGTCAAACAAAGAAATCATTCAATATTTAGGTAAACAAGGCATTTATACATAGTATTACGTTTACAACACTTATTTTAGGTATCTAAAATTTATTTAAATAGATACTTCATTGGCATAATTTACTAAATGTTCTTTGATACTCAGATTCACCAGGAACTCAAAATATTATACATAAATTAAAGAATTCCTTAACAGGTTCAGTGCTGACAACGACCTGGCATGGTTCTATTTGTTTTGTTTATATTACAACACAGTGGAGCACCATGACAAGCGGGTCTCGGTAAGACTAATCACAGAGATATCGATCAGTAAGAATCGGTACATTGTCCAAATTGTTTGTATGAATTTTAATCAGCAATGAACGTGTTAAACGTGAAATGAATTTATAAACAATTATAAAATTCAGTAAAAATAAAACATTTGCCATGTACAATCACAATAGACTATTGTGTCTGCATCATCCAGCACCCTAAATTTGTTTTAAGTACATACTCTGAATTCGTTGTTTATTTTTCATAAGATCCAAAAAACATACAGATATATAAATTATTTATTTTTACTTCAAATAAGCCACCATTTTGGGTGAGCAAGCGGTTTGAGCATGTGCAATATCTCTAATAATCTTCTAACTGCACTATTATAATATTATATAATTCACCGAGTATCAAATTGGTAATGTGAAAACAAACTAGGTATGTATACATAATAGCGTATTGTTAATTCAGTTAGATGCCTCGTCCGCTATGAATGTAGGTATAAAACTATTCACAAACACGTAGCTTACATCTAATACATTCACATTGATATGCTTCAACACATATATACTAGATTTATTATCATATAATATAAGTACAAAAATCACACATTGTAATACTATTATTTTAAATATGAAAGGCAAAATGCTCGCTAATTATACAAGGACCTACCTTGGTAAGCATTTTAGGGTTCTCAGATACATAATATCTTTGTGCAATTGTTTTTGAAGATAGTCTAATATCGTAACATCGTTGTAGACAACTCACTTATAATAACTCCACAATATATTCCCTTAGTTAAAATAGACTTACGATAAGTCTTGGAGATTCTAGAAAATACCGTGTCAACTGTACATCGAGTGTGAATCACAATCAAATATTCTTCATGTTCATTTCATTGTCGGCATTTTGGACATTAAACCGATTTCTGAGGTTACGCAGCCAAGTGAACTTCTTTCTAGTGCAATAATGTGTTGAAAAGATCATATTTCTCATTATGCAAATGTGTCTGAAACATGCAGTATTAGTTCTCTTGACTTATTCATACACCTTAGTACCTCTTCATAGGTAGTGTGGTCAACCCAAGAGATTTCTAGCATACATCGATATAGCCACACCTCAAATCCAGCTATTTATTGCCTTCAATATCCAGACTCAGGTCTCGTTTGTACAAGAGTTTTTTTATTTCCACAAAAGAGCTCATCTTGCCATCTCATTCTTATTTTATTTTACTTCAAAGTCAGGGTCCTCCTTTGACCAACAGGCAAGGTTCTTAATCTTTTCTTCCCTCTTGACATCGATTGACAAGTGACATTCTCAAACTCTTGTATACTGTTTACTGTGAACAGCGTTTTCTGAATGTTCATAAGCGTTATTGATCTCATCCACTTTTTTTTTTTTTGTAGAAAAGCGTCTCATCGGCGTAACTGAGTACTTTTGTATAATTTTTACATTTATTTTATATCACGTCTTTCTGTATATCGTCTATGGCATCTCTAAAGTCAATTTCTGAATAAAGATTAAACACGAGTGCTATCAAATACCAAAGGCTCCATATGGTGGTGCCAAATTCTATGTACGGATGTAAAACTTACAAAATATTACAAAATTTGGGCAATTTAAATTGGCATTAGTTAGTTTAAAAACCTCGGTCTTCCGCACGGCTAACCGCCGACACTAATTTAACACTCCTAAATCTTATAAAAATTTATTTTACAATTTTCTAAAATAACCATACATCTAATAACTGCCGTCAATACAGTTATAATTAAAACTATATTTTCATAACCTTCTAAGCTACACATTATTTGTACATTGTTTCAACAAAAAAATATACAAAGTATAGAAAAAAATATTTGTACCTAAAATATTTCACAATTTTAATAAATTGCACATAAAATAAAATTACTTTAAAAGATTCTCTTTGTATGTAAATTAATCTATTTTTTTGTGTTTCTACACTCAAATAAAAATATTATTTTTAAAAAATATGGATGGAATGATAAAACTTTATAAACAAATAAATAAATAAATTTTGTAAAAATATGTATCAAAATACATAAAAATGTATAAAAACATGGCGCATGTAAAATGCGCGTATAGAATACTATTCGAGTATTGTGCTTAGTCTTATAGTTTCTGTAAACTATTTACAAAAATTGTCACGCATTAAATTACTTACTAAATGCGTTATACTTTTATCTCAACACTTCAAAAATGAAAAAAAAAAAACCTGGCGAAAGAATTGATAATGAGATGTTTGTGCAATGTTAACGAAAACATTTTCAGTAAAATGTTTCTATAATTTTATTCAAGCTGAGGACCAATCTTATCTTCGACCAACGCTCCCTCTATGCTGTGCATTTACAAACTACCAACATAGCGCCGCGGACACAAATTTTAGCAAAAATAATTATTAACCGTGTTAAATCTATTATTATTAAAATGTTGTCATTACGTCACGGTTAAAATACACAAAAACATCACTGAAAGCTTACGGTGCATGTCCACAGATTTGATCTCTTACCTCGTTAAAGGTCTGTATCTACCCTGTGCCTAAAATACAGGCGACAATGATTCATAGCTAGAGAAATCTCATCCGATTACATGCACCATTTAAGTTCTTTAGGTCTTTTTGTTAGATGGGTTTATCAGTTTTTGTTTACGCACATTCCAAATAGAATCAATATAAATCTATTTAATAAGATAATAGTTACTTAGTATATGTGTCCGTAAAATAGCCTTATAAATATAGCCAATAAGTTTGTGTTTTTTAAATTTCTCCCCCAGCACACTAATTATAGCAAATTGCACAAAGGATTTTTTAAACACACAAGGAACATTGTCTCCGACTGGTTTGGTCTCCAATTTATGTATATTTTTAATAATTCAGTTGCCTGTATAACATTCTCGCAATATTTTTTACCAGTTTTATTTATTAACCAACTTTTGAGTTATAAATAAGATAAAAATGTAGGTAAATTGCTAATTCTACCAAATTGATATGACAAAAGTACGTTCTTTCACTTACATCTATATGTATATTAGTAGCTAAAAATGCACATCATATATTTCTGGCTTTCACGAGTGACAAAAAAATTGCTAATCTTAAAGCTTCTGTAGACATTACTTTCATTGAATATGTTTTTGTTCTTAATTTTATCGTCTCCAAAGCCCACCGCACTTGCAGAATACCGTTGGAATACACAACTTCTTTAATACAAAATATTATTTGTTCATAGTTTAAAAAAACTATTTTCGAAAATATATTTTGATTTTTATGGCAGAACGATGGAGAAATATTAAACCATAAACGCTCACTATATTGTGACATCTAAGGTCAGACTAATCGGTGCGGCGGGGCGGGGGGCGAGGGTCAGACGGAGGTCTCGGAGTTCAGTCTCAGCACAAACCTCTCGGTAGCGGGGTCCGGGAGCTCCTCGGAAATAGTAAGCGGTGGCAAGCACCTCACGCTGCACAATAGACAGACGTCACCTTGGCGCAACTGGAAAATGTGTCCATCGCGCAGGGGGGAAGTCGGCGGCGCTGACGTTTCCAACGCCCAGGACTGGGGGCCTCTGTTGTGCGGCAGAGCCACGGTGCTTCCGAGAAAAGGTTCCAAGAATGCACGCGGAGACAGATCTCTAGCTAGACAGCAGGCAAGATGGCCAAGAATAGAATCGACCGAGTGTCTCGGTTGCTGTCGGGTGACTCGTAGGTACTTCTGTAACGCCCGAGCCAGGGAAGGAAACACGGCCTGAGCTGCCTCGTGAGACTCCATGGGTCTCGCTCCCCCGTTACCGTTGCCGCAGTTTCTCACCCGCTTCACGTGAGCGAAAGCTTCTTCAGCTGCTGTCAGTAAGCGAGCTCTTCGCTTTCTCACTCTCCTCTCATATTCATGTTCTTCATAGAAGCGTTCATTATGAGCAGAATCTCGGCGTCGTGCGGATGCAGTTAGCACAGCCCTAAATTAATAACAATAATTATATATACACAAATAGTAAAAAATTTACTATAGAATCACATATTCAATATAAAAGTATTATTAATACATATAGTTATAAAGTTTACGATTTGTCAATATCAAACTAATTTGTATAACATTTAAAAAAAAATTGACAGAATCTGCGTGAAAATTTGATTGTAAATATGCTCACACAACTGTTGACACCCACAATAGAATTTTTTAAATTGAAAATATAAACAATTATAAATTAAATACAGTAAAACTCCGTTAGTTCATAACTCATGGAACCGAAATTTAAAAAAAAATCTGAATAATGAGAACAATTTTTTTAAAGGCAACATTAGAAAGAAATTTAAAAAAAACACGTCAATTTGTACGTCTGCATTTTTGTGCTCGCCTCTGCTGTCAACATGGAGACTGTCTATTATTTCAGCTTTTTATGTGTCGAAATGTTATCAAATATATTAAAAACAGGCTTCTTCAAACGATTCACCAGTGCTAGACGCAACAAAATTACGGACATTTTAATTTGATTAGCGGTCGAACTCACCTTTTCCATCAAAATTGGGCAAGAAATTGGAATATTAAAAAGCCTGTGGAAAAAAATTAAAAACTTTTGAATCTTCATAATTCGTTGAAGCTTATTATTTTTTTGCGATTTTTCAAGTTTGAACTCAAAAAAGGTATCCGGGATTGAAATTTTCCCGCTAATTTTATCTTTGACATCAATTATTGTCGGTTTTTAAAATAAGTTCCATATTTCCAAATGGTCAAGCATTTACACGAATTACAATATGTTCATTCCACATTTCGAAACACAAAATATATATATATATATATAAAATAGGCTGTGTATTTAAATACAAAGGTTTCAGTTTCTTTATTACATTAAATAAATCGCAACATTTCATAAACAAAAAAATGGATATAAAATCAATAGAACTGTCGTACACAATTAAGGGCGATCTTTCTTTCTTATAATGCTTGTATTGACTAAATTATGGCAAATAACATTCAGTTTATTAGTTTTATATTAGTGTAAAGATCCAATCTATGTAATACTTTGAAAAAAAATCAAATCTAATGTATTACTTCTCATATAAATGAATAATAAAAACCCATATTTTTGTAAAAAAAAACACGAAAATATGAATTATTTTTGAAAGCGTGCCCTCAATATATAAATTACAAAATACAAATTGTTCAAATTATTTTAATTAGGGGTTACAAAGGTGAGTAGAAATATATAATTCGCAACGCGCCGACAATCATTGTTGAAATAACAACAAATCTTATAAAACGCAAGGCAGAATTATCACTCAGATCAGCTGCGGTTTTGCGAGCTCTAAGCGCGCCAATCTATTGCGATAAGGAACAGTGCCGTGATTGGCTAGGAGGTGGAGCTAGCTACAGATGTCTACGAAGAGATGATGAATACATAGTCGCGCGAGTTTAGATTAAAAAACACGTGAATACGCGAATTACGTGAACAAATTCTTTATTTTGGGTATAAAAAAATTAATACGAATAATAAGGTTTTACGAATTATTGATAGAAATTAGTATGAAATATTATTTTCAGAATTAAAATTTTTGAAAAAAGTGTGAATTATGTGAAAATATGAATTATGGGTACACAAATTAACAGAGTTTTACTGTATACGGGACTTTACCGATTAAACTATAGCAACATAATCATTGTCAAATTTGATTTTCATATGTTACTTTTTTATTGAGACATATTACCTTTTCCAGTTGTAAGTTTTCTCAAGAAATTGTGTTCTGGCAACTTTAAAAATAAATGTAATTTCATTAAAAATTATTTGTAAAATATTACAATAAATTTCATTATGAATTTGAGACATAACTACACATTTTGCAATATCCTTGAACAAATATGTTGTGAAGCAAAAAAATATATATATTACGATAAACAAACCTCGATTGGCTGGATTGCACAGATGTACCATTGGCTCCATCTACATCGTAAAACTTGAAACTAGACTGGGCCTTTCTCTGCGACTTGGACAGGGGGATCTTCTCTAGATAAGGATTGTAAACCGGGAATTCCGTGTAGTATCGCATCAGAATCGCCGCCGCCGCACTCTGGATGCTGAGTCGACCGAGGGAGAATGATCTGCTAGCTCCGTCTGGAGATCTTATAACCTTGATGCAATAAGCCTGTTGAAGTGGCCTAACTTCCCCCACGAGTGCTGCGGCTACGAGCACACACAGCAAGGTATCAGCCAAGGCTCCGGCAGCGCTCACATGCTGCCTGTACTCTCCTCCGTACTCTTCCCCTTCCGCTGCGGCCAAATAGAACAACCAATGCGTAAAAGTACACAGAGCTAACAGTAGCAGCAGGGCGACCCTTGCGAGCGGTGCCCTCGGCAGTCGGGCAGACGGAGATCGGAATACCAAGGCCCAACCGCCGGCCCCCAGTGCGGCCAGGCGACATGCCAATCCGGCCAGGGCCCCCCGGCACTCGGCGCCGCACGCCGCCAGCACCGCACGCTCCTGCAGGGTTAAACCGGTCACGTCGGAAGAACCTAGAATCCCAAACTTGGGGAGCAGCACCATCATGATGGGGCTGACGAACGCGACTGAACACAAAGCGAGGGTGATGGCAGTCGCCACGTGGCGGCGGCAGAGGTATGATATCCCTTCCCCTTCGTCAGGGGGCCACATGCTGATGTCTTCCATGGATTGTGAGTTGTCAGAAGTGTTTCCCGTGATGGCCGTCGTGTTCTCTCCCCAGTTTTCATCTTGCGGGAGTATTTGAACCTCGATAACTTCCTGGCCGTCTCTCCCGCTTTCGGGGTTTATATTTACACTGGTTTGAAAGGGCGCCATTGAGTCATCAAACTCTTTATTTCGAGATTTGCAGCTCCTGAAACATTTTTTTTGTCATTAGAAAAATCAATATTCTGATACCTAATAATATCTAATAAAGTGCCTATTTTGGACTAGCACACATTTGTGTATTTGAGGGGTATAGGAAAATAGAGTGATGTATTTGAAAATGATTATTTGACAATAATGACAGTTTTACAACACAATAGAAGAATTTTATTAAAAGCTTATCAATTTGAAAATGTCCACTCTGGCTATATAATCATTTACATTAAGTTTATCTCAATTTCGTCAACTGGATGGGTGCAGTTTTGTTTCTTTACCCCTCATTTAAGAAAATTTGCTGCTGAGACAATTGTATGGGGGTATTCTACCAACAAAGCTTTAACCCTCACCATATTGGTTTGTGATTAGATATGGACTATTTTTGTAGTTAAAAAATACAAATGAAAAGGCAACTTACGAAATTAGTTAGTTAAACCAATAATTGCTACCCGTATCAGAGGTATATTTTTTTAAATTATTGATATGATCATATCATATTACATTATAGTGTATATACTCTCTAGTCACTAGACATGTTTCAGATTTTCATTTATAATGACAGTAGTGTTCTGCAGCATAGAATCAATTATTATTTCAAAATTATTTGAATTAAGAAAATTAATTATCTAAATAAAATTAAAAGTTCAGTAAATACAGAACAGTTGGAGTATAGGATGTCAAAGCACTATTGTTTAACGCCACTACATCTTCGAAAAGCAAAGCTTATGTGATAAAACAACCTGTAATTCGATGCGGGTCGTCATAAAAGTCAAACGAACACCTTCATTTCAATAATAAGTGTTTCAAATAAATCACCAAAAACATTTTCAAACACCATCCAATATTAAAATGCAAATTAAACAGTTTCCTGCCCAAAGATATATTTAGAATTTTCTTGATTGTTTTGTTTTTCAAAAAGCTGACTTAAGACAAATTAAAAACACTTGCACCGGGTAGGCCATTGATATCCTAAAAAAATACACAAATAACAATATTTCTACATAAATAACAAGTCTATTGGTGTGGGCTTTAAAACTAAACAATTCGAATAATACATGTATTGGAAAATCTACGTCAACTTTACAAACATAAGAATCTGACAGTTGTATAGGGTTAATGACTCCCCATTAAAAGCCATTTTGCATGTGAGAAAAATCACTAATGTATTTGTGTGAGCGGTATATTTGAAGACTAGTCAAAAATTACCTGCTACTCCTGTGGGAATGCTGCCTGTCTCTGTGTCCACGAGATCGTCTGGAGCGAGCGCTGAGCTCCGATCTCACAGACTCAGTTTCCATGATCTAACTCGCTGGGCCTGGGAATTCGATCCATCAGGCCGCTTTAGCTATCCTCCGACTCTTCCTGTATTCCAAACACATCTTAATCAATTCACAGTACGCTTTAATATATAAATAGAATAATATAAATATTGAGATGTACTGTAAATACACGTTATAAAAAATAATACCGGTTTGACACATACCAGAAATTTGTCAGTCAATCCACATTTTGCGCAAACTATGAGGCGCTAGTAAAAAATTTTAATAAATAAAAACTTCTACTACGACACGGGATATAAATTTTGTATTAATATTTAAAGGAAAAAGCAGAATAAGCGTCCTATCAAACTATTTAATTAATTGCACACGAAACAAACCACAACGCATTCCGCATTTACCGTTTTGTTCCTAACTTCATATGAAAATACACCTATTATATTGGCAGCCTTGCTGGGCTAGTGATGGAGTAATTTTTTTTTTTTTTGCGGTAAGTACTAAAATAATTACAAATATGGTTATAGTATTCGTTAATAAGGTATAATAGTTTTACATTTATTGATCTCTAGTGATTGTGATTATGTTCGATTCTAACGATGATTGATATCTGACTATTCGTAATTCTTCAAACAATCAAATTAAAAATAATACACCAGAAACTAAACCTATAACAGTAAAATCTTATTTACCAATCATTGTTATGATTGAATATAATCACAGTCACAATAACGGTTTTTTTCATTATAGTCTATAGAGAATAATCTTTAACTACTAAATATTAAACCAAACAAAATTTTCAGCTTTACCCAACATATAACTATTATTCAAATTGAATTATTTATTCCATACAATAGTTTAAGAAGTTGAATTCACAAAATCCATTTAATCCTTAACCGGAATCGTCATTTTGATAAACGTATATAGAAATGTGAGTCCAAATGGACCCAACGGCAAAATACCTTTTAATTTTTTAATAATTGTTATTATTTTAGAGGAATGTAATAAAACAAGCTTCTTTTGTAAGGAAAATCAACTTTTATTTAACAACATGCATAAATAACTTTATCCTTTGAGTTCAATATTATAGTAACTAATTTTAGTCCAATAGTGAGCATCTAAAAATTCGAAAAAGTAAGAAAAAAACGAAGTATTTTCTATTTTCCTGGGTTTTACGTATCTTCCCATTAATAAAAATATAAACTTCTTTGAAGATCAACAATATATTTTTTTAAATGACAGTCTTAACTAGTAAAATTTAAAAAAAAAACCTTACTCTATGCATGGCACTTAGTACATAATATATTTTTTCTCAAATCTTGTTTACAAATTTAATTTAAGCATCTATCACATTTTCGTGATTGTTTATTATCTCTTTTAGGGCCGCATAAGTAGCACCTTCTTCTTACATGTCGTTGATATTGTAGGTTCTGTTTCATCTTCTACTTGGTGTTCTTTATTTGACCCCCATTATTCGATCCATTTTTGTCTTCCAACAAAACAGCAATATTTTGGTCATTGAGATATCCCGCCAAAAATACAAAATAGATGAATATAAACAAAACATAAAAACTTATGTATTGGTATCGTGAGTCTATTACTGCAACGCGTACGTACCTCTGTTTATAGTCAACTTTAAGTGCCGAACGTACAGCACATTAGCCAGGCGCGCAAAATTCGAATGCCGAGCGTTCAGAAGAAATAATGTTTTTATTTTTTTGTCAGGTCCAAATGGACCCATGATTTCGATTAAGGGTTAATGAAAGTCTAACGATTGAATCTTAACTATATTATTTAAAATCCTATTTGTATTGCTAAGATATAGAGATAATTTTATTATAAAAAGTTAAAAATTCCTTTAATATTATATACTTAGCATGTCTTATAATTTTATGAAACAAAGATGTGGGGAGAAAATTTCAAAATAAAATCTAAAATAAAAGAATTATGATTTCTCTTGAATATAAGTTCAATAATCTTGTCAATGAAGCATTTTCCAACTGCAGATGACAGTTTCTAATAAGATGCCACTTTTGCCTATTTCATACTTTAGAGTCTTTTATTAATTTTTTCTTCCATAATATTTTCATTAAAAATAAATCTTTTCTTCAGCTTTCATTTCACAAAGCTCGACTTTTATTTTATTAGTGATATATTAAATCATGCGAAGCATTACATTATTTTCGGCCAATGTTTATTTAAAGATATTTAAAATTCTCGATATTATTGCCATAATTTAAACGGTATGGAAAGAGTAAAGTATTTACTTCTCACATAGTGATTGAATAAACAGTTTTAAAGTGAGTCCAAATTATTGATTTTCAGTTTCATTGTACATAACGACTGTTGCTATGTTTTTTATGAATTTAGGCAGGATACTGAAACAAACCGATTATAGTCTATCAGTATCAATTGCTGGTATTAATGTAATATATTCATTTTTCAAAATTTAATTTACAGGCATTTTTCTATCTATTTGTTTTAAATTACTATGGGCAGTAATGATATTTCAAGGGATGTGTCGCAAAAAAGGTTCTATTCTTCCATTGAACATCTATTTACTTTAATCTAAGATTGATCACTTCTGGTTAGTTCCCCAGTGGATCGTTTTCCTGCATTTGTCGTTCTTTTAAAATTATAATGCTAAAATGTTATCACAATGTCATCACAGTTTCGACTTTAAATACAAACATTTTAAATTTGGGATCTCAGGAACAAACTTACACCCATAGCCTTAAGTAATGGGTCAGGGGCAAATAAAACAAAGTTATTTTATATTCATTATTTAAATGTCTAACCATAAAGTAATTAATTGCTTCAAATATTTAATTTTTATGACTAAGTTTTTTAATTTATTTTTTTGCAGATTCTTGGTAAGGAATATTGCTGCAAGAGTTACACAAGGCTTAGAGGCATTTGAGGACAGTCTTAAGCTGAGACGGAAGAAGTAACTTTCATTTTAATGTTATTAATATTCTTACTTAATACTGCTTATATGCTCAAAGCGCTCTATCAAGAAAAATGAATAATACATTAAATTAACCTTCAAATAATGCATTTTATGAATTTGATAATTAATGAAATCTATTTATCTATATTGAAAACATAATTTATTATCATTAAATGAAAGTAATCTACCACAGAATAACTTAACCAATAAATAAAATTAATTAATACTCAATACTTATTGTCAATTTTTTTTTTAATAAATTTGACACATAACACATGCAACACGTTTCATGACCAAAGACTGACTAATAAGAGGAACTACGTATTATGCTGGGGACTATCGCTGTACATACAAATATCATATATATATATACACTGGACCATTGTGAGAAATTTAAAGGCTCCCATATGTGCTAATTGATCCGGGGAAATTGCATTACCGAATATGCTACACCAACACAGTACACTGATGACAAATTTTTGAACTTATATGTTACACTTTTCAAATTCATACATCTATCGTTCCATCATTTAAAAGCCATCTTCTTTATGCAATTTCCCTGGATGGGAAGAGATCCAAGTACGAATCCCGGTAGCAACAATATTTTTCGATGAAATTGATTTTATATGTATGTATATCTTTCTAATTAATACATTTAATTTGTATTTCAAAAAATTACTTCACAATAGGAATGTGTTCTCCTTAATAATAATTATTTTCACTATACATATAACAAAATTGATTAATTTTTAAATTAGATATATATTCTGCACTTGAGAAGTGGGGACTCAAAATGAATTAATTCATTGAATTCTTAATTTACAGATGTTTTTCATTTCACCATAATCAGTAAATCACAAATCATAATTATCTCAGTTTCAACCATCGTTAGGTTGCGTATTTACAGGTGAGGCTAAACTAAACTAAACTCTAAACTCGCATAAAAGATAGTATGTGGAGGAAGCCATATACAAATACAATAAGCAGATATATATACATACAGAGCAGAATGCATACTGACCTTTACCACCAAATCTCCAAGACGCAAAAGCAGTATCATTTGAATACAGATGTTATTTGGAGAATGTAATAATATCATTGTTGTGATCACCACTACAAGAATGGAACCCAGCCCAATCAATCCCCTATATAATTTCATGCCCAGGGTAATTTACCCTGATAACTCCCTCTCTCTGCAGCCCTGGTTTCATAGATTATAAAATAAAGTGCCCAAAATAATATTTTTTCTATTTTGTGATTAATTATCATTTTGTATCCAGATTAAAGTTGTTAATAGACGAGGAAAACAATGAATTATTCAGAGAATTAAAAGAGCACGAAAAGTTGAAAATTGACCTCATTATTCAGATGCAAAGAGATTCGTTGGAGGCCATGGAGCACCAAAAAGCCAAGGAAAAAGAGGAGCTCATGGCAAAGAAACTTTTACAGCTGAACATGTTAGTGTACAGATACATTTTCAAGCATTTTCTCTGATTCATTTATATTGTCATTCTAAGCAATTATGAAATAACATTGTAGGTAAGCTTTTGTGTTGTCTCTTATTTCATCTTGATCTCAAGTTTACTGTATGTAGACCCACTTTGCCATCTATAAAATTATTGCCTTGAAATAAGAGCTAGTGCACGCCTACAACTTTCTGTCGTACAACAGTTCTGTCATAAGGGGCGATATGGAGATATCTAGTCACTGTACACTGTGTGCACTGTCATATATTTCTCTATATGTTCCTCGCCATTGTGACAGAACTGTCACACAGAAGTCATAGGTATGCACTAGCTCTAACTCCAATGGCATAACAAAAAAATTTGGGCCCCAATGCATGAAAATGGAAATGCCGGGTATATATGAGACATAATATCAGCAGCATCTATCAACTTCAATTGTTGGTAATCATGAAGAAACATTGTTAATTCATCCTGTTTTATTAAATACCAAAAAAATAGGCATTTATGAAATTAGAGAGCTTTAAAGATAATATTTTGAATAATTTTTCATTAAAAATGACTTAATGAAAAATTAATACTGCCATTTTTGTTTCTCATATTTGTACACTGCTACCTTTGTTTCAATAGCATTTGGAAACTGACAGATTTGGCAGGGATCTCTCGCGAGTATGAAATATAGTCCGACCGCCATTTTGATATTAGGAATGAATCCTGATCGGTTCTTTCAAAAACTGTTATGATGATTTTATCGCTAAAATAAAAAGCTCTATCATCTATAAAACTGCATATTTATCGTAGTTTAGCCATTCTGTGCCACACTGCCAATATTATTTTTACGTGCTTCATATGATGTACTGTATATAAGATATAAAAAAACTAATTATGTACTATGCAAATTTATCCTTTAAATAATAATTACTAAATTGATCTCTTATATCCTATAGTATTCTCGCGTTCATGAAAAACAAATAAAAGGGTTTATATAATTGAATAATTTATGTAATTAAATAATAATTTAGTTTTAAAATAATTTTTCTAAGGGCCAAGTGCAAAGACCTGCAACCTTTGCTAAAGAGACGAAGAGAATTGGAGACTCAGCACATACAGCAGCAGCAGATAAAGGAAATGCAAGAAAAGCGCAATCATGAAAAGGAAATCAACAATATGTGGTTCTACATTATGAAGAATGACTCTGAAGCCAAGGTGAAGAAAATAAATCATAATACATACATTTCTAAATACAATTTTGGTTTATATTTAAAATTTCAGCGCGTTTGACAAAATAAAATCAACAGTCTGTTTAGAACACAGTCAGTCCTCACTTAATGACCAAGTTCCGTTTCACTGACAAAGTCATAAAATGAATTGGTTAGTAAACAAACTTAGTTGCAAACAGTTAGTGTAGTTATTCTACAGAGTTCTTTGGCTTGTGATGAAATCCAAAGTTACAATATACAATATAAATTAAGAGAAAAGGAGACAAAGTCTTATTTGCTATGTGCAAATGAGCACACAATTTATATTTGGGAATATGGTCCTTCCAGGTACCGATCCAAGATTGGTGGACCAGAACGGTTCTAATAGCTGTCCCACTGCAGTTTAGAATTATTTATGTTTTGCTAACGAGCATACAGTTTGGTCTCTCCTAGAAGAGAATTGCATATGAGTGCCACTTTACAACCAGGTCGGTGAAAAGGAACATGATTATTAAAAATCTATTAATTAGCTGTAAAAAACTAAATACAAATTTAATTTATTAATTAAAATGATATATGTACATGTAAAATCAATTTTATATGTATATCTATCTAATTAATATATTTACTTAGTATTCAAAATATCACAGACCTATGTTCTGAACAATTATAACTTCACAATTAGAATGTGTTCGCCTTAATAATAAAAAATTAATTGATCAGTTTGTTTTCTAGAGAGAAAAGGAGGAACAAGAGCAAATGGAGAGACACCAGAAGGAAATGGAAAGAAAAAAGTGCCTGGACGCTCAAGTGCAGATAGCCCGAGAAGCTCAGAGGAAAAGGGAGCTGGCAGACAAGGAAGAAATGGATAAATTTATAGACGGTGCCAAGAAAAAAACTGAAAAGATAATATCTAAAGGTAATATTCACTATTTCTAGAAAAAATAAACTCATTTAAATTTGAATTCACCATTATTTTATTCAAATTTTTATCTTTTTAAGACATATTTATATTTAAGACACAAAATTTTGCTGCTTCAGTGCATTGAAGTCAATTGACACAGTTGGTCTTTGGCCATGAAACTTGATTCACATTGTGTTAGCGGTATCGGCATTAGCCAATTATTTTGTGAAAGTTAAAAAAGACATTGTTTTATCTTAAAATAATTGCATTACTATGGCAAAATATGATTTTTTCACTAAGGCCATATTAGAAAGTCGTTAGTCTTCTTTCACTGACTATTAGTAAAGTTTACTTATATTAAATATTTATATTGAAATTATTTATGGTATGTGTCCATGGATTACACACTGATCTCTAAGAGTTGGTAAAGATCAGTGTATACTGATCGTGTTATTCTACTCTGCACCCAAAATACGTGAATTGATGAGTTAACTCGGTTTGTGCCCAACTCTGTATTGCCCTTTACTGAAATCTCATCCACGGACACAGGCCAATGGACAACGAAAAAGCAATTTATCAACTTGCTTAAATCTTTTAAAATACATATGTAATAAAATGTATTTAGATCTATAAATAATTTCACATTTTCAATAGAAACGCAGAAGAATACCGATGCCAAATCATCACTCAATGAATGTCTAAAGCTGCAGATGAGCATCCGGGAAGAAAACATTAAAAAAGCAAAGGACGAAGATAAGGCTTTTGAATGCTCTTTAGCAAAAGTCTGTTTAATAGAACTACAGGAAGAAGTAAAAAAGAAAATTGCCGATAAGGTGACTTCATATTTTTAATTGTTTTTTTATCAAAGAGTAGACATTTTTCCTATAGTATTTTTTTCTTTGTACTCAGTTATATTGCATAGCTATGACAACAAAAACTATACTTTGGAAATACATTTCATTATAAACAGGCAAATCAAAAACAACAAATAGAACTTTTTGGAAAACATGCAACGGCTGTCAAGGCGGAACGAGAGGCGAGGGAAAAAGCAGATGACTTGATGGTAGCCGAGGTGGCGAAGAAACGATCGCAGGAAAGCGAAAACCAAAGAATTCTCCTAATGAGAAAAAGCAAATCCCTTCTTAAGGTATTATTATTGAATATTTTTACTTCAGCAAAAGTAACTAGGTATGTATTACAGATTTGCTTTGAGTGTAATTATAAGTTGTGACGAGAGTGAATGATTTAAAAAAAATATGCAATAATTATTCGCCTCCATAATCAGGACCATCATTCGTGTTCAGATATGTCCATATTCAGCTTGGTTGGTTGGTGAGGAATTAAAGTAATTAACACAATAGCGTGGCATGACCAAAAGAAAATACTTTCATGAAAACGATTTATTCAACAAAATACAGTGTTATATGTATCACTGTAAATAAAAAATGATATGTCCGGTAGAGAAGTAACATGTGTAGTGAGATGCCTGGTGAAAAGCCTGGCCAGCCCCTTACGTGGCGCCAGTTGCAATCATTATGCCGGCATTGTGCGACGGATGCCATGTTGCTAATTGGACCCCATATTGACAGATGGTGCTGTGTCTAACTCATCATAATTTAATGGCATATTGAACGAGTTGGTATTCGAGAGCCAAAATTATGAATAAACGTGATATAATGATGAATAAAGAAATTCTTGAAATAAATAAATGAGTTTGCATAATTGTAAAGTATGTTTTATAATTACAATGATGTTGAGAAAGTGATAGCAGGAAATAAAATGGGTGATACTTTGAACACAGGTGTCATTAATAGTAATTTGTTATAAGAAACTAAATTGGTGTACTGTTAATCTAGCCTCTAGTGATGTACACAAAAATTGGCAAATCATGTTGCAATCTTACATATAACATTATTTTAACTACCGCCCATAACTGACATAACACTCGATCGAGGCACTCGGAAGAGTTAATGACGTAGAATGCCAGAAACATTACCAGCAGTGTGTGATATGTACGAGTATTATCACATTTCATGACCAGGTGTGTGTGATTGTGTGTCATCACATTATACCCAAATAAACAATGGTATTTTTAAGGACGCTTTGATGGGACGCGAAGTGCAGATGGAAGAAAAGAGAAAGGAAGTTGAGGCTGCGGCTAAGAAAGCAGCAGAGGAGGTGGAAGTCAGGAAACAAAAAGAGAAGCTGCTAGCAGAAGAATGGAAACAAAAAAAGGAAAGAGATGCAAAGGCCAAGGCGGCGTACAAACAATATTTAGAAGAGCAAATGGATTTAGTCAAAGCTGCTAAGGTAACTAACTTTACATTTTTAAAGAGTGAATATATATATACAGACTGTTCTAAACGAAACATGCACAACTTTGAATAAAAGTATAATATAAAATACTGAATCAAAAACGTTTTTTTAAAATTTGATCTAAAATCCTCTGTTACCAATAAAACTAATAGAGAAGTAAAGGGGCTGCTCTACCCACTGAATCTGCATCACTCTGGATGCACGGCATGATGCAATCGATATTGCGGTGTTAATTTGGATTTGATCTGATAAGTGTCAAGCTCACCTTATTGCTTTCATGGAAGTTTGTCTATAGAAATATCTTTTAAAATGTATGCATAACTACGTCAATATACTTTTATAGGAGAGGGAACAAGCCAAGCTGATGTCAGATTTCAGAAACAAGTTAATAAAGGAAAAGGAATTTAATGAAAAAATGCTCCAACTTATGAAACAGTAAGTAAAAAACAGAACTGTTTATGTAATATATATGGTACAATAATAGACTTTTGTTAAATAAATATTTTAATGATTTCAGGGAATTCAGTACGGAAGGTGTTCATCCATTTTTGAAAGCAATGAATCAAAAATCTCACATTGAAAAGTCGTATTGTCCTAAAATTCCTGAAACTGCTTATTTTAAATATTAATAAACAAAGTAATATTTTGGCGTTCATTCTAAAGGCAAATATTTATACAGAGAAATATAAAATTCTCAGAAAATGGAGGATGTTGGCTTGCTTAATTTATAATAAATGAAAACCTGCGTATTTTTACATTTTTTTAAAATAAAATTAACACTTTATCTAAATATTTTTTTATTTAACCTTTTCTTGGTTGTAATGCCAGAAACCTATCCAGACCACCCGAGACTACCAGAAATTTTACGTGAAATAGTTTTCTTTTGAGTTATCTATGAAATAATTAACGACCTAATCATCAAGATCATGGAGACACTAAGTAGAAAACACTATCTATCTGCCAGTGGCGTGCAGTAGGTATAGATTTAGGTTATGCTGTTATCGATGATTTTATACAATCATATATAATATATGTTTGGGTGTTAAGACGGTGGTTAAATGAAATAAATGTTATTGGCGTGTGGTGTGTTAAGGTGTTTATTGTCGGTATGATAAAAACAATAAAGACAGTTAGAAATGAAGAAATGAATGAAGATGTAGAAGGTGCACGTGTGGTTGTGAAACGATGAAACTGGAGAGACTGCCTGGCGGTGAATCGAGCCAGACTTGTAGCAGCAGCCGGCAACGCTGTCGCTAGCGTCGATGCCGACTGAGATGGCGGTGGATATGAATTATGATCGCTACATATGTACTATGTGTTGTACATAGGATTATGAACTTTTGTTTAATCAACA
Organism: Eubasilissa splendida; assembly: GCA_031772225.1. Classification (NCBI taxonomy): domain Eukaryota; kingdom Metazoa; phylum Arthropoda; class Insecta; order Trichoptera; family Phryganeidae; genus Eubasilissa; species Eubasilissa splendida. Next base: position 30,331,838 of record CM062853.1, on the reverse strand, counting down.
TCTTTAGGCAAAATGAATCTGTCGTTTAACAGCAAGCAAACAGCGATAGCCAATTGCTCTTCTGCTAGTTTTTCTTATATTGCACAAATCATTATTTGAAATGCTTTTAAATTATTAAATGCGATTTGTATTACATAGGTATTTATTATTAGAATAAAAAATTATCAGAACAGTAATGCTTATTATATTGTACACAGATTATTAGTTAATCAATTCAGCAGTTTGCTTAATCCAGGACAAGTAGGAGAACACTTTAGCATAGACTCCGGGAACCCCCTCAGTTCCGCAGTGCCCGCTTCCATAGCTGACCACTCCATGAACAAACCAAATGGTCTTTTCGGCCTTCATCAAGGGTCCCCCTGAATCTCCCTTGCACGAGTCCCTACCGCGAATACCTCCAGCGCAAACTTGTCTTTCCCAATTGGCTGAACCAGGGACATTCACGCAATCTGATATGGGGACATCTAAGTGGAGTTTGACTTGGCTATAATTTTTATGCTCGGTTAACCCCCAACCAGCTACGGTCAGCACGTCAACGTTTTTAATAGTGACGTCGTAGCTTGGTAGGCAGATGGGACGTATGAAATCTGCAAACAGTTTGAAAGTACATATGTATAATAATATTATTATTTTAATTGTAAAGGTGCATAAGAAGGAAAGGAACAAATTATTTAAATAATAAAATAGGAAGCATATGTTTTGATTATCAAGATACTATAGTTAAACCTTTCAACACCCTGTAGTTTATTATTATTCAAAATAATTTACATTGTACATCTACAAAGGAGTATGAGAATAGTTACAGTATCAATTATTACAATATATATATATTAATAGCAGTGTGGTCATAATAGATAGGCATTCTCACATATAAATGTTTAATATACCATAGATTACAATTACAAGTATGTATATGTATGTAGCGCCGGGCGGTCAGCAAACATGGTTTATATATCATTAAGTATAATCTGATGGTGAAAAGATGTTACATAGATGATAAGAACAGTTTTTTATATATAAGCAGACATAGATATTATTTGAACAGAAAATGTTGCCAAATGGGATACAGTGACGTCACAAAATATTTTTTAGAAGCGTTTTAGCAGTTTTAACACCTAAGAAATAGAAACATAGATTCAGTTAGTTATACCAGGGTTGATTTGTCCAACATTCCCCAGTGGGATACCCACATTTCAATGAAATTGCGGGCAAGTCTGATCTTTCTAATACTTCAGTCATCGGAATGGGAAGGAAAGGAACAGTACAGAGTTGAGTGCGAGATGAGCTGTTATTCATTCTCTGTTGTCTGTCATTTCTCTGTTTTGTGTGCAGAACAGTATGACCAACTGGTGCATGTCGATCTTTACTACAACATTTCTGAGAGATGAGAGCTAACTTTCAAGAGATTTGTCCCAAACTCATCTCGAGACTCGTGTAAAGATACCAGAGATATTTGCTGTCCATTTTATTTTGTACACAGAGTAGAATAACCAAGGGACGTGCACCCTTATAAGAAAACTATCAGATATGTGATTATAATATGATACAAAGTGCAATCAAGCCATGCTTTAATGTGTCGAAAACATTACTAATTTTAAATAACTATTTATTATTTTGAATTTTCCGCATTGTGTAATTATCGTGTCCCTTAATGATGAAACTGCCAACACACTTGGGTTTCACAGTTCGTGTACATCAATATCATCATATCTGTCTGTTTAGCACTGGTCACTTCTGCTAGCTTGTAAGTTTATTTAATTTGTAAATTTATCAGTTTATTTACCTCTCGATGTTAACAAAGCGGCGATACTTTGTTCTAATCATATAGATGAATATTTCCTTAAAGACATCTTGTCATTCAAATAAAAATGTTCACAATTAACTTCATATTCAAAACGTGTAATCTAGAGAAAGGAGTCTCAACGACGACTGTGTTGACTTGAAAAATGTCAATAATATACAATGGAGCTCTACTATATCAAATAAAGCAATCAATTGGTAATAAATGTTACATTTTGTGTGAACAAGAGATGTCGCCACTGATTTGAATTAAATTAATTCAATATCTTTGAAATAATATTGTGTTGTGATTGATGCCAACACTAGAAGGAGAAAATATAAAAAATAAGGGATAACATGTCCAGTTATGACAGTTGTCCATGTACTGAGTCTAAAAAATATGGCAATAAACAATACCAGACCGTTAGTATATTTTTCGCAATTTCTCCAGTGTATATAATTGCTAATGTTTTTTTACTATCTGTAAAATGTGCTAAAAATCTTATTACTGGTTTAAAAATAAAATGTTTCATTATTATTATATGTTTACTTATCGTATCTGTACATTGAAAAGTTTACCTGTGTACGGTGCATCTTCTTGTAGCTTTACCAGAGCAATGTCATTCTTTTTACTATATGGACAGTAGTCCGGGTGTGATATTACTCTCTCCACTCGTATATCTTTATATCCGTCATTACATTTTGTATGCTTCATTATGTCCACTTGAATACAGTCTATTCCAGATGAAATGTTGTGTTCACCGAGTCGAACATAAAACCTGATGGACCAAATAGAACAAATTTTAAAAGAAATTCACACTTATCTGAATATTTTTTAATATTAGCCACCACTTTGAATCTGTGCCGATGATTGTATGAAGACAAATGAAAATAGGAATGACAACCTGAGACCGCAGTCTTATTTCTATCCAACAATTGTGTTTTTGGTACGGTAATTGCTAATTTTATGGGTGATACGCATAAATACTCATCCTGCTATTTTCAACATGGTAAAACAACATTTTTAGGGATATATTTTCACACTACTGTCAGCCAGTATATCCTACACATGTATTTTCAAGCATTACATCAGCCACCACAAATACGGTTAATACTAATCCGAATGATTGTTCCTGCAAAGGGATCTAAAATTTATCAGTGTATTGCATACAAAATGTTTGGAAAAAAATTAGTTATGTAAAGCACCAAGTTTCCTAATTGTTACAGTATCTGCAAGAAATTTTCTTAAAGAAATATTTCTCATGAAAAGAGAATTGACATAAATAATTATTGTGATGTATCTATGGAATGAATGCATAAGCGCGCTCAAGGTTGGCACGATGACGCATGTAAAAGAGATAAATGATGGTCTGCGCAGTCTCTCGTCTCTGAACCGTTCAACTGTTAACATATTATATTGACCTGTACTGCATTGTATCGAGACACTAAGAATAAATACTTTTGTTACACAAACGGGCATTATTCTGATGATCCAATCTCGCACATAAAAAGGAACTGTCTAGAATTAGAAATTATGTATAGAATTTCAAATCTTAATATCTCAACATTATACCGATTAAAAACAATTCTTATAAATGAAAGGCATTATGTATGTATTTAAAATGCATATTGGAACTTACAAATCATCATGAGTAACACAGTGAGCAGCCGTGAGCACAAAGTTTCTCGAGATTAGTGAGCCTGCGCAGCGAAACTCGACTTCCTGCCCATAAAGCAAAATGGCCATCCAAGGATACTCGTATATCCACGCCTCATTGCCATTAAAAATTCTGGGTTGGTCGTATTCTTGCCGGCCGCACTCATCATTTTCGGGTAAAATTTCTGTAGTCTGTATAAACCAATTAACAGTGTAAATTAATTAAAAATTTAAAGACAATTTAAAAGAATTCACCTTGTTTTGGTAACTCAATACTATCAAAGTATGAAAAATAGTGAAGAGCACAAACGTAAAAGAAATAATTACTTATTGCAAAAGTTGGAAATGATCCTTAGAACAAACAGTTACAGGTAGAATACCATCCAAAATTAAAATTTTCTGGAGTTGGAGTGGAATTAATTAACTTGACTTATTATTATATTGTATTATGGCTCATAAAATTGTAAATTCTGTTATTACATACAAAATAAAAACTACATTTCCTCATTTTCGTATTCTTTCTCAGGTGCCGGTTTTTTCAATCTTCTGGATATTTTAACTGACTGATAATGATTTGTAGAGACATGCGTGAAGGTTATGTATTACAATTTCGGAATGTACACTCTATTAATAAAAAGTCATGTTGTTTCATGTTGGATTTATTCAAGTGAACTGGTTACAAAATATTTACCGGCGTCGTACATAGGCAAATTTCCTACCTACATACTATTTAAACGTATATGGTGGACATTACATAAATAGCCCCTTATATTATGTGTTTTTATATACAAATAATATGGGAATTAGTCGCATGTATGGCTTGCAGGTGACCTTTTTGGCCATTAAATGTAGCACGCAGGAAATCTACCTACAAACAAACGAATACTTGATCCCCATGAATTCGTTTGTTCGTATTTGTAGGTACATTGATTATCGGATAATATTGTTATTCATGTTCGTAACAACTGTATTAGATAACTTTATTTAAGAGGCACAAGACAAGTCGTATTTCATTATTATATTATTAAATCTGAACACTACTACATATTATACTAGATAACAAGTATGTTAGTACTTGATATATATGTTAGTACGCCCTTGATATATAATATGTAGGGGTATGCAGTATACAAGCAAAAAAGGTTTGATATGAGAAAACTATAGCAAAAGTTAAAAAATCGTGTTCTGTCTCTTATATTTCTGTGTTCTGAAAAGTATACACAACTCTTTTATGTTTTTTCCTATAAAATTTAAAATTTACTATCTATAAAATGATAGGATCATATAAACAATGGCTTCATTTTGCCTAAAGACATCAGTTGAACAAAAATTTATTAAGAATCCTATGTATAGTATACAATTTACAATATAATTGTATATAGTTGACAGATTTTTTGCAAAAAGTTATTTTAATTATACATATTATGCTAATCTTATATTAGTTAGGCTACAAAAATACTTACATCCTTACAACAAAATTTCAAGCTCACTGAATCCGAGTAACACAAGGATTTGGTAATGAAATCTCTCGTTTTATTTGAAATAATGTCACTTAATGAAGAATTGTAATTTTGTTCTATTCTTTCCAAATACGGACATTGTGATAAAGGTATGCATGTTCCGTGTTCTCCGGCTGGAGTCTTGCAATAATTCTGTTGTGCATCATCTGGACAACATACACCCACCTGACCATTTAGATAGCATCTGTAATTACCGTTTGGTAAAAATAGAATCAGAATCAGAATCTAGAATCAAAAGCAGCACTAGCCAGTCTATTGGATAGTTCTTTTCATTCTCATATATAAAATGACAATGCAATAATGACAGGAAAGCAATTGAGAATGTTCTCGAAAATCTTTGAAATTGGTCCAAAATATTTATTTATTTATTGGAAATAACACAAATATAATGGTGACAATTTACTTATATCCTAACATATTTCACATGGACAAGAAAACAATATGAAAAAGCATAGCATGATGTAAAAAAGGAAAAAATCATTTACATATTGCATTGAAGAATATTGTTAATTAGATTTTTAAATATTGATAATGAAACAAAAAATACATCAATGTAAGCTTGGCAAATTCTCACTGTAGGAGAGTGTAAGGACTTTCAGGATTATAATACTCGCAATGGGACATGGAAATTTATTGATGACAAAAGGGGTGGATTAATTATCCACCCTTTTTGTCATCAATAAAGTTTTATTAACTAGTTTCAACAGATTATATACAAATTTAAAGTATCAAGTGCTATTTGTCTGTTTTTTTAAATTAAATTTTTTAATTTATTCTGTGAATTTATAGTGTTGCCGTGGTAATTGCAATTTATAGTTTAGAGTTCGCATGAACTTCTTTTGAACTAATTCCAATTTATCAACGTATTATAATAAGGATTCCAGATCCTGGATTTCATTATTTAAAACGTGGCAACATATTATGTGCAATGTTTTTTAAATCTATAAGATTATGATGATCAAACTTATCAATATATTGAACCAATCGAATGAATTGAGCTATAATATATTCCATAAACCGGATATTTTTTTAATTTTAAACAGGTAATGAGACTTCTTCTTGTCCTTTCCAGGGCACTCATGGCAGTCACCTATCTAACCTTATGATGAACCCTGAACCACCATGCTATTCTCGTGCCTTGTGATATGATATTGATAAATTGTTTTATATGTTTAACAATTTGCTTACATTGAGTCACTGAGCAGCTTTGTGTGAGACGGCTGCCTATACTGATTATCCCTCAATCGTAACAAAGTATTGCACAATGTTATCGGAATGCATGCACCACTTCTGCTTTCAGGCGTGATGCAAGCTGGGTGAGATTGAGAATATTAACAATATTAGATTAGATTAAGTGATAGTCGAGTTTTATTATTTATTTTTCAATGATTTATATCCATAAAAAAACGAAAAATCAATTCATCAAAACCAATAGAAGCACAGTATTACAATAGTGAAACCTGAACAATTAATGTGGTTCTGGAGAAGTAAGAAAAGAATAAGTAGGGCCAAGAGAATTACAAATGAAATTCTGACGAGAGTGCATGAAAAGAAGTTGAATTAATTGAACACACTCTTAAACACAAGTATATCTCAGAAATGCAATTGAGGAAGAGTGAGAGAGGCCCAGTCAAAAGCACTTCCAACATATGACACCTCTCCTGCAACAATACTGTATATCAGTTTTTACAAATGTTGATAGATAAATGGAGCATCGGCCATCTTGGATGATATACAATATTGTTGCAGGTAAGATTGCTTAGAAATTGTGTGTAATAGTATTTTTATTTATTTTATATAGTAGCATAATATAGATACATATACGGCATGTTTAATAGTATTTTTTATTTATTTTATAGGCTAATTAATGTAGATAATATAGATAAATAGCGGGTAACATTGAAGATAGAAGATAAACCAAGTACTGAATACATGTGAGACTTTTAGAACAGAATTTAGTACAACTAAAACAAAATATATGCTCATTAGCAAACATAACGCAGCTGACAATGAAAGTCTTTATATTGCTGGAAATAAATTGGAAAAGATACAAAGTATTATTTACCTGGATAGCAAAATAAATTAAAGATGGGATCCTTCTGTTGAAAGGCATGCCGCATTGAGTAAGCTCGTGCAACCTTTAGCCGCATGAAAAAGATGTTCTGCAGTTATGATCTCAATCTTAGATTACGAATGAGAACGGTCAGATGCCATGTATTCTCGATTTTATTTTAAGGAATAGAAACATGGACACTTACCAAAGAAATAATAAGGTGACTTGAAACATTTGAGATGTGGATCTACAGAAGAATGCTTAAAATAAGCTGGATGGATAGATTTACGAATGAAGATGTTATGGTTTGGATGAATAAAGAAAAAGAAATATGTATTTAAAACAATAAAAATCCGAAAACATCAATATCTCGGACATGTAATGAGACATCTGGAGAAATATGAGATCTTGCACCTCATAATGCAGGAAAAGATTGCTGGAAATCAAGGCCCTGGAAGATGGAGAACATCTTGGCTATGATTGCAGACCCACCACCATTATCCAGGACCGCTTATAAGCAAAAGCTCCTTTATTTCTTATATATATAACTTCCACTTTATTGAGATATAAACAAAATGTCAATACAATACATATATATGAAAACAAAGAAGCAAAGGCACAAATAACTAAAATAAAGGATATCAAAAATAAATATCATTAGTAGAAACAGATAAACATATTTATCTTTAGTTGGGGAGTAGAGGGAAAGATATCCACAAGATATACACAATCCCGATATGGGAAAAACGACAAAACCAAAATAAACACAATCTGACTTGCAATCAAAACACCACTGCCAACAAAACAAGAAACAAGAAACTACAGAAACATTATAGATCGATACACATGAAAAATCATAAAAACATAATTAAAAATGTGTAAATTTGTTTTAGAGTAAAATAAAGAAAAGAAGAAAAACACATTGGAAGACCCAATCAAATATTGGGACTCTGCAAAAGTTCCCATCTGGACACCCACACTCGCACAAAAGTCCTGAACAGTTCCATATTCCTTTTACAACTGAGTACATCAAAATTTTAGAACATCATGGCTGAAGAACCTGAAGCAATTGTTTGGCCAGTCTTCTGTAGAGCTGCACCGGGCCGCAGTAAACAAAGTGATGATAGCCTACATCCGTTGAACAAATAGAGCACAATAATAAAAAGAAGTTGAAAGCTGCAAAAAAAGAGAATGAGCGTGGAAGACTTGGCACGACCAGGTAAACCAGATACTGAAAGATGGTCCTGTTAGAAACCTCAATAATCGAAGAGCTTGTGTGAGAAGATGTATGAATGTGGATGAGCTGAGAATTGTGTGTCAGAACAGAAGAGTGTAACCCTCTATCCTCTCTACCTACCCCCTCGGAAAAATGGCATGATGGTAAATTAGTTAGTTTAATATACCATTCGATGCCCCAGAAGATATACAATGTTATGACATTCATAAGTCATATCTGCCCAAAAACAATATACAGTTGTTGTTGCAGGGGTAGTTTCAAATAATGAGCAAGGTAGACACCTACAGATGATAATTTTTAATAGAGTTCAGATCAGAAACGCACAGTGAGCACAGCACCGACAAGAGCACAATTCTTTAATATGAAGAAAGAAGATGAATCTAAATTATTACCTTCATGTGCAAACACGATGTGACTGCATACCACAAGTACTACGGATAAAATTATTATAATTATTTTATTTAGTGGTTGCTGATCATCATGTTTGAAATGATTTAAAAAATTTAAGACACAATTTATATTCATTTCAACTGGCTTAATAATACGCTTATATATACAAAAATGAATGATGAACTCAGCTTGACAATCTCCACCCAAACACAGATAACACAATATTATATTATCAATATTGAATTGAAAACATTATAAAATGTTGTTTACCTACGTCTAGTTTGTTATTATTAATGTTTATAATCTATGTAAATAAACCATAAAGTGTTAATAGTAAATTAAAATAAGTATTGAAAGAGGTGAGAAGCACTTTTGTGAAAATTAAAAAGTTCTTCTGCATTTTTTACAATTCAGTTAATAAAATGTTGTTATGTCACTTAGTGAATCAAGGTGTGAACATTGAAAGAAGCCACCATTAATTAGCCGGAGGTATATGAAATGTGGCTGCATCGATGTATGCTAAATATCTACTGGGTCGACCACAATACCAACGAGAGGTGCTAAGATGCATGAATAAGTTAAGAGAACTAATAACAACCATCAAACTAGTGGTTATGACACTCGCCTAGTGATCAAGTGGTCATTCTAGGAGACCAGCAAGCTAGTCCTATTTTCTGTTTGAAATTCGTAAGAATATTTATGTGATATGAATTTTATGTACGCTCTCTATTTTTATCATTTATTTTTTTAAATTAAAATATATATATTCTTTGGACACATTCTCTACTGTGGGAAATGTGATCTTTAACAATTCATTTTCTAGAGGAAGAAAAAGGTTATTCCTTAGAGAGTGGCCCAATGTTCAAAATCCCAGCAATCTCATACATCTTGCACAGGATTAATCAGCATTGTGTTCTTTGATAGAAGACAGCCCATGAAGAAAAAAAATACCATGAAGTCTAACTCTAGAGGATAGTACCAAACGATTTTTCTAGTATGTTACAGATAATTGGTTAGGTAGTAGAATATTTTCTGTTTTTTTAACATATTTACTAACAAAATTATAAACAAATTGTTGCGTACAGCCATAAAAAAACAAGGGTGATTCGCCGATCTCCGCTTCTCTGAACTGGCGATGATGATGATGAGGTCAGATGAAATTAAACACAGAGATATGATCTTTCTAGGGACACTGCGGCGAGAGAATTGAGAATACGTTCCCATTCGCAGTGTACATGGTTTTATTTCAGATACAAACAATACATTCATTCTATTATATTTCCCACCATTTCAACGAGCGAGCAGATAGCAACAGGCGCCAGAAAGACGTATTTTATCATACGTTTTTCTGGTGCCCTGCAGATGATTATATTTTTTAATTACTGCGTCGTGTCCTTAACACATTAATTAATTGCGACGACCTATCAATCCTGTGCGATATATAAATTAAAACAAGTTTTTGTATAATTTGGAATGAAATATTTTGGTTGTTCAAAACATAGTTCTGTTATATTTTTTAATAATAATTAGATGAATGGTGAAGAATGTAGGCTTACCTTGAGATACGCAATCATGAATAATGTTAAAATAATTAATAATTCGATTCTGATACTCTATAAATAATAAAATGTTTCTGAAATAGAAATTTTATCTTTTAACACAAAAAGATATGATTTCTCACGTGACGTATGTCGGAGACCCACGATACATGTAGCCGCTCGTTACAAAAACAAACTAGAGATACGGATGACATTTACGAAGTCATCAATGTTTTGCAAGCTTAGAAATGCAAGAAAGGACGTGCAAAAATGAAGCTAAATTTTGGATTTTTATTTTATCTTATTTATTTTAATTTGTCGGTGTCCTGTGACTTTTACAATTTGGCTGGCAGACCAGGAGAAGGCTACATCATCGAAGTTGCGATCGGAACACCTCCACAAAAAGTGAGACTGTTTCTATAAATATATTTATTTAAGGTTTTTCATTTTACGAGTGTTATTGCCATTAAATTACATTTTTGTTGCGAGATACGTACATCATACAAATATTTCTAAATAGTATTAGCGCTATTTTATAATTATTTTCTTGCAGTTCAACGTTCTTGTGGATACAGGAAGTACAAACTTTGCAATCGCCGAAGCGCCGCATCCGAACATTGATAGCTATTTTCTGAGATCAAATTCTTCGACTAATGTAGACCTCGGCGAACAAGTATTGCTTCTGTACACGCAAGGCAGATGGTCGGGGGATCTGGCCTCCGACGTGGTGTACTTCCCGACTCTCAACTCTGTACCGCAGGTGACATGTGACATTGCCTTTATCACGGCTTCGCAGAGTTTCTACATGAATGGCTCCAACTGGCAGGTTTGTTATTCATCTTATTCTGATCCGGCATTGATTAGCAAACTATTTGATTATTGACTCATTTTTGTATATTACAGGGCATATTGGGGCTAGCTTATCCCGCCATAGCCCGACCGTCATCCAGTGTCAAGCCGTGGATAGATTCTCTGCAGAGAAAAAACAAAGACAAGACTATCGCATTCTCCCTCACGCTGTGTGGATCCAAGCGACCTGGAATTAATAACCACTATGGATCGTTTGAGGTGTTAAGTAAGTACACTACTATATTATCTAATCATTGCACTTTCTTCAATCATCATCCATTAAAAAGTCTGTCATGTATTTTTATTTTATTTTATTCAGAAAACATAGTTTATCAATAAATATGAAAATCAATAAAAGCTAAACGATAATTAAACCAGTTACAATTGATGTAATGATGTATGAGTACAATTTAAAATTTCAGGACTATAAAGCAGAAAAATGTGAGAATAAATAAGAAAGTAAGAAAATATTTGAGGGGAAAGGAAAAGGAAAATGGGATCGGGAATAAAATCCGAGTGATTAAAATAAAAAGAAAAATAAAGGGCTTGAAAGTTTATGTGTTGAATTTAGATTTAATTGAGGTAACTGAAGTATTGAAAATATCTAGTTCGTTTAGGTGTGAATTGAAATAAAGGGGTGCTCGGTAGAAAAATGAGTTTTGTTTGGCGTTGGTGTTGCAATGTGGAAGATTAAATGTAGGATTAGTTCTGGTTGACCTGGCTGGCACTCAAATGGATATGCGTCTGAGTAAATCAGGACTGTCTACTTTAGAGTTGGCTATTTTGTGTAGGAAAATGACATCGGCCAGTTTATGGTGATGGAACTTTGAAAATGATAGATGACTCAGCAGTGCTGGTTAAGGTTTGATAACTAGGAAAGTGAAGATATTTGAGGAAGCTGTTCTGTATTTTTTCGATTCTATTGATGTATGTGGTATATCTTGGATTCCAGACTTGGGAGGCATATTTGATGATACTTCTGACATATGAGAAGAACAGTGTTTTCATGGTGTTTATGTTATTGAATTGTTTACATACCCAAAGGATGAAACCTAACATTCTGGTTGCTGTATATAGGATATAACAGATTTTGTGGACACATTAGTAATTTTTTTTTAAAATGATAAGAGTACCTGCAAGATACCATAAAGCAGAAAATATCCTAACCTTTCACATTCATCCAAAATATACCTGATTCTACTGGCCAGTGCCGGAAGATATTTTAATGTTTTAACAGAAAGTCATTATTAGATTAGATAACTATCATAATAAACTCACGACAGATGGAATGTTTCACGTGTATAGAATTTTTATTGTTAAATAAATGACAGATACCAGCACCAGCATAGTCAATAGAAAGTTAGATCGTAAAATCATAAACAGTTAGCAATTCAGTGACGGTGTAGTAGATAGGTAGTTCAGGTAATGCTTCAAATGATATGGGCAGTGTGCGGCAAACAGTAAACAATTTGGCAACAATGTGGCGCCTGGTATATATTTTGTAGGGACCAGAATATTTCTTCATGTTAACCAATTTTACATGGAAATAGAAATTGAAAAAAAATTGGAATAACTAATATGCTGTTGTATTTTGCGCATTACGCTATTCCTCAGAGAGGTATTGTGCGTGATACAAGATTCTCTGCAATCGGGACAGAAGTATGTCATCAGTTAACGTAAGTAATCTGTTGGTGACCTATGCGACATTTTTATGGTAATGCAATTAAAAGACGATTTTACATGTAGCATTGCAATTCTGCCTTTAGAATAATTTAATTATCATTGAGTTAATTATAGATGTGACTACAATGTATGTACGTAATAACCAATTCAGTTAATTGGTTTTTAATACTTTATTAGATGTGATTTTTTTTAAACTGAATGTTTATATCGTATGTTGCATGCAAATTTATAGAATGAATCGAAACAACACCTGCAAGGTAAAACTACAGAAATATGATATACAATTTTTTTTCACTACCACTTTGGTCACTTTATCAAGTAATCTAGCCTGTTTTGAAAATAGGATATGATTGTTATTCAAACACTCAGAAATAGACTGAGGATACACATGTGTAATGTTTCTAACAAACTATCTTCTGTCTGTTGTGGTAAGATTAGTGCTAACCCTATTCAATCTAAGAACATTGAATATTATAATTAACTGTTATTGTGACTGATTGTGTTCGATTTTAACAATGATTGATAACTGATTAACATAATTCTTGGAGCAATGACTGGTACACTAGAAAGTAAGCCTCTGACAGTTAAATCTTAGTTACCAATCATTGTTAAATTTCAATTACCAATCATCGTCACAATCACAGTCACGTAACAGTTTACCATCACTAATTTGTATATACAGGGTGTAATAGACCTAGTCCACCAGACTTTATGGGTTGACACCTGACTAAGATACGAGTCGAAAATGTTCAAGGGATATGTGCCAAATCTCAACCATGTCAGAGATATAAGCATTTCAAAAAATTGTAATTATGCAATTATTTTGATTAATTCAAATATTGTATCAATTCCAAATTATATATAGAATACAACAAATTTTAGGTCATCAAATTTCGAGCGGCTAGACTATTTTTTCTTAGATGATTTAGGGCCTGAAGCAAAGATATAGTTAATAATGGAACAATTTCCCAAATATTTATTTCGAAATACGTAGATTTTGTAAAAATTTCATACAATAATATTTTCGTAACAGTGCAGAATTTGCACATATTCCTTGATCATTTTCGACTCATATATAGTCAGGAATCCACTCATAAAATATTGTGGACTAGGTTAGTTACACCTGTATAATATGTGACTATGTAGCCTGGTCAGTAGAAAGTTAAGTCAATCAATTCAGTGAGAATACGGCGGGCGGTATCTCTTAGTTTTCTGAGATGTAAAATCTTTTCATTATTGTCATATTCATGTCTTTATCATAGGAGAGTCGGGAGTGTATTTTTCCAGGGATATATTTTTTATGTTAAAAGTTTTCTTGTTTATTTGTTTAGATTAATGATTTCAGAAACACATATAAGCTAATATTTAATTACATAATATTGCATGTGTTAAAAGAATGTATGAACAATTCACATCATTTTATGTGATTACTTTGATTTTATTTTATTTCACTATTTTTTTCAGACAACATGAAAAATCCTTACGCTGGGATACAGACTGCGCGTGTCGTACGTGAATGGTTTTACGAAGTGATCATAACCTCGCTTCTCGTAGAAGGCCAAGCCGTTCCGGTGGACTGCCGCAGCCTCAATACTGATAAGTCAATCGTGGACAGTGGCACCACCAACATCCGATTGCCGAAAAACGTCTTCAAAGCGTTTGTCGAGACTCTGATCCCGGCTACCAAGAAGGCGTACATGATGACCAAGGAGAGGATAGCTTCTATTCAAAAGATATTTCCAAATAAAACTATTTCACCCTTGTCGGGCGAGTACGAGATTGAAGAGTGGAATCTGCCAGAGGAGTTCTGGTGGCGGCAGAAGACAGTTTGCTGGCCGCAACAGCAAAATTGGGACGGGATGCCGGCAGTCAATATAGAGTTAGCTAGTGCACCAGACCAATACTTCCGAATCAACCTTCCTGGAACAGTAAGTTTTCCAATATTACAATAATGTAAATATTTTTTTACATTTTTCCAGAAGAAAAAATTTATTTTGTACACTATCTATACATTGACTGCCGATCACACGCATGGGCGTTTTTACATTTTCTTGCTAGGTGCTGTCAACGCCCAAGGACAGACCGTACATGTTTATTCGCATCAGTATATCACAGGCATCTCCCGAGACCTGTTGTTTTTGTGGCGGTTGTGTGCTTGAGTTGTAATATATTATATAAACGGCATTTGTTAATATTTCCAGCAGTCAATAGGTTAAATTGTTTTAAATGAAAAAAATTATCATCAAACCTTTTGACGTATTTTATGTATAAAATTTATTAAATAATGATTGTTTACTGTAATGTATCATGATGTAGCGATTGTATGACGTGCGCAAGTTGGCAAGAATGGCAGCGTGGTAGGGATAAAAGAACATTCTCTCTCTCTCTCCGGAATCGTAGATCAGAACACATCTCTTATATTGTATTCATAATTGCGAGATCCGCAATAAACTGTATTGTTGTACATGGAGTTCTTGACTACCTAAATTCCCGCACACAAGAAGACATCATTGTTTGCAGCTGTAATAGTCGGGTCAAGGATATAACATTTACAAATTGTAAATCTTTTGCGACTGTCAAATACTGCCAGTTGTAAGTGTAGAAAACACCAACAGACAAATTACGTCTCCTTATAGTCTATTTATTTATTTACTTAGTTTGATCCTCATTCCAGGAGGTCATCAAGGTAGTACTATTTTCATAGCACAGGCATTGACACGTATTCTGTGTACGCATCTTTATTTTTTTGTTAAAAATTAATTTTATTAATTGTTAAATTAGGAGCTAATCCCTCGACGGTATGTGTCTATATAATATGTTCGCCGATATCTGAACTGGCAAAAAATTCATTAATAATTTAATTTTGAAAGTGTCATGTCACTTTCAAAATTAAAAGGTGTCATGTTTGACAACATCAAATAAATCAAGAAGACATTTCTCAAATGGCATCAATTCATTTTTAATGTAGTATTTACTGGTTAAACATTTATTAATATGTGTTTATTTTTAGTGAATTATAGTTACTCGAGTTTTTAGAAAGATAATAAACTTTACATTGATAAAAACGTCATTTCAGTGTAGCCTTCACCTTCAACTTCTTTATCATGTTTATATTTAATGTTTTAATTGCAAATATATATACATATGTGAGAAGCAATAATGGTTTGTTTAATAAACAATTTTTTTATTTATACTTTTGAATTGAACCATCAAGAACTTGAATACATTGAATTCATACAAATAGCAATATATAATATTGAAGCAAATAATACACATTTCAAATACAAAATTACACATTATTTTATTAGTACAGTAGACCCTTAATTATCCGGGGTGGTGGGGAATGAAATTATCTATAATTTCGTCAAAAAAATCTAAATTGGGGATATAAAATATGTCAATAATAAATCAGTCCTATAATAATTTATAATTTGACGTGATGAACATTAAATATAAGCACGCCAGTTTTAATTTCTTTTGCATTAACAATTTCTCTAGTTTTAATTTTTTGGAACATATTCCGTCATCCTCTCTGGCTCTACAGTTCGGTATGGGTCCTGGCGTTCTCAAGAATACATCTTCATTAGTCTTTGCACAGGGCTACAGATGCTTTTTTATATTGTCCTACAGCCTCTTTTTGGTTTTACGTATTCTTCATCTTCCTTCAGGTTTATTATTTTGGGGGATTAATCAAAACCTAGCTATCAAATTTACCCTATTTTTATTGTGACCTATTTATCATCATTTTGGAAATTTTACTGCCCGGGTTAATTTGCAACCCAGATAACTGAGAGTCTACAGTATTTGTTTGTGATGTGATTTTGTCAATTTAATTTTGAATTTGTACGTTAACATTGTCTTCACATGGTCATTATAGTCTGGTCAGTTTTCTTATAAAAGCAATTGTTTTGATTGCAGTCTTACATCCGTCAAGTTTACGAGAAACCAGGTCCACAATTTTGCTACAAATTCTCCATCGAGCCCTCAGAGATGGGAACAATCTTGGGTGTTGCAGCATTGGAAGGTTTTCAGGTGATATTCAACAGAACGGCGCGCACTGTCGGCTTTCTAAAATCCGATTGCGGTCCGGCCGTCTCTCTGCAAGGCCCGTACAGCGTTACCGATAACGTTATCGGGGATGACGAAATGGGCTTATTTTCTAAATGTGCTCACGCTGACATTGTGCGGGTGAGCATGCTGAACATAGCGGCTTACATTGTGTGCGGAGTGCTCTTGCTGGCGAGTTGTATGTTTGCGTACCTGTTTGCGCAATGGCTAAAGAATAAATACTTTAAATACCATGTTTCGGGAACAGCCGTGTCCATGAGTCACGCGAGTCTCATCAATGAGGAATCCTAAATAATGTTGCCCGTGTTGCGATGTTAAATATGACTGTGATAGTGATAACTGTCCCCTGATTAAGGTCCACATGGAATGGCTTAAGAGCCCGCATAAGCGAGGAAGTCCTGGGAATATTTGGGGGCACAGTTTTGAAGAGTAATGTCATTCGATAGGTAAAATGGCTTGACTTGTCGTGCCCTCGGAACAATAAGGTATCATCTGAGCTTCAAAGTTTTGAATTTGAAATTAAATAAACTGGTTTCAAACGCGTTATATTATATAACTCATACAGTTTATTTGTATTCAAATCAACAGTTCTACTAAAATATAACTTTATTGCCTTGTTATCTCCTAAACTATTAGGAAATTCAGCATGTTTATAACACAGTTTTGAAAATAAAATTATTTTCATAATTTAGATTAAAAAAACTGCAATTTTAACCAAAATGTCAGATGACACCTTGTTGTTCCAAGGTCATGTTATGTATCATAATATATTTCTTGTCCAATATTTTTTAACATTATTTCTTAATGAATAATATAGCATGCATGTTGCTATGTTTACTGAAGTATTTAGTAAACATTTGTCACTTGGCTGCCGTGATGTTTTTTTAATTACATTTATAATAATGACATGTTTGTGGTCTAGTGGTTACGATACTCGCCTAGTGATCATAGTGGTCGGGGATCGAGCCTCGTTCCATCAAGTTAGTCCTATTTTCATAACACAAGCTTAGTTTGAAAATAGTAAGAATATTGATGTGACACGTATTCCGTATACGCATCCCTATTATAAAAAAAAATAAAAAAAATTTCTGATAATTTTTATCGATTAATTAACCGTCATGTCTCGAAAATACTCTCAATTTATCATAAAATTTATTTTTGTGTATACTTCTATGTATGTAGGCCACTAATACAAATGAAAAAATATTGGACAAAAATTTACAAACAAATGAACTTGCACAAAATGTGTATTTTTCTTTAATCTTTATTCCCTTAATTAATCTTTTCAATATTATAAACGCTTATTGTTGGAACAGATTTAAGGCATTTATTTTCCTTGCTTGTCGTACAATTATCAATTAAAAATGCATATATCATTGTTGGCAAGATATCATAAAATAATTTATCACAGAGATGTTTTTATATTTAATACAAATTAAAAGGGAACAAAGTTATGTATTTAGAAGTTTAAAACAAATCAAGATTTATAAAACCAATGAAAATTATAAAAATCCAAATATCTTGGCCATATTATGTTAAAAATAATATATATTATAAGTGTAGCCTTTTGTTTCTATTTTTCATTTATTTTATAAGTGTCCAATTTGTTACGTTTTTTTTATGTTGTCAATTTAACTTCTGATGTTACATTGGTCAGGTTTATTGTGAGGGATTTGTTAAAATTAATGTTTATAGATCCGTGTACGCTTCATCGATTGACTCGGCGTTTTATAACTCTGATTGTGCAATGTCGAAGGTGGTGGATGATTCTAAAATATTTCCAATGCACGCGCGCCAGTCTTTCTGAACGAATCTTTACACATTACTTTACAAGTGTGTTGGGACATTATGATACAATATTAACCTCAAAATTGGTAACCAGGTTATTTTCAGACTCTGGACGGAATTTAAAAATATGTCACTTTTCTGGATTGCGACCGAGACTTTTTTTAATATGATCTAGAATTCTCGATTGCCATCACTTGCAAGCATTTCAATAACTCGATGATGAGGTTAATGTTTGTTCACTGATTCATTATATTCAACACAGTCAAATTATGTTCATCCATTTTATAAAATATAAAAAGTAAGATATTTTATAAAGGAGAACACATTATTATTGTGATGTTGCAGTTTTTCAAAACATAGTTCCATGATATTTTTAGTCCGGGTGGCAACGGAAATATTTTTTCGTTAAATTGATCTTATGAAACAAATTTGTATTGTGAGATATTTGTTTGTCTTTCTTTTTCATTAAATGTTAACTGATCAGTTTACTAAAAACAAAAATTATACACAATTTTTTTTACTTTTAATATGTTTTGTCTGGTATGATGTACGTACACATAAATAATATGAACAAGACAATAAATTTTTTTTAGTAAATTTTAAATCTGTCAATGTTAATTTTTTCTATCAAAGTGTACCCATTGCTAGATTTGCTAAGTAGACCTGAACACTATCATTCCTTCTCTAGTGTGAAAAATCGTACACGATGAAGATAAACCCAAAAAATGAATTACTCGTATTCGCATCATGATCCAGCAGCTGTTAATTCCCAGAATCGGTATTTGACGGAAAAGTATTTTTTTGCTATTTTATTATC
The DNA here is from genome assembly GCA_031772225.1 of Eubasilissa splendida. NCBI lineage: Eukaryota > Metazoa > Arthropoda > Insecta > Trichoptera > Phryganeidae > Eubasilissa > Eubasilissa splendida. Next base: position 30,312,459 of record CM062853.1, on the reverse strand, counting down.
TCATGTTGGAAATGTCATTTTCCGTGGCCGTCGTACTAAAATGTTAGATATAAATAAATATTTTAATAATGTATTTTCTTCTATATAATGGATAACCTAGTCATTGAATCAATGTGGCTATTAGTTTTGGAAACGAAACATATCTTATTTCTTTATCAATATTTAATGTATTACGCATGTATATACTTTAATCAAGCAATGTGATACAGATTAAATTAATCGAGTATATAATTTTATTTTATTTTATGTTAACTTCCAAATGAGGATTTGAGAGTGTCACACTCCGAATTGCACAATTTTTTTAAATTATACATCCAATGAAATTTCATTGATAAATTTGAGGACACTGTTATGTAATACTTAATTTTTTTGTCATATAATCTAGCAATAATTTCAGTAGACAAAGAAAAAACGTCTTTGTAAATATATTACACATTATGTCATATAGCCCAGAAGCTTTGGGAAACTGACTACAATCATACCTCGCTACACGGCCGCTCTTTAAACGGCTTATTGCTATTTTTTTTTTTATTTTTTTATTTAATCATAACAATTCAGTTTCAATTTACAGCCCAAAATTTATCAATATACGGTCAATTAATAATGGGAATCCTATTTTTATGAATATAGGATTGTCCCCTTGCATATTTGAAGACAATTTTTTAAACCGGGTCCTTACACAACAGCGGATGGTGACATGCAATTCTTCATGTTACTCTTCAGACTCCGGTTAGAACCGCTTTAATTTGTGTTCTTATGACAATCTTACTGTTGTTTTCTATTTTTATTAATATGTTAACCCCGCCAATGTAAACTATAAATTTTGCGTGTATTTGAAACATATTTAAGGGCCGGTTGTGTGATCAGTAGTAACTTTTTTTACTAAAGTAAAAAGTTGGTTGTTTTATCATTAGTAAAAAAATATTTACTTCTTGAAAGTATATCCCGTAGTAAACTCATTTTACTCTCTGATAGTAAAAACGAGAATGGATAGTTAAAAATATGGCGTACTCTTCACAGCTGTTCCACATCTGACACATTGATACTTTTAAAGTTGCAGTATACGCCAATTAATCATTCAATATCCCGCTATTTTAGTGATGGGAGTTCATCTGATGATGATCTCGTTGTTTAATATACATTAGCAAATAATCCAAATAAATTTCACAACCAAAATGACAGATTTCGAGCGGAGAGGTGAAAAAATCCATAGATAAAGCATATTTCATGATTATTTATTGCGCCTATAGACATCTCATCTATGGTTTGACAATAGTAAATTTGACATTCAAACAACCCGCAATCGATTTTAAACCACGGGCGTTAGTAAAAAGTTAGCATAGTAAAAATTTACTATTGATCATACAACCGGCCCCTAAATGGCAGTAAATATATATGTAAATTACTGTCAATGACCATTGGTTAGTAACAATACATTAGATAAGAGGGTGAATGTAATGAAAATGGATTATTTTCAAAATATTTTTATAAAGTTGAAACGGATCCTACGGAATTAGTATGGATTTTTATCAACATTAATGATTCGTTGTTTGACCATCTTTCTTGAAACATATCTCAACTGTAATGTGAGACACTGGTGTACTCCATGAAGGAATAAAACGCTTGTACATATTTGTTAAAGTCGTGATTATAATCACTTGTTTTTTAAAATTATTTATTTTTATTACCATGCTTTATGTCCAATTTGGAAGACATTGTAAATTTACACTTCTTCAGAGTGCCGTACCTCAGATTCCATTATGTCTTCCACGCAAGCAGCACGAGAAGTGCGACTTGCTGGGGTAATATTTAAAAAAAAAATTTGCTTCAAATTTGGGCCGTGAAGAATATGTATGAGAGCATTTTTGGAATACTCTTTACAAACCTGTTTTTATGACTTAAGATTACATTTTTGATATTACTGTTTTATTATTATCATTTCTATATTGTTCACATTGTACTATGTATAATATACTATCCACATCGCAATACCTGTGAAACCATAACATTTTATAAATTATAATCTCTTGATTTGAAAATGTCTATTTTACTTGATAAAACTATATAAAAAATAAAACACTTTACATGTCTCAGTCACGTCTATTACATCACCCCTGCATATAATGTTTTTCTGGTTCGCTTCACCCCACTTCAGATACAGATCATTGTATTTCGTTTTAATGTCTTTAAACATTGTCTGAATTTTATTTTCAAGTTCAGATAGTGTTCTTTTGTTTTGTGGAAAAAATATATTACTCGTTGGTCTCTACAACGGTACTAAATATCTGTAACAATGTTCTTGTATATTACATCCCTACCTCCCATTAAATTTTACACATAATACTTTATCACAGTTTTCCGGGAGGCCTTCCAAAAATCATATTCTATATTTAAAACAATTATTAAAATATTTTTTATAATATTCAGCTACATAATAAGATTATATTTCTTAGTGAATTACAAAGCGAATTAACAGCTTATTAAAAAATATTCTACAATAATTATGGATATTTTATTATAATTAATTAACATTGATTTATAATTATTAAGGCTTTCATGTAATGAATTTAAATTCATATTGCTTAATTTTCATTTGTTAAACATCATTGCTTAATTTTCAAGTTTTTATTTTAATTTCTTGCATTCATTGATCAAACTGGTTAAATTGGTCAAAAATCACATTGGTCTCGACTAGAGAATCCAACCCCTGGATCCCGGCCCTGTTTACAGTATTTTTGAATCCTGTGATTAGTATGTGTAATCCTGAAACTTTATGGATTATTATTTAGGATTAATTTGGGGGTACCAAAATTAGATTAAGACTAATCGATGAAATACTCAATGCTTTGCTATTGCTTCCGCATATTATTTCACATTCAAATACATAGTTGTTTGTCAATTTTACATTATGTTTTGCAACATTTTTGGTTCAAAGATTCCTTATTGTATGAGTTGTCTAATAAGACTTTAGGGTTTTGCTCAATTATTTATAATAAAATCAATTTTTTAAACAAAACTTACAACATTTCAATTAATGATGTACTCTCCATTATAGTTCAGAACTTTATCCCATCTTTCAACCAATTTTGTCCATGCCTTTTCTATAAAAATCAACTGGTCTGGTATCGAAATAGTTATCGAGCCAATTTCTGAGGTTATCGTCGTTGAATGTTACGCCACGCATTTGATTGGAGAACAAATAAAAAATGTGGTAATCTGACGGAGCAAGGTCGGGGGAATGTAGCAGAATTTCCCAATTGACCATTTTAATTTTGATTAAAGGCGAAAAGAAGTATATCTCCAAAATGTTTGTTTTTCTCGACTTAGCACTCCATTATTTAAGCCCAAAAATTAAGAAAAACTATAAGTTATACGAAAACAATGGTATTTTAGAGCAGAAAAAATGCTATCAAATAGTATTAAAATTATTATTTTTAAAGTGCAAAGACTTATTAGATGATCCAATATTGCTTCTTTTAGACCTTTTTTTTAAATGTTACATTATTGATAATCAATATTAATTCCTGAAATCCCGGGATTGCAATTTTGGTTCGGGATTACATTAATTAATCTTGACCAATGTGATTTTGACAGCATTATCATCTTTTTATATCTGTAAGAATGTAATCTTTCATTGGATCTGAATTTTTTCAGGTTTAGTTACAATTTTTTAATATTACTTTGATGTTATCAAACTAACATTTATATTTAATTGTCTGGCTAACTTAAAATTGAATCTTGAATTTTCATAAATCCTAATGGTGTATATGCGGGAGATAATATTTAAACCAAGGTGCATGTTGTACACTGATAATTGATGAACTCGTCCACTAAATCCTTAATCCACGTGCCATTTGACTCATTGCTTTTTAGTTCATATTTCTGTGTTAGTATTACTCTTGTTATTAGTATTATGCATGGCCCCTACAAGTTGAGATGTCGAAGAGCTGTTGGGTTACCAGTCCAGGGTATTGATAAATTAATAACATTACTACGCAACTTTGATGTAACGTGAAACTGAGTAGGAAACACCAATTTATCATTGAAAATTTGTACTTCCGTTTACATTAGAAAAGAAATACTTGACCTTTCCTCTCCGATAATGTAAACTGAGTTGACATCGCCTCTAATTATGTGAATATCTCTGTAAATATGCTAAATACAGAGTTCATATTTTAGGTATTCATCCGTAATATATTTATATACTGTATAAAATAATTTCAATATATAAGTATTTACCATATGCAACAATAAAAAATGTTTTCTCGAAGAACGTGACGTGAATTTGTCAATACGTGTATATATACGTGCGGAAGGAGTAGTTCTCCAGATGCCGAATGTATTGTGTACACATCAATTTCGCAAATTGCATCACTAATTTTGGAAACTGCATTGAAAATTACATTAATTAAATTGAAAATGTTGATGATAAAAAATATTAGCAAATTGATAAATAAACTGTAAAATAACCACACACGTGTATTATTTTACAGTAAGGAAAAACTTTTTAAATTATATTTAAATCGTAATGAAGATTCTGTATGCAGAATATGCAAAGCCTGCTGGAAGAGATGACACGAAGACAGAGACCATGTTTTCCAAGGGCTGAATATCTGATGGCCCTAGACACACTGTGGCATTTACTCAGATAAGAAGTTGATTTGAAGAAACTATTCTCTTTTGGCAAAATATTGCGGTGATATTAATGTGGTTTGCGGTGTTTTTCAAGTGAAAAGCGTATTATTTTTAAAGCAAATATAATCTTGAATTCTTTTCCAAGTATTGTGAATTATATTACACAACGCATTAAGCAGAAACTGTTCTTACAGATTTTTTAAAAATTATTAGGTCTAGAGGGTTAATAATCACTTATGCCTCCGTGTTTATTGTGAGTGAAACAAATTTCTTTAAAAAAATCACTTATTTTTGTACTTAGTAAAATAAGCCAAATAAATGTTCAAAGTTTTTAAATGTCTCGGTGTGAAACCATTTTTGAAAATGTACAATACATGTTTATCATTGCTGTTGTCTGTTTCACTAAAATGGCAAATAATTGATGTTTTTCATAAATGCTTTTTTTTTAAATTCTTTCGTCATACTTTATAAATTAATAAATATGGCTCCGTAACGCTAAATGCATGTATTTGCCTGCCGTTTCATTAATAAATGATTTTCTTCAAATCCTCATTGAGTGTGATTGAAAATTGTATTGTTTGAATATACCGTATATACTCGAGTATAAATCAAAACATTTGTTGCAAATTTCAAATAAATATTAACCGTAAAATTTGCTATGTTTAAAATTTTACTATATTTTAAGAAAATATTTCAATTCCACAATGCGTGAGCTAAAAATTTAAAGAATTTCATCCAGTTTCAAATTACAAGACAATGAAATTTAAATGTGGTAGTTTAATATTAGCGAAAAACTTGTTTGTTACTTGCGAAATATGAGGCTGTCATAAGAATGCCTCATTGTGGAAACGTGTTATGTTTTAAATATAATATGTGTACCTAATATAATAGAATTATAATTATTTTTATTATTTATCTTTGTTTAAATAACCACTAAAATGAGTTTAAATACATCTACCGGTTTCGAAAAATACCATTTTCTTCTTCAGGATGTCATAACTTGGTATTTTTCGAAACCGGTAGATGTATTTAAACTCATTTTAGTGGTTATTTAAACAAAGATAAATAATAAAAATATGAATCTTAACCACAAAGATAACTTTGCTTATTTTAAAAGTAGAATTATAATTAACTATAAAAAAACTTATACTCAGATCGCTTTATACTCGAGTATATACGGTAAATTCAAAGAGTTAACATTGATACTGAGAATGTTATGTAACTGCTCCATACTTTCAGATGGTTTGATTCTATGGTATCATGTCGCTCCACAAGCTTTATATCAACTTGAATTATATGCTCGATGTTAAATATTTATAGGATTTTTAATGTTTGCACCCTTTATTTTTTAATTCTATTTTTAGGTTGACTGCTAAGTATATTGTTCTTGTTCGATAACTCATTTGGTTAATTAAACATTTTTCTCTTTTATACTGTATTAAGAATTTTATTTAATAATATGTACATTGTATATTCATTCCCTAACCTTCTTGATTTCAACTATGTTACACTAATTATTCTGCACCGTGTATACACAGTAAAAGCCCACTTACTTATCTTATGATTGATTTTTCTTTTAAATACAAATTCGCTGCAGTTTTAAATTTAAGACAATATTTTTGGTTCTATAATTATTTTGAGATAAAGTAACTGCCATGTCAATTAATGATTTAAAAGTTGTTACAAGAAACAACTTGGCTTTTAACGTGATTGCTATGTTAAAAACATACCAGGTGACTATTTTATTAATATTTCTAGATTTGTTTAATGATATTAAGCAATAATTATGTACTTTTTTTTTTATTTGATCAAATTTTTTAAGGTATTTTGAGTGTCAATCTACCGATGTGTTTTTACTCAAAATAATTCTTTGCATTTTTAATACTGTAGACATTAGTTTGGTTTGTTAATGCTGTGTTTTAAAATCTGATGTATATATTGTTATATAAAATAATTCACTCCAAAAAATAGTATTTTTCTTACAATTTCCCAGTTTTCACCCAAAGTTTGAAATTTTAACAAAAATTGTAGTATTCTAAACGAGTCGCTGACTTTCAATACCCGCTATAACATGTTTTCATAATATTAAGAAAATCAAGCAAAACCGCTACATTTTAATGACAGGCATTTTTTCTTTTTTAGAAAATTTATTAATTACTTTCATTTAAAATAAAATTATATATGTATTAATGTTAATTATTTTAACCCAAATATGTAATTCAGTATGATAAAAAAAACATAGCAGGTTTTGACAGCATTTTGCATTATACCGGGTTTTGCTCACCCTAACGTTATACTAGTTATAATTGCTAGCTAAAAAAGTATATTTTTAAAATGAAACATACTTTTTTAAATAAATAAAATAATTCCGAATCCAATGATATATATAACTCAAATTTGTTAAAAAAGTGTTATAGCAGATTTTGAAATTCAGTGACGCATGTTCCTTCTGGTTTTTTTAGACTATGTTGCTACTAAACGTTGTTAATCTAAAATGAATTGAATATTTCATTAGCGTTAGTGGGACGTTTACCAACAAAATAAACAATATACATTATTAGGTATTGAACCCTTAAAATATTATGAAGCGAAGTCCGAAACACACAAATACCACGTAGTATTTTAAGTACCAATTATTATGTTCAAAGTCTCAAAAGATTCGTCATCTTGCACTGTACTTCACGTTTGTACGTCAAATTTGGGTGAATTAGCCCTGGATATCGTGAGTTCTGAATGGGCATAGCTTGGAATCTTGGAAGGTGTTGGCTCGCTTGGTAATGGCAGATGGAGCAGATGTTACTGCTGGAACGATACATTACTTAACCCCTTAACCGGGTTTGACGAAACAAGAGACCTTTCTAAAACTACCTTCTAATGGGCGTGACAGTCTATTGCTTATTTTGTTTGCGTATCATATATAAAATACATCTAGGCATTGAGTTGCACGGACTCCTGTGTGTTTTTATTGCGTTTGACTTCAAATTTTGTTATTCTCTATTCAGTATCGCATGGTGTGAGTTAGAAGCGTGCTTTTTGTTAGTATTTCAATCAATAAGTTTATGTTTCTGCTACCGTTCGATTATTTTATATAAAATTAATTAGAAAAATCTAGATGAAGACACAATATATGCATTACATGTTTACTGTGGGCGTGACAACATATTTCGTCATCGCGATTATTACTGTGGGCGTGATGAAATAACTCGTAATCCTATAGAAATAATTACTCACTATATATGTACATATAAACAAAACAAAATTCCCCGGTTAAGGGGTTAAATATTTGATTGAGTATTGGTTTTCGTTAATTGATTATGTCGCTTAGAGGTTATGTATGTTTTAAATGAGGCGTACCACCAATTTGGAAGATTATAGAACTGATATGTCATCAATATGTAAGTGAAAATATGTCACCAGCCTGCGAGGTGAAGATATGAAATGTGGCTACTGTGGGGGCAAGTGCGATCTATGAAATATCCTGACTATGATGGAAGTTAATGCGTGTATGTGTCATGTGCTGAGGATGGTGTCAGAAGGTTGAGATGCGAAGAGTAACCCATCTCCAAAGTCAAATTCCCATTCAGTGTTTGTGGGTAGGTATGTCACAGTACTAGTTGCGCGAGTAAGAGGATGACAGGCAGTAACGGCATAACGGGTAAATATATAATAAAACAAACACTCACGATTTACACAGAATTTATACCAATTTAATTACAAGGTTAGTTAAAATAATCAGATTAAAAAGACGCAATACTATCGGAGCACGAAATTAAATCTGTTGATAGGTCCGAGGCCGGGAAGGAAGTGTGGGGGGAAGCTGGCGGCTGTCAGGTGTTGACGGCTAATGCAGCCAGTGAACTTTGTTTGCCCTTCTATAGGTGGAAAATGCGGTAGGCTACTATTTAATGTACATAAAATATATTTCAGAAAAGAAGTGAAATTATTAAAAAAAAGTTTTTCTTTGGTAAGTTTAGTATATTTATTATTCAGAATGTGTTTACACTTTGATTCTATTTTTATAGTCATTTGAAAATACACATATATAATATATCTGGTAAAGATCATGTTCTCATAGTATTAACATACATTAACACTTCCTTAATCCTAAAACACGAGACAATATTTTTAAACACACACATACAGAATACATTCAGGTGTTGAAATAGTTTAAAAACTGACATTTAGTTTAGAAAAGCTTAAAAAAATATCTTTCTCGAGTACCTACCTGAGAATTGTATAATTTTGAAACACATTATGAAAATAGTAATCTATTACGCCTACGTATTCTTACGTAGAAAAGATTTATTTTTTATTCAATCCAGAAGTGCAAAAAACACGTAAGGAATTATTATTTTTAATTACTTTCAATATTTCAAACACGGTAATCCCTCGTCAACCGAAGTCTGCTAAAACAAACAATTTGGTATTATTTATTAATAAATTGTACTTTATTTTGTGTGAACTTAACAAAAGTTTGGAATTTTCCACCATGCCAAAGAAAAAGTGCAGCGTCAAAGGAATAAGCAACATTATTTCTTCACAAGTCCTTAGTCTCGCAAGCCATGCCAACTTTACAACTATCATATCTCACAGCTGACGAGGGAATAATGTATTTGTTTTGTACAATGTTTAGGCATTGTTCCCATAAAATGTTATTAATGTACTAATTTTTTTTATGATGCAATAGTTAAAATTATTCTAACATGGAAACTTGCAAATTAAAAATATTTATAAATAGCAAAATTGAAATACCATCAGAATCAACATTAATATAATTCTTGCCGTTTGTACGTCGATTATAATATTTTTAATAACGTAAGCCATACGCAAGCATATTTCAAATAAAATTATTTTATGATCGTCTGTCACTTGACTGGATATGAAAAATATTGCTCTGTGGACGGTTCATTTTTTTTAATGAATCAACCGAGCTTTGCGTATCCATCCTAGGCAGGTACCTACATCCCACGTGTTAAATAACAATCTAATTTGATATCAGAAGGTAAGGTAGATTATTCTGTATAAATTTGAAAACACAATCATTATTGACAGGCATACAACATGGCCGAAATTTATCTCAACAAATCATTCTCAAGAAAGGTACTTCCCCGAGCGATACTGTAATAACGGTATTAACACAACATAATATCAATTCACATTATACACTTTTCAAAAACTAATATTAAATTGGGTCAAAATATTTACTAAACAATTCCATAAAAATTGTTAAAAAAATTTTAAACTTTTGTACAATAAATTGTAAGCCAGTTTTTTTTTAAACTTTAAAAATTCTAGGTCAAGAGACCTCGAGAGTTGGACCAAAACTTTTATCAAAAATATTTGGCACTAGACACGTTACATATCTTATTTTTATAAAGTGGTCTCCTTGGCAAATTGCATAGTTGATTTGGACACAAGACGGTGAATAGGAATTGGTATTTTATATTTTCATATTTTTCCGAAATTAAACAACGGCGACATTCCAAAATGACGCTTCGCTCGGAAGGAATGTGTCGATAAAGCCAAACTGTCTCTTAAAGCAGAAGTTTTGTATCTTTTGCAGTTATCGCATTAGGCTTAATTTAAAATTGTAAAAAGATTATAAAAATGTTTTGGAAGAGTACCCTATCAGTTAAGTTGTTATTTGTGAAAAACTTCAACGATTCAGTCCTCAACATTATAGTAAAAAAATCAGTGTTGAAATTTTATTTTTATAAATATTACATTTATTATCAAGAAATATACTTAGTGATTGATAATTTTACTGGACATTGTTGAATGATTTTGTGCTAATAAATAAATAAAATATGCATTGAGGGATAAGAACCAGATAAGTATCATCGAAATTTGGCAAAATTTAATTTAATTTAAACCCCCAAAATCGGAGGTGGGCTGCTAATATATTAACAAGGGGTTCGAAACAGAGCTATTGGGTTGCGACATTAGGGAGGAATGAATATTTTATCACTTTTCCAATATCTGGAATATAATATATCAAACATCATTTAAGTATTGTTATATTATCCTCTAGACTCTGCTATTATACGCACCCGCAATATTTAACGAGGAATTTCAACAAGGCAAATAAGTAAGTTTCACGATATTTTTTAAATATCAACATACAGAATGGTGCTGATGTTTAATTTCACAATGAGCTCACTGAACTAAGTCAAATTAACGAGGGGCTCACATGAGCTTTTAAGATTGTATAATTTCATAATTATTACAATCTTAAAAGATGCAAAATAATGAATATACATGTACACATAAAGAAATGTTTTTGTTGATAGACTTAATTAAAAAATAAGATATATTTTATTTATATCATCATTATTATTCTTATATGTTTATCTTATTGTTGCTTTATCCGTAAAATTATAATTTGAATGATACATCATTCTAATTCTTAACCCTCGATAACTCTCAACTCCTTTGTTATATTCTAAAAGGTTGAAAAAAATAGTTTTAAAGAAATGCTGATGAAACGGAAAACTAATAGGTATGTAAGATTATCGATTATATTGTGTATATACTTTTTCATATAATCGTGAAGAGATATTATTTTATGATTTGTTTACAATATGAAAATGATAACGGTGAAATGATGAAATCAATGAATCATGCAATTGAAAAGAAATGTTTCACATTTTTAGAAACTACAAAATAAACTTGTATATATTTGCAAAAAAAAAAAAAAATCAAATACAATGGTAACAATGTAGTAATGTCAGTCATTTGTGTAGAAAATTAAAAAATTCACGGCACGTTTGGCGCACCCGCCCCCACCAAACATTGAACGACGTTTTGTGGTTTGATTTCACAAATTAATTTTAATTAACGTTACATTAATAGCGAGTAAATTACGAAAACATTCAAAGACATACATCATGAGAAGCACGAGAATTATTGATTTCGTCGGCCGAAACCTTAGCTACAACACCGATTGATAAAATACTCAGAAAAACTAGCCTAAGTTATGTATATGTAACTAAAGCTATTTTATATCTATTAAATTATATTACTTTTGGATCAAATATATAATAATTACAAAAACAACAGTTATATCAACATTTTAATATGTCATCTTCATTAGTATTCTTTAAAATATCAATATAAATAATGCTGTAATAAAAATATTCTTAAACTTTAATTGTTTTGTTATACACCACGTTGACCGGAGTATACTCATTTCTTTATTACTAGAAAATTTTCTGTCGGGGCCGAATATTTAAGTCACTCGTTTATTCTCCGTCTTCTAATGTTTTTGGTTTACCGACATTCATACACATTTTTACACCCGCTGACACACCTTCCTCTTCAATCTATACTTTTCATTTCCGATTTTTACTAATTCTTTCCAATAAATTCATCGAGAAGTAGAAGCGCTATTTCTTAGAGCGAAACCAAATATTGAATAATAAAATGGAAGCATGAGCAACATATGAATGGTTCCTACAACTAACAAAGTGCCGTATTTCGTAAAAATTTGATACATCTTTAAGCAATAAAAAAATTACTATCACTAAAAATATGTATCAAATATATACAAAATACCAAATAAACTAAAAATGATCTATTTGTTAGATCCAATACTTTATGTATGAAGGTTTGATACACTTAGACTGTCACTTTCTACAAACGGGTAGTAAAATATTAACAAAAAGTAACTCATGGCTCGGAATGGACTGGAGCAAACCGGTACGCGACTCTAGTTCGTGAAATCCTCGGAAATATAGCTCCGGTTCGTGGAATTCTGTGATATCCTTTCAAGTTCAATTACAGCATCTTATTCTTAGCTTCCTTATTTTGCAAAAGAATTAAGTACAGTATTATTCAGAGTTAATTTTAGCTTCAAGTCCTTCTAGAATGACATTGGCGGAAGAATAGAAAGTGGTGTCCACCAGTGCAATGCATTTATGCTTTACGAGTAAAAAAAATTGGAAATTTCAGATATCACTGGACTATTCCAGCTTGCTGAATATTCCATTTCGAGCCCTAAATTAACTTAAATTTTTCATTCACAATTACATTTACATGGCTATTTATTGTGTATACAGAAGTATACTTTGAAATCAGAATAAATAATCATTTATATTACTGTAGTATGTATAAATAATTAAAATAGCATTTTGTTCCTTGAGGCTATATAATACTATATATTATCCGGATAAGAAAACCTATTAGAAACTATATTTTTACAGGTCTTTTACGTAAAAGTTAATGGTAAATGCGCACGCATAAATATCTTTCTTAAAAATAAAGAGAAATAATTCTAAAAATCATACTGGCCGAACACTCAAATTTAATTTTCCATAATAAATTAATATCGCAGTGTGCTCGGGCCAATATAGAACTTATTTTGCGATAGAAGCGACCAATGGCACTATTTTAAATAAACTCTACGAGACTACATGAAAGATTAAATAATATAATATAAGATGTTAATCTATTAAAAAAATATTTACGTAAAATTTGTGCTGTGTAAAATGTAACAAAAATAGATAATAAATCACAGAAGAAAATGATTAATTAGTGCGAAGTTCTGTAATATGCCGCCATCCAAAAAAAAAAACCTATGTTTAAAATGAATACAGGCATCCCACGTTCATCACACCGCCAGGGAATGCGAATTGATATGTGGCGTTCCCACCCCAAAATGTATTCCCATTATTCGACAAATCTGGTTTTAACACGTGCCGGGAACCGTCGTGAAGAGCGTGGAGTTTCAACGGCAGTGTGTAACGTTAACAGATAACATGTAGAGCAAAGTGATCTAGTTTATTTTTTGTAATTTGGTACAAAATGAACAATATTTTAATACAAATATTACTGTTTAGTTCATTAAATGAGACAACCCCTGCAACAACACTGTATTGGGCAGATCTCAGTTATGAAACATTTGTAAAAACCGATACATAGTGTTGTTGCAGGGGGAGGGTTCAAATATTGTTATTTTAAAATAATATAATTTTTTTGATACCCTCTGTCGATCGTAAACTATCACTTATTTCATCAGTGTCTGGAACGCAACACCTATGATCAACGGGGTTGCCTGTAAACCAAATCTCATAAATGAACAGAATTCAAAAAGGTTTAACTCATATTTTGAACGAAAATAAAATAAAAATGGACTATTTATATTTAAGAAATTCGACCTGACAGCACATCAACATTATTCAGTCAGTGAAAATAAAACTAAGCATAACTGGAAGTCAATATACGGTTAATAAATATATTTCCTGCAAACGACGACGATAAATCTTACAAAGTATGTTTCACGTAAGAATGAATAAAAAATTAATTATTTCAATATTTCTGAACCTAAAATTAGATTGTAAAAGATGGCACACAAACACATGTAAAAGGTCTTATATTAGATAGAAGTTAACATTAAATTTAGACTAATTATTATTCAATGTAATTAATGATAAACAAAGATTTTGACTCCAACATTGATGGGAATTATTGCAAAAATGCAAATATGACAGTGTAAATAAAGAGTATTATTATTTCTCAAATATATTAAAATTCAAGGTGTTTTAAAAATATGCAGTACGGTAAAAAGTCCACTTGAAAGTGAGATTCAATTATGTTATATTTTAACAAAGAATGAGAGGTGGTGGATAGTGTACACAGTTGGGCAGATCAATCAGTTTCTTTAAGCCTTGTAACGGTCGGAGTGGTTGATTGCGCAGCAGAGAATTAATGCGAAGGTGAGTCCGAGGAGTTCCAAGGCGGCCAAGAGGACTCCGATCCCGATGAAGACATCCAGATGACTCGTCAGATATTCAACAACTTTATCGGCGCAACCCTAAAAAATATAACATTTATTTTAGACCGGTGACAAAAACATAGCAATTTTTTTTTTTTAATACGCAGGGGTTTAACGACCCTGATAGATAGACCCACAAAGAATTTAAAGTACATACAATGAAAAAACACATTGAAACGATTATGGGAATAAAATTTTACAAAATACCCTTTTATGTGGTCAAAAATTAAAAATACATACTAAATTAATCAATTAGAAAGATATACAAAAAAAATCTATCGAAAAAATATTTGCTACCGGGATACGAACATGAAACTTTTTCTATCCGGGGAAACACATCACCATTTAAAAAATGTAATAATAGATATATCAATTATAATAAAAAGACTGCAGAATATATGTTCCAAATTTGTCAAAAACATAATCAGTTGTATGGTGCATAGGATAAGTTCCGGGTTCGTATCCCAGTAGCAACCAAAATATTTACTCAATAAATAGATTTTTTTCTGCATATGTTTCTAATTGATAAATTTAATTTGTATTAAAAAAATATCACAGAACTACGTTCCGAAATCGCAACTTAAAAAAAAAAAGAAAATTGATAACACTGTTAAAAAAATATGTTACAAATTGACAATTGAAGAGAATGAACAAGATATAATAATACAAAACTATAAGAAGTTGGGCATGGGTTGCATGGTCAACGTCCAGCAGATCAAATTTAGAAGTTGAGTAGTAGATTCTAGGCAAACTAGAGCCTCTTCCAGTCTGCCTACGAGGCAAAGCTACCAACTTTCACAGAGTTACCAACATAAGAAATCTAATATATGCTTGTAAAGTTGTGCGTAATCAATCAATAATACTTACGGAATTGTAGATGACGGGATTGAACTGCGCTGTGAGTAGTGACCGGCGGCCGACCTCGCACAGATCCCCCGAAGTGCTGCAGCACGACTGGGGCATGAGGAAGGCGGGAGCGGAGGCCTCGCCGGCACCTATGGCCAGTCCGTCAACAATGGCTCCGACAGTCCCGGCAATGCTTCCCGCAGCTTGGGCCTCGCGCAGGCCTTGCTTGCTGTACTCGGAACCGGCCCAGTCGGCGGGTCCGCGGGCTCCACAGCAGTGTAGCTGGAAACGCAAGGATATTGTTCATTTATGATAATTAGGAGGTGTGTGTTTTTGCACATTATCTTTATAGATGATTTATTAGGGATTCTAAGCGTTATAATAGGATCATAACATTAAATCAAGAAAGTGGTTCAATTTTATTGTTTATGAAGAAATCTTCCAAAACAATTAAAATTACGGACACTTGGTGCCGACGGGTTACTCTGGTTAATAATATAATATTTGTTGACACTTAAACACAATACTACTGTGGGAAGGACCACTTGGAGACATGCTAGAAGCCGCTATTGAAAGAATGAGACGTCTCGCAGCTATCTTGTAGACAGATCCCAGAGCAGACTGACTCCTAAGCCAGCCTGCAATCACCGCTCCAGTCATATTGTTATAGTTTACCGTAAGTAACTTATAGCTTTGATAATTTGCAATTGAATAAACATATGAAATTACTGAGAAAGTACTTCTCTGATTTATATATAGTGTTCCGAATTCATAAACACACTTTTGGCGCGTCTTTTCAAATCGGCCGCCACCCATGTTATTGATGTATTAATTGATCCAAATTCCCACCCATACATTTCCTAATACTCATCTTTTCAGTGTGAAATGTGACCTTGACGTCAACTTGCCCGATATTTGTTTAATCTCGACATCGTGATAGCATTTGGTGATATTGTGTTTTTAACACGTATCGTTTGTTGTTTATGTGCCGTGGGTGAATTTGTGACATCGCTGTATTCAATTGGGATCAGACATCGGGCTCATCCGCATGCCATTGTGTCATCTTGGCGGCGACTGTAGGGATTTTGAAGGAGTCATATACAAGGTAAGGGAACAGTCTTTCCGAATCCCCGAAATTACTGGTCCTTCGACTAGAACCCTTTATCCCCTCACCGAACTCTCCTATACTCACGTTTCCTTATCCCCGCAAACCTTGCGGTGATTCCGATATACGACTGGAATTGTCGTACTCCATTATGCGAGAAGAATGACACGGAGATTGTGCATCATTCATATAGTGTGTATTTGTCTGTGTTCAGTGGTTCTAAACCTATAACACCTATGACGCCCTCATACATATATGTGTACCGCATAACCAACTCATCGAGAGAGAAAAAGAGAAGTATATACATTATAAAAACATACAAAATGTTGATAAAATATGAAATTTAGAATTTTATTATTTGTGTTTGACGTGTCTCACCTGATTTTGGATGGCGTCAAACACTGCAGTCCTTGTATTTTTGCCGTCATACTCCTCTCTGACTGTTACTTCTACAGTAGAGCGAACCTGCTGGACCAGCCGGCCTCCGTGAGCCGCTCCCCACCACACTGCAGCTGCCTCGCCAACCACGCCAATCAGCAGGATGCAGAAGAACTGTAAACAGAGACAACATGTTACAATGGAAAATTGATAACAGCATTATGGATAAAATACTAATAAATCATAGTCATTATTTTTAACCTTTTCATGCCCAGCCGTCCTCTTGAGCATTTGAGGATATTCGTTGTCAGGCAGTCCCTCAAGGGACCGTCGCGCGTAAAATATTATAAGATCGGACTACACTGATTTAATATACATAATGCATCTAAAATATACAAAAACAATAAATAGAACTAAACAGTTACCAAATTGAGTTGTGTTTGTACGTATTTTAATAATATTCTCTCTTTCACTAACTTTCCATTGATGCAGAAAATAGTACGTTTTTATGTCTGACATAAAAAAATCACAAATGAAAATGAAACACTGTGACCACAACCTATTCCACTTGTATTAAAAATCAACAGCTTTGGTGTATTTAAAATGTTAATTTCTCACCGAGATGAGCATGCACTGCGATTCTTTGACGGCGCCGCAGCAGCCGAGCAGAGCGACCACCACGAGCAGCGCTCCCGAAGCCAGCAGTGCATACAGACCCACATAGTACTGCGCCTCCTCCTGCGCCATGGACAGATAGAAGGTGGGGTCGGCGATCATCCATGCCGCCAGCAGAACAATGATTATGCCTACAATCTGGAAATAAAATCAATTGTGAATTTATTGAACACACATTAATAAAAAATAAATATTCCCAACAATGTGCCAATCGGAAAGAGAATAGTTGTAAAAAATGTTGTCAGAATCTTATTTGTAGTTTTCTAGACTATTTTTCCATTTGTCATCAAACTCTCTGGCTGATGTTTTCCATCATCAGGAATGATTTTAAGTATTTTTTTTTACTCATTTATTGAATAGCAGAAAATGCAATAAACTACAAAATAATTCATTTAAATGCAAATTGCAAATAAAGGAAGCTCCCATAAATGATGTCACAAGTTTTTCGTGAAATTTTAATTAATTAATTTCGTTCATTTCTATCTGACAATAGATGTCACGAAAATAAATGCATCTACAAGTTGTGTATGTACTTAACTATAAATTATTTAAAAATATCTTAATAGTATATTCGATTAAAATTTTGGCGCGCTTTGTCACAAATGTATTTTTCTCGAAGAAACGCAGACACAAAGCTACATTACAACGAATATAAAATGACAATGCGAAAATCCGCACGATTTGAATTATTGGATCATCTGATAAAACATAAAACATGAGTTTATATAATACACAACATGACTTCGTAACAACAATGGCTGCAAGTCAATGATTTTGTGGCGAGAAATGGTTTGTATCATCGATAAGAAACACACGATGCATCCACTATCAACCGACAGATGGCGATAGAGCGGCGTTGCGCCCGTGCAGGAAGTAAACCGCCGACGGTTGACACATTGCACACATAACATATGAATAACATTGAAGAGTTTAGTTTTTTCGGCGGCGTATAGATTTCAAATGAGCCATCTGCTTATTCTTACAACACAACTTACAAGTCGACTGCAATTTGTGTTCCTCATTTTTAACACTTTCATGACAGGAAATAAAAGAAAACATTTAAAAAATGAACAATACAAAGTTACATAAACATCGTGGTATTTGATTCACTTATTTTATCTGTGGCCCATATACTCGTAGAATTATGAAATTATCTGTTAACTAATTTAATCCGTCTAATCCTAATTATTGCGTTTAAATAATTTAATGTACAATTTGAAAACAGTCGCATATGCCACCGACGGATCCAGGAATATTTTCAGGGGGTGGGGGGGGGGGGTGAATTTTGTTTGATTTGTATTGTAAAAAACCAGACGCTTATTGCTTTTACTTTCCAGAGAGGAAAGTAAAAGCAGCTTACTGGTACCCGAGAAGTAAACCTTTTGGTGCAGTGATGTGCCGTGCCTACGATCATCAATCTATTATAATTCACATAAAAAATAAATTGTAAATTCAGAAAAATATACCTAAAATTTTTAAACCGACCTATGGATTACTTTCGGGTCTGAACGTGTTTTGAATAGTTCGCCACTTCAAAGGATTGATTTATGCGAGAGATCTCTAAATAAATACACGCAATAAACGGCGACCACAGAAATATCTGCCATCAGCACCGGCGTACCGGGGGCGGGGCGGTTGTTAGAGGGAGAGAGAAAAAGGTATCCGTACCTAATCATGACGTCCCGAATATAATATGTCGCCATGACACGTTATACGATGGAGTCGCCATCGGCCGCCAATTTATGAAGAACTGCATCATCGATCATAAATTATTAACATAAATAGACCCCATCTATGTTCAATATCGAAACTAACAAATAAGTGTCTTTAGTTGGTCTAGTATAGAATTTTGTATGCACATAAAACTTTGATAAATGTTAAAACGGCAGTAATTTATATATAACAATAACATTGAATAATTTTTATAATAAACATAAACTGTTTAATCCTACACAATTTTTATTATTTGAACTTATGGATATATTATTGATAAAATCGGTGTTAACTTTGTAAGAGTTTCATCATAATGGATGGATATAAATAAAACAATGTTATAACTCTACTTGAGTTTATTAGCACAACTCAAATTTCGAGAGAAAAGGTGCGTTTTTAGTATACTTTTAAATAAAGTCTCCGATGCGCTGTTCCTTATGACGGATGGTAAAGACTTCCACGCCTGCCGACGCAAATGCCCGTTCATTAAACTTCGACTTCCGGCAACGGGTGGTCAGTTCTACAATCCTTCATGCGGCTGAAGCAGAGGCTGACTTGAGTTGTCTAGGATGCAGAGAAACATGGCCAATGTAAATCACGTAAAAGAGTGAGAGAATTTAGAAACTCCATATAATTGTTATATTATCCATATTCTATCATGTTCTATTGAATACAAAATAAATATATATATAACAACTAAAAAGGACATATTTCTTAGTTACGATACCGTACATGAAGCGAGTGTGTATTGTACCAAACATGACCTGGTGTCGTAGGATCGGGTCCCATTAGAATCGAATTTCCGTTTATTTCGAAAAATAACATTTTTGATCCATTTTCAAAGTAACCTTTCACAACCCGTGCGACGCCGCCCGAGGTAAAATTTAAAGTGGTTTTTCGCATTACGTTAAACGGACTGGAGCTACAAATTGAATCACAGAGTGCCGGTGGCCTTTTTTTTTAAAGGGTGGAATATTAAAATCTAAAAAGAGGCACTCGAAAATGTTAAATGCAACGCGCAATGAATTATGTATTAAAGCAAAAATTTAAAAAATAATACTATAAAACGCATTAAATTTTTTAAATTCATAATTATTATTTTCGGAGTTGCATCGCTCTTACGGCGCAATGCCGACGCTGCGGCGCATATCACGTGACTCGAACAGAGAATAGAGCCACACTGTCTTTTGCCCTGACACACGATTCTGGCATCATTCATATTCATCCACCTTTCATAATAAGCAATTATTTTTTTAATACAAATTAAATGTATTAATTAGAAATACATACGTACAAAATCAATTTTATCGAAAAATATTATTGTTGCTACCGGGATTCGAATCTGATCGGGGGAACGTGCATTAACCGATTATGCTATAGCACCACAGTGAAATTACACTTTTTCAAATTAATACATCTATCGTTCCATTATTTGGAAGAGACGCCAAAATTAACAATTCTTTTTTATTGGATTGGAAGAGATCCATGTTCGAATCCTGGTAGCAACGACAATATTTTTCGATAAAATTGATTTTATTATGTACATCTTTCTAATTGATACATTTAATTAGTATTTAGATTATATTTTTTTAAATTACATAATTCTTCTGAATCGCATCCAATTAATTAACTAGGACAAATTTAAAGTTTCACATCAGTTTCAGCCTTAATCGTTTGTGCCTCGCTAACAGCCCAAGTTAGCAATTCATTATTCTTCTTTCTTCCTCCGCGTCAGTAGTGACATATAAAGTCCTCAATCAGACGGGACGCACCTCCACAACTCTCGGTCTTGGGTTGTCACGCAACGCGTCCGTCCACCGTCGTCACCGTTGTGGGTTGACCCAGGATAATTTCTAGCCTATGATGTGACGCACAGTGTGGCCGAAAAATTGGAAGAAATCACATTTTGTTTATTAACGTAGATCTTGGTGCGGTCGGATTTGTTGCGTGATCGAG
The DNA here is from genome assembly GCA_031772225.1 of Eubasilissa splendida. Taxonomy (NCBI): domain Eukaryota; kingdom Metazoa; phylum Arthropoda; class Insecta; order Trichoptera; family Phryganeidae; genus Eubasilissa; species Eubasilissa splendida. Next base: position 30,291,379 of record CM062853.1, on the reverse strand, counting down.
GGCACTCGTGCACGGGATTGTTATTAGAAAGACAAGAGTGCGAATCAACATAATGCATATTTGAGGTTTCCATTAGTGATGAGCTCAAAATCATCGATATCTTTGAGTCGCACTCACCATCTGGAAATATCGCGATTCATTTATTACAGTCATTGTTGTGAACCGCGATTTCAGACGAAAATCTTCATGAAGGAATGACGTTATAGTTAGTGATCAGCGCCATCTAGTAGATTATGCCAAAACGTTTTACGCATTTGATCCGAAACGCTGAAAACATTTTTTAAGCGTTCTCAATCTCTTTGTGATGATATTAAATTAGATACCTGTCTATATTAATTACTTATGCTAGAATATATTTATTTCGTGTATTGTGATATTGTGGGACGCGTGCGTATTAGTAATGAAACTGTGATCACAGTCACGGTTTTCAATCACCGATATGATCGAATACCAATCACACCGGTGAGTCGAGAGTAGCAGTTTTTACAGTCGGTTCATACGACCATAGCAACGTTAGGATTCATGTTCGAATCTCCTTCCCGCATTGTTCGCGATCAGCGCGCCCAACTAAACTGTCGGCAATTAATAATATTAATTTTAATATTAAATTAATAAATTTGGCGACAATGCCTGTTGCCAAGAGGTGAGGGTGGATATTAGTGCCCTGAACTCGTTTCAAAGCATTTTTATGACAAGCCCGGGGGGATATATATTTATATTTTTCATTACTGCCAAAACCACTTTCACCACACTCCGCCCTTCCACACCCTCCTGGGCGGGACCGGCGGGGCAGGAAAACACCTGTCAATACTGTTGACTTTCACAACAGAATCAATCATAATGAATTGTGGGCTGTGACTGTCGCCAACGCTGGGCACAGAGTATCAGAGGCGAACAATAATAATTTTTAAGACACGATCTCATCCTCACGGAGCCATCCTACCGCGATACATTTTTAACCCTTCCCATACCATGCAGTAACACGGGTCTACCGTCATAATTAAACCTGTAATATTTCGGTAAATACATGCAACATAAAATTCATATTTTAGATAACCCTAAAGAAAATATTAGCGCTTAGGAATGACTAGTGAAAAACCAATTATGAAAAGGGAATAGTACAAAAACAATAATTTTTTTCATTCAATCCGTTGGTAAAAATACCATTTGTCATAAAAAAAACAGAGATCATACATTATTTTCACAGTGAAAAGGACAACAAACATACAAATATAATTGTCTCTTTCTTACTAATTAAATGAGGAGAGATAAGAAGGAAGGATACATTATATAGGATTTAATGAATGCTCTAAATTACGTAATTAATCATATTTTCAAATTTGAATGCTCAATATTTAGAGTAAATTCGTGCCATAAAAGCCATTTAAGCTAATAAAAACATTTTTTCTAACTGTTATTTACGGTAACACGAGTTGACAGCATGGCTGCGTTCGGGTATTTTATATCACGGTATGGTACAGGTTAAGTGACACTAACGTCCAGACGAATACTACAAAATCTTTTTGCCATGTGTCTATGTTGTCATCTTCGTTAAATTTTTAATATATTTTTATTCCAACTTTATTTCATACATTGTATCGCACAGAATGACTCGCCGGGGAGGCGTCAATCAATCGATACGATAAGACACGTGTCAATAATTTAAAGGTGTAATCATCGGCGTGGCGCCAAAAAAATCAGTGGGACAAATATTAGGAAAACAAAGACGTCTTAGTAAAACGCACAGCGGCGGCCTGTCGCCGTGTAGGTGGTACTTGCAAATATGACTATATGTATTGTTATGAAAAACAGAGTATTCTGCTTGCGGCAGCCATTCTCGATTTCTTTCATCATCATCATCATCATCACCATTATTGTTATGTATGTACCTACACTCCGAAGCCACATCTCTATTTTTTAGTTTGTCAACCTTGACCTTTCTTGATTTGAGGAGAGCTATGGGTTAAAACGATTATTTTAATAGTTTTGTCTAATCTTATTATTCATGCTTTATGTAAGCGGATGTGCATTGAAACGATTATTTCACATCATCTAATTTATTGCTTTGTTTACTCGTTAGAGAACCCGAATTTAAATTATCTTTTATATTATTTAATGGGAGAAATAACTCCACAATTATATTTATAAACCCTTCAGAGATCAGATCGTATCCAACATCCAAACGGGAAAGGACTGAAAGTCTATTCGTTTCAATACATCTCCGTTGACACGCCACCCCTTATACATATGTGCACCTATAATATAACAATAAACGAATTATTTACAAGTGCCGAGTCGTGATTTTAAGACTTCCCGAGGATGGAACTGTCGAGAGAAGCTGAGATCGGCGAACGACACTTGTCTACATTCTTGTTTCCTATACGGAACATACATAACATAATAATTGTTATTTTTTGCCGGGAAGGATTGCACTTCGATTAAAATAATTAACATAGCAAATTAAAGTTAAATATACGTACAAAAAAAACATAAAAATTTAAAGAATGTGTTCACTCATGTCTCTTTATTGTCCGTAATGTTTAATAATAATTTACTGATTTTATTAAAAACTCTTGGCACAACACATCCGCTCCTTCTCGAGATCGGTACTCTCATAATTCGATCAGAGGATCTGGTAGAACAGCTATGGTGTATTTATGTAGCTATTTATAATAATCTTATTACAAACATACAAACACTGTCAATTGTCAGAACCCCGCACTTCTCACACCCTAGTCGAGATTACACTGTTTTGATAGGTCTTGCGCTATCCGCCCTTTATTGTGCCCTCAGAACCTTTCACCTCGTGACATGCATGTTCAGATATGCGGACATTCTAAAATATATATGTGAAGAATTTCTGAAACGGTGAGGAAAAAATCATTACAACCCTGTCGGGGTGGTCTCACCATTATTCGCCGGCCGTTGACACCTCGTCTTCAACTCATTACGTGGGAAGTTCTCCACGTCGGCAGGTGGGTAATCCAAATTCCTCAGAAGCCGGAAAGCGACGCTCATTGGATTATGGTTAGGTGGGGATTAGTAACTAAATATTTTGACAGGAACTGTGGCTAAACATAATCACCATTTCTAAATCCTAATCTTTTGTCAACTACTTACGTAGTTGTAGGGGAGTGTGGCGTCAGTTCAACAACCGGAAAACCCGAAATGATCGCCCAATCAGGCGTCGCTATTGTTTCCTTCACCCGTTACATGGATCGTGGGATGCAACCAAAGTTGAACATTCTTTTATATTTCTATTTATTTATTTTTTAATATTTATTACTCTCGTTTCGATTCGTCAATATTACATTTTAAAAATTGTATTATTACATTCAGTTATTGACATCTTAATACCACCACGGGTTGGCTCCGGCACCATCGCACCAGAGCCACACCTGTACAATTTGACGTGAGACTCGTTATCATGTCCGATTCAGAAGGCAGCCAGAAAGAATCTATATAAATCCATACACCCCCAAAAGGGGAGGGTAGACGTCACATTTATGTGTTTGCAGTCGCGGAACTCGGTCACAGTCCGGCAGAAATTCACCTTGTCCAGGTCGCAAGAGGTGCGAGGGAGAGCCAGTAAAATGCTCCGTTACGACTCTCTAGCCACTGCTCTTCCCGGCATCGCCCATCCCAGCAACCCCCAGCGAGAGACCCGCACCCTAATAAATTCTCGTAAATATCCGAGATTCCTTTAATTTCTTAATAGATCATCGTTCCGGGGGATCCGATGACTTATTCCTTCTAATCCTGCAATCGTGATCTCACGTGCATCATTCATAGTCCCGGAAGATGTGCTCCAGCGTCTGCCTCACAAAGATGAACGTTGTTCATCTTTGACGGAAATGATCGACGAAAATGATGTCACTACTGCTCAAATACTGATACATACCAATGAAAATAAGGTATGAGTAAGGCCCAAGTACACGGATGAGACTCGACTCGAAAATCGCGTAAAGGACAATACACTGAACGCGGAGCAAACAGTCATGTGTTGTATTTTGTACGCAGAGTAGAATGATCTTTACGGAGAAATTTCAACAAATTAAGTAACAACCAAACCTGATAACCGAATCAACTGTGTTATACCAGATCATAGCCTGGTAAAAAGAATTCAGTTGCAAATCCTAATTTTTAGAATTTTCTTTAGTGTTTTGTGAAGTTGTTGAAGATTTTATCTAAATACGGGCAATAGCATCCTCATATAGGGGTAAGAATTAATGGGCCATTCACGTCACGGTTTGATATTGCAAAGGGTGTCAAACAGAACAGGCTATTCAATTTGTACACGGACGATTGTTTGAAAGAACTGAAAGCAGGAGTAAGAATGGGTGTTTTGATTACATGCTATCTATTATTTACAGAAGTATGCTTCTGTTCGACCGATCGTCAGTTGTTTTTGGCCGAAGCCGAAGCCGATTGTTCGGCTCTTGCCATAACCGTCGGCCGAGGCCGGAGGTTCAATCGTGCTCAGAAATGTTAGAACACCGACTAGATAGTATACATAACAATGCAATTATGGTGTTGACATGATTGTTAATATATCCATTCAATAAATAAATTGCATTATTCCAGAAATGATAAACTGAATTTTATTTCATTCGTAATAGTTCGTGCGTTTTTGGCGGCTAAATACAAAGCTTCGGCTTCGGCCAAACCTTCGGCAGATTTTAGCCCGAGCCGAAGGTGTATTTTTTTGGCCGAACGTGGCCGGGACTCTGGTGTATGTTATCAAATCGAAACGAACAGTGTCAACAATGGTCAATACGAATGTATAGATATTGAAAGAAGGATGACGGGATGCGGGATTTAGAGTGAAGCGGCGGGAACAGAAGACGTATAGCGTGACAAGATATTGACAACACGTGTGTAAAATGAACCAAGAATGATGTGTCGGCATAGAAGCGAGAGGCGTTCTATCATCCCCGCCCACGCGGCTGATGGCTCGGTTGACAGACAACGTTGCACTGCTCAGCTGGTACGTACAAGATTATATTATTTCAATTTTAGCCGCTGTCGGCCGCGTCACGTTTAAATATAGAGACATTCGTATAATGCGAATATCGAGTCACTGTGTAAATATACCACATCGTTTGAATGCAGTCACGCCGCTGTGTTAAATATTTGCATTACCTCACCGACGAGGTGTGTTTTAATTTGTATAGGTTCTTCGGTAAAACAGACTCGTCTTTGCAATTCACATTTTTATTATATATATATAATGTGACAGACCTACTTCACAAATCACTTTATGGATGGATAGCTGACTGAATTACGAGTCGAAAATGTTCAAGTGACGTGTGCCTAATCACATCCATGTCAGAGATATATAAGCATTTCAAAAAATTCGTAATAATGCGATTATTTCGGTTGATAAAAATATTTTATTGATTTCAAATTATAAATATTTATTTCGAAGTACATAAAATTCAAGCGTAACACGATTTTGTAAAAATTACATGAAATAATATTTTCCGTAACAGTGCATTATTTGCACATATTCCTTGAACACTTTCGTTTCGTAATATAGTCGGATATCCACCCATAAAATATTGTAGACTAGGTGTGTTACACAGTGTATATAGATGAAGATGAGGGAACCTGGTCTTGTGACTGCCTGCCCCCACCCCCGCCCCCTTTTCCATCCTATAGTATTAACATATCATATATTACATTGAATGTCATCCTTTTTGGACCCTGAGGATAATATAGTCGCCCCACCTAACACATATATAAACTTAACCGAAACGAATACATTTATCTTAATTTTAAAGAAAATTTAAACAAAATATCGCGCTAATTTATGACAACAGTATTATGTTATAAAACTCCATTTTGATTATGAAAAAATATTTTCGAACGTGACATAATATGTAAATATAGGTATAACAGTGAAAATACCAGTTTGTATACCCGCAGACGGTGCGAAGGTCGGGAGTTTGGCCTCACTGTGCAGGCGTCGGCTTTATTTATTTATCATCACGCCGTTTCTGCGGGGGGAGGCAGAGAGGATATTTAAAAGAACAGCTGGAAAGGGAGGGGGGGGGACCCACCCTATCCCGGGACCGGTTTAGAAGCTAGGGCTTCCTTGTCGGTCCCACTCATCAAAGCTAATAAAAATACGCGACACTTTAATTCTATAACATATACGCAAAACGAAAAAAAGAGAAGAAATTCAACGTGGTCATTAGCAATTATCGCAAAGATTTTAAAATTTAGACCCATCAGCGTCCCCTAAAAGCTGTCTGTCTTTATTCATAAAAATCATATAACATACGGATGGAAAATGAATGGAAAATTAAGGTGCAGTAGTTCAAGGCAGACATTCAGGGATCGCAAGGGAATTGCAAAGCACGAGGTATGGAGGGTGAGAGGTAGGCGCGTAGGTGGAGTCCCAAACACGCAGGCCGGCCTAACTACCCACCTAAGGAACTCCAACGAGTCACCCATACCAGAATAAATTCCTTATATAAAACAAGATTCGTCGCATTACTAATTAGGTGTGTATTCCTGGGCCACCAATCATACGTTCACGTGCATCTCTAAGTATCTCACGATTCCACAAAATAAGGTCCAAGGTCCTTAAACATGTGATCAAGCTCCGATTCGGTGACTCGGTGTGATCGTAGGCAGAGGGAATAGAGCGCCGCACTCTTCTGCCCTAACACACAATTCTCGCCTCATCCATATCCATACATCTTCTCATACAGGCTCGCCGATTATTGAGGCTTCCAACAGGACCATCTGGTTATGGTACTATAAATACTTGCGTCATATATCTTTCTTACCATTCTCGCCTCATCCATCGGTTCCATATGACCAAACCATATAAGTGATCCTTTCTTAATCTTCGGCTTTACTTCACCGCAATGTATTTACTAAGAGACGTAATGTCGAATTATTTCATGTGTTTCTTTTATTCTGTATACGAAAAATAAATAACAAAATACATATAATATATCGAATTTATGAATTTTTGCAAACGTATCAGCACCTCACTAGGTGGTACATGCAAAAAAAATTACACTCTTTAAAATTTGTGTGTCGTGAATACCTTACAATAATTGATCACTTTACGATATAATTTATCGTCACACTTTCCACAGCTCCAGTCGTGTTTGGTATTTTTCACCGGCACGACGTTGACATTTCACAATAATTTCACCGCGCGTCAAAAATTCCCGCGAGATATGCATCAGCCGCGGCGACCGTTAGTTACCCCGCACGCCGCTAGGTCCCGGCCATAGGTCAGCGGGTAGCGAGTTGTTATATTCGCGAGAGCGGTCGAATGTCGGCTGGCCATTTGCCAAAATTACCGGCCGCCCGTTAACTCGAGAAATGTTTAAATATTTTTGATGACACAATATGCAACATGTTTATTTACTCATCCGTTAAGACAGACTCACGGCCGTAATCCATTACGAGATAATTGTTTCTCTAGAGTGAAGCAAAAATGATAAAACCCAAACAGTGTGTGTGCAAAAAATAAGGTCCAATGCTATAATTCTCATTCGGGCCATATAATTCTCATTCGGGTCATATAATTCTCATTCGGGTCCTCATACAAAAACAAATAGTCTCTCCTTTGGAAGTTCCATGTACACAATATAGTATGTTCAATTAATCAAGTTCATTAACCATCGAGTGTCCACGACTTTGTTAAAATGCTAATATCTCTGAAATATTGGACAACAGCCGCATGCAGCTTAATATTTTCGACTCGCATCTTTAAAAGGTTTAACCTTATATGTGAAAAAAAAAAATAATAAAAAAAAATAAAATAACAATCACTTTGTATGAAATCACGAAATTTATTATACGTCAACCGGTTTCGCTTATCTCAAGCATCATCAGGACGCATTTAAAACTGATCATAAATACAAAAAGAGTGCACTTATATATATATACATAAAGAGGGAGATAGAATATAAAATTACACGTGAAAGAGAGAGACAGAATACATATACAGATAGACGGAACATTAGGGGAGGGGTAAATACAGTGTTGATGGATATTAAATTGATTTTAAAGGAGACATACCTAATATGGCGCTAATGGATAAATTAATTTGATTATTAAGAATTGGCGTACCACTGTTTATTGCCTTTTTTATTTCGAGGGCTTCTAAATTGTCTTTTTATTCTATTCGTTGAATTTACTTGAGACGCGCTTCTCCTTGCAATATGATCAATCTAACAATTGAACTCAGTATCTTGTATTTATAACTATAATAGGGACAGCCACACAATTTTATTTACAAACACTAATAGTATTTTAATGTAATTTGTAGAAAAGGACAGCCATACAATTTTACAATCTAAGAAGGCAATATGGCAAAAGATACATGTTCGGTATTCTGGAATTCTGTGAAATTCGGGAATAGGTCAATTCTAAAATGTGTATTGTGAACTAGGTTTGTTACACTCTGTATACAAATATATAAGAAAATATTTGTTCATATATTATATTTAAATTATAAACTGACTTTTGACAGTGAGAGGTGATCGACCACTCACCCAGGACCGTTCAACGAGCGATAACTCCCGTATCGTGTCTTCTCATTCGCCGCCACGGACGAAAAACATAGATGTCGATTTGCAGCTCGAACACCACTGCCGGCAGAAAACATTCAGGTAGGTTTTTACGAACGCTATGTTGGCAAATCTGGTTCCGTTCTAAATATAGGTTCCGCTAATGCTAATCCTTATAATATTGTATTGCCTGAAGATGCCTGATGATGATATTGAGAGGACAGTGGTCACTGAGAGTATAAGAGAGCGAAGGACAAGAGGACAGTCTCCGTTAAAACGATTAGATAAAATAAAGAAGATCACCGAGTCTGGCTCAGGGCCCAGGGGAGTAATATTGATTAAAAAAAAAATGTTCTAAAGTTGAAAATGGTAAATTTTGGACAATCTACATGGCTTCAGGGCCCATTGATATTGCATACTACTCGGCTCTGGGCCAACACACTACTCGAAGACAGGAACAGGAACGTCTCCAAATCCCTCCTCACAGACATTCATGCTCACCATACGACCTGCCAATCTTTACAACATAATCATTTACAGAGACTCAAACATACCCTCACTCAAACGAGACATACACGATTCATCGTCTAAATTAATGTCCATCCCTTTCCATAAACTCCCTCGGCCTGTATGATCCCTCATCCGATCCCCATTATCTTTGTCCCATTTCACTTCTTTACCTTGTCCTTGACCCTATTGAACAAAATTTATAAAAAGATTCTATAAAAATATAAAAAATTGTAAAAAATTCAACAAAATCAAACAAAATATAAAATTTAAAAAAATGGATTATATAAAAAAAATTCACCCGAACAAAAATCTAACGCCATCGTTGTTACCTCATATGTCAGAGACAAAAAGGCTCAGCCCTTATCCCTCCCCTCTTTAATGATCGAATCAGAGGAGCGAATCTTTACGATTTTACAACACCGACTAAAATGAGATTTAATAGTTACAAATACGTCTTTAACCTGACTGATTTGATTGGCCCCAACGGTTCATATTATAGTTTTCGTAAAATGTGCGGCAGTGAGAGAAATAGTGGACTAACCCACAAAATTTCTATACATAATGAATTTGAAATATTTTAATCGCAATACTGGGCCTAGATGAATACATTTTGTATTTAAAGAGAATGCCTCAATTTTCCTTTCTAAAACATTCAGTTTTTTTGCGCACAGGCGGTCGCGCGATCGCAACGCCTCACAAGTGGTCAATTAACTATTGTTTTTGAACCGTCGACGGCGCTCATTTAACGGCGCCATATTATCTCTGCGGGGTAATCTGCCGAAAACAATGGCGTCATTTAAATATTGCCATTCTAAATTTTCACGCCGAATTTTTTTTTTTTCACGTTAAACGAATTTCATATTAAAATAATTCGTATTCCAGGGACAGTAGTATGTAGTAGTTAATTAGGTAGTCCACGTTGCCTGCGTAAAAACCTGCGTTGTAAATACATATCCACGTGTTCGTATTATCATTATACAGGGTGTCCCAGCGGCAGTAGTTCAAACAGAGCCTACGGTGAGGGGACTCCATTACTAACCCATTGAACGTCAAATTCGTTATTCGAAATTCAAAGGTATAGAGTTACTCAAATTTTTGTGATTTTCGAGAAATTTTCTGTCTGTGTTTACAAAAATAAGCGCAGCGCCATAAATACGTGTGCTGTGATAATGTAACTACCACATGAACTACCAGTTTACATGATTGCAGCTAAACAATAAAAAATATTTTAATTTCGGATAACCCTATATGACGCTCGATGGGTTGCTAATGATATCCCCTTACCGTAGGCTCCGTTTTGACCACTGTCTCTGGAACATTCTGTATAATTTACTGCGCAACTTTTTACGCAGGCAACGTGGACTTGTTAATTAAATCTGTCATGTATATTTCTGTGTTCTATTTTTACCGCGTCCGCTCGGAACCACATGGGCTGAGTAATTAATGTTTATGGACGATATATGGACTATAAATTTGCCTATAAAAGAGTCGAGAGTTTTTATTCATTTAATTCATTGACCATTCTGAATCTTCTCGTTATATGTATATCTATGAGCACTTTCTCTGCTACATTTAATATGTATGTTTTGTATGTATCATATATTATACATTTTAAAAATGATAATATAATTTGGAATAAAAAGTTTATGTGACCGACCTTTCAATGTCACAGCTGTTGTGATTCTGATCACGCGCTACATAAATATTATATTATACAAAACACTTCGCTCGGTGTAATAACTGGAACACCCTGTAGCTGCGAGGCTCGCGACACGGCGAAATTTCGCGTCTGCTCAGAATCGCTAAGCAGATCACGCATTCATATGAAAGTCTTAATTGGAAAACTTGGAAATAATGTCGTACGAAGTAATGGTGGTGGATATTGGGCACCGACTTTACCCACGTTGACAAACCAAATTCCACCCATTAGAGCTGGCACTAAGCTAATTGAATATTACATCTACTTTGGTCGTGTCAGAACTGTTGAATGTCAAGAGATGAATGACACGCAAGCGTCAGAAACGTCAATGGTGTTGTTTAATTAATTAAGTTGGTTAATAATTTTGTAAGGAAGCGCGCGTGTGTCGCATCATCGCCGGAACTGGTAGTGACTAGAGAGGAATAGGGTGATCTCCAATACATTATCATATTTAGTGACGAGCTAAAAATCACGAACCGTGAGTCAATCACTGATATCTTTGAATCACACTCGCTATCAGTGATTGAATATCTGGAAATATCGTGATTCGTGATCCATTTTTTTGTTGTTATTCTATTGATTTTTTGACGCCGCCGTTTAAATTGATTATCACTTTAATCAGCACCATCTATTGGATTTTCCATAGTTTGACTAGCGCCATCTATTGGAATCTGTTTATGTTAGTTATGTTTGTGCTAGCTTGCTGGTAATTTGTAGGTATGTGTATGTACGTGCAGTAATTCTCTACTAATTATTCTAATTACTTATGCTAGAATATGTTTTTTACACAAATGAAGTTTTAATAATATAAATAAATACGCTCAAAATTATGTTGTTAAATTTATTTCGTGTATTGTGATATCAGAAATTGTTATAAGTCACAGTTTTCAATCACTGATATTATCGAATACCAATCACAATCACATCGGCGAGTCCAGAGTAGCATTTTTTTTCGTCACTAATCCCATTATCCTAGCTAAGCGAACTCGAACGATGAAAAATGGGTTTTTCGCAAACGATCGTCGTAGTGGGCGCGCAGCGGCGACCACTGTCCCCGAAGCGGTCAGCTGTCGATTACTAATATACATGATCTTCTTCAGTTGGCGTATACAAGTCACACTATCACGACTCACTTCACGTAATATACAATGAGAGGTGACCGACCACTTAACCGGGACCGTTCTATGAAGTGCTGCTCCCATATCGGTCCTTCTAATTTGCCGCCAGGTTGGCATTTTGCCCCGCCGCCATGCTACAAACAAACTTACCATCACGCCGTTTACCGCGGGGGAAGGCAGAGAGCCACATCCCGCCACATTCATACATCCTCCTCTTGTTTGATTATTTATTGCTTCTATCTAGTATCATCTTCCTTCAAGCCTTCGCGAACGTCCTCTATTTCTGATGCAATCAACACTCGCGTACTATTCTTACATCTTTCTTAATATTCTCTTCTCATTCAACCATTCCATATGACCAAACCACCTAAACGATCCTTTTTTAATTCTATTCACTAAATGTCATAAATGGATCTAAGTGATCTCATTTCTACTGCATGCAATCTGGTTTTGTTGTTCTTTAGCCACCAAACAAACTAAACCCCTCGCTGTCCCCCCGGCGAGAAACTGAATAATTAATATAATTAATTATTACAACACATAACAGTTGACAAGTACAACATTTAAAAATAAGTAGGTAAAATCAGATATAAAATTGCATACATTCTTAAAGCCGACTTCACAGTCCACTGCTACCAGGGGCGTGCAGTGCACACAAGCAAAAAAGCTGTGCATTACTAAAAATTCTGGGAAACAAATATTAAATTAAATAATTGGATTAACATAAACGAAAACATTACATTACAATTAGCGCCGTCTGTGTACCAGTAGACTTTAATTGCGTAGTTCTAAAAACTAACACGACAACTCACCGCTATACCCATGGCGCTCTTTTGTATTCGCCGCATCGAGCTTTTTACATTACTCTATTCTGTCTTTAAACTAGTGAATTACTCAAGTCATATAAATGGCTATTTACTGAATTGAAAATTCCTTCCAGTTGATCCGTTTTGTATAGTCGTTACCTATGCTGTTTTTTAACAGAATAACATTAGAAAGGGTTTTAACTGCGTGCGAATCATTGAAGTGTCTACTTCCTCTTTTACTATTTCGCGAATTTTACTATCTTACTGTTTTCAACGTGTTGATTTAATAATTGTTCTTTAATTTGGTGCCTGGATTGGTTCTATTACCTACGTTAACCTTTAATAAAAATAATTATTTCGTTTAGTTATTACGTGAAGGATTTTCAAACAATAAATGAATCATGTTGTCATGGAAAGTGTTCTTAAAAACGTCAATACATTTTTTATATGGGTAAGGTATTATTTTACGTTAAAACTTAAAAACACTATTAATAGTACTCTAAAATTATAAATGGTAGGTCGTATAAACGGCGGATATATTTTGTCAAAAGACGTTGGCTAAACGAAAGTACATATATTATATATGATTGTACAATATCATTGGTAACAGCATAACCTAAATCTATACCTACTGCACGCCACTGACTGCTACCAGGTCCGGGAGACGATACATGGCGTGGGTAGGTAGCGCCACGACAAGGAGTACGGCGATCAATTGCTCCGGGCAACCCTGGTCGTGTATCCTCCGCACATGGCGCCCCGCCGGCCACATGCTCGACTCCTCGCGCCTTGTACGGCCCAGTCAGGATTCCCGCCGTCCGGACATCATTTGCATCTCACCAGCGGCGGCAGAGGAGCGCGGACAAGATAACAATTCGCCAAAAAGAGATCGTCATCTGATTAGTGGCGTGCCGACCGCGCGGACGGCATGAACTAAAATGTTTCTGAACCGAAAAAGATTTTTATTTTCGAGCGCCTGTATGAGAAACAATGACCGCGTTCTGTTTGGTCTGAATTATGGCCTCAAGCAAAAATATGGACATAGTATATGATCATTTCATAAAGCATTATCAGTACACGCATATACGCAACGTCCAACATGACCCAAGGCACGAAATGCATATGGGCGGGAATTTTACGACATTTTTAACTCACCTTAAATGTTACATTGCATTTCGTTTCGATTTCGAGCGAGTTACGTATTCTTAGACCTTGCAGACACTACAATGATCAATTTCATATATTTAAAATTAGCAATGAACAAGTATTGAGTCTAATAAAAACTACACACTTCAAACTCATTCTCTTCAATGAGAGAAATATGAACTCTCACAACACGTCGGCAGAGGCGCAGTTAGAAAGAGGTTATCTTGGCTGCGTAACCTAAAAAAGTGGCTCAATGTTCAACCCACTGCAGTGTGTGGATAAATTCCCAAAATTTTAAATAAAGGTTTGTTTTTAGAATTGGCAACACTTTTTCCAGCGACAGCCAATTTGACAACTGACAGCCGATTTGTGCTCAGTTTGGTTTGCCATTTCATTATGAACAGACTTACGCCAGAACGACGCTTGCAAATTTATTTCCAAAATCGTGGTTCAGTTCGCGAAACTTACCGTGCGCTACGTTCGAATAACTATGGATCGTTTTCACACCACGCATACTCTAATTGATAATACGCATCCGCAGAGTCGTCGTACAGTGCACACCGAAGAAGCTGTTGCTGCAGTGGAGCGTAGTATTAGTATAGCACAGCAATGGATACATGATTACTGACTTTTCGTTCCACAATTAAATGGCATCAATGTGGAAGAGAGCTGTGGTTTCAACAAGACGGCGCCACATGCCGCACAGCGCGCGCCAAAATCTATTTATTGAAGGAACATTGACCTGTGAATTGGCCTCCAAGATCGTGTGATTTAGGACATTTTTGGATTATTTTCTGTGAGGATACGTGAAGTTGCTAGTTTACGCCGATAAACTACAGACGATAGACGACTTGGTAGTCAACATTCTTCGCGTTATTGGTGGAAAATTGGACTTCCAGATTGCGCTTTACCATCACAGTGCTAACGTTATCTTGTACAACAAGGTCTTACTACGTCATATCGCCAACTCACTCTTATCTACAAACCAGAATACATGTTAGTAATTATTTATCATTATTTAACTTCACTTACCAATGTTAATAAAGTAAATATTAACTTCCAACCATAGAAATACCAAACATGGAACCCGACCACATCATTAATTAACATAGTATATGTTGGTTATTTTCTTAATTGACTAAATATTTATTACTGCACTATCTTTTCATATATATACGGGAACAAATCAGAAGTCTATTGTGATAATAGTGTGTTCTTGTTCTCCACAAAAACCTCACCGCTATCGTGCTGATTGCCCAAGTCTAGGACGCTATTTGGACATCCTAGTACCCAGGCTTGTGGGTCACTACGCAACGCACCCTGAAAACACACGGCAGAATAGCTTTAAAAAAAAACTCTCGACAGAGATGATTCTGAATGGTCGTGAAAATTAAAATATGAAATTTATTTTACCGTATTTCAGTTTCATCTGACACATTAAATGTTTATTTTTACCCCCTACATAATACACCCCTAGAAACGAACCGACCCATACTGCCTACTCTGTCAGAAAAACAGCGTAAGTACATATTGTATTTAGCCCGGATTAAAAAACACTGAACCTCGCCGGGACTGTGATCTCATTCAATCTTTGAACTATTTTTTGCGAATTATTTTATAATACCAGCGCCTTCGTTGACCGTCCGACCAGTCCACGAGAAAAATAAGACCCAGAGTGATGTCACACAAAATATTAGAATAAATATTCAAAAAGATCAGTCAAAGGATCCCCAGAAATACATTTTCCGTCATGCGAAATACGTTAAAAGAAATCCAATCCAATTCCACAATATCAGAGTTGCGCAAAGAATAACAAATCAAACTCGTTTACATACGAATCCAAGTTTTTCAATGTTGATTTGATATTATTACAATATATTATATAATGTCGGTAGTGATGCCCTCCTATAGTTGGCACCGGTTTGCGCGAACCGGTTGCTAAAATTGAAAACCTCTCACCGAACCGTTTGAAGCTGAATATTTATAATAAAATCAAGTGTTGACATAGTTACCGAACATGTTCCTGTTAATTTTATTACATTCAGCGCAAAATAGTGATTTTTTAATGCAAATAGTTGCAAATATTCGATAACAATGCTTTTAAAACGATTATAATTTGTCAAAACACTTCCCGAATAGTTCGAAAGTTCGAATCCCGGTAGCAACAACAATATGTTGAGATAAAATTGATTTTATATGTATGTACATTTAATACATTTATTTGTTTGCCCGATCTTTTACCTTTCTTACCAACCACCTATCACTCGTTCGATCACACATGATCAGATGATATTTTATTTCAAACATTTAAGATAGCTACCCGTTTAAAATGTAAGTTATTTGCAACAGTTACATAGTGTAGAATAATGCAATTAATTTTATGAACTTGATTTCCTTCGGTGCGTATTGAAAAACTGAGCAATACATTACAAAACGGTGACATCTGGCACGGCCTGGATCGCGACAAAAGCCTGTAAGTCACGTCTGTTTCGGACCCTCATAAAGGCTCCCTTCACATTTCAGAAACGTGGGATCCCAGACCCCAGCCCGGCGGTCCTTTGTCACCGTGTCCCCGAAACATTTGGAAATGTCCTTCGTGCGAAAGGTCTATTGTGAAGTCTGCAAGAGTTTCAATATTAAGATTTTTAATGTCAATATGTGAGAAATGCAGTTGAATACGAAAAATATTGGAATTATATATAACAAAACGACACAGAAGAACGGCAACGGCACTATCGGATCTGTAAAAAGTCATCAATTATTTCCAAACCATAATAATGTTTTTTTATTTATTATCTTTGTTTTATTAACCACTTAATTGTTGTCCCATTCTAAAAAAAATTTCTATAAATTATTCGAGTAAATTTATATTAAGTAACAATCTGAGTTAGGTACTAAATTTATTTTTTAAATAATTTCGTTTTTGTTTTTTTTTAAATAGATTCTGGTAAAGAAAAAATAATATATGTTTTTAGTTAGTTATGACATGCTGAAGAAGAAAATTGTATTTTTCGAAACCGGTAGATGTACTTAAAATCAATTAAGTGGTCAATAAAACAAAGATAATAAATAAAAATATGTATTTTAACCACAAAGTTAATATTACTAATTTTAAAAGTATCATAAAAATCTTATTAAGAAGAACACATTCTTATTGTGAAGTTGTAATTATTCAGAACAGACGGTCGGTGATATATTAAATACTAATTAAATGGATCAATTAGTAAGATTGTATTGTATTGAAAAAATATTGTTGCTATGGCTTTTAAATAATGGAAAGATAGATGTATTAATTTGAAAAGTGTAACATACAAGTTCGAAAATTTGTCGTCAATGCACTGTGTTGGTATAACATAATCGGTTAATGCGCGTTCCCCGGATAGGAAGAGATCCAGGTTCGAATCTCGGTAGCGACAACAATATTTTTCGATAAAATTGATTTTATTTGTACATCTTTCTAATTAATACTTACTTAATATCACGCCGTTTCCCCGCAGGGGTGGGCAGAAAGGATAAAACACTACACTCTTCTTTCCTGACACACAATTCTCGCCTCATCCACATCCTTGTGATCTAGTGGTCACGATACTCGCCTAGCCTCGTTCCAAGAGCCCATCGAGTTATTCCTATTTTCATAGGACGAACATTTAGCTTAGTTTGAAAATAGTAAGAATATTATGTGACACATATTCCGTGTACGTATCTCTATTTTAAAAATAAAATAAGAAAAGATCATGGATCTACACTACAGAATAAAAATGAACCATGAGCTCGTGAACTTAACTGAGCAAGAAACAATTGTAAGATTCTGTAGGTCCCCAAGGCTGGCCATGTTGGAAGAATGCCAGATGACAGGACACCAAAGATCATGACCCAATGGAAGAACCTAGAGGCATTCTAAGAGGTAGGTTGCCTGTGTGGAAGATGAATGGAGCAGGATGGGAGAGTCTGAAAACTGGAGAATGGCTAGAGATAAGAGTCGATGGAGACCACTCGTGGAGGAAGCTGAATCCCATCCTGGGATGTAGTGCCTTCGAAGAAAAGGCTACAAACAGATATGCATAGTGCGAAATCGTGGAAGGCAAGAAGACGGATTGACAGCTGTGAGATGTTAGGCTGGAGATGCACAAATATCTTCATTCTGGAGGAACTACGCTACATCACTTGCCTTAGACGAAATACTGAAAGAAAGAGGAAAATCCTCGAACCATTAAACCGATCATGTGGAAAAAGCAACAGGCACCTCTCTGTAACCCTGTAAGAGGGCGGAAATTCATAAAGATAACGTGATAAAACGATAAACAGATATAACCACCGTTCCTTCTTCAGGGTGCACAAAATACTTGTACACAAGATACACTTGTTCCGAAATCGGTTGGTGTTAGCAAAAATAATGTGGTGTTTAAACAAATTGAATAATTTAAAAATTACATTTATAATGAATTGCCACAAAGATATAGCGGAATACAACAGATAAACAGATGTACATTTATTTCTAATTTGACGAGATTGAGATGACTTTAAAAAACCTCAAAAATTAAAGAACATGTTAAGAGAAATTAAAAAATGTTTATCAGGATGGTAGAATTTCGAGTTCTATCTTCTTCGCCTACCACCTCAATGAAATCTGCATCTAAATAAGTAACAGTACCAACTGGTAAATCAGCGCGCACACCCCCACAGTATACAACGCGGTGCAATCAGCGAAGGTCGACGGGACCGCCTGCATACTAATATCACTTCCACCACCCACTAACAGACACAACGCGAAATCATTACGCATTTAAATTGATTCAAAACGAATGTAGATATATTTCAATCTCGATAAGTAATTATATTACTATATGTCAACACGAACGCTCAGGCGACATTAATAGGCTTTGAATACAAGATAAGAAAATTAGTTTTAATTAAATTATCTGTATCAATCGATAATTTAATTTTAGGTGTCGGTGTACGAAAGGTGTAAGAATGTGTGGGATGAATCTGGATGATGATGTGAAAAAATGAGACATGATAAAACACAACAACTGCAACCAAATCGTGTACAAACTTAAGCCCAAAAAAAAGAAATCAAATATCTCGGTGTAATTATTGATCAACATTTAAAATGGCACAGGCACATTAGCGAATCAGTGAAAACAATAAGAAAATGTATTTAATATATTCATAAGATTAAGAAACATTTTAAGTATAAATAATTTTAAAAATGTACATTTTGCTATTGTTCACTCACTACTCCACTATGGAATAATTGGGCGGGGAGGAGCGTACAATAATATAATGAACTCGGTAAAGATAATAAAGAGAACAATCATCAAAGTAATATTTAAAAAAAAGATCAACTTTTTCAATACGAACACATTTTGCAAAATTCCCAGTTCCCAAAATAGAAAACACTTACAAAAAATCTCAATTAATCAGTTAATTAAAGAATTTGAAACAAGCACATCATTAAGGTTTAAAAATAACTTTAAAATCTCTAAATGTAACACCAAGTACCAATATCAGCAAATTTTTATATACTTGGGATAAAAAAATTCAATAGCATCCCTACACAAATTAAATAAATTAAAGAGCTTAGAAAGAAATTAAATGAACACTTCAAAAGCACACAAATAGACAATAAATAATTATATACTGTAAATGTACAACTCACTATATAAAATGATTACAGTGAAACTTCCTCTCCAAGCACAAGTGCTAGTCTCTTTTTTGGAGAGGTAAACGAATAAAAAACATGTTATTTTAATAAGGGCCACGTATCGGGAATATAGCGCAAACAAAAAAATATAGCTCTCAAAATTTAAGATGTTATTAATTAATTTCGTATATACAGAGTGTAACAGACCTAATCCACAATATTTTATCGGTGGATACCTGATTAAATCAAAATTCGAAAAAGTTATATAATTATTTTATATCCTTGCGCTACAGGTTCCTAAATCATGAAACAAAATATAATCTGGTCGCTCGAAGTTCGATGACATTTTATTTTTTATATTCAATATTTAGAATCAATAAAATATATCAATTAATAGAAATAATCGCAGCTTGAACTTGAGCTCGACTCGTATTTTTACTGCCCCTAAAAGTTTAGATTTGTTTTATTCATTAAATATTTTTCAACGCATACTTAATAACACTCCAATTCCGTGACGTAATTAGTCCGGCAAGCCTCCGGAAAGAACATATTCTATTTTAAAGTCCGATACGCCCACAAATAAAAAGCGCCGTTGAAAAGGTTTCATCAAAATATATTTACAAATTGCCAAAATGATTACACGACCGCAGAGAGACAAGCCCCCGGCCGAGCAGTGTGACACTGACGAATGGCAGCATTGCAAAACAAATGAAGAAAACGGAGCGACGGGATTCCAACCTTGCCCCCGCGACCCGCGGGTGACAGCCGCAACTGCTCCACGGGCTTTACAAATATGTTGTGTGTGTGTGTGTGCAACCGGGTTAACAATATAAAGCCGCACTTGTATCCGACGCGAGAGCAACGGGATAACAAACGAGAACGGGAAACCGTTAAAAATAACAATAACACCGTTTGGTTCTAATAGTACTTTTGAAATTTAAATAAAAAATTGTTTTTAAAACTTTTAGATATGATTTTGTGAAAAGCTACGCGATATTACTTATGACGGAGGGCAATGAGTTTCAGGATTTCGCCAGGCCACCGCAAAAATTCGAGCTTCTGGCAACGGCTGGTCGGTTCCACAACTCTTTTTGGGGTTGAATTAATTTATTACCAGAATTGTCTGGAATGCAGAGCTTTTGAAGACACAGAGGCCACCGTGTTATGTGTCGCCTTGTACATCAACCGGCACAATTTTAATTCAACTCTTTCAAGAAAACAGAGTTCACGCAAAAGGTATGTTATGTGAGAGAATTTAGAAAAGTTCGATTGATGTTTCGTATCTGGTGTGTAGTAATGGACCCAGGTCTCATCAGTGGTTATAAATTGATGAATAAAATCCAAAAACGGTTTAAACAGTCATTAGAAATCTATCTTACCAATATTTTTCTCATACCTAATTAATGTCACATGAAATGCTTACTCCCAGAGCAAATACAGGCCACCTTCAATCGGTGATGCTCTAAAGCAATATGATGCACTTTATTAATGATTTCTGGTGCCATGGCACTTTAAGGGCGTCACTACAGGGGGGGTCGTCGTCTAAGCCCGTACGATCACATTTAAATTCTGCAGCTCATTTTTATACATCTGTAGATGATGGATGGTGTACTGTCACCCGACACGTTCTTCATCATTTTTATCACAGCTCGTGGTTCAATTTTGTCCATTTTCAAACCTCACTAAGATGACTTTATTTAAACAATTTTTCACAGTAAACTACTTGGTCAGGCGACTAGACGTCTGACAGCTGGCCATAAGACAGATTTACAAATGCAACAAGTTTTAGACGAATTATCGTCATCAGATCGCCGGTCGGACAACACATTTTTATTTTATTTCTTAAACACATATAATATATATTGTATAGCTAAAAAAAAAAACAGTTTCTTACATACATATTTTTAAAATACATCGCCCAATTAGGTGAGCCTGTTTTAGGGCAAATTGGCAAACAAATCATATTTCACAAACCGTTGAATACGAAGCAAAACACCATAAAATGAAAGTGTCCAGCGGAAAAATTTCAAGATTAAATTGTAATCGCTGGTAAACCATCAGGGTGAGGTAAGTGGGAGGGGTAATGTTTGACGCTCGTGATTTGCCGATAAATTAATCAGTAAGTACGGAGACATACCCTGGGCCTTACACCGTACGATTTTTTTTGTGGGGATACCTTAAGTCGAGCGTTTACAGCGACAATCCGCGAACAATTCAGGCCCTACAAGAAAATATTCGCCGTGAAGTTGCTGCCATTGAACTGACGCTTTGCTCTCGCGTGTTCGCAAATTTAATAGTCCGATTGCAAGAGTGTCTTGAGAGAAATGGACGGCATTTAGACGATATTGTTTATAAAACGTTAAAATAGCATCGTTAAACTCCATTTAGTATAAATAAAATATGAGAATAACATTGTTTATTACACCTTTACAAGGGAAAGCTAAATGAATATATAAGATTAAAAAATATAATTCAGTATATATATATATATGAGTACCCACAATGCAGTTATAAGAATCATTTCATAATATACAACAGTTTACTCTCAGTATCCGCTCTACCCCATTTTAACAACAAATTTAAAACATTATTTTTAAAAGCTTTATGTCACTTAAAGTTTTAATATTATTTCCAATTTGATTATGATAGTAATTTAAGCTGAAGTAGTTTTCATTCTTGAAATAATTATTTGCTCTTGTGGCATAATTATCTTTCAGTCCTCACAGATGGGACGCTTATTTTCCTATGAAAGCTAGTTAATATATTCAGCACACACGATTGCTTGTTTATCAGTCGCTGACGCAGGTCCCGTACAGTGCAGTAGGCAAGTGTTGACGTTCCCGTCTTCTTCCCGTTCTCGTTCATTCCGCATTACGAGTTTGGGGGAATCCAAACTAAATCAATTAATCACGGGAACATTTATTCTCGTTCCCGGTTGAGTTATGACGGCTGTAAATTTTCAACAGTACGCGCCGCTCTAATGTATTTGTATAACGACGTGTACAGGGTGTTTATATTTTTTGAAACAAGCTCACTTATACAGTGGCGTATCGATAGCCGCGAAACAATACACCAATTCATGTCTCAAATAACAAGAACAGATCGTTAACAGTTTCAAAAACATGGTCGGTCATTAATGCCGCGACGAAAATAACATTTCATAATTATGAGAGTAATAATCTAGGCAAAGTGACGCCCTTGGGCAAGATATAGATAGGCATCGACGTAATTATTGACAAATCGACTATTGGTAAATAATAATACAGAAATATAATCGCTACGAGACAATGTCTAAACACTCAAAATTTAAGATATCTGTAATGTTGTGTAAATGGCACACTGGACGCCCCTAATTTAACTGAACCGATTGTATACCACGTTTCTGCGCGGAGTACCAGGTCGTCGGCGTTGTTCCACGTAAATTCATCATATACTAATTTTTATAGGAATATTTTTGGTCTTGTAGATATATCCCGATTTTCAAAGTTTAAATATAAGAGTGATGTTTTTGATACTCAGCCATTCTGTGTCAAACCTAAATTTTTATTGTTTGTTTTGATTACTTTAAAATTATTATTTTATTAAAGCTATGTATGTATATTTTGTGTACCTGCTCATGTTTTATTCTTTATACCAAACTAACTTTGCAAAGGGCGTATTTTAAATATATTTTTGAGCATTAATTATTATTACTGTTTAAATTATTCATCCACATCGGTCCCTCATCTCATGACTGAGGATCGTGATCTCCATGAACTCCCGCACTTTGGACTATGCTTCTCCACTTTTCTCGGCATCCTGCAAATCTTAGGTATATCACAGAGAAGTGCCTGTTGCCTTTTCCACTCGGTCGGTCTGACGGGTGAGGGATCTCCCTCTTCCTCTTCCTCCTTAGACGTGGCCCTCCACTACAACGAGCTTCTCCAAGTTTCTTATTCTCTTATCTTAAAACGTCCAAAAAAAATTGAAAGATTCGTCTCAGGCAAATGGTTGAGAATCTGCGATGTTCAGTTGCTGCGTCTCGCCGTCTATGGTATGCGCAACATGTCTCCAGCGCCACATCTCAACGGCATCAATCCGTCTTCTCACCCTCGCCTTCGGGGTCCATGATTGCACCCCATATAAAAATCTAGAATGCACCAGAGACTGTACAAGCCCGACCGTTTTTTTACTGTTTTTACATATTTTGTAAAGTCTGGACATAGAACGTTCGCCGCACATATGCGCGTCATTTAATTTCTGGCTCGCAATTACTGTCGTCAGTAATTATGGACCCGAGATAATTAAAGTTTAAATTATTACTTTTATTTAAAATTTGCCGCCCCTCGAGATTGCCGCCCTCGGGTGTCGCTTACTCGCCGACAGGCCCGCTGACAACACTGAAATATCAAATGAATAAATGCAAAATTCACGCGCGGTGGAAAAATTATCGCGAATAAAATATAATACAATGTATATCATTCGTTTAGTTGGAATATGTAACAAGCCTTTAATTGAATTTTTTAAATCTTTTTGTTATGCCCTACCCAGTGGTGGGCGTGATGGTCCTGGATGTTCCACTTCAGCGGCTACTTAAAAAAATCCTTCACCATTATTTCCGATCTTCTGCTGCACGCGAGGCTGCACAGAGTGATATTCCCGCCATTTATTATATTTAATCCGTCCATCTTGTAGTGCGGGGGTTCTTATCTCGACTTTCAATGTTGCCGATTGCCTTTTGATTGTCTGTACACAATAATATAAAATAAAACTAATGGTTTAACCATTATTAGTTTTAGGAAGGGCTAAACCATTATTATTCATATACATCCGATTTTAAGTTTTTGAAGGGATTCAACAAAAAAAAAAGTAAATTGGGGTATTAAAAAAATTCTTTGTAGGAACTGCGTTTATGGGATGAGCAGACACTTCTTCTTCGTAGGAAGGTTCTTCCTTGGTCAAGCTTTCGTTTGTACGACTCTCCACTATTTCGTCAATTTCCACTACGTCCGATGGTATTACGTCGGAGTCAACGTCTAAGCAAGTCTGCAAGGATTATTCATCAGTTCTTTCCAAATTATTGAACACTACTCATCTAATGCGTCACCATTTTGATAACTGGCACAAAAATACGATGTCAAGTTGGCTGCATGTTAATACATGCTTTGCAAATGTAAAAAAAATTCCACTACCCCTTACGACCATTACATTAAATGTATTTTTGTCTATTCTCTATACGATTATACAACCTTCGAAGGATATAAACCAAATTTTGCATAGTTACTCTTTAGGGTCGTGTAAAAAAGATAAACACCCCTCCCGACCTATATAAATGTACTATAAAGAATGCTACTCGTTTTATATTTTGCTCACTTACACTCTAGGACCAAACGTTGTATGCGTCGTTATTCTTTAAGACCTGCGCAAAACAATGCCCCCCCCTCGTTTTCCTTAACCCATAGCTTCTTATAAATTTTAATTAATCTAATTATATTCAGTCACCGGGCGTTTTACCCTACTATATCACGCTCCTGTGATATTAAACGATCTCATTATATGGGGCAGATATGATTAATTCAAAATAGGATGAATTGAAAAGGACCGCCGTCTGAGTTCTTGTTGTAGCGAGCACAATGCTTTCTTGTGCGGCAAATAATAACGTTACAATAAAACGTAGCACTAAAGACGTTATTTATGACGGCATTGTAGGGCGAGTGCGAGCGGTGCACACCGACATGTTGGGTCAACAAATAGTAATCCCTGTAACGTTATGGAGGAGCGTGGGCGAATGCACCCACGGTAGGACAGTTGGCAGATAAGCAACCTTCGGCATCACAACGTTGAACTTGGAAAAATATATGATAAAATAAATTATTTGGGAGCGCCGATCACGAACACTGGTGGATTCCAAAACGCATACAACTAGCTAAAGTTGCTGAGAACCTACTTGAGTGACATCAAGCTAACAACTAAAATGATGACGGTTCACACACTTGTCTTTCCAATCTGCACGTGTGCAGCGGAGCCCCAATAGCGACAAACGTCTTCGAAATATACTACTGGAGAAGGAAGTGCAGCGCGATTAACAAATAATGCCTTAAGCCTGCAACAAATCCAACCACAGCAGCGAACAAAAGATTCTTCCAATTCTTCAGACCTGGAAGAGAGCCGTTGCATCTGGCTGGAGAGACGAAGGGCGACCCAGGATCAGAACAGAACGAGTCTCAATGCATGTCATGCAGAGAGTAATATACGGTGTGTTTGGAATTAACGAAGGTGGGGGGGGGTTATTTTTATTATTAAATATTTCTTTTAATTTTAGTTGAACTATAATATTGATAATGGGAAGATGTTCCCGAAAACGTTCTACCGTTTAACAAAATGAAAAGTGTAGCGGAATAAAACAGCGTTTTGACTCAATTGACAAAATAATCATGAAATTCCACAAAGTTTCACCAAAAACCTTTGAACAATGATCTTCGTTCCTCCAAAATTATATTTTTTCTTGTACATACATAGTTTTAAATATTTATTTATCATTATTCATTCGGACCCATGACAGTTTCATTCACAACTCTGTTCATCCGACATATTTTCAGCATTCTACTGTAGATCCACATCTCAAATGCATCATTTCTTCGGTACGCTTTCATGCTTCCATTTCATAAAATAATATCATGAACACGTAGCATCCGACCATTCACACTCGTAATCTGAAGTTGAGGCGGATAAATGTTGCAAGTGGCACAATTTGATTTCAACAGAAGGATCAAATTAATTTAAATTTTTAATTTAATTTAAATTGTCTGGTAGACTGCTATCGAGAGAACAGTCTACCTACTTTCAAGAACCCACAAATTATGAAACCATTACGTTGATTGTACAAATGTAGTGAAATTCAGTAACGAATTGATTTGGGCGTAATTTAATAATTTCTTAAAAATGTAAACAGAGTGTTAAAATGTGATTATTTTAAATTATTGTTTTCGAAGCACAATACTTAAGTTGGCGATACACGAACTTGCTGTCATCAATGTAGTGTGTAGGCGAATTAATAAGATCGTGAAATGTTGAATGTGTGTTTAAGTCTTTATACCTACACGATTATGGTGTACATCGAATGTAATAAAGGCAATAAATAGCTAGCTAACTGCAAAACAAAATGGAAACGTTATATTCAAAAATGGAATGTGCCGTCAAATTCTTCTAAATCTAGACAGTAAACAAATATGAGTCGAGCATTAGCCGTACGTTGTGATAAATCATTTGTATATATGTGCAGTTCGGCTATGTTTATAATTAATCCTGCCACTGGGGTGACCAGTAAGCAAATAATTAACTAGCCATAAAAATAAAGTTAAAATAACTTATCTTACTTGGATTTTAAATTAAAAATCTTATAAATAAAATCGTAAGACATTATTATTGTCGATCGCGAATCAAAAATGAACGGGAAATTCATACGTTTTATTATAGACGAGTGTCAAATTCCTTTGTGGTAAACGAAGAAATCAACTGTCAGCATTATTTTCTCTAATTTTGGATCAGATGAAAGATATTTTTGGCAACTTTAAGGATCGATGCTATGGTTTGTGCGTTGGGGGGGGGGGGGGGGGAAATATGAGTTTTTACAACAGTAGCGGAGGAGTAGGTAAAAAGAAATTATCTCGGCTGTGTAATCTCATAAATATACAACGTGATCGCCAACATGAAAATTAAGTTTTGTTAAAAATTGTGTGCGCGCTATATTCTTTTGTGTGCGCTATGATCACAAATCGTGTGCGCGCGCACACCCGCAAACCTTAGAGGGAACATTGAGTGTCGGGTATTTGAAAAAATAGAAACATTGCAATGATGCTTGTAAAATGATTTAAATTAATATGGAGATTTTTATGTAAATGATGTGCAGGTATATAAATATACTGTAACAAGCATGTTGTCAGTAATGGGAAGATTTGTTAGTATTTTAAAATCAAAAATAGATAATTGGAAATTTGGTTTGTCCTGTCAATTTGATAAGCGTTAATTAGGTTTAGTTAAACATATTAAAGTTATGGTAGATTTTATTACCCGCGGCGAAGTAATTTAATTATAACTTAATACAAATTGAATGTATTAATTAGAAAGAAGACATACATATAAAATCAATTATATCGAAAAATATTGTTGTTGCTACCGGAACTCGAACCTGGATCACTTCCAATCCGGGGAACGCGCATTAACCGATTATGCTATAGCAAGACAAATTTTTGAACCTATATGTTACACTTTTCAAATTAATACATCTATCGTTCCATTATTTGAAAGCCATCTTCTTTATTTTTACGGGATCTCAAATAACGCCAGAATTAATAATTATTTTTATTAAATTTTGGACACACAATCGGTTTTTCGATAAAATTGATTTTATATGTATATCTTTCTAATTAATACATTAATTCAACTTCACAATAAGAATGTGTTATAACTTACTTAAATTCAACTTAATTATGATTATGTGATAAAATTTCGTAGTTTTATATGCTCACAAAATAAGTTAATAAAAATTTTAAACGAAACCAATCAATCCCGATCTCCCCTAATATTTAAGTACGATAGAATTTTTGTAGTGATGCTTTTTTATGTCGGGTGATCTTTGCCTCCTGTTAGCGGATAATTTATTATGTTGGTACACCCTTCCCGAGACGTGCGGCGGGCGGCTATCGACCTCAACCTCGGAGCCTAGCCAGGTACTCACCTGCCTGTAGTGATGGGGTACCTACCTAATTGGTAACACGTTTTTATATGATGTTAGATTTACTGCGCTATCGATATTAAAATGCGTGTGTGTGCGTGTACGGATCAATAAGACCCCCATATCATGTTGAAAATGAACATTTAGATACAAACAAACAATGAGGTATACAAAAAAATCATTATGTTAAGCTTGCACACTATTAAAGTTAAATTTCATAGTCGCAGAATACCGAAAGTGTGCGTGTTTTGTGGCCAGTGCGTGCGAAAGAGACGACACAGTTTTTTCACAACATTATCCGAAAAGCCGTTCGCAATATTTTACTAATGCAAATTTATCATGGTTTCAAATAAACAAAGGAGCCGTTCTTTCTTTTCTTACATATCTTAAACGAATTAAATAAAATACCTATTTTTCGTTGCGAATTGAGGCGTTCTATCATTGTATCTATTGACCATCTGGATGTATTGGATTTGGATGTAGTGTCATTTGTGCCTGTAGAGTGCTTGGTTAAACGGCCAGGTCTGTGATGCGTGAGTAGAGCAAAAACGAACGTGTCTAATTTAAGATTACTTGAATTTTTTCTCATTTAATATATTAAATAGCATTTTTATAGTAAGCAAATATATATTATATTGAAATGAAATGTTTTCATCTGTTGTTCATCAATGTAGCGGAAACCTATGATGTTTTACTGCTGGCAAGCTTCACTGCTAATTTCTTATTGAATTTTGACGGAAGTAAATCAAAAACGTGTTTTTAACATCCCTAGATTAAAGATTACAGACTTACTTAAATGTTTTCTCATTTGTACAATATATTCAATAACATTTATTATTATTTCTTTTATATTTTTACTATTTAAAAAAAAAAAACTTTACTTTACTTCTACGATCCGATCCAGAGGAAACTAGGAGCAAAGCCTTAGAATACTTCTCAGTGCCAAAATTTAATACCAAATTCGCTCAACGAACTTTCATATTTTGTGCTCCGCGAATATTTAACAAATTGCCACTTACAATTAAAGGGTCTAAAGTGATAACGACTTCAAACCAAAAATAACAAAATGGTCGCTTGATGTGGGTAGAAAGCGAAACGAATCTAATTTATCATTGTGTTAACCTAACTACTACCTACACATTTTTATCTCCAATAAACAATAATATTTTTATAACTTCAGATTGTACTTTTTTCACATAACTTTTTATAACTTACTTACCTCAAAACAACTACAACTTTTAGAAACTGTACAGGTAATTGCTTTAGAACAGACCACGTCTAGTAAAGTAATTACCTTTATTTTTGCTACAAAACAAAAATATGCAGTTCTCAACATATAATATAATTAATTCTAAACATAGAATATTTAACATAACCAAAAAATGTAATGTATTCTAAATGTAATATATTATTCAATATGAAATGAAACATGGAATATATACCATTTTTGGTGCATTTGCGCACTGTAATGTAAATGCATAATAAATGTTATTAAATATATAAAAAAGAAATGATTTAAGTAATAAATTTAAAACACGTTAGACATGAGACACGCGATCTCGCAGCTATGGAGTTTTTTTTTTTAACTGGCAACGCACACAGTGTACGTATGTTAAGAAAAGCAATCGGATATAGCTGTTAGGCCTGCGGGCAGCTATTGTGGCCGTTACGCGGCCAGTGGTGGCTGCTGCGCGATTAGGGTTTTCGTAACATAGTATTTTTTTTCATATTGGCATATATATAAGGTACACTACTTGATGCATTGATATAATAAGGGATTCCCGCCTTGAAATATAGATTCTACTGAAACCCTGACCACGTAGCGGTCACCAATGGCTGAGTGATTGTGCTTTGTTCGCCAATAAATTATCATTTTCTTTTTAATATGAACGTTTATGCAGTGGGCGTCATAAGACAAAATACTATTATTTTATTATTATTATTTATTTCATTATTCTACATGTTTCGATACCTACGGTATTTTCCTTAGGAAACAATGTACACTGAAATTAAAAAATACAAGCATAGATAAAAGCAAAACTATAAGGTGGTGAACGAGTAAGAACTAATATGAAAACAAATTTAAAAGGTGACTGTTTGCAAAGAGGATTTATTTATTTAAAAAGTGTAAATAGCAAGCTAAATAACCAAATCCTCTTTGTAAATAGTCACGGTTTAAATTTGTTTTCATATTTGTTCTTACTTATTCACCGCTTTATAGTTTTGTTTTTATCTATGCTTATCGAAACATGTAAAATAATCAATAAATAGTGGTTTACACAAAGTATTTTGTCTAATTATTAATATAAAATGAGGTCACAAAGTTATTTTGCAAATATTGAAGAAGCGTTATCTAAACTGTTATTGTGTGGTGGGTCAGATTTGTAAAAATGTGAATTACGCTACAAATATTCGTTTAATGGTGTTTTCCTTGTAGCTTATCTTTTATTAAATATTTCCAAATAATTTGAGATACAAATAAATGTTATCGGACGAGATTCAAATGAGTTATTGATAAAAATATGAAAAAACGCTAAAAAATCAGTCGCTTTTACGGGATTGAAACTCAGCGCTTACACCGAAATATATATTGTCAACATTTTGAGCGGGTAGACAAAGGATACCAGGTATGCGTCCATGTATTTGTTTTGACTTATTTTCGTCTGGCGACCCCTAGACAATACCAGTAATACAACTATTTGAGGGGCGTTGCGCCTACCTGTAAGTTTTATGACACTACCTGTTCGAGTTTCGACGAGAAGATTACATGCACAGTGGATGTTTGTATTTTGACTGTGTAGGGCGTCTGTTGATGCGTGAGAATATGTACATTATTGGTAATATTTTTTTATTTTTTTAGCAGAAACATTACGGCACATCATGCCATTTCATTAAATCATATTTAAAATGAAATATCTATAAAAAAAATCTCCCACAAAACGGTTGAAAAACTGAAAACTTGAGGTGGGTCTAAAATGACCCACCACCGCTGGACGTGTTTTGTTTTGACCCAACGGGCAGTAAGTGTTAAAATGTTCTTAGGTTTTCACGGCCGTTCAGAATCTTCTGTGTATAGTTTTCTGGAGACTAATCTGCCGTGCATATCTGACCTTTCTGGCACCAACAGTTAAATCTCATTTACCAATCATCGTCACAATCACAGTTTACCATCACATCATCAATATTTCTTGACAATTATTTGACCATTGCATTTACAAACATGAGAATGTTCATAATCTAAATACTTGCTGATTTGCAGTCGTTCACAGTATCTAACACAAAAAATGTAATGGATAAAAAAAAAACTTTCAAAATTCTCGGATTGCCTATTCAGCAAATCGGTCAATAATGTTATGTGCTAATTGGTGAATTGACCGACTTGCAAAGCACACATTGGCGGCTCGCTAATAAGTCAAAACCACGACACGGACAAATCTTTCGCACGCGTAGGCAACTTCGTAATAGCGGCCTCGCGTGCAAGAAAATCATCTTCAGTCAAGTGGTCTCCGTCAGCCATGCTCGCCATCCGATATCCTCGACATGCTGCATACAAAATGCTGACAAGTGGTACGTGACAGGAAGCTGTGTTTACTGGTACCACAATTGACGTGGTGTTTTTAAACGAGATATAAACAAAATCGTTGAAGCAAGTATTGTTTCTGATCACACTGAAGAGAACGTCGCACTGGATTGTCTGCTACTGCAGCCTCTCGTTCCTCCTACCCATCACAAGTGTGAGCGAAAAGCGTTACATCGCTCATAACGATTCTAGATGTTTGATTTAAACAAATATATATATACTTGGATCAGTACAATCAGGGGCGTGCAGTGAATACAAGCAAAAAAGCGGGGCTACTAAAAATTCTGGGAAACAAATATAAATTAAATAATGATAAATTCAGAAATGATATACTGAATTTTATTTCATTCGTAATAGTTGTGGGTTTTAGGCACTTTTCGGCGGCTAAATACAAAGCTTCGGCTTCGGTCAAACCTTCGGCAGATTTTAGCCGAAGCCGAATATGCAGCCGAAGGTGGCCAAAGCCGAAGCTTCGGTCGGACTTTCTAATGACAACTATAAAAGAAAGCTGAATACTGAGGACACAAATATTTTATAATATATATAATTATGCAGGGGTAGATAGAAAGCGGCAGAGAAGGTAGAACGGGATCATCTTGGCTGCGTAACCTCAAAAAGTGGTTCAGCGTCCAAAATGTTAGTGATCTTATACAGAATAAATCAACATGGTCGCCAACCTTCGTTGAAGAATAAGTTCTTCAGGAACCCTGTACAGCGGACACGTGCCGCTGGTGCAGTAGAGAAGCTCGCGATCACAGTAACAAAACAATCTCCTTTAAGATAGATAGATCAAATAAACGAGTCAACAGGGTCGTCATTGAATGCTGCCATCAACACGGCTCAAGACCGGGAGGAATGCAGACGTATCATGCACCAAGTTCCTGACATATCAGAGGACCACGACGCTCAGCGCCGAGCACGCGATGAATTATATTTAGAATGTTTTTTAAGAATAGCTTTCCCAAAACACAACCTTATTTGGTCTCTCTGAGAATTCTCCAACGAGCTTAGATACTGATTTGCTGAAGTAGCATAAATTTCAACATGTTACAACACAACAATTAAGAAAAACATGTTTAAAGGTTTATAAATCTAGTGATACAGGAGTTTTATGCTCCAGCTGGTGCGATGCTGGGAGACGTCGTCGGAAGCGGATACGAGCACGTCATCAAAAACTCAACGGCCGTGGGTGGGACAGGAGTGGATCAAAGATAGTCGAGACGCACGATCATGATACAGCAAAAACCTGCTTCCATTGTACTCCAACATTCTTGAATTCGCCTCTTCAAATTATGTCATCGAAGATATCTTTTCAATATCAATATCAAAATCATGGGATAGGCGAACATATATATTTTAAATCGAATTATAGTGTGTATAAGATAAAACACTTTGTTATTGTATGCTATCTTCTTCAGAAAAATAATGCATACTAAAATTAAAAATACAAGCATAGATAAAAACAAAACTATAAAAATATAAGAGATGCGTAACTAAGTAAGAACTACTATGAAAACAAATTTAAAAGGTGACTATTTGCAAAAAGGATTTGGTTATTTATAATATTTAGCATGCTATTAACACTTTTTCTTATTTTTAAAATTTCTAATTTATCTAACTGTAAACTCCTAGTATTTGTATGTATAATTTCTAAACCCTTGTTAATGTCAAAATAATGGTTTTGTTTCTAAAACGTGATTGGAGAATTCAGAATAGTTGTTGCTATTTAGGCATCTCAAGTGCTCTTTAATTCTATTATCAAAATTCCTGCAAGTTTTATATCTATATAAAAATGATTGCAATAATTGCAAACTAATTTGACTCTTGATATTTTAATTTGTTATTAATGTAAAAAGCTGGTTGCATAATAAATAGTGGTTTAAACAAAGTGTTTTATTTGATCATCTATATAATATGTGATCACAAAGTAATTTTGCTAATACTGAAGAAAATCTGTTTGTCTAACTTTCAGAATATATAGTTGTTCTAGGTGATGTTTGTACGCACGCGTGTCGGTGCTACCAATGTCGATCCAAATCAAAATTTCAACACGGTGTTGAGATTAATCTCAACTGAATCTTTGATATTTATCCATTTGTACCGCATTCCTCGGGCACGTGTTACAAGAGTATTATAAATCAACTTGTATGTTTCCACACGTACGTGTGTACAAAAAAAAAAAAATAGTATACTTATTTATAGATGAGACTATTTAGCGTTGAATGGATACTAACAATTCAGCATCATCGATCAGGACGTATCGAAATTTTTTTGAAAATGAATTGTACGAATTGTGACGCGCCCGCCCAGCCGGGGGCGCTGATGGCTGCCGCTGTCTAAATTTAAACCCGGCCGCGCGGGAAACTTGTCTACTTGATATAATATAAAGTTGTAATCGTGCTGCCCGGTGACAGGAGCCGCCGACTTATTCTGAACCTCGTTTTAATCGCGCGCCGTGCCGCGCCGCCTTGGTAACGGACATCGACTAACGAGCTTAAAATAGGAAGGTGAAGGCGCTATTGCAATGTCAAGAGAAAAAATACGGGTTAGTAGCGTGACGTCACCACTTTAATTATTCGTTGAAACAACACTAGACAGATAGACGTAAAATGTGCTATTTCTTATTTATATAAACGCTGCAGTAAGCCGCGAGACCAGATCACTGTAGCGAAACGTATCAAAAATGTCATCTTCTTGTGTTCTGTCTGTTCGACGGACGTTGGCTATCATCATCATCACTCCGGAGAAACTCTACAGTAGACTGGCCAAACCAATTGTATTGGGTTCTTCTCCTTCTACCAGCAATCTTTCCCTGCATTATGAGGTGCAAGCTCTCATGTCTTATTCAGGTCTATTCTCAAAATTGCAATATTGAAATGAAGGTGATTGTTACATCAACCCTCAAAAATAGTGTTATATTTGAATGAGAGAGAGTGAGGGAGATAAACGTACCATAATCTGTCAAAACTATCTGTCTATTTTTGAGGGTTGGTGTAACAATCACCTTCATTTCAATATTGCAATTTTGAGAATAGGAATGAATACATACTTATTTTTCTTTATTCATCCGAACCATAAAATCTACATTGGTAACCTCTGACCACCCAAATATTTTTTTTGATAAATTTTTAAATTTGATTTACTATCACACGATTAGTTTTCATTTAAATTATATTATTACATTAGATATTCAACGAATCGAGGATTACAAGAAGACCTATAATTAAATGGAAATTTTGACAAGAAAGTTGACGGAGTCCAGAATGAAAACGACCTATTTAGATTAACTCTCGAGTTGTGGAGAAATCCCGCCGGGTTCCCTGGGGAATTATTATTCATACTAATAATATTATGCGGCACGCGGTCGGCGCCGTAACGTGACCGAGTTCGCACGCCGCTTTGCGGTTTACAAATTGGCAATTTGCATCAAAATACGGACGTGACGTCATGCGAAAAGAGAAACTTTTTTTTAAATAAAAAAAAAACCGATTCGCGCAACCGATTTCATTCCGCGAAACAGAAAACACGGCGTGACGTAATAAATATATTTACGAGAAGGTATTTTTTATAATAAAAAATCCTTTTAATAATGGTGTCCGAGAGAGATGAATATGTGGTGGCCGTGTAGGGATTCACTTAACAACCGTACAGGGCCGAAACCCAACCCAACCAATCAGCAGGCACCATACATCGTGACGGACACTGCCCTAGGATCTAGCGACCGCTTCTCCGCAGACCGCCCTTTCAGCGACATCTCGAGCGAGCCACTCCAGCGTTCAACCACACACCACGCGCATTTAACCGTATACCGCCTCTGTAAGTGCTCTTCTAATTCTATACCTCGCTCTAGACAAAACATAAATACTCGCACGAACACGCCGAACACATTATTTAGTCCACCGTAAACGCCAAAGTCTCAGGGACACTTTAAGCTTGCTGTACGTCAAATGCCACATGTCTGTTGACCGTTAATGACCATTAAAAAAACTCAGTCCCAACGTATGTTCATAGCTTGGTCACTCCTTCAATATGAATACATAATCAAGACTTCAGACCAAACACCAATGAGTGAGCAGCCTGTGTGTGTGTGTGTATTAAATTAAATTTCTCAAGATTAAATATTTTTTCCTTCATTTTTCTTCTTTCTTATTCTAAATTTATAGTTGATAAACTAATTATGTAAGATCTTCAGAAAACGCTCCTCTGTGTATTTTTATGCTCAATCGACAATAAACTCGTGTCAACCCCGTAAGTAGGTTCTCTTCTTCAACATGTTCTAAACCGTACATAT
This sequence comes from Eubasilissa splendida, assembly GCA_031772225.1. NCBI lineage: Eukaryota > Metazoa > Arthropoda > Insecta > Trichoptera > Phryganeidae > Eubasilissa > Eubasilissa splendida. The sequence continues at coordinate 30,255,332 of CM062853.1, read as the reverse complement.
ACAATAAATCTCTGCGATCATTATCAAACGAACAAGTGAACGCTGGGTGAAATATATGGGACAGTCGGCGCTCACACACATAACCCGCATATTCATACAATATACTTAATCATCAAAAAAATACATTTTCCCTAAACTGATGACCGCCGCAATTAATATCATACTCTTAAAAGGCTAGACTAAATGCGGACACATTCACAAAATAGGATTATTAAAAGAAGACGAACGGAATCATCTGATTGACAACACAATCCACCCAGTCATAAATAATTATATAACAAGACATAAACTTCCACAAAAGTGTACATCCGCCCCGCCCCGGGCCTCTGTTAAAACTGTTTACAAATCCAAAACGCGTTTGTCGGTCGCCATGGCGGCGGCGGTGCAGCACCAGCACCAGCAGCAGCAGCAGGCTGCACAAAAATAAACGGTACAGTGTGTACAAAGCGCGAACACGTGCCGCGAGAGTTATGGCTGATAAAAAATGAAATAATAAGTCGAAGAAGGAATCTCGGCCAAACGTCTAAAGCGGAATAAAACCGACCAATCAAAAAAAATGTGCATTTTATAGATGGCTTTAACCCAACCCCTCGAGTTCCAATCGATAACATTAAAAATATATATTTTTTAGTGAAAACATTTTTATTACTGTGAAGTTGCATTTTTACAGCATTGTTCTGTGTTAGACAAAAAAAATTCTCTTAGTGATAGTTTAAATATGATTTCTCTTACATTATATTTATTATCTATTTTTATGTAAAAGTTGCATGTATTTGTGAACTTAAATGCTGTATAGCCCCGTAAGAGCGTAAAAATTAATAAATAATTAGATGGATAAACAGAAAAAAATACATAATTGCCACCGGGACTCGAACTCAATAATTTAATATTATACGATTCACAATAATAGAAGAAATAACATGTAATAATATAAAAACCGATTACATATATCGGATAAATCTCAGAAATCGATGAAGATTTTTAATGAAATGCCAGAAAACATAAGAAAAGAGGAGAAATTGAATAGATTTAAAATGAAACTGACTAAATATGTAAAAGATAAGTTTTAGTAAAAGTAAATACTTTAATCTTGATTATATTAAAAGTTTCTAATAATTTAAATAATCCCTGCATACGATATGTTAATGGGTGGGGGCTCTTTGATTTTTAATAAATTTCGTAATAATATCAAATCATATGTATTTTATTTATTATTACTTAATGTTATTTCACATCTTTTGTATGTATCAGCGAAAGCACACAATCTTCATGTTAGATTAGATTCAACGATTCTACAGGTGACTTCGACAACAAATTTAACTTTAAATGTAATTAAAACTTTTCCACAGGATGCCAGCCATTAAACATATTCTACGTTAAAATATATAATACATATTTAATGTACGCCAAGCAGCAGTAACCGTAAAGGCAATGTTTATTAAGCAGATTAAAACTAATGAGTAGGGTGTACGCCGAGCGCGCTTCCGAGTGAAACTTATTTGCGACTTCCATATATAGAATTAATTTGCATTATTCTTGTTCAGTTCAGAGAGAGAAAAATTTCGCACAACACTGGCGACCCCAGTAGACTGACATGAGAGTGGGAACAGAGCCGGCGGCGAGTATAAATCACGTAAAAAAAATACTCCTAGATGTCATGTAATATATAAATAACTTAATCAGAAACTTAGATTTAGATTAATTGGTAAAAAGCGAAACCGTAGAAAAGAGTTGAGAGGTGAGAACCCTTATCGGGGCTAATTTTGTGGTGGTTAGATCCGTTTGTGTTGGACCAGGGCGATACCGCTAATCATACATAACATATGCGATACGCTAACATACATCGGATCGTGTTGGTATTACAAAAACATTGTTCACCTAACCCAGGGGTCAGCAGACCGCGGCCCGCGAGCCAGATTTACGACTCTTCAACTCATATTTTCATATATGCACAGTAATACCCCGAAATCACGCGATAGGTGGGAACGATGAAAATCGCTTAACTCGAATTCGCGTGAGTCGGGATACAATTTAGCATATAAATATATACGATTTCGTTTAATTGGGACCAAGGACTAACAAAAACACTAGTTTAGAAGAAAAATATTTAATAAAATAAATTAAATATATTCATTAGAAAGATATACATATAAAATCAATTTTATCGAAAAATATTATTGTTGCGCCACCGGGATTCGAACCTGGATCTCTTTCCTAACCGGGGAAGGTGCATTATCCAACTATCACAGACCTATGTTCTGAATAATTACAACTTCACAATAAGAATGTGTTCTCCTAAAATAATAAAGTTGTATCAATGTGTCCAAAATTTAATAAAAATGAATTGATAATTCTGGCGTCTGCTATCAGTTTACTCAAAGGTATTTGAGATTCTGTAAAAATAAGGTAGATGGCTCTGTTAAATGATGAAACGATTAAATGTATTAATATCAAAAAGGTAACATATAGGTTCGAAAATTGTCGATAAAAATATTGTCGCTGTAGTATAGTTAGATAATGCACCTTCCCCGGTTAGGAAAGAGATCCAGGTTCGAATCTCGGTGGCGCAACAATAATATTTTTCGATAAAATTGATTTTACATGTATATCTTTCTAATTAATATATTTAATTCATATTTAAAATATCACAGACCGTCTGTTCTGAATAATTACAACATCACAATAAGAATGTGTCCTCCTAAAATAATAAAATAAATGATTTACGTAAAAAAGCCATTTCGATGTCGATGGCTTCCTAAAATCTAATAAATTCGTGATGAGCATGAGCGATATCAGTTTCTAGCAATCACAGTGAGAGAAACACTGAATATATCGGGCGGCAGTGTTGCCAAACGAACCGCGTATCTCTGAGTTCGCATAAGTCGGGGTATTACTGTATCACATTTGATACATGGAATAGTTTGCCTGCAACATATGACACAATCAAAGAACTAGCATTTGCCATTCTTATTATCATTAGTTCTACCTATTTATGCGAATAATCATTCTCTTCCACGAACCAAATAAAAAAAATAAGTTAAAAAGCGTATTAACCGACGATAATTTACAATCATGCCTAAAAGTAAACATAACTAGTAACTTGCCAACCCAAAAAGTGTTTAATTAAGTAGAACACTGAACTACTGAAGCTTATAACTTCCATATATTATATTCTTCTAAGTAGCTTACGAATGTATTGTAAATTTAAGTTTTAAATAAAAATAAAAAGATTTTACCTCGTTTTTTTTCGTTGCGAGTCTATTAAAATTTAGAGATTCTGTTTACTTACTTCACTGGAAAGTCTGCCGAGCCCTGACCTAGTCAATGCCCAACACAAATTATGTAAAGTTCCCATCAAAGATCGAAGACACGCTTCATTGAAAATCCTTTTGAAACGATTCCCCTATACACATAATCCGACACATGGCTGGGAGATCCATTCTCCACTGCGCCACAAGCGTCTAAAAAAATTTTTCGCCCCGCCTTAGAAATACTTAAGGTATTTTGTTACAATTGCACTTGGTAACGAATGGATGTCATTAACTGTACTGCTATCGTAACATGCATATAAGAAGAAATGCAACAATTGTCAGTGTTGCAAAATAAAGCTTTAAGAATAATACTCAATGCAATGCTGGAAGATCTGAATATGATGACCTTCAAGCAGAAAATATATTTCAATCTAATGGTATTTATTTATAAAATCTTCACAAAAAAAATATCGGCAGAATTTATACGAAAAATTTGATGCAAATCAACATGAGCCCGAACATCATACAAGAGGAAAAGATAGATTGATACTGCCTCTCAGGAAGAAGGCTAAATCTCTAAAATCGATGAAGATTTTTAATGATATGCCAGAAAACATAAGAAAGGAGGAGAAACTACATAGAAGCAGGAAATATGTGATAGATAAGTTGTAATAAAAATAAACGATATTGATCTTGTATACATTAGAGCATATATAAAAATACTTATGTATGCACTATATTAAGATAAATAAATAAAATATAATTGAGAAAATAAAGCGATCTCGTCAACGCCTACACGCACATCTAAATTTGTACATATTTCTTCTAATTTATTCTGCAGTCAAGGTCTGTTGTATGAAAGCATCTGCTGATATTAGGGAGCCCAGGTATTTGAATGCATTGGGTTCTTATATAGATATTGTTAAAATTAAACTATTATATTGCTACGGATTCGTTTTTATCTATACTAATTCGTATTCTTCAAAAGCATTCTATAAAATTTGAGTGTCTTTCGTCAGGTCGTACACAGCTAGGTTAAATAATAATGGGCTTAGAGCAGAACCATGGCGAACTCCTGCTATTACCTAAAAAAAACTTATCGATTTCTATTATAAGTTTAATACTTCCAAGTATTTTTTTGGATGGCGCACAAGATAATTTTCTGTAGATCCACATCTCACTTCCACATAGTTTATGCACGTTGTCATGATTCACATTACCAGAGTATACACGTCTAGTTGGAGACCCTTGTTTTTAAACATTGTGGTAGGATTAATTTAATGACCGTAGCATTTGGTGCATTTAATTACTTCCTAAATATGTATACGGGGCGGAAATGGGCCGACCCATGCGAGGGAAGGATATTGTCGCCGATAACATCGAGGCGGACATGGAAGGTATACGCTTTCAAACTTTATATTAGGTCAGTAAAATAAAATTTAGACGATTCACACCAGCGTAAGTAGTTCACTGGCGCACACGCAAATATCGCCCCACTATCACGAAACGTTCTAACTCAAAAATTATTATTAATTTTCTTATATAATTGTGGATTTTATAGCACAACACAATTTTCTACATTACTAATAACAACTAATTATTGTTTAATCATGATATTTAACATAATTCATAATTACCATTATTCAAATTTAACCCGAAATTTTATTGGCAGTTTGAATACTACAAAGATACCAAATACTATTAACAACGTTATTATACATTACAGTCCACTCACAAACCTATAAGATATATGAAGTTTTCTAACGTTAGGTTTTTACGTAGTTTCGCAACACATTTCACGCAGGTGGGTAGCCTCCGATAAAATACATTGTTAAAAACTACTGTTATACATTGAAATCTGTCGAAACGCAGTTATTGGTTATGGGCAGATCTGACTTATGAACCTTATGAACGCGCCACAACATTGTACATACAATATATCTTCAATAAAAATACTATTGCACACAACTTGTGTAAGTGATCTTGCCTGTATACCATCCAAGATGGCAGACGCCACGACTTAAATTTTAACATTTCTAAAAACCAATATGAAGGCGAGGTCTCATTTATAATTCACTTAGAATGATATGCCATCTAGTAAGTTCTATTCAAAGATTTTAAAGAAACATTGTATTAATTATAATAATGCTTTATTCCAGTGTGATCGGGTTTTTTTTTTCAGGAGCAACAAAAACTGTTTAATTTTGTAATTAAACGGATTACGAAAATTCCAAAACACACTTTGGTACATTGTTTATGCAGAAATAGGGTGGCTGAGAAATATTATTGATATTTTGATTTATCTCATACTTATAGGGAATATTTGGAGTTAGCTGAATTTCTTTACCAAAATTGTAAAATATTATTGGGAGTTAGGTGATTTTCCATGATAATGTAGTGCAACCATTATATCATCTATCTCTGGTGCCATCAACACTCGTGTCAGGTGAAGGTTTTTCCAAGAATCAATGTAAGGTTTTTCAGTACCTAGTACTTATTTATTATTTTAAAATTGATGGAAATTTTTGGCTTCTAGTGTACCATAATGGCATCAAAAACGGATTTTTGACCACGGGTGGAGTTAGGTGCTTTGCAGATTAAAGTATCGACATATAATATTTAGCTTAGTTTGAAAATAGTAAGAAATGTACGTGGATGAAATTTGGCGACTCTCGCTAAAATAGTCTACCGTCTAGTGAAAGTGGTCGGTGATGATTAGATCCGAACGAAATTATCCGTTCAAAATAATGTCGTCAACACGTCTTATCTTATTGGTCTCCAAATGTTGTGTTCAGTGACCCCGTGATCTCTCGTCTGCCCGGAGATAACGCGACCGACAGTCCACACTTCCACAGCCTCGGGGCTGCGTCACCGCCAGCAACGGGTGAGGGCCAATGTTCCCTGTAAGCAAGGGTGTGCAGTGCATACAAGCAAAAAAGCTGTGCGTTACTAAAAATTCTGGGAAACAAATATAAATAAAATAATTGGATTAACATAACGGAAACATTATTTTTCAATTAGCGCCATCTGTGTACCAGTAGAGACTTTAATTGCTTAGTTCTAAAAAACTACCACGATAACTCACCGCTGTACCCATGGCGCCGCTCTTGTGTATTTGCCGCATCGAGCTATTCACAATACTCTGTTCTATCTATAAGCTAGTGAATTACTCGAGTCATATAATTGGCTATTTACTGAATTGAAAACAAAAAACAAAAAGTAATTGGCAGAACTATTTCCTACGTTAACCTTAAATACAAATAATTATTTCCTTTAGTTATTACGTAAAGGATTGTCAAACGATATATGAATCATGTTCAGTCACAGAAAGTGTTCTTAAAAACGTCCATACATTTTTATGTGGGTAAGAAGGTATTATTTTACGTTAAAACTTATACTTTAAAAACACATAAATACATGGTAGGGTCGTATAAATGACGGATTTATTTTGTCTAAAGACGTTGGTTAAACTAAAGTACATATATTGTATTGGTAACAGCATAACCTAAATCTATACCTACTGCACGCCACTGCCTGTCAGGTAGGTATGCGGCACACGAATCGGCATTATAGCTAGACACAAAAAAAAATAGCGTGCACACAATTTTTAGTAAGACTTCTTCTTTATATGCCAGCTTCCTTCAAAGCTTGGCGATCATGTTACAGTGTGTTGATTTATCCTGTGCAAGATCACCAACATTTTGGATATTAAAGCACGCCACTGAGCAAGGATTCATGGAAATGATCGCATGAACACTTATATTAATTTTCTATTTTGTATTAGAATATTTTAATTATGTTATTAAAATTATAAATTAATAATTTTATAACCTCGTTTACTTTATTTTTAATATTATTGGTTCAGATTGAAAATAAACGTTTCATATTAGTATTGATAGATATAACAGATGAACCTGTCTTCTTGAGTACAGACTTCGGTCTAGTTAAGAAGACATTGAACATCTCTTACATTATGTTGACTTTATTGTATAATATTATTTAAATGTACGTATAATACTCGTAAGTTGAAATAAATAAATTTTAAAAAACTAAGCAAGCGACCTAGAGGCAGACCAAGGAAGATGTGGACCGACTCTGTGAAAGAGGACTGGACAAGAATGGCCGGGAATAGGAGTCGGTGGAGCACTTGAGAAAGAGACCAAATCCCACCCTGGGATGTAGTGCCGTGGAAGAAGAAGAATAATACATATTCATTAGTCTTATATTGGTATAGTAATGTTTTTCTTATTTTCTCCCCAGTGCACAAATAACAGCATCGGTTTCTAAAAATGAACAATTATTGATGCGCACACCCTTCGAGGGAACATCGGCGAGGACTTATTCAATTAAAAGGACAGCTGGAGAGGGGGGGAACCCACCCTTTCCCGGGACCGGTTTAGAAGCTAGGGCTTCCTTGTCGGTCCCACTCATCACAGCTAATAAAAATACGCGACACTTTAATTCAATTACAAAAAGGAGAAGAAATTCAATGTGGTTATTAAAATCATATAACATAAATCCATAGAACATAGCTTTACATACAGATGGAAAATTAAGGTGCAGTAGTTCATCAGGGATCCATTCGTCAAAAATACTCCCAAAAGAGGGACAGTGGACGAGACACAAAATGGATCGAGTCACACTTGCGCGGACAGACTAACGGAGTTGCAAAACTCGAGGCATGGAGAGTGAGAGGTAGGCGCGTAGGTGGAGTCCCACCCGCGCAGGCCGGCCTAACTACCCAACGTGACACCCACACCCGAATAAATTCCTCAAATAAAAAAAGATTCGTCCCGTTACTAACATCGGCGAGGACTATCGAAAAATTTCTACCGCGGTCGCACTGCGGAATCGGGCTCCCGTGACCGTACGGCGAGGAAGGAAGTCACGTAATCGAATTACCACCGACCCGTGTCGAGCGACTTGTATGAAGGTATCCGCGAGGAGGTTCGGCTGTGTCACGTCACCATAAGACCGGATTCACTTTCCCGGAAGATTGAAACGAGGTGGGGGGGTGTTCTCGACAGTTCCGGGCGTCAACGGTTCTACTACTCATTTAATTTTTTTTTTAAACACAGTAGACAAGGCAAGAGAAATATGCCAGGACATAAGATTGTCATTTTATCCTCTCTGCCTTGGGGGAAACGGCGTGATGGTAAGGTACTTGCTTATATGGTTACATTTTTAAATACATGTCTTCCGATATCTGGTGTGCCTACCTCATCATGTCGAGTCTCTCGCTGAAGTCTTCTATTCCTGGTGCGCCATCAAACACTCGCGTCGTAAATCTTCCATACCACGCTCTTCGCTTTCATTCGTTTCAAACGATCATAACCATAAATGCTATGAAATATCATTTGCGCTAAGATTTAAATAATTGTTTATATATAAAAAAAAATAGTTTTATTTTGCACAAGGGCTTATATTTATAACTATATATATATACAATACATTTCTAAAACTGCAGTTCACAGGTCACATGACCTTAAAATAGACGCATTTAATAAAGCACTAGATCAATTTTTGAATAAAAATAAAAATATTTGTAACTAAATTATTTTGTCGAAAATGGTCATGGAACCCAAGTAAAAGAAAATAAAAGAAACTTAGCTATGCACGGTTTCTTGTCGTGCATTAATACGTATAGAAAAATCGAAAATTTCCCTGTAGGTCTATTAAATTGATGTTAAAACTAATAAACCCTGTACAAATCAAAAATACATTTACTAAAATAAATTCCGAAAAGTTAATTTATGCTATAAACAAACTAAAATGGCCCCGGTTCTCAAAAAGGAAAGTCTCCTAAATAACAGTATCAAATATCTCAATCAGGCCTATTCTCAAAATTGCAATATTGAAATGAAGGTGATTGTTACACCAACCCTCAAAAATAGACAGATAGTTTTGACAGATTATGGTACGTTTATCTCCCTCGCTCTCTCTCATTCAAATATAACACTATTTTTGAGGGTTGGTGTAACAATCACCTTCATTTCAATATTGCAATTTTGATATTAGCATAGATCATCCATCACTGTTGATTATTTTGACTGAGAGGTATCAGTGATCAATTCACAGATCGTGATTTCGAGTCCATCACTATAATGGGATCATAAAAATAATAGAAAAACAAATAAATACATGTTTGACAAATTTTATTTCTGTAATTTCCCGGAATTATTCGTCTGGCATTTTTAAACTTCTCCCTGCTTACAATCCGAGGGATCCGGTGTTATGGCTTCCGTCCCCATGGTGACGTCATTATCCACGTTTATAATAACCATTCAAAAGCACGCGTGAAAATGTACGCACATTTTATTCGGAAAAGACACAACGATCGCAGTAAATGCGCAAATAGAAAGGTACAATGCTTGTTCGTACAACAAACGATCAGTGCGTGGTGTTGATTCGTCCATTTTTACAAATCTTCTATCGTACAGACCGATAGTTTAATGAACTCGCCAAGAGAAGATGACGGGAGTGTTTCTTAAACCCATTGAAGATTGTAGAAAGTAAAATGATTATTTACAAGAATAATAATAATGATAGAGATGCCAAGTATAGTCGAATCAATTAAAATTGCAAGATAACGTTGGATCGCATTGAAGGCCAGGATCCCGCAAATGTGGTGTTTAGTGATCCGCAAGGGTGCAGGGTAGTGGGTGGGCCGAAGATGCTCTGGGGGCGATAAACTGAAATAGGTATACCGACGGCGACAAATCCCAGTAAAGATTTAATATCCCCTCACGGTGTTGGGGGCGGCGATTCAAATTCACCGCCATCGCCGCCGTCCCCAGCCGACCGACGACGCGAGCGACATCTACATCCAGGGTCCAGGCTTCTTCTTCTGTCCGCTACACTCTACAATAAACGACTTTATCCAAAGAACAATGGAAAGAGCTCTGCTTGGAATACATCTAAGAGATCGAGTACCGCACAATGTAAAAAATCGATTGAGAACCAAGGTATTACCCAAAAAATATGCATGCTCGTGACAATGTCTGCCGAAGAGCTGGTGAACGTTGAAGAAATTAAGTCCTGACGTTGGATTTGATTATCTCATAGTTCTATGAAACGACATCAAAGTGGCAGAGGCGAGCAACAGACGAAAGGGGAAGGCATCCAGCATCCGCGATGATGATGCTTTCTGTGTAATTTTCTGGGCTATTCTGCCACGTGCATCTGACGTCACGGATCCCGTCAGGCTGACGTCGCTGATGCATACACGGCAGAATACCCCAAAAAAAAACTCTACACAGAAGATTCTGAACGGCCGTATAAACATTTTTACTGAGCGATACCGTAAGCACACGCAATATGAAAAATAATTAAATATTTGTATACATAATGTATGTTTATTTGAAAAAAGTTTATGAATATATTTATTATATATTATAGGATAAACGTTGCATGTTTTGATTAAATACTTGGGATTGTTGGCGACGCGCCAACAATATTTCTATTTTGTATAAAATTGTGGAATACTGCAAAAATATTTATCATTTGAAGTCGTGGACAAATTACGATTTTTACAATTTTGTTATTTATTTAAATCCTATCCCGAATCGTTTTGAGAGTTGCTTACTCTCGTTTAGATTCGCCATAACCACATTATTATTTAATTACGTTCGGTGATTAGCATCTTAATACCACCATGGCTCCGGCATCATCTTACCAGGGCCATACCCTGTACAATTTGACGTGAGACTCGTTATCACATTCAATTCAGAGGGCAGCCAGAGAGAAGCTTTAACAATCACACACCCCTAAAAGGGGAGGGTAGACGTCACAGAACTCGGTCACAGTCCGGCAGAAATTCACCCTGTCCAGGTCGCAAGAGGTGCGAGGGAGAGCCAGTAGAATGCCCCGTTAGGTCTCTCTAGCCATTGCTCTTCCCAGGCATTGTGTCCATCAAAAAAAATACTCGGAAATGTACGAGATTCCTATTAGCAGATACTACTATCAAAATATTTTTAAATGCATATTTCAAATGTCCACTGGGCTCGGGATCCTGGACGGGAATCGACAGATCGATAACACCGGATTGACGAAGGACCCCATCCCGCTCTTCCCCGTTGGAATATCGGGATAACCACCCTTCGTCTCTCTCGCTCGCGGCGTCGAGGCGCCGTCCCGAACCGGGCCATCTCCCTCTAGCGCGCGTGGGTGTATGGGTGATTCCCTGTTGCCGGTTCGCTCGCACGCTTCAATGTCACCCCCATTTATGTCAAATGAAGGAAATTTTTCGAAGCGTTGAAACATGCTGACGGATTGACCTGGCCGCATTATGAAATTCAGTTTTAATTTTAATGTTATAAATGCTACATCCCCCCACCACTATCTATACTAAGAAAAATTTATGAATGAATGGTATTCCAATTCTAACTCATGCACATCTTCTATATTAATCCAATATTGAAAAATTCTGACATTCTCTTTCACCATCCCGCAGTGACTATATAACACTAAATTAGCAGGGGCGTGAAGCGCATACAAGCAAAAAAGGTGTGCATTATTAAAAATTCTGGGAAACAAGTATAAATTTAATAATTGGATTAACATAAACGGACACATTTTTTACAATTAGCGCCATCTGTGTACCAATAGAGACTTTAATTATTAAGTTCTAAAAATTACCACGACAACTCACCGCTGTAGCTATGGCGCTCTTGTGCATTCGTCGCATTGAATTATTCACATTACTCTGTTTACTGAATTGAAAATTCCTTTCGGTTGGATCCGTTTTGCATAGAGTCGTTACCTATGTTATTTTTTAACAGAATAACATTAGAAAGGGTTACAACTGCGTGCAAATCATTGAAGTGTCTACTTCCTCTTTTACTAATTCGCAAATTTTATTATCTTACTGTTTTTAACGTGTTGATTTCATGGCCGATCTTTGCGTTCGAGGTGCATGAATTGGATTTAATTTGGGAAAAACAAAAATTGGCAGAACTATTTCCTACGTTAACATTTAATAATTTATTTTTTTTCGTTTAGTTATTACGTGAAGAATTTTCAAACAATAAAAGAAGCATGTTCAGTCATAGAAAGTGTTCTTAAAAACGTCCTCACATTTTTTACATGGGTAAGAAGGTATTATTTTACGTTAAAACTTAAACTTTAAAAATACTATTAATAGTAATCTAAAATTACAAATAAATACATGGTAGGGTCGTATAAATGACGGATTAATTTTGTCTAAAGACGTTGGTTAAACGAAAGTTCATAATCCCATGGACAACATATATTATAGTACATATATTATATATCATCGGTAACGGCATAACCTAAATCTATACCTTCTGCACGCCACTGTATATTAGGCATAATTGTGTGAAACCGATTGAAACACAGCAGACGGAACTAAGAAAGGGCAGCTTAGAACAATTGAGTGAAGAGAGAATGGCAAGAAAGGACAAAAGGTAACATGAAAAGTCTGCGAAAGACGTGGCAAAATCAGTAAAGCTAGAAAGTGTAAGACGACCCTGATTGAAGTTTCAATAGTAGACGAACGTGTGACGTTCTACGAAGAAACGGCGTTACCAAATTGGCCTCTCTCTCTATTCGATCTTCATTTAAGAAATGCCAGATTTGCATGGCTTTAGGCATTACTCTTACTTTTGCATATAAATTAATTTGACGCTTTCTTTACCGGTTAATTTGAAAGGGAACCAGATACATTGAATCGGAGCGAAGTGTAATTTTCCTTTGAAATACGAATTAAATTGATATTGTAACCTTGTGGCTCGAAATTCATGATAGGAATAACAGGTTTATATAAATTACTTTTGAAAACAAATTAGATGTTGCTCAATGTTGACACTTCCAATGTTGAAATTTACCTTTTATTTTAGCAACCGGTCGCGCAGAGATTCAAAATATGGAAAAATCAAACTGGCACGTCATTTTCGTTGAAGTGACACGATCCAAGGCGAAACAACAGGAAACACACAAGAACAACAGCATCTGGGAGTCACTGTGTCAATTCCACTCGCCAAGGAGACGCCATTTAATTAAAATGATAAGACACGTGTCAATAATTTAAAGGTGTAATCATCGGTGTGGTGCCAAAAAACTAGCGGGATAGATTTCAGGAAAACAAAGACGTCTTAGACGTTACACCGACGCCTTGTCGCCGTGTAGGTACTTGCAAATATGACTATATGTATTGTTATGAATCTGAATAAAAACAGAGTATTGCGATTATTTTTTTGCACGAGTTCAAAACGGGTGGTAAAAACGCAGAAACTGCTCGCAAACTAAACTAGGTAGGTACTGTCAAGGAACGAAACGTGCTGTAGTGGTACCAACAAATTAGTGCTCGAGCCTCGAAGACAAAGAAGGTCGTGGGAGTCCTTCTCAAGTCGATAACGTCATTCGAACAACGATGTACGGCACATTTTGGGCTGTGTTGAGTTAAGTGTTATTGTGCGCCAAATTACGCACATTTTGGTGCAGTCTGTAGTTCTAAATTCTACCACCTGACGCAGTTACGGCATGTTGAAATATGCCCTGTGTGCAGAACAACGCAGTAAAGCACACAAGATGGCGGACTTGTCAGATGTTGTTCTCTAGCCGAGTAATGTTCAGAGATTAAATAAACAAAAAAAAAAAGAAAGATTAACATGTTAAACTGGAGCGATATCGAGAGAAAAAAGATGAAAGATGCTGGTCAACCACATATTAGAAAGAGGGGAGTAGCCATTGTTGCAAAAACGACCCCAACTGATGTGAGTAGAACAACGCAGTGCAGCATATTTTATTATTAGGAGAACACATTCTTATTGTGAAGTTGTAATTATTCAGAACAGACGGTCTGTGATGTTTTAAATATTAATTAAATATATTAATTAGAAAGATATACATATAAAATCAATTTTATCGAAAAATATTGTTGTTGCGCCACCGGGATTCGAACCTGGATCTCTTTCCTAACCGGGGAAGGTGCATTATCCAACTATGCTACAGCGACAATATTTTTAGCGATAATTTTCAAACCTACATGTTACCTTTTTGATATTAATACATTAGTTATTAGTGCATTATCCATTATCCCCGGTTTGGAAAGACATCCAGGTTCGAATCCCGGCGGCGCAACAACAATATTTAACGATAAAATTGATTTTATATATATATCTTTCTAATTAATATATTTAATTCACATTTTATTCATTGAACTCTGACAAACATAATTTTGAAAGTAATTATCATATTGGTCTTACATTTATTTGATTTATAAAAATGCACCAAGCTAGTGATGTGTATTCTTTTAAAATAAACACTACTTTCATATAATATAATCTGTTTTCATTTTATTTCATCTTATGAAACAGTGCACACATGTTTAACTGAAAAAAAAGTTTCGTTATCCGCCTCAATTCTCTTATTTCCATCATGGATTACAATTTTATAAAATGTATATTATTATCATTTATAAAAATTCAAATAAACAGTTTTTCTCAGTTCCTGTAAAATCACGTCCTCAATTGTTGAATCCGAACTACGGCACAATTCGAAAGCTTGAACAAAAGTTAGGCGTTAGTCATCCAACGGTTGTGGTTCACACGGCAAAATCAAAAATCTTGACAAATGGGAGCACAACACAAACTGACGGAAAATTTAAAAATCGCCACATCATTTTTCCACATGTTTAGACAACTTTTTACATGTCTTCAATAACAATGCTGCTGCCGAAAGTGCATTTCGAGATTCTGTAACTCCAGAACTTAGAATTATAATACCACCGAAAAAAATAAAACTTGTAATTACTAATTAAATGTATTAATTATAAAGATATACATATAAAATTAATATTGTTGTTGCGCTACCGGGATTCGAATCTGGATATCTTTTCCAATCCGGGGAAGGTGCATTACCAAATATACTACAACGACAAATTTTCGAACCTATGTGTTACACTTTTTCAAATTAATACATCCGTCGTTCCATTATATGTATATCTTTATAATGAATACATTAATTAGTATTTAAAACATCACAAACCCATGTTCTGAATAATTACAACTTCACAATAATAATGTGTTTTCCTTAATAAATTTGTAGTTAATTTTTCTGTTTTCACTGTATGTTATTTAATTTTCATTATGTTATTATATTAATGAACGAACCCTTGTTTACAATAACGTCTTAGAACGAGCTACCCCCCAGTGTATAATATTTAGGTTTATCGTAACTGTCTTCCGAAAACCAATAAAACGATGGTATTCTACTAAACGCTCGGGATAACACGGAAGAATTTGTTCCTAATTAGGGGTGTGAAGCTATTCCTGTCCACACGTGGATGGAAATGTTGCGATGCAGCCGTCGCCCTTAGCAACGCGAGCGCCCGGAACGCTCCACCCCTCCCGGCGGCGCTAACCCACATAATGCCACCCCGGGAATGATATCGATAACAATCAGCCTAAAAATAACGCGAGCCTCGCCAACAATAGTTTATTCGATATTACAATATGACGCCCGAAGGTTTCAGAGTGTCCACTCAAAATTCTGAACATGTATATATAAGAAGTTATTTTAATATTCACAACTAAACTGTATACTACACACGCGTTGGGTTATTGTCACTGCCAGTTTCGAAAGGTGCAGTCCCTCTCATCATCAGTTGATAACTAAACTAAATACAGTATTGTAGTGTATTCGGGCAATAGGGTGGAGTTTGAGAAGAGGGGCGGGAGGTTTCGGTCGTTAACGGGAATATGGACAGTGTATCGTATCGCATAGAATTAATTGATACGATAAGACACGTGTTAATAATTTAAAGGTGTAATCATCGGCGTGGCGCCAAAAAACCCGCGGGATAGATTTAGTAAAACGTCTCAAGCGGCGGCCTGTCGCCGTGCAGGTACTTGCAAATATAACTATGTATTGTAATAAATCTGAATAAAAATAGGGTATTCGGCACGCGGCAGGCATTCTCGATTTTGCAGCCGTAGTGTGCTTATATTGAACATCTTTTGTGTTCCTTTGTGTTTCATTTCTTTCCACCTCATAATCATCATCATCGCCGGTTGAGAGAAGCTGAGATCGACGAATCCCCCTTGTTTTCTTGTTTCTTGTACGGAACAGACAGTAAAAGCGAAGTGTTATGTCGTTAATTAGTGTTTTCTCTGAATTTTAATTCTAATGTATTTCAACGATTTCTAAATTGTTCATTATTAATCCTTTATAAGGTACACAGTGGAGAAGTTTTAGTCTATGACTATCGAAAGAGTGACTTGTATCGATTATGTGATTAGAAAATTCCGAGAAGTTATTTTTTTAGGCAGCGGAGATGTTCCTTTATTCTCGTAATTACATTATATATATATTTTTATTGCAATCTCCACAAGTTATTTCATATATCCGTTTTTTTTTTCTAATATAATATACTATTTTTTGTTTTGAATTGAGTAGAATTCTACCGATGTTGTTGTTGAAAAGGCAAAATATTAGTAATTTTATAGGAAATTGGACCAGCTTACAATATTTCCGGTGAAGTTATTTTTTCGTCCTGAGTACAAATATGTTGTGAAAATTAAAATGTTACACCACAAAGTAACCGCTATGTCAATTAATGACATGTATAAAAAGTTTAATCTCAGTAAATGTTTCCGTTTCAAATATTACAAATATGTATTAAAATAACTTACACGCGGCTGCTTCTTCGAGGGGGTATCAGAGACTATGTCTTGACCAACTTTTACGTCGTTGGCATACATACATCATGTTCTTAAATGCTCATTTTATTAGTTATATTTCAATCGCGAACACCCTCAATAAGTCAGGTAATTTCTGTACTACTCTAGTCTTAATTAAAGGGGCTCCAGAAGTTTCAAGAGGTGCGATTTCTTCTCTCATTAGGATTGATAACTGAATCTCGAAACTGTAATTGCGACCAAATTAAAAATAAACACACGTTGCGCCGCAGAGTAGCGCTGCCGTGTCAATTAATGAAATTAGTCTGAATGAAGTGGAAATGAGATCAATCTGTCGGATGCGTGTTAAATTTATTTGTCAGTGAGGAGAATGAACGAATTAAGCGTGAAAGAGAGAATGTAAAGATCATTCTGTGACCAGGTAAATCAGCTGGGCTAAGATGTTTGAAAGCAGTCTAGGTGAATTGTACGTCGGAACAAAATAATTCGGCGTTCTATCTTGCCGCCTGACATCCAACGGCAGGCTAATGGGAAAATAATTTTTTAAAAATACACACTCGTATATTATCCTCGAAATGCCTTTATATGTATAAATAAGTAGGTAACTTTGAAAGGAAACTTATGTCATGATTGAAATGACAATTTTTTAAGAATTAAGTGATATAAAATATTTGTAGGCTGTGAATGTTTGGTACAAGTAGATGAAATAGATAAAAACAGAAAGACAGAGAAATATATCGAAAGGAGAGTGACTGCAGGGAATAAAGTTAACGACACTTCGAATGGCATTATAGCTAATGAGAACTTGTCAACCGAGGTAAGACTGGCGGTTTACAGTGGAGTCCCGGTACCGATACTGATGTATGGAAGTGAGGCCTGGAGCTGGCAGAATAGGAACGAAAGTAGGCTGAATGCAGTGGAAATGAGATCACTCAGGCGTATATGTGGCAGATCCATTTATGACAGAGTAAATAATGAAGAAATAAGGAAATAATGTAAAGCTGATCTTAGTATAGCGTATTAGGTGGTTTAGTCACATGGAACGTATGAATGAGGAGAGAATGGTGAGAAAGTTATATGACGCAAGTGTTGATGGCACCAGAAGTACAGGACGTCCGCGGAAAACTTGGCACGACCAGGTAAACCAGATACTGGAGGATGATTCTGAAGCCTCAATAATTGTTGAGGTTGTATGAATGTGGATGAGGCAAGAATTGTGTCTATTAGTAAACAAACAACTCAATAATTGTTGAGGTTGTATGAATGTGGATGAGGCAAGAATTGTGTCTATTAGTAAACAAACAAGTTCTTGAAAAAAATATATCTCTATATTGTAGGGAAGTTATTGCATAATCACGTGCTAGGTATTTGGAATTATATCAGGTATATAATAATGTTTTTTTAGGAGAACACATTCTTATTGTGAAAATTGTCGCTAAAAATGGTGTCGCTGTAGCTTAGTTGGATAAAGCACCTTCCCCGGTTAGGAAAGAGATCCAGGTTCGAATCCCGGTGGCGCAACAACAATATTTTTCGATTAAATTGATTTTATATGTATATCTTTATAATTAATATATTTAATTCATATTTAATATAATAATGTGTTTATTCCAGCGATACATATTATGTTATACATTAAAGGTTATGGAATCAATATAATGCTATGAAAAAGAAAACCAAGGAAAATATTAATAAATAAAAAAATTAAAAAAGTTAATAAAAAGTTAACATATATATATAATATGTGGAATGTTAAGAAAGATATATGACGCGAGTGTTGAGGGCATCAGAAACAGGCGAAAGACTTGGCATTACGGGATGTTATGCGACGGCCCTGTTAGAAGCCACCCACATTAATCGACGAGCTCGCATAAAATGTGCGACTGTCGATGAGGCCGGTTGTCGTGTGTCAGATGTCAGGACTCGAGAGTGTGGCGCTTCATCCACTCTGCCTACCATCGCCAAAACGGCGTGATGTTAAGTTAGTTGAATGAATTAATTACGCTATGTACGTCTTTCACGCCCTTCCTAGGACGGGTTTTAAACACCAGTAAACTTATATTAGACGATTTCTGATCCTATGACGTATTTGTTGGCAACAAAAGTTAAGAAAAAACGAGGCGCGCTTTTAAGTATCGGATTTTTTTTAAAGAAACACAACATCATTTACACAACACTTTACTTTCTTCGGACGCTACACACCTAAAACTACTTCTCAACATTATTAAGGCGCTTGTCATAACGGGGCACCAATTTTCATATACCTTCGTCGTAGAACGACCCCGCCTGGAATGAAAACCATGTCTGTACTCCGTCTTTGAGTTCATCAAAACGCTCTCCACCAAGGAACCGCTTCAGATGAAGGAAAATATGGAAATCGACTGGTTTCATGTTTCGCGCATTCAAGAAACGAATCGCGGACCGCATCTCAGTCGGCGGGCTGATCTATTGTCTCGAACATTTCAATCGCTCACCTACAAGACGGCCACGCTATGCGAACGTCTCTAACGTTGCGTGCGGTGAATCGACAGATGAAGAAAAACATCGCGCATGCGCAACATCAGCGTTACACCGGAAATATCTGGCAACGGGGTACTCGCTTAAAAAACGCGCCTCGTATAAACAGCACAAAAAAAAAATGGTCGTACACCTAACATAGTCGAAACCGTACACGTTGTGGACAAGACGAACATGAGTGGTTGCAGATTACCAAACCACTTCACACACCACCCGACCGGCGATGAAACAAATATTCATTGAGCACCACTCCACGCATAAGTGGTTGTAATGTGGTAATGTATATTTACATGTCATGCGTGTGAAACGTGTACAATATTTACCATAATAAACTCAGACTCTTGACTGCCTCGAGGTGTTGCCGGTCTGTTGAATCACATTAATTCACCAAATTGAAATTAAATTAACAAAATTAAAAATACATTACACGCGGTGTGACAGTTTCAATTCCCGCGCACACTTTCTCGTGACGCAATTGTAAAAAAATTCTTACATCTAGTATACACAACACTTTATAAAATATAAGAAAAAAAATTCAATTACATCGCAAGTTATAAATACAAAAGAAAATAAACACACGAAACGGTCAGTTATTAAACTTAGATACTACGTATTGTGCACCTAACAAGACTAGTTGCTTCCTTCACATTCGCTGGCAGTTCACTGAACAATTTGAAACTATTTTGTGTTCCAGCCAGTTTTGTTTGTGAAGGTCTGAAACCCCACCGACTTATCGTAGAATGGACCTCAAAATAATATTTTTATTTTTATTGACGTATGATGGCAATGGCCATTTGTGGTGTGGCGTATTATACCCTCTGCTTCAATAACAAATGAATGCTATCAATAACAAATGTCATGTGAGATCAACTAAGACTGTATTGGAAACGATTAAATAACTGCTAGAGCCTCGAAGCTTGCAGAAAACAAGACGACTAACCAATTAGGTATTCTAGCAGACCTCAATATTCCAGATGTCTAGACTCTAGACCACATGTGCGACTGTCTTCCGTGACATATTCTAAACGCGTCGCAGAGATTTTACGAGCCAATGTCATTTTAGCAAATTATATTAAACGGATCTCAATTATTATTATTAAACGATTAATATATTAATTAAATATTGATAAATGAACGGATTAATTATTGAATAAACTAAATAATGGAGAACGTCCCTGTTGAAAGCAGCGTGCATGAGAAGATGTACGAAGCAAGAGTGGTGTGTCAGTCAAGACAGAAGAGTGCGATGTTCTGTACTCTGTTTACCCTTGAAGAGATACAACGCGAGTTAGTTTTAAGTTAGAAACTGAGACAGATTAAAAGTTGCAGATATCTTCCTCCTAAGGCGGCACGTCTACTCGCGTGAACTGTTGTAATAGCATTTATGTTGCAGCAAGGATATTAATAATGGCACACCACGTCCCTGTTGCGTGCTCAACCTTATTGACTCCGCTTCCTTGAAAGAGTACCATTTAAATTAAGGCAACACTTAGCGTGACGCCTGTGCATCTTCGAGAGCTCTGCATTCCAGACAACTTGAACGGTAGTCTACTTCAGTTGCGGTTGAAGAATCGATCAGACCTGCAACACTGAGACTGACCAACAGTCTGTAGAACAACTTCAGCGAACGGCCATTTGTTGGAAAAGTGTGGAAATATTTTCCCTCACTGAATACTGAAAATAATTATTTTCACAAAACCATATCGATATATACATATGTAGCTACAATGTAGATAGAGCAAAAAATTATCAAATGTAATTTAATTCTTACTGAAATTTTTAATTTAATTTATATTAAGGCGGTTTTGTTACGAGCATTCTTTTACAACATTGGACAATGTCATGTTTGCTATGTATATCTGCCAGGGGCGTGCAGTGCACACAAGCAAAAAAGCTGTGCATAACTAAAAATTCTAGGAAACAAATATAAATTTAAAAATTGGATTAACATAAACGAAAACATTATTTTTAAATTAGCGCCATCTGTGTACCAGTAGAGACTTCAATTGCTTAGTTCTACAAAATGTCACGACAACTCACCGCTGTACTCATGACGCTCTTTTTTATTCGCCGCATTGTGCTATTTCCATTACTCAGTTCTGTCTTTAAGCTAGTGAATTACTTAAGTCATATAAATGACTATTTACTGAATTGAAAATTCCTTTCGGTTGATCCGTTTTTATATGGAGTCGTTACCACTAGAAAGGCTTACAACTGCGTGCAAATCATTAAAGTGTCTACTTCATCTTTTACTAATTCGCGAATTTTATTATCTTACTGTTTTTAACGTGTTGATTTCACAATTGTTCTTTAAATATGGTGCATGAATTGGTTTTTGATTTGGGAAAAACAAAAATTAGCAGAACTATTTATAAAAAATATTATTTACTTTAGTTATTACGTGGAGGATTTTCAAACAATAAATGAATCATGTACAGTCACAGAGAGTGTTCTTAAAATCTATACCTACCGCACGCCACTGGCATCTGGCTGGATAATACCATCTTTGTTATATACATACATTCTTCTCAACGTTCATGTTACGTGATTGAATAAGTTGCGGTTAGGTTGGAGGATCTCCCTCTCCCACGTTTTCTCTATTTGAACAACGCGATGGGCAATATCGTCGTTGTAACAAAACGAGAATAATAATAATTAAAATAGCTTTAATACTATATAATATAAATAATAATAAAGCTAATATATTTAATTAATAGTGCAATAGGTAAAAAAAAAATGTATTATATGTTCAGTAGGTACTGGCAGAAAGAAACTATAAAAAATATTTATTTTACTAATGTCACATTTCTAAACTTGTTAGTTATTGGCCGAGTGCAATGATGGCGGCGGATGTAAAATCTTCTAACGGTATAAAAAAAAAGATATTATCGTGAATTTTCGATTAGTTTTGGGGGCTCGTCCATTTGTAAAAATATAATTGCAATCTGATCTCGGACGGGGGCCGTATCGCTCATGCAGACGCACAAAACGAAGTGATAAATTGTATCGGTCATAAATCAATGACTCTCGCGGGCAATGAAGAAATTAGATGGAATAATGTTCCCAAGGTGGGCCACCCGTAAGACAATATTGTGAAAAAATGTTAAATAGGCCAATCAATTTGAATTCATGTTACTTATTAGATTCGACCTAGTGATTTTATTACACCTATGGCGTTGTTTACCCGAGTCTGTATAAACAGCGAAGTCAACGCAGGTGCGAGTGATAAAGCAACATTCAGCTTAAATTTTGTAAAAAAATATTTATAGAATAATCGCCGGAGACAAAATGTGGCGCGCACAACACGGCGGGAAACAGACATTATTACGAATGCTAGAAAAAAAAAAAAGTAGGCACGTTGAATTGTACGAATGAGAGGATTGGTGAACAGTGCGAGTGCGAGGGTGATCGCTGTTTTATAATAAATCACAGTATGAAATAAATTAACAAAAAATTAGTAAATGATGATGTGATGTGCTCAATGAGTCACATTCACTATCAGCGATTGAATATCTGGGAATGTCGTGATTAATTTTAGGTTGTGAATCGTGATTCGGCGCCTGCGCATTTGAGAGGAAAATATTCATGAAGGAATGACGTTATAATTTACGTTAGTAGATTCTACGCGTTTTACGCATTTGACCCAAAAAATAAACTCGCAATTTTTTAAGCGTTTTCATTCTCTATGTGATGATATTAAATTAGATATATATTAATTATTTTTGCTAGAATGTTTTTTTTTAGTGTATTGTGATATTTGGGGCGCGTGCGCATTAGTAATGAAACTGAGATCACAGTTTTCAATCATTGATATTATCGAATACCAATCACAATCACACCAGTGTAGCATGTTTTCTCATCACTAATAAGCATAAAAATTACAAAAAGGCCAACAAATGTTTATTTATCATCCGAAAACATCTGAAGATCCACTCTAGCTGAGCCAGAAGACTAAGATTCAGATTCACAAAACACTCTTGAGGCCAGTTCTTACGTATGGATCTGAATGTTGGGTACTCAGTGAGAAAGATGAAAATTCACTACTGGTCTTGGAACATAAGATACTAAAAAGGATATTTGGTACGAAAAATGAGGTGTGACAATATACGCTACAACCACGAATTAGACGTAGAATTTGGTGAACCCAACATTGTCCAAGTTATCAAGATAGCACGGCTCAAGTAAAGAGCGATTTAAAGCAAAATCTATTACCTAGGAAAAGAACAGCGGAGGATAAATTAGAGTGGCAAAACATACCTGCGGGCTGGCTGTAGCGCCATTAATTAAGAAATTGTACTTAATTATACTATAAAAGACAAATCCAATCAATATTTTCAGACAAAAATCACGATATTTTTAGATACCCAATCACTGTTAGTGATTATATGACTTAGATCAGTGATTTATTCGCAGTTCGCGATTTAAGCTCGTCACTAATTGTAACATATACATATGACGCGTGTGTTGATGGCACCAGTAATAGAGGCGTGCGTGAAAAACCCGGCTTGACCAAGTTAATTGAATGTCAGTATCTACAATAATCAAGGAGTATGCTTGAGAAAGAGTGTGGGGTTATATCTGCCAATCCCCGCGGAGAAATGACGTGATGACAATGTAAACACCGCTTTATTATATTAATTGTAGTTCTTACTTTCGAAATCATAGATAGTCATGTTTTCTTCTTCTTTCACTTTAATGAACTATGTTCTTGTCGGTGCAAGGCTAGCCATGAGTCTTCCCTCAATTACAATTCTGAATTATGGTATACTTCTTCTATCTATTGGCCTTTTCGACTTTCGATTGTGTCTATTATAGATCTCTTTTCTTTCCAGAATCTCTTCATTTGTAATTCTCTCAGTCCAACTTATTTCTTCCATCCTTCTCCTGCACCACATCGCGAAGGTTTCAGATTTTGATGAATTTTTTTTCATTTTTCTGTTCATATTAATGTCAGCTTCATACATTAATTTCTGTTTAAATTATACGTTAAATAATTTACTATTATTAAATATTTATAAGGCCAGTCGAAAATATGATATGCACGTGTATTTAGTATGAAACCTTACTATAAACCGAGCTATGTATGTACCTAGAATAAATATTAGTCTAACAGACCGCAAAGCAAATTAAAAATTAATAAATGAAAATATATCCGTAACGCATTGTGAAGATCTGTATTTCATACAACTAACTTCGACATTCATGTCTCGTAGACGGATGTAGTTTTATCTCGACCATATTGTTCGAATTTCGAATCTAATTGACTATATTTCTAACTATCTAAGATGCATGTAAGATGGACACATAATTTTTTCAAAGATTAGTGCATTATTGCCTCGTAATGTTTCAGTAAATAGGAAATGAGAGAAAATTTACGTGGGTCTTATGGACGACGGAAAATATTACTGGCGAGTCGTGGGCGACAAAATATGTATCGCGAGTTTCGTCACTGTTTTCATTGGACAAGATGAGTCAAATGGAAGCTGCAAGATAAAATTATACAATCTCTAGCGCAAAAAGAAGTACACCGCAGAAGATATATTATTTGAAACTTGTTGATATTGTAGGTTTAATTCATAACATTGAATGAAAATATTTTTATAGATTTTATAAATAAATTTAATCAATATAAAATAACTTACCCAAAATATAAGATTAAGAAGTACGTGTAAGTACTTTACGACGTTATAACACCCGGATAGAACCATCGTGGATATGTCACTTCACAAGCTTTTAATAACAAAAATTCACAGTTTTAAAACGTCACAACACAAAACTTACACAGTCAACACAAAAATATAACTTAGTTTCGTATAAAATGTTTTAAAAATTTACCACAGTATCGGAAATTTCGGACGATATCGAAATGATTATTATTCGAGTTGTAAATTGGGCGGAGACTCAATTATTTCGTTAAAATATTGTCGGCAAATCACGACCCACAAACACGAACTCCCGCAACCGGCTGTAATTTCTACAGAACTTAGAATTACCAATTGTTACCAATGTACGAAATCGAAGACGAAAATAAACATGAAGACAACATAAAAATAATAAGTTGCCATTGCTTAAGCGTATAGGTTCCCGTTAAAAAAAAATTAGGTACTTACTCACTTTTTTGTTCCGCCTTGACAGTAGGCGGTTCCAACGGCGCTGTCAAAAGGAAAGCGAACGAAGCGGCGACCCAAACAAAAATTAAATGGCTGCCGCGAATCTGGCTGTCGTATTACCAATTTTTATTATTACGTACAATATTTTCAATGGACGACCAAATACCAATACCCGACGGGTGTGTATTCGATTTATTATAAAATCGTGATGTTTAAATGTTCATCTTGTTTCATTTAAAGTTGAAAAGTGTGTGTTTATACCAATGTTGACATATTGCGTGCAACTATATTAACCTGATTTCTTCTGACATTTGTTTTAGGTACAATGTTTGTATGAGAAAAACACGCCAGGGTAGTGAATGCTCAATGTCGTCTCAACGGGTAGAAGAAATAGTGTCGGCTCTTATGAAGCCCATAAAAGACTTAAAGCAAAATTTTGACATAGACTTATCAGTATGTACTTGTTTTCTATAAATATTTTTGTACAATCAAATTTCATAACAAACCATTAATAACAGACTTCTTATAGCTTTTGGAAGAATATTTGACTGAAGCCGGGCTTCGTCATTTGAATGAAGGACACGGTGATGATGATAATTTGCCAAACTTTGCAGAAGTAGCATTATTACTTCAACAAACCGCCAATATTTACGGCCTGAAAGTGGACTATCTATGGCTTCAAGTTCGCGACATGCTCGAGCGATTCGGTTCTCCAGAAGGGTAGCTATATTTTCCGCCATTTATTGTCGTTTTAAGACAACTAGCTTAATCTACGTTTGAAAACATTTCCACGATAACCTAGTTATGACTTTTATAATTTAAACAATGTTTGCTAATTGTACAAATTTAAACAAAAAGTATTCTTGGCCAGGTTTATGTGTTTCATGATGATTAAAATATAAATTGTTTCAGATAGGAATTGATTACAAATTTGTTTTGAATTTTGATATTCATTTTTTTTGTAATGCTTACTTTTGACCTGTAATTTCAGTGATCAGATGGTCGAATTGTTTTAATACGTATCATTTGTATGTACTAGATAAAGGTAAATAGTTATAAATAGTAAATAGTTGTGACAAAACGAAATTGCCTTGCTATCCATGCTACCTCGTAGCACAACCCAGACTGAAGGATTCAAGGTTCTTGTCCCTGATGTCACGATCATCTCAGCTTGCTTCGGCTTCATAAGTCCTTCCGCCTTCCATGGTTCACTGCCCTCGTCCAGTGACTGCCCCTGCTCCTATGAAGATCACCATCTTCCTTGAGCTGCTGCCCCTGCTCCAGAAAGTCACAAGCCAGCCTTTGGTCTTCTCATCTTCAATCAGTACTTCTCCCAGAAGTCTGCGACCCCTGCCCTTCTACCCCCATTAGGTCCTTTAATATTTTTTTCCTACTCGATGCCTATTATCGAAGAGCTCCTCTGAAAAAGAAGAGAGCTTGCACTCCTGGCACTAATAATGCCTCACCAACAACACACATACCTCCTATTTTGCCCCTGGTCTGCGGACCAACACACATACACACAGGCAAACCCTTGGGCATCACAATATTTATAATTATAGCAAAAATTTTACCAGTTATAAGTACTAGATATACTTGAGTAGAATTACAATTTATATGATTGTAGGTTTTACAGATGTACAAAAATTTGTCTTACTAAAATATCAATAATCAATTAATAAATGTTGTATTTTTAGAGAACCTGATGAACAAAATGAAACGCAAGGAAGAAAAAAACCCAATCGCTCAAAGAGAAAAGTGGAATTAACAAATTTTGAATTCATAGACCTCGAGGAGGCCTCAAACATCAATTTGAAGGAGAACCCTGATCCCAAACCTCTCCCTGTTCTTCCAAAAACCTTTATTCAATTTGAGCCTCGCGTCATATCCGAAAACGATGTTCATATTAAAGATTACAAAGGAGAACTCATAGGAGTCGTGACAGATTTCCGTTGCAATTGGAACACCGATCCAAGCGGTACATTGTGCGATGACTTGGACTTCTGCCCCGAGAAAGAGATTCGGTCATTGTGTTCAAATTTAGTGGACACGTCCGTAGCATCACCGCCAGATTCTGGTCATTGTTCCGACTGTGGACCTGATGGCCCGTTCATCAACTCTGATACTTCGGCTAACATGTTTTCCGAATGCGTATCTGCTCCTGATATGTTGAGCCCCGTTTCGGAAATAGATTTTCCAAATAATGTAACGGAAGTATTTAGAATTACTGAAACACCTGTGGTGGAACCTGTTCCGGACAAGCTTA
This sequence comes from Eubasilissa splendida, assembly GCA_031772225.1. NCBI lineage: Eukaryota > Metazoa > Arthropoda > Insecta > Trichoptera > Phryganeidae > Eubasilissa > Eubasilissa splendida. The sequence goes on along the minus strand of CM062853.1, from coordinate 30,227,530 downwards.
GTAAAAAGCGTAAAATAATTGATGAAAATACGCCTGTCAAGCCGAAAAATTCTAAATATGACATGGCAAATCAGTTCTCAGGCACAACATCCTCAGTGAAATTCCAGAATTGTTGTTTTTCACTACCTTCAAGCATGATTGAAAAGATTGTAGAGCGAAGAAAAAATAAGTTGAAAAAGTTGAGGAGGCGCGTCAGTAAAATAGATGTTGGAAATCTGAATCTAGATACAGAGTACCTCCTTGATACATTTGTATTAAAATTGAAATCGAAAACTGCTGTCGGATGGCACCGGAGAGAAATTCTCAAAGGTCTGAAAATCTTAGCGACAGATTGGCAGAAAGGTATTTTTTTTCTTTCACTTCTATTTACTTGCATTCGATCAGAATAAATCTTCTGTTCATATCATCAATTTAATGTGTAGTTTTGTAGAAATTTACTAATTGACAATATGGGTTGTATGTGTTGTTTGTAATATGTTGGATGATGTTGGAAGGATGAGATGGGAATGGTAATCTGCCTCAAAGACAGTTTACCATTCTGTGTTCATGTAGATATGTAGCCGAGTCTTTCTTGGTACTGTGTGAGATGATTGCAGGGAATAAAGATAAATTGAATGTAATGCAAACATATTAAAAGTTAAACAAAAAAAATTGAAATATATTGATTAATTATACTCAGTGGATCGAAGTGAAGCCGTAGAGGAAGTGATAACCTTGAGGAGCTTGTGGCAGTTGTCATGCGGTCAATGCATTGTGGTTTCATTTTGCTCGACGATCAATATATGGCAGCACAAGATACCGAAATATTTCTAAATTTTTTTATACCGTAAATGGTATCAAATTTTTTGTTAGATTCTACTATATTTGGCATCATATAGAACTTCAAAGCAATTTGTAATGTTTAATCTATTCCCAAATATCCCTTGGGAACACTTGCATCATTGCTTTGCCTTTTATCTCTATTGTGACTTGATTTTTTATTCCAGATTTCATTGGTTTTCACGAGGATGAGTCGAGAATGTCAGCTTCCGATATTACCGGTCAGTATTATAAATAATTTCATAATGCATTTTTGAATTGAAGAATTAAAAGAGACATTTTCAACACAGTTTAGATAGATTTTAATTAAATAAACATGACACTTGTTTATCTGCCAACCGAAATTTGCCAGTGTTTACTGTTTCATTTGTTAAACAGGTGTGAACTTATTTGAGCAGCATTTTTCTCTACTTTCTGCATTTGCTTGTTCAATTTGTGAGGATAAAAAATGCGCATCAAATTACATATTCCCAAGTCTAGTCATATATATGCACGTTTATATGTATACGAACTTCATTTCAGTAGTTTCAATTTTTAATATCATTACAAATGTACATACATTCTGTATGTTTTTTTATCAAAATAATGTGAAGAAATATTATATTATTAACATTAAATACAGCAATTTATCAAAATGTAAACTTTCAATTTCTTTTAAATAATTACCGAGGATTCATTTGTTGATACCTATCCATTTTAAAGGATTCGCTCCTTTGCCTGTGTGTAAATGTCTAACTATGAAGTTATTGCTTTAAATATTAAGATAAAAAGCAACCATTGAATGTCAAAATGATGTCTGATGACCTTTTAGAGCAAATAAACTATATTTTGTAGTATTTGTAATCTAGATATATATATAAAATATATTTCATTGATTTTGAAAAACTGACACCGAGGAATGTCTAGCAAAGTGGCCAGGACAGAGTTGAATAATTATTTTGTCATACCTACTGTATTCCATACAAAAAATAATTTGTATTATAAATTTCAATTTATTTATACATAATAGATATGTTATTTGATTATATTGTTATTGTAGTTTACCTCTCATGAAAACACTGAGAGAATGGCAATAAAAAGTTATCTTATCTTAGCTACTTGTATAACAATGATGTAGGTAATTCCGTTTTGATTCTAAATATTACTACTAAGATATTGTATTACCATCACACCGTTTCACTGCCATCCTCCATTATCTGGTTTACCTGGTCGTGCTAAGTCTTCCGCGGACGTCCTCTATTTCTGGTGCCATCAACACTTGCGTTATATATCTTTCTTACCATTCTCTCATTCATTCGTTCCATATGACCAAACCAACTAAGTGATCCTTTCTTAATCTTACTCACTATACTAACATCTGCTTTACATTCTTTCCTTATTTCTTCATTCTTTACTCTGTTATAAATAGATTTGCCACATATACGCCTAAGTGATCTCGTTTCCACTGCATTCAGTCTACTTTCGTTCCTCTTCTGCCAGCTCCAGGCCTCACTTCGATACATCAGTGTCGGTACCAGGACTCCATTGTGCACCTCTAGCCTTGCCTCGGTTGACAAATTCCCGTTAGATATAATTCCATTCAAAGCGCCGTTCACTTTGTTCCCTGCAGTCACCCTTCTTTCGATATCATTCTCAGCCTTTGCGTTTTTATCAAACATACTTTCCAAATACACAAACTCATCTACTTGTTCCAAACATTCATTACCTACAAGTTTTCTGCAGGCCTTGCTTTCTTCTCGAAAATCATCATTTTCAACTTGTTAATATTCATCATGAGGTCGCTTTCCTCACATACATCGTACATTATACTCACTAGACTCTGTAGTTCATGTTTCATATCACCATTAGTACTGCATTATCGGCCTACAATAAACAGCATACAATCAAATCGCCCATTTTTGCTCCTACATTCCAGTTCTTTCACACAATTATCCATATACAAGTTGAACAGCCATGGAGACATTACACAATCTAACTTAAGTAAAAATAGTCATCTATACCAAACTTACAATATAGAAAAATATTCTCGTCAAAGTATTTTGGAGATTTGCATAAGTAACTTTTACAAGTACTTTCAATACATCAAATATCAAAATAATTATTTCAGGTTTCAGAGGGTTCTCCTCGGAAGAATTCGAGGCGTGCAATAAGAATTATTCCAACCGCAAGGCACTGTACAGTGCCGTACTCGGGACAGATGTCAATACCTGCTCAAATACCTTTGAGGAAGACTGCTGCAACTCAGACTATGAAGATGACGGAGCGTGTCCAAACACCTTCAGCCAAGAACTGGAAGCAGGAATCATTAATCGGTTGAATACTGAAGCGGCAAGGAACAAACATTCGATAATATGCGTAAGTGTATATACATTAAAGATAACTGATGTGGGATGTCACATCCCGCAACAACTGTACACAGGTTGTACTCTATGGAACTATACCAATTACTATGGAATTTTGTGGCGGTCATGTGCTCCAACTAGAATGAAAATGGGAGAAGGTGAAGATATTTAAGAGAAAATTGGAGCTATTGTGCAAGAAAATTGTATTTATGGCAGCCAAGGTATAGAGCAACGGCTATACAATTTGTTTGCAAAGCAGCACATTAAAGTAGGGTGACTCCGCTGAGCCAGCCATGTGGCTAGGACAACGTGCTTCCTAAGAATCATACATCCTCATTGGTTGGAGATTTTAATAAGATTACACAATAAATTATAGAGTTATGCTTTTCTTCATTCTATAAATATATAATTTAGACAAAATAACCTACAACGTTATCAATTATAAAAGATTTGGTTGGACACCAAACAGTTACACAATAATTACTGCATATTTAATTATTTTTTATTTTACAGTCTAAAGAACAAATGGAAATAGCGCAACGTGTTGAGGAGTGGCATGCATCCATCAGTGCCAACCTGGTGAAGGCGGAACGCAGGAAAGACTATGATGTCTGGTCGTATGGTAGTGACGTGTTGTCTGCCTTTAAAAGAGATGATAACCCGACTCCCATCATTAACTTCAGCGATGTTCTCAGAAATAAGCCCAAAGAAGATATTGCCAGATACTTTCTGTCCACATTGATGCTGGTATGTCAATGTTTTTTCTTTACAAATATTTACTTTCTAAACCTCTCTCATATTAAAACTGTTAACGTGACTCTTGTTGAATTTAAACCAGCAGTCCTCCAACTTTTCAATGCGTACTATTCTGTGGAATATTTTAATCAATGATTCAATGAAAAATACATTTTAAATATGAATTAAATATATTAATTAGAAAGATATACATATAAAATCAATTTTATCAAAAAATATTGTTGTTGCGTTGCATTATCCAACTATGCTACAGTGACAATATTTTTAGCGATAATTTTCAAACTTATATGTTACCTTTTTGATATTAATACATTTAATCGTTCCTTATTTTTACAGAATCTCAAATACTTTTGAATAAACTGATAGAAGACGCCAGAATTATCAATTCATTTTTATTAAATTTTGCACACATTGATACAACTTTATTATTAGGAGAACACATTCTTATTGTTCTGAATAATTACAACTTCACAATAAGAATGTGTTCTCCTAAAAATACATTTTTTGGAATTGTTTGAGGTCAGAATTTGAGTTTGCCATCAATGTAGCTTCTCATTTTAGATCACAGCGTGCACATAAAAAATATTTTATGCAATCTTAAGGACCAATACAATATGGAAAAGAATATAAAAAAAACAATACCTTACCAATACGAGACTACTGGTAGGATATTGTTAGTGTCGGGTAGCTCTATCGACATAGGCTGAACATCTCATGGGTTGTCCACATTGCCAATTAAGATGTATTCAGACGCATAAATAAGTTAAGAGAGCTATATTAAGCTGCAATGAGAATATGATACTTTGCTACATACGTTATGCAGGGGAAGATAGAAGGCAGCAGAGGTGTAGGTAGAAAAAGATTATATAAGCTGTGTAAATGTTGGTGATCTCGCACAGGATAAACTAACTTACTGTTAGAAGGTGCCACATGAAGAAGTCTTGCTAAAAATTGTGTGCGCTATGGTGCCAAATCGATACACCTTAGGGCCGGTTGTGTGATCATTAGTTACTTTTTATTAACACCTGTGGTTATCGTTAGCGGGTTGTTTGAACGTCAAATTTACTATTGTCAAAGCATAAATGGAGATGTCTATAGGTGTGAAAAATAATCATGGAATATGCTTTATTTTATGGATTTTTTCACCTAGGCGTTCGATATCTGTCACTTTGGTGGTGACATTTTTTCGCATTACGTGTAATAATGTATATTAAACAACGAGATCATCTTCGGACAAACTCTCATCACTAAAATACCGATATATTGAATCGTTGTATACTGCAACTTTCAATGTGTCTGATGATTTTTGGATCAGCTGTGAAAAGTCTGCCATATTTAACTATCGATTCTCGTTTTTACTATCAGATATCGCAAAGTAAAATGAATTTACTACGGGATGAACTTTCGAGAAGTAAATATTTTTTACTAACGATCAAACAACCCGTTAAAAAGTTACTACTGATTACACAACCGACATTATTTGCCATGGAGTTGATTGTTGCTTTCTTTGTTTATTTACCTGCATACCAGCAAACAATTTACTCATTTTTTGTCTAGTGATTAAAACATTACAGATTATCATTATACTTTGTAGATATCAGAAAAGTATTCCTGCGGTATTCAAACATGTAGACATTTTTCTATTACTCTCTTAAGTATTCTTAGACAATTGATCACAGAGAGTTGAGATAATTCCGGCCTCAGTTAACTTAGTAGCCTTCTAGTATGAATACCATTCAAAAATATTATTGATAGAATCGGCGTTAACTTTGTAGAGTTTCATCATAATCGATGGATATAAATAAAACAATGTTATAACTCTACTTGAGTTTAAACTAGATTAAACTAGAAGACGAGGCTTAGGTGGTAGAAGTACAAGTAATCAGGTACTGACAGATGGAAGGGGAGGGGGTGGAGTTATTGGTGGATGGGGGAGGGGTGGTTGTAACGGGAATATTAAGAGGAGAGGATATCTGGGACAAAGTATCGTTCCTGAAATTCTTCTTTCTTCTCCATTCTCCGGTTAAATGTAAACTGTAAATCTATATATATGTTTGCCCTTTTTTTTAGGCAAACACTTCAAATGTGGAAATAATAAAGACGGATCCCATCGAGTGCAGAGATTTCAAGCTGCACTTACTCTCCATGGAGAAACGTTTCAACAAAGAAGATGTGCTATTTTAAATTCTGTACATACATAATGTGATATGTATTCCTATCCGATAACTCTGTACACTAACCTATGAATGTGAGTCGGTATTAACTAGTCAACGAAATCGGTTTTACAGATTTCTTGCAAAATAAAACATTAAAAAAAGGTGAAAATGTGCGACAAAATAAAAACAATATACAAAACGAGCCGGTGTTGAGCTTGCATCGCACCGATGTAAACTATGACTAAAATTTAACAAAAGTTTGTGTGTACACTACGCATTTCAAAAATGTTTTAATATAATAGTAGAGTACCTAATGTAATTTTAAGCACATCCAAACGTGATACGTTCTAATCTATTTAGTTTTTTTAATTTATTTCAGAATTGTTTTCAAACAATTTTCTTTTTTATCAAATAATTTTGATAAAAATTATATTTGCTTTAAAAGTATATAAAGTACTTTTTTTACAATTTAGTTTTATATTGTTATTTTATTTTCTTGACACAGAAGAGCAAAAATGTTTTAATATTAATAATATATATTTTTTTTGCTTTATTTCATTTTCTATCTATAAATATTAATTTTATAATTTACATGTGTTTCTTTTTTTTCGCACTACCCTGGCATTTATTAAGAATGCCGTCACATTTTGCATACAACCAATTTGTTTCCAAAGATATTTTATAAGTGACTAATTATGAATATTGTAAAACTTTAAGATGAAATGGACAAAATTTTACATTCTTATTTTCTATTTAAACCAAAGTGAATGAAAAAAGCAGTAAGTGCATAAATATTTGGTTGTCCCGAAAATAATGGCCCACTTTAATAATGTATCATTATAAACATTCTTTCATAGGAAATATTTATTAGTTTAATTTTACTAAAGACATATTGCAAAACTCTTTCTGGATGGAGCGCTACATTTTTCTGTCCTGGTACACATTAATTACTGAGGCTTCTAACAGGACCATCTACCGGTATTTGATTTACCTGGTTGTGCCAACTTTTCCGCGGACGTCCTCTATTTCTGATGCCATCAACAAACGCGTTATATATTTTTCTTACTATTCTCTCCTCATTCATCCGTTCCATATGCCAAACCATCTAAGCGATCATTTTTTAATCTTATTCACGATAAGAAGCTCTTTTGACAAAATCATAGAAGCCAAATTAATACATTTGGCAGTGTTAAGATGAAGAGAGTCGAGGAAGTCCTGCTACTGTTGAAAATAAACGAAAAACATCTTAAAAAAATCTTAGTTCATGACTAATTTAATTTTTTCAAGTGACTATACATGATAACTATTTACGGCAAAAATATGAATCCAGAGTTTATTTTATGAGGTTTTAATTTGTTGGCAGCTCAAATTGCTCTTCGATTAATTAAGTTTATTCATTACAAAGTTATGTTTAATTAAATAAAATCGGCCATTATTTTCGGAGCAACCTAATACAAGAAAAAAAGTGATATTACATTTTTGGCTTTCAAATTTTTTTTATTACCTTTAGACATGAGTCGACATCGTTTGTAATACAAGATAATGTATTTTTATAATTTTAATCAGTTTAATTAACTTAAATGATTGAAGAAGATAAATTTGTCATGTATACAGAGAAAGCACGTATTCTGAAATACATACATATTTAACATGTAGTCTGTAAACATCTTCCGTCCATTCATTTAGCACGTTAGAATAAATAATACATATTTTTACAACCCTAAGTAACGTACCAATTGTAAATAAAAAAATGTACAGAGTTTATATTGTCAAAATATAATATAAAGAAAATCTTAAATATTTTTGACCAATTTGGCATCTGAATGTGTAACAACACTATGTATTTTTGAAAATTTAGATTTAATTGTGAATATTAGTTAATTATAAAATTACCAATCAAATTATATTTATATACAGGGTGTAACAGACCTAATCCACAATATTTTATGGATGGTGATACCGTCTATATATTACGAGTCGAAAATGTGCCAAGGACTATACACACAAATTCTGTATCGTTATAGAAAATATTATTGTATGAGATTTTTTCAAAATCATGTTAAACTTTTAAGTCTACGTACTTCAAAATAAATATTTGCAAAATTGACCTATTATTATTGTACATCGTTGCTTTACAATATGCAATTTGGAATCAATAAAATATTTCAATTAATCAAAATTCGCATATCTATGACTTTTTTAAATGTTTATATCTCTGACATGATTGAGATTAGGCACATATCCCTTGAACATTTTCGATTCGTAATTTAGTCAGATATTCACCTATAAAGTATTGTGGACTAGGTCTGTTACACTCTTGTTTAATAAAAATGTGAATTGCAAAGATGAGACGTTTTTTCGTTTTTCGCTGTCTAAAACAACATTTTTGACTCATATTTTCAATATGCATCTTCCCTTAAAATATTGTATATTACACCCAGTATATTATAGCTCTTTATCAGATTTCAATCAAAATTGTTCTGAAAAATTAACATGGTAAATCGTTCTCAGCTAAGTACATTAATCATCTTAATCTTGTATCAAAATAGCAATTAACATTTTGTAACTGTTAATATTGGACCTTCACAGACAAAATATATCTTATTCTTGCAGCTAGTGCCGGAGGGGATTTTTTTATTAATGGATATAGTGGAAAAGTTAACACATTCACTGCATAAAAATATCACATGTAATACAGAGTACCTGTAAATTCGCGAATTTATGAACCCCTATAACTTTGTTAAAAATCAAAAAGTATTATCAATTTTGTCACCATATACAGGGTGGCCCAAAAAAAGTGAGAATGTTTCGTAAAATGTGATATAATTACATCAAAATTAGTTTAACTATATCAACAATAGCTTAAATAGTTTACTAATTTACTTACCTACCTATATTACGTTTTATTTCGACAATTTCCGGTCGCCATCTTTGATTATTAATTTTCACATTGTTTATATTTGGTTTATTCAAACTGTTGCCCAGAATGACAAAAATCACTGCAGAAGACTGTATTCTGATCAAAAATTTGCGAATTGAAAAACATTGGGCTGTTAGGAAAATGATCAGAGTTTCAAAACAATGCCTGGAGTATAGCTAGACATTACGGCAGGACGGAGCTCCATCTCACACAGCCAGAAATACAATCAACTTTCTTCGTTGTGAGAATGTTAACTTCATCGAGCCAGGCATGTGGCCATCGAACAGCCCAGATTTAAACCTAGTAGATTATGCAATACGAGGTGTTTTGATGATTTCTGATTAGCTAAATATTGTGCAAAAAAAATACATTAAGAATTATAATTAATTATATTATGTTTTGAAATAACTCGTGTGTTACGATATGTCCTCACTTTTTTGGGCCACCCTGGTTTATTTTTTCATCTCCCCAAAACACATGATGCTCGCGTAACCTAAACAGATGGTGCCGCGTGGCTACAATATTTGTATGGACACGGGAGCCGTGTTCGACACACGCTCCCGTGTTAAACTTCTGATTACCATATCTGAGTAATTTTTTAAGTTAAATTCGGAACAACAGGTGTCACTAGAATTTAGAGAAGAAAAGCTAACAGTTTCCTGATTTTGGACACGTTGATATATAATATAACTTATAAATTTTATTTGTATTCAAATCAACCTTATATTATAAAAAATATTACAAGTGCTATTTCTTATTGCCTCCTAAACTTCTAGGAAATGGACAGAAAAAATTATTTTTTAAATTTTGATACAAATAATATTACCAACAACACAAAAATGTATCATTTTACTACATACAAGATATTTACATATATGTAGGACTTGATGAATTAGTTAATTATATTCATTGGTTCATGGTTTGCCCTATTCAAAATGGTGTAAGGTATTCTTAAAATATTTACCATGACAATTTGAGAAAATTAACATTTATCAATATCGCCAATTAATATGGTACAAAGTTGTTTAAAATTATATTCCCTTACCCTCCCTTTATGAATGTGATATTGGAAATTAAATCAAATGATATATTTTCAGGTGTCAAGTATTGTGTAAAAATTTCCACGGCGATGTGTGCATTTAATATTTTTACAGTTTTTAAAATACACTTTCTGTCGTAATGACGAAGAGCCATGGAAATATATGACGGTGCATTGCTGTGTGTCTTCATACTCCTCATTGTTATGACAGAAAGTTGCAGGTGCGCGCGCTAGCTCTAATAATGATAATTATCAATCGCTTGGATTTGGATTCACTTTTCCTTTATCATTATTATCATTTGTTTGCAAACATTTTGTATATTCAAAGCTAAAAAAATACAAAATAAATATTTTTGATATTACAAGGTGGATATGAGATTACCGATGGCTCATGTACGCAGCTGAGATTTTTATCTATCATCTCAGAGAGTTATTGGTAAAGGTCGGTATGTATCAGTCGTATTATACATACTAATATTCGTATAATTGGCATTGAGTTACTTAGCTTGCTCTGTACTTTTTTTGAGTGACTTGAGACATCTATGTACACAAGCCGTAAGAAAGGTAAATTCTGTAAACAAATTTTTAAAAGAAAATCACATAAGGTGAATCCATATCCATTGATTATATAATGTATAATATAGGTGTTTCATTTTTCAACCCTTAAACACTAGATTTTTTCGAAGGTTCTATCCAACCACAGCCAAAATATTGCATATCTTCAATACGAGCCAGCAGACGACTGACGTGATTTGACATGTACTGAATCATGGTTTTGTGTCTTGTAGTAATGTTGCCGTAGCGGCTCTCTCAATTTTGAAAAGAAATCTTAAGTGGCGCCCTCAAGTATCAAGGGTTAATATACGCTGGCTATTGAAGAGGTTTTTAGCAATTTTTGAAAATTGTGTAATGTGTGGTGCTGTTTATCTTTTTATTTGAAATTGTATTGTAAACTTTTAATTTTTACAGAGTAATTTGTAAGAATAAATGGTTATGTGAATGCGATATAACAATAATAAGTCTTTATTCCAGTGTTGTGTTTCTACCTTAAGATATAATTCAAAAATAGAATAAATCCAGTACTATAATGCTGGAAAGAATGTATAAATTTAATACATATTAAATGAATCGACTAGTTTAACTTGTATTAAAAATAGCACAGAACTATGTTCTGAAAATGCAACTTCACAACAATAGTGTGTTTTCATTTAAAAGATTTTAGAGTTTGGCTCTAATGGCGCCATCATAAACCTTTTTAAAGTCCATAAGATACAATGTTAGCAAGTTACTACAGCCTGTAGCCTCCTGAATCCTTCGCCCCCGCATGCTCTGGTCCTCGGCGACTGTCTTCCAATTCAGAATCTGCAACAGTTCTCCTGTGTTCTTCCATCGGAGTGTGGGTCTTCTAACTAACTCACCATCATAAGGCAGAGGCAGAGAGGATTGAATGCCACCCTTTTCTGTCCCGGCACATCTCTTTTGTCTCTTCTACTCTTATGTATGCTCTTTGGTTGTTGAAGATTTTAACAGGGTTTCTGATTCTGATAAGTGGTATATAACTGTCATTATATAATATGTTATTCTTCAAACTTCTCATCCCGCACAGGTCCAGAAATTCCCCATAGTACTTTCTTCTTAAAACTGTCAAATATTTGTCCTAATTTGAGGGGATTATTCATCACAAAATTCAGATATGTGTAATTAAAGTTTATATATAAACAATATTTTCATAGACCCGTTCCCTAATATTTTCTAAATTTATTTTAGTGTAAAACGCGTGTAAATCACCTTCGATAGTGTTAAATCCTAGGTCTTGGGTTTTCTATTGATAATATAAAAATTGTGTCACTCTAGTAGACAGATGCAGACTGCTCTGTCGAATCCTGTGCTGATGTTGTATGTTCTCTGCCGGTCTCAGTAAATTCCTTGCGTGCGCCGTGCTTACTAGAGCGTTTCTAAGAGTGGACTGACCCCAATGACGGCTGTATTATTTCTGACACAAGTTAAGTGGCATCTTCACCAATACCAAGTACACAGGTCTTCAACAAGAAAACCCAGAGCTATCAATCGAAGGATATAAAAATGCACAATTACAACTTGTGTGCAAGGTAACCTAAAAAAATTGTCTGCAAAATATATATGAGCCTGTTATTATAAAAGTGTCATCTAAGTCACGTTTCATCCGTTTCGAGGTATGTAAAGGTTTGCATTTGAATTGATTAAAAAATATTTTTATATTACACAACACAATGTTTCAAAATTTATTTAGTCTACTAGATTTATAATTTATTTTGACATATAAATGTTGCATGTAGCTTATAAGGAAATAAAAAATTTAAGGTTGAAATAACTTATATAATCTATTATCAAAATAAACACTAGCGGAATACCGTTGAACGTCGTAATAATTCACAATTACAATTTGAATCATATTATATTAATTTAAAACAATGTGATGCAAAATAATTAATAAACTCATTTTATTCTATCTCTTGACTTCGACCACTTTTATAATAATGGACACATATATACTCTATTTTTAATATATATAAAAAAATGTATTGTTTTATATTCCTGGTGATAAAAGTTGTATTTGTTCCTATGTGTCCAGACGACACAATGTGTGCATCTTTTTTTTTAGATATTTATTTCAATAATTTGGTTATGGCAAATTCAATTTTTGTAACGGGTACCTATGTAAGCTTTCCTAGATATAAATATTACTTTTTTTTATTGTTTCTATGTGAAAGGTATCTAAGAATTGTAAATGGCAATATTCTTAAAAATCTTTTTAACACATTCAGAGGAAATTTTTGTTTAACATATTAAAATATTGTTTTTCTCTTTATATCTGCCAATATATTATATCAAATTTTTATGTATAAATTATTAATTTGTATTAAGTATACGATTTATTATTTCGTGGTGCAAAATATGTATAAATAAATGTCTAATAGAATAACTTGTGACTACTGAGCGACATGGGTATTCGTTCAAAGCAAGTTGTACTGAAAATATAGTGAAATGTATAAATAAAAATATTTTATTTATATTTGGTTTTTCTACTGACTTGTATATGGTATATTACAACATATATCAGTTCTGAAAAAAATTTATAAATGTATACTACAACAATATGCAATTTTATCTCATGCGAGTTTCTTACAGATAAAAAAAAACTAAAATTATTAACACTCAATACTGTTGTTCTAGGTGCCCTTTATTTTATTACTTCGAACATGCGTTTTTAAATATAGATTGTATAACTTATTTTAATGACTGATGTCAAGATTAATTAAACGAGTACCTACAGTTAAAATAGGGTAGCACGAATCTGCGGAGATCAAAATATTTCACGTTTAAAGAAATTTTATAAAGTTCATTTACACAGATTTTTTTCAATGAATTTTAAACAAACACAGATACAAATTACCTTTTTTGCACTATATATGTACAATGTAAATTTTACAGACTTAATTTATTTTAAACTCATTGTTTATTGACGGATATCAGTCTAGTCTATACAAAGTTGAGTCATAAACAGTATTTCTTACCTTAAAATTGAGCTATGACTTTTTCCACATTTTTCTTTAGTATGTTAAAATTAACATACTAATCTATTTTACTGTATACAGAATTACTATAAATTGTTTATTTTGCTAGTGTCAATTATTCTGGCCTCGTTACAATTATTGATTGGAGAATTTTTCATATTGTTTATGAATTTAAATTAAACTACGTTTCCACTAAAGAGAAATCAGTTTAAGAGCACACATTTTTGGATTTTCTTCTATTTTTCTGTAATCATTGACCGCCATATTTTTTAAACGGAAACTTAGGTCTAATATTCATTGATTACGTTGCATTTTTTCCTTCTTAAGGAGTCCTTTTCGATAATGATTTATCTTTTTTGCGTTTTTTATGAATATGTGAGTTTTTATTATTCATTTATATCGGAAGTTACACAATAGATTATATTTTTTTAAACTATTACTTAGATAGGACCTTTACACTCATTTAAAACTAATAAACTGAATATTATTTGGCATAATTAGGAAAATATAGGTTTTAATTGAAAAACTGCAACCATTAAATTTATTTTCAGTGTGCCAGAAAAATTTCTGAATATGGAAAATTCATACATATATAGAATATGTTTTCTTACGGGACCAAAGCCAAGGTTTCGAAGATGAAATTATTTCATTTTTTGATGATTTTAAAACGCTCTGTATTAATATAAAAGTATAAATATATTGTATTTACTCACACACATTGGGGCTTCAGTTAAATTAAATTAGTGTATTAAAAACATAATAATTTCTAATTAAATAATATTTTTGTCAGTCCTGTAAATGTGAAACGCGAAAAGATGAATTATTATTGAAAGGGGCAAACTAATTTCACACACTTGGACCCAAGCGATTCCACCATATTGAAAATATTATGTGACTACTAAATATCTTAAAAGAAAGTGATGGAGCTATTAATAGCTAATATAACAATAGCTATGAATACACGTGTGAAGTAAAATTCTGCATTATTGTGTGTTGTAATTATTTCACAAAAAACTGACAAGTAATATATGCAGGACAAAAAAAACAAATTACATTTGTTTTTAATATTATTTTGCTTTGCGCAAATACCCGTATGACTCGCTGTACATATATTGTATTATGTTAATTATTTTTTATAAGCCGCTGTTTGCACCTGTTCTTTTGACTCATTTTTCATTGAAGATATTTTTAATGAGTGTTTATTTTTTAAATGAAATTTTCAACACCCTATTTTGAAATTAATTATATAAAATATCAGGATTATAATTATAATAATGTTAATAATTGTTTGGCTTCACGGTCATATGAATGCATCTACGGAATCAAAAGTCTAGGTTTCAATTCTTTCAGCTGTAATTTAATCCTGTCCTAAAATAATATCAAAAGAATAAATTTTTTTCTTGTACGCATCTTAAATTTTTTTTAATGATGTATTTATATTTCAATTTTTTCTTCAATATTATCCTTATGGCCGGTGATGAGATGAGATTCATGTAAAGGACACTAGAGAGTTCAGCGCGAAACAATCTATGATCATGCATGCGGAGCAGGATAATGCAGCATACACGTATACAGACTCTCGGAGATTCTCATCTCTCATCCGTGGACACGTGGGCCATTATAACTGCACTTTTATTGAAGTACAATATTATATTAGATGTATACAATAAATTGGGTCTTTTTAGCATTCCTTAATGTGGTTATTGTTTTTGCTCCAGATATGTATATTATATCAATTTTAAAACATTAGAAATTAACTATTATTCAACAGTTGTATTTGTTCATGGTGCAAGATTTATAAGTGACGTACTCGTGTGACAATTAATAAAATATGAATGTACGTGCAATTGATCTAATTTAAAATAAGATAGGTGTGCAAAAAATAATATTTTTATAATATTCAAAAATTGTAAATAATTGTTAGGACAATATAATATATGTTTAATGTTTTATTGTAAAAAAGTAA
The DNA here is from genome assembly GCA_031772225.1 of Eubasilissa splendida. Classification (NCBI taxonomy): domain Eukaryota; kingdom Metazoa; phylum Arthropoda; class Insecta; order Trichoptera; family Phryganeidae; genus Eubasilissa; species Eubasilissa splendida. The sequence continues at coordinate 30,211,978 of CM062853.1, read as the reverse complement.
AATAAATACATTCAAATGATATAATGGCCTTTAATTTTATTTGATATTCATAGTCCTTTTGATGAATGGCATAACATAAGTTACTATAAATAGTTCAATTAAATTAATCACTCGTTATATTTAAGGAGTTCATTGCACTCTCAAATTTCACAACACTCGCGCGTTCAAATTATTACTCTTAATTCTACAGATATTGCAAGTGTTGCGTTGTATAGGTTCCTCAATATGTTATGTAGGTGAAATATATAATACACCACGGCTCGCAATGAACTGGAACACTGTTTCAGTTCATAAATCTCAAACACATGTCCAGTTTATGGGATTCTCGTAAATATAGCTACGGTTCGTGATGTTCTTTCAATTTCAATTACAGCTCCCGATCATTATTTTAGATTTAATAAAAAATCTAATATTTTTCAATGTAATTAAGTATTACAAATTGTTAATCAGAGTTAATTTTAGTTACCATTCAAGTCATAAATGAAGTCTTCTAGAATAGAAAAACTATATACATGTAGTATTGTAATATAAGTGTGAATTCCAAATATCGACTGTTCCGATTAGTAAAATTTTCAGTTTCCCTGTTCTAGACCAATTTTAATATTATCTAATGTTGCTTAGTCTCAAGAACCATCTAATCAGTGAAGGTGGGAAATGCCAATCAATAATATTATTTTTAAACATAAGGGTTCCAGTTGCTGCCGTCTTCAGGATGAAGGCTGTTTGTGATAAGTAGTACTATATCGACGATCCACCAGATGCCTAAGCCCCCGAGGGTGAGCAGTTTTCCCACAGCAGTACCCGTCTGCCCCAAACAAAAGCGATCCATCCCGAGAAATCCAAGAAGAATACTGTAGATCAGAGTCGTAGTGAAATATTGTTCGGAATATTTGATGCAGGGGAAGCCGTCCTTCAAAAATGTCCTGGGACCGAAACACTCTATGTCTGGAAGCACTGTGCACTGCACCTTTGTCTTTTCCACATCTTCGTATTTCACTCCTCCAAATTTAATGCACCCGTGACCCGCCTCGTCTTTCGCCGTCTTGTTTCCTTTGTGGTCGATCGGCTCGTCGCACTGGATGAATTGCATTGGAAGAAAGTTGCATTTGACAAGGGGGCCCAACGGGACGTACTCATTTTGAGCTGATTCACCGAGCAGAGTTGCGTGGTTGACAGTTAACTGGTAAAGAACTATTAACACTGAATACGCAAAACGCATTGTGCTATCTTCTCAAACTCATTGTATTTATTATTTAAATATCTCTTATCCTTATCTACACAAAACGATCGAAATTCTCTTCCAGTGTCGGTGCATACTTCTGTCACTTTGGATAGGACCATAGAGATAGAACATCTCATAGATAAGAGATATACTGGACATCTCTTACTCTATAAAATCCATAGAATAAGGATATTATACATATTAATACGCGTTTGATGTTTACCATAGATATGAGATGAGCATGAGCAACTAAGGGTCTTTTTTATCTATGACTATGGGTTTTATTATTGAAAAAGATACTTACATGAAAAAAAACACTACTACCTAGATATGCACTGGTATCCTTATCACACGAGAGAGGCGGCTTCCGGCTTATGTTGCCTTTCTCTAATGTGCAATTAAACTTACGGGTAGTGAAAACTCGATTTTATAAATATATTTTGATGAGTATAAAAGGCCTGCGCCTACGGTATTTGCAATCTACATAACACTAGCATTGGTGATTTGTCTTCCACAGGCGCACTGCTCATAATTTGAATTAAAAGTGCTAACCCACATACCCAGTATTATTTTCTAAGTGAGTTTAAGCAATATTACTGTTTGGGGGTTAGGACGGTAGTTAAATGAAATAATTGTTGTTCGGCGTGTTGAAGGTTTATTATGACAATGACAAGAAAAACAGATAGAATGAATAAATGAATGAGTGATGAAGGTGCATGTGTGCGTGAAATGAAATGAATTGGCGGTCTTGCTCGACGAGCGTGAGCCGGCAAGACCGCCGTTGTGAAACGCTGAAACTGGCGAGACTGCCTGGCGGTGAATTCTCGAGCCAGGCTTGTGCAGCAGCCGGCAACGCTGTCGCTAGCGTCGATGCCGACTGAGATGGCGGTGGATTTGAATTCCAATCGCTACAACTGTTTTGAAACATGTCTAAATAACGTGTTTGTCACATATTAAATCAAGATTTAGATATGAGAAAGCTGGCCGCACGTTGGTTGCCGCATTTGCTCACTCCGGACCAAAAACGTGTTCGAATGAACATTCCAACGCTCTGTTGGCTCAGTTTAGGCGCAATAAATCAGTTTTGACGCCGATTAATTATTGTAGATGAAACTTGGATACACAATTATACTGCAGAAACAAAAACAGAGTCAAAACAGTGGACTATGAAGGGAGAATTGGCTCCAAAAAAGACAAAGGCTGTTCCTTCGGCAGGAAAAGTGATGGGGACTGTTTTCTGAGGTAGCCATGGAGTTGTTTTAATCGATTATCTTGAAAGAGAAAAAACCATTACAGGAGCATAACAAAGAAACTAATCACAACGCATGCTTCTTTACAAATGAATCGCAGAGCACAGATTTATTCCGTCGGTCGATCGCATCGACAGCTAGCGCAGTTGAGACACGTAGTGTGAGGGTTTCGCATATCACATCAGTTATTGATATGTTTTGCTTTGAATGCGATATTTTGTTATATTATACGATTTTGAAAATGAAATACCGAAAATTTCGAAAATCGCCCACTGCCCACACTGAGAAAGCGGTATAAAGTTGATTTAAGTTGCTAGCTGTCTATACAAAGGTGCTTAACAGTTTTATAAACGGATAGTGGAGTCGAATAAACAATAATCGCCTTTCTTTAATAATTTTGCTTATGATAGCGGTGATTTCAAAATATGAACGCGACCGATATACCGCTCTTGCTTGCCGGAACGACACACCGCTAATGTCAATCTGTCAAATGATCGTAATAATATGGATCGCCGATAAATATTTGTATAATTTTTTTAATAATAGTAGTCAAAAATGGATCTCGCTACGTTATTTATTGTTGTCGGGATAATATATGGAGTTTTATTTTTCTTCGATTCGTTTTTCAAGGTGGGTTTTTTTGCAATATAACGCTTTTAACCTATTTGATGCCGTTTTGATGTTATTTTAATTTTCATTGTTTCAGAGCTGCATGCATTATCCTTACCTCGCGCTATTGGAAGGCACCGGGCTGAAATTCGGATTCTTGCACATGTCATGGTACACTTCTGCTTTTAATAGAACCGTGTACAAATGGGGATCCAATTCTCCAAGATTCTTGCAACAGTGGTTCAGCCTGGGCTGCTACACTACTCTCATTCTGCTGCCGATAGCTGTCGGTATTGTTTTGAAGTCGGGCGCCGATTATCTTACACCGGACGACGGCAAATATGTGAGGAAAGGACCAATATTGGAGTCAGCCATTCCTGGGGTGAATTTACCGGCGGAAGATTTGGGTTATTATCTCTTCTCTCTTGTTTTAAGTAGTGTCATCCACGAGTTAGGGCACGCTCTGGCTGCAGTGAGAGAGGACGTAACATTAATCAATTTTGGATTTCACATTGTTTTCATTATTCCGATTGCCTTTGTTGTCATGAGCACGGAACAGTTGCATTCTTTAAGCCCTTGGAGAAAGTTACGTGTTTACTCTGCAGGAATTTGGCACAACACCGTGTTAGCAGTCGTCGCTTACGTCTTATTTCTTGGTATTCCCGTATTTTTTGGATATGCTTACCGGATTAATGAAGGCGTTCAAGTGATAGAAATATCGCCTAAGTCGCCACTTTATGGCCCCAAGGGAGTGAATTACCTCGATACGATCACACACATAAACGAGTGTCCCATTAACAATAAGTTGGACTGGGAAGACTGTTTGATAGGGGTGCTATCACAACAGTGGGGCGTGTGCGTGTCCCCCGACTTTGTGCACAAGTTTGACGAGTCGGTCCAGATCAAACACTCAAACAGCGGGCTGCTCGAATGCTGCGAGAAGAGTGACGGACAAAACTTGTGCTTTGAATACTTGGAACCGGCCCACGGGATAGTGGAGCTCCCTCAGCACATGTGTTTACCTGTTAGGAGGATAATTGAAAGTGATTTTGAGAAGTGTTACCTCACTGAGGGGTTCAACTGCCCCATGGAGTATCATTGCGTGAAGCCCATTTTACAGAACACAACGAGCCTTATGGTTATCAAGCGGATGAACAAGCCTGACGTGCTGTATATTGGCCATCCTTTCGATGTGCATCACACGGTTATCGTTTCTCAGTACATACCTAAATCTAAATTATTCCCCGCCAGCATTCCGGAAGGTTTTGAAAAGGCTATGAAATATATAATCATGTTTTCCATCGGTCTAGCGGTCGTCAACGTATTTCCGTGCTTTGTTTTCGACGGTCAATTCATAATACAGACTTTCATTCATTTAATATTTATTTCTAAGATGAAACACAACAGTGTTAGAAATATGACTTTTTGTATTACGTTGATTGGGACTGTTATTTTGGTGGTGGTGTTTGGTGCGATGCTCTGGAAACAGTTAGTATAATCCTGGCTTCAGCAGGGGCTAGTCTTTTCCAAATTTTGTTGCGTGCGAACGGTGGTCTAGGTTATTTTTTGTGTGATCTGACACTAGGAATCCCACATTTTAACATATTCATGTAATTTGACACAGATTTTAGACATTAGTGGACATTAATGTAGACACCTGTGATAGTAAGTCTACATTTTAAACTGATTTATGAATTACAAATGACTACATCCTATTAACTATTAGACGCTCAACGGGAAATCACTTCACTTTTTAAAACACACGCAATTTATTTCAATCAGTTTAAAATACACTATTTATTTCTTAATATCACAAAATACAGGTCCTTGCATTTATTTTTTAGACATTAGTCATGAAATGATAATTTTAGTTGTATATTTAATATAGTATGTTTTAAGATATGTATTTAATGTTGCTTTTTAGGCGTACGTAACAGGTAGAATTGCAGAATCAATTTTTGCTTCAAAACCCATCATTATTAGTCAGCAAAGGCATTAATTTATTATGTCTTCAGCTTAAAATTGGTTGCGGTCCATAAAACAAATATTGCTGTTCATTGTATTAGGGACTGAATAAATAATTTCATTTGAATTCTGCACTTCTCATACGTTTCCCCGCGAGGGCACAGATGACTACAAATATTGATTCTGTAATTGGACACTGCATTAGTCATAATGTTATCCTTTAAGTTTGTGGAGTTCTCCGCATTTAATACATTATTGGCTGATTATTATGATTAGTGTTTCATCTTAAGGGTGTCGCACTAATATATCAGTGACCCACAGACAGTATTCATATATCTATTTGTTATTATTATATTATTTATTATTAAGCGACATTGACACGCATCGTTAAGTCAACACGGTAATGCTACTTGCACGCTGTGTATACGTGGATGGGCCACTGATACAAAAAAGTCGTTGGATATGGAAAGCAAGTTTCCTAGAAACTGCTTCAAACCATGTAAAATATTATATCCACACTTCACATATTGACATTGTTATAAAAATATTAAAACAAACAGTACTGTTGTCCAATGTAATAAAGAATGAAGTCGGCAAGTCTCGAATGAGTTTCTTTTGAATTAATATAATCTCGGTCATATTTGAATTTCATATTGGGGAGGAAACTGGTATACTAAAACGCATTTGAATTAATTCAGTTTTTCTATTATAGTTATAATATGTTTGCAAGGAAAATTGTTGCGTTAAAATTTGATTAGTAGAATGTTAAACCACAAGGGTGCACCTTTATAATATTTCATACCTATAATATATGTAAAACTGTATTTTTTTGGTAAGATTTAGGTTTACAAACGTAACACTGAGATTTAGAGATTTCAATAACACCCCAATCTGAATATTAATTGTCTCCCTAATACACTGTTAAATAATGTTAAGCTATATTTTAATTGTAGAAATGTGTACATATTCCGATTATTCATATTGGATTATTCTGGACAAAATTTTGATAGTGAATATGTTTATTTTATTCAAAAACATATACAATTATGAACTGACAAAAGTGTTATCATTTCAACGCTTATTTATTAAAATCAAAGTAAATTTGTCACTGAAAAAAATACAAATCACAAATCTTTTCTTTTGAAATAAACAGACCTGCTACGGGCGGCGCGGGGGCTTTGTTTTATTTAATTTTTAAGTGACATGTTTACTTAAATTTAATTATAAAGGAACAATATTTGTTCTTCACAAATAAAATGTGAATTTATCATTTAATTGTTTATTTATTATTATGGATTTGTAAATAAGAAAACATGTTGTCAATATTTGTACTGTTTTCAAACTAATTTAAAGTGGTGTAAAATGGATCCTTTTGAATATGAATAAGATTAAAATACATTTTACAAAAGTGAAAGTTTATCTGAGAAACATTTTGATTTATTTTTATAATATATAATAGCTTTCAACGTAAAGCTATAAACGTTTATTAAAATGAATGTATGTCTGTCTGTTTTCTACACAATCCTACACATTTTGACTGATCTAAATCATAATTTGCATAGTAACTCTTTATGACTTTATTCAAGCCATAGGTACTCTCCCCTCTGCCCTTGATCACCATATTCATCATATGCTCAATGCTGGGCATTGTGGTCCCCTGATATGTGTAGAACTTGATATATAATACGTTTCCATTCCTCCTGGTCTTGAGCCGTTTAAAGAGAACCCTCTTGATTCCTTTGTCCGTCTTGTAGGAGATCGTCCTCTTACTGGCTTTCTCTCGACTGTCCCTGGGATCACGAGCCTCTCGTCGTTTCTTCTGGCAACATGTATTGTAAGAATCCTTCTCCTGCATGTTGTTCAAAGTGTACATATTATATTGAATGCCTTGTGTTATAAATTTTGCTCATTTGCACATTAGGACCCTGGGGAAAATGTAGTCACCCAACACCTCAACAATCTTCCCCCTGCCAGGATTTTTTTTTGCATACATTGAAATACTAAAAATTCTGGGAAACAAATATAAATGAAATAATCCATTTGTTATAATTACGTTAGCCATGTATTAGTAAAATCATTAGTTGCGTAGTTCTGGATGCTACTATGCGACACCACCAGAGCACTGTATCCTCTATTGGGTTATTCTTCATTTATTGCTACAACAATTGCTAGCCACTGTTTTAATCTATCGTTCTATTCAAGCCATACAATTGCTACCTACTGAATTAATAATTCCACTCGGCAGTCAGAAATGGATCAGCTGATCCATGTAGTGCAGGGTCCTTACTAATGCTGTTAGTATGTACTTATGATTTTGAAATTGGCTTAGATCTTGGCCTAGGTGATCAGCTGATCGAAGCTTCTACTTCATCATTTGCTATCTTACTAAATATGTTGTTTTCATGATTGTTTTTTGCGTTCGATGATAATGCAGTGTTTATCAGATTCATTTTGCCTAAAGACGTCGGTTAAACAAAACTTCATAAATCTATGTGCAGTGTAGCATATAGTATATTATATAATATGGTAACAGCATAACCTAAGTCTATACCTACTGCACGCCACTGATTGTTACTCTTTAGGGCCTGCACAATGACACCCACCTCCCTCCTCCGCTATCCTCTCCATACCGCTTTGATGTAAATCTGGGTCCTTGGCTCTAAGCCAGGCATGAACCACAAGTGATTTTTAATAATAGATTTAAAGCAATATGCAATCTATTAACGTTTTAAAGTGATTTTTTTATTGAATTACATCACTAAATTAGGAATACCAGTTTAATTAGCTGGATCAAGTTTCACTTTTGTAAATAGGTGTACTTGTCTCCTTCTGCATCTAGGGTCCTGAATTCAAATGTCCATTAACAAAGTATTGTTAAATAAGCTAGTTACAAAGATTTTCTTTACCTTTAGTCACAAACACTAGAAACGTTGCAGAAGAAACATGAAGTGAACAAAAATCATAACATATTATCGTTGTATTTTTCATTATTGTAAAATTATCTTAGGTATTATTAATCTTTAGTTATATTGTGTCTACAATTGTTAAACAATACCAGTATCTCATCATCATCATCATCATCTTTAATAATTATCAATCCACTGCCGGATGAAGGCCTCTCCATGACTGCCTCTCCCTTCAGTCCTACATCAATTTTTACCATAACACTCCCATTGCTCCGATTGTTTCGTCGAGATTTTAGGCATACTCTAGGTCATTTTTGGCATATCACTCTCACTGCTTCGATAATTCCATAGAGACTTTGGGCATCCTCTAGATCATTTTTTGTCTCGTAAATAACATTTGAGAATATTTTTTGTACGTTTGTTATTTCTGCGTCTTGAAATATGGCCCACAGCAGTGACAATGACATTGTTCATCTTAGTCTGCGCTCAAACCCGCACTCCTTTTTTTTACTTAATAACCATCTCATTTAATGATCGCTCACAATTACGACCATACGTTTACTAACGCGTAATGTTATAAGATGTATCACGTCGTCTACCTCCAGCACCAAGTGAGCATTTTGCCGATATTCTGTCAGTAAGGTCAGTGTTCACTGCGCCGATCATTCGCTTGCTGTGCACAAATTATAAAACATTACATCTTTCATTATAAAGTAAAATTGGAGTTCATTTACTAACCGATTCGCTTTACGACCGGGTCGGTGGGATGGAGCATGGTCACAAGCGAGGACTGTATTTAACTCTCATTTAATAATCATTTTGGTTTTAATTTGTAGTATATAAAATAGTTTAGTTATAATAAACCTCTAAAATTAATGTTTGTGTTGAAATATTTGATCTAAGTTAGAAATATAGTTATTGAAATTAGTCCTCAGACTTGGTTATATGATTTCCCAAATGTAGACTGTAATATTTATATGATAAACCAACAAATTTTTATAATCCGGAAAATAAAACTGACATTAATGCAGGCTACATTTACCGTTTGTAAAGTTCTTCCTGATGAAATCAATATTGCTAGTTTTTTTTAGTGTCACCATTTCTTTAACGTTTAGAGCAGTAACATTGTATAATATTAACTCGTAGTACATAGTTTAATTTAAAATACTTTATTTACAATCTGATAATTTTACGATTCCATTTGCTTTTTGAGTTACCATTCTTGGTATGGCAGTTAAACGAAATATGTAATATATTATCATTATGTTTAGTTTCTATGCCATTTTCATTAAATAATATAGACATTTTACTGCTAATTATCTAAAACTAATAACCAGTATTTTTATTAGTTTAAAACAGTTAGTAATTTTTCTTTTTTTATATGTTCCTGATGCTATAATTTTCAGTTAAAAAAATTTGACAATTAAACAATTAAAAATAAGACAACTAATTTTGGCAATAGCACATCATTTTCGGAGTTAATTCTCATAAATATACAAGAAACATGCCTCGGTCACTGGTTTTGGCTTTTGCCAGCAAGAGGGGGATGGATCCTTTTTTCCATCGGTAACGTTGATAAAATATAATTTGTAATTAATATTATATAAAATTCCGGCGAGTATTTATCTTTATCATATAAAGCCAATTATTGTTTTAAATTAATTTGTAATGAATTACTGCAAATTTTGTAGCGAATCGTTAAGAGAGGTCATTTTTGTATTTACTAGCAATGCAAGAAATCTTTTCTTTATTTTAGAAGCACACCATTCCATGTCCAAAATTAAGTTTTTAAGAAGGCATTTTTGTAAATTCTGTTAGGCAGAAAGGCTTGAAGATAAAAATGACTTTAATATTGTTTTCAAAGTGTGTTTTGAAATATTAGGAAAATTATTCAATGTGTGAAATGCACGTGTATATGTGATTGGGTTATTATGTACACATATTATGATTGTATTTTAATATTTTCGTCATTCTGAAATGATTGTGAAATGTGTCTTTTCAGGCTGGCAGTTCGGCACTATGTAAAATAACTAATCTTTATTTTGTATCATTTAATGCTATAATTACCCAGAAGCACCATAATTATACCGTGATTTCACTTAGCGCTGAACTGCTGGCCTGAAAAGACGCGTTTCATGATCATTTTAGCTCAACGCTTCACCGATACGGCATTCTCTGAAGATGGGTAATGATTTACCCGAAACATTGGGATAAAAATGGTGCCAATAGATGCGGAATAACCAAGAAATTTCTTTTCTTACATACTTAACCCACGAAAAACTCAAATTTAACACGTTGACTGTCAAGCAAAAATGATCAAAACTATCATAAATTGCCAATTTGTGTAAATATATATCTCATATTCAGTGTCATATTTCACATACTAATAAAAATGTTGATAGTGCTATGTGGTAAGGAGCGTTTAGTGGAGCTGTGCAAATCACTGTATGCTAAAACACAAAGGAAATGTGACCGTCAACACACAACAAACACTTAAAAACAAACATAATAATCGACCACCGGTGACCCCCACGGCCAGTACACGGTGGCCGAATATACTGGCACCGGTGACTGGTGACCCCCATGGCAGTCAATGTGTTAATATAATAAAAATAACATAGGTATGATTTTTTTTTAAAACTGCCTTGAAAATCTCATTCACAAGTCAAATTGTGACGGCTCGGTACAAACCGTCAGTATGCTTAATGATTTCATCTCAATAATTTATTTTGTATTATATTTATGTTACTATAATTATATTTTTATAAATCTTTGCAGAGTGAAAATCTTATATAATGCACATCCCGTAGAAATTTTTCCAATTTACATTTTATTTTGGAATAGTGCAGTATACATAATTTTTTATGCCCTGCGAAAATTGTAACACTTTCTCTGCGAGTGGCTGCTATTGTCTCTTTTTGACAGGACCGCTTGTTCATTATTCCCCGTGTTGATTTCATTCAGAAGTGTATCAAGTTCATTATCTTAACAATAAAACCAAATTAAGGTCCTATGACAATAACGGTTCCATTATTAATCTTTAAAAACTGCTCATTTTTGTTTGCGCTTACCTGTAGAATCGACTTATTTTTTACTTGCAACACTTTTCTAAGGGATGTGTGAAATATATTTTAAACTCTGCTATCCATACCCTGTGTTTTTGATCTCATTTTGATTTTGTCAAGTCATTAAAATTCTCAGAGAATTGAGTTTTCTTTCAGTTCATATTTTATTTGAGAAAACGTCTGCTTTTAAGGCTGCTACGTTTTAAGATATATAAATCTTCTAAATTACATGGTTCGGTTGCATACTTTTTTATCATTTTTCACCATTATAATAGTTTTTAATATATGGTCACATCTCCATAGAGCTGTTATAAACCGAAGATGCTGAACATGGCTGAATTCAGGATTTTGCTTATGCAGTTGAATACTTTTAAACAATATAAAGATTAAAACTGATGTTTGCTTATTTATTTTTTCTGTTTCAACATAGTTCGCCTGTAGAGTCTAAAAAAAATATTATATTCTAATGAATTTTAATAATGTTAAACAAAAAAAAAAACAGCTTACGCAAGAAAGGTATACGCAGTATTTTTGAAACATGTTAAACAATTTTATCCTTTCAATGCCATGAATGTTAAGTATAAATGTAAAGTTAGTGAAATATGAGTGTTTATTATTAAAGTTAATTAAACAAATCACCTAATGTTTGTATACCTATTTAATTTTAATGGATTTTTGTACAATTTTTAATAAATACTTATTTACACATATCTAAACTGGTTTTTAATTCTTTCATTGCTTTTTGTCCATGATTCATCATCATCTTGATGACCAGCTCGTCCGTGTGATGTTTATTTTTTTTAAAGTCAGTTCTGGCCCACTCTCTGAGCTCCTTCCGCCCGTTTTCATCTGGAACTTCTTTGATCACTCTTAAGATCTGTCTGTATAGTTTTAATACTTCCGCTCTTAGTAAAAACTGAAAGAAAAGAAAACTTACTTAAAAGGTTTACTTGTTCCGTGGACAATCTCTATTTCTGGTGCCATCGACACTTGCACCATATATCTTTTGACAATTCATTCTTTCTACATGATCAAACCATTTAAGTGACCCTTTTTAAATCTTATCTATTAAATCAGCTTTATATTCACTCCCAATATGTTTGTACATAAATAGGGCATAATTGAAATAATTATCTACCTGCAGTAGATTACAGTTTTCTTTTCAAATTTCAATACAAATTTAATAGAATTTTTTTTTTCCTATTTGAAAAATGTACCTTCAGAACCGAACAAAATTAAGTATTAACACAACTCGTAATTCATGGGAAATTGACACTTTAAACATAATACAGGTATTCATCGCTTAACAACCGAGTTTCGTTCCTACGACTAGGTCTTTAAGTGAATTGGTCAAAAAGCGGGGAGCTTAATCGTTTTTGTTTATTCTGAATAGAGATGAACAAAACGAATTACACAACATGAAAATATAACACCAAAGTTTATTCATAAAAATAGACATGCATATTAACATTTTAGTTATCGAAGCCTTTAAAGTCATCAGTGACATCATCGGAGATATCAGGAGCTGTAAAGGGCTTGGGTAAGGGATATGACGGCGAGGAAATGAAAGTACTATTAGTGGTATGGGTCCTGGGTGTAGCATTCGAGAAGATTTCTCGAACTCAACTGATTACCAAATCAACCGGAATTATTAAGTGAATTTGATGTCTACGTTTTGTTTAATCCTTAAATGTAGTCGGTTTATGAAGAGATAGCTATAGAAAACTTGACAAGTTTAGTACATCTCCGCGCTGGAGAGCTGGTCAGAAGTCCGATCGTTAAACAGGTCTTTAAGTGAAGAGTACCTGTACAGAATTACTTGCTATACCAACTGCTGAAAGATTTTATTTGCTGCTGGGTAAACATTTTCAAAATATTATTTTTTGCCATAATTAGAATATTTAAACAGTTTAGTAAATCTTACTGCAAAATACATCGTTAAATTACGCATTTGAAAATATATAAATATAATTATTATTTTGACAACCTGCTTTAAATTCAATGCGGTTCCTGGTATTTTATTCATGTTTAATGTTCTAATTGAATCACTTGACTACATCTGAGATTGGTATGTAGATTATTTTTGGCATTCAGGTAAACATTTTTACAGATTGAGGTTATGTAATTTTAGCTGTCAAAATGTAAGTTTATTATTATTTTTTCGGACGAGTGCTGCAATAGCTGGTCACTTTGTGTAGGTACCTACTTATTACCGTTTCGAGGTAAGTTTGTGGAACTCCATTATATGAAAATAAAATACTTGTTTTTGATTCTACTGGTTTAAATTACTTAATACGTGTTTCATCTTGTGTTGGATTGATAATGCCCTTATAAAACGAAACGCGCCTCAAGTAAATTAAACGAGTTGAACCAAAAAACCATGTGTTTTATTTTCAGATATGTACTGTTTTGATATCTAATGTTTTGATTAAATGGCTATTATGTAATAGGTTTCTACTAGATTAGAACAAAATTATGATTATTGTGAGGTGAGAAGTATGATGAAATTTGGCTGTATTTTAATTTTAATTATCTTTATAGACACGACGGATTAGGTTATCTATTTTTTATATATGACATATGAGACTGTCTCCACACAGATTTATTTTCTAGCAAGACAGGCATAGTACAATTTAATAATAAATTGTACACATATAATTAAATAAAAATTTTAAAACTGCCTAACACGGATGGGGCTTCAATGATTTATAAATAACAACAAAAGAAGCCTCCTGGTTAGGAATGAAGATTAACACCCAAAGACAAATGACGTTTTTCTGGAGTATGAATACTAACCACTGCACTACCGGCGTGATAATAAAGATCTTCTATCAAGTTCACCAGGTGTAACTATTGTAAAATTGGATATCAGTATTAACATTTGATTTTAAGAATGCACAAACAATAAAATATATATAAGACAAAGTATTAAATTCTAACATTAAAAAAATCAGCATTATATACTTATCTATTTGACAATTTGATACCGCAGTATATTAGAAGAGTAGCTAATATGGCAGAGGACTGGTTTAGCGTGTGTGGGGTACCGGGATCGGTATCCGGTACGTGAGAGTATATACAATTAAACTTTCACATGAAGCAAACACATTATGGTTAGACATAATTATAATTTAAATAAAAAACTATTATTTTGTTTTAACACCACTTTATTTGAATATATAACCAACTAGTTTCGGTTCAGGGTTGAAACTTCATCATGGTTGAAAGAATATATACAAATTATAACCAGTGTGAGAGAGAAAGAGAGAGAGAACATCAACTTTGGTGAGGATTAGGTAATAGAGAGGGGGAAGAAGTGGGTGTAGGGAACTAGAAGGGGAACAAATCTAAAATTGGGCTACTCGATAAATCTTGTTTGTTTAGTAAATGGTTATTATTTATTTTTAATTGTTAATTTCCAGAGCTTATAAATTATTAAGACGTCATTTCTATGGAGTAAATTTATACGCGAAGATTGTTGAAAGGAGTGATATTTCTCAATTAAATTAATGGCGAATTCTAAATAACGTACTCTATTTAGGCATCTCATGTGTTCTATTACTCTTGTATGTACATTTCTTGTAGTTTTCCCTATGTACAATGGCGGTCAATCGTTACATCTGAACTTATAGATCACTGAATGGCTTAATTTATGATCTTTATTATTCGAATTGATCAAATGTATTTACAATTGTTACGAAATTTTCTAACGTGCTATTCCCCGGCGCAGATCCCCCGGAACGATGCAAGAAATTAAAGAAATTTCTGACATTATTGGGAATTTATTAGGGTATGAGTCTCACGCCGGGGGTTAATTTTGCACTGTGTAAAAAATGATATTTTAAAATATTATAAAATCATCGTTATCAGTTGTTACGTCATCTGTGGAAACTTTTGATTTATTTAATTTATTTATTTATTTAAAATTTCAACACATTCAATGTTTCATATGTTCCCTGCCCACCTCAATAGATTAGAGCGGGATGGACAGTGTTTTCTCTATATTATTTATATTTGTTATTTTTTATCATTTGCGATAGGTTGGTTGAGATGGCTCGAGCAATACGGATATAGATATAGACACTATTGAACTTAGTAAATAACATTTTTGAAATGTAGAGTAAATACAACAGTTACAATAACTAGATCCTTAAGGCTGTAAATATATGGTGTTGAACATGATATATAAAAAAAATAGAAATAAAAGTAAAGTAAATTCAAAGATACAATAGCTACGAACGCTCTCGACCTACCTCTATTAGCCATCTGGGTATTGATCCCGTTAGAGCAGGTAGAGATATTTAATTCCATTCATTTTTGGTTGCATTTTAGAGCCTAGCCTAAGTGTTGATCAAAAGTTGTTTGATTATTAACTATGTGTGATTTATTGCTTTAAAAAACTCTCGTGAAAAAATGTAATTCATAATCTGTCGTCAGGCGGCATCAGCAGTTGGCCTTTGGCCATAAACGTGGCGCACGAGTGTCATTATGTATTAATTTTAATATGAGTAATTTTAAGAATATGTCTGGTTTGATATTCCTTTGCGCAAACTGATTAAGTTAAGTTGAACTGTGCTAGACCATCTCCCCTTTTTGGCAATAAATAGTGCATAAACAGACACTACACACGGCATCTGCATATATGGCAACTGCACACAAGACAGGTGCACATATTTATAACTGCACACAAAATCATGGCAGCAAAGCAATAAGTTGACTGTGTGCACCTGTTTTGTGTACAGTTTTCATGTGTGCACTTATCCCGCGTGCATCTGTCTTGTGTGCAGTTGTCATGGAATCTAAATTGTTTTATTAACATTTAAAAAATTGGTTTTACGGAAACATTGGCCGTGGTCGTTGAGCGGCCACCGTCGCCGCTTTCCGCTAGTGAGTTTATAATAGAATAAACTTTAATGTAGATAGAAACGGGGGCAATGAACTAATGAAGTGCATTATCCTACGTGCAAAATAGAAATGAAAATGATCAATTCAACTTTATTCCGGAAATAAGCTTCCGGATGTTGTTGAGAGTTTTCATTTTTCATTCGAAATACGAATCAACCACGACGCAACATCTGGCAAAAATACTATACTTTTCTCACTTCACGCGTCAAGCTAAAACATCCGTGTCAATTAAATCATATGCAACTAGTAAAAAGATGCCGAACGTTCTCAGTACACGCCGTGATTGGAAAAAAATACATTTTCGCTTAACCCTTACTACCCGGTCGCTCAAAACAAAATACGTCCGGCGGTGGTGGGTCTCTTCAGACCCACCTCAAGTTTATGTGTTTATGTTTGTAATTTTAATGAAAATGTTTATATTTATGTGCTGTACGTTTATATTTATATACTAATATATTATATAACAAAATGAAAGGTAAATCTCAAGAAAATGAAAGGTAAAAAAATGCAATAAAAATTAGAAAATTGTTCTAATGTACTTGATCTGAAATGACCCATAACCGCGGGGTGTGTTCTATATTGACCCACCGGGCTGGGGTAGCCGGGATTAAAGTCTCCGGTTGGCCTCAGTGTAAGGCTTCTGCGGCCCTGGTTCAATGTTTACTTTACCAAAACATTTGAGCGTTATGGGATCAAAGTTCCGGCAAGCTGCTACTAAGTAGAGGCATGTGGAACACCCGTTAAATGGTGCGAACATTTTTTTAGTTACTCCAAATCTTTGTTCAGCTGATTTGGCTGCAGATCTCGGTAATGCAAATTATAATATTAGTATGTGAAAAGTATATTTTTTGTTATTTAAAAATATAATTTGGGAACTCATAGCAATCCTATATTTAATTATATTTGGGTAAAATCAGGAATGAACATGTTCCGCATGTTTGACTCCTTGAATTATCTGCTTAACTTGAGTGTGGGGATGAATATGGGGCCACTATGGGAGACGTTCAGGATACCAAGAAAATCACTAAGACACTATTTATTGAGAATTATTGAGGTACACGGCCACCATCCCCCTCTCCGCTTATAAAATCAATCCGCAGATAGGACTAGTGTTACTTGCAACTAATATGAAAAAAATAAACTTCATTCGCAACTAAGAAAAAAAGCGAAAAATAATAATGCCCCTATAAAATCATCCCACAAATAGCGCCAGCATTACCCGTAACTAACTTACGAAAGAAAGCTGAAAGTTAAAATATCCTTACGAAATCATCCCAAAGATGGCGCCAGTGTCACTCGCAATTAACATACGAAAGAAAGCGGTGAATAAAATATCCTAACACGATCATCTCATAGATGACGCTAGTGTCTCCCGTAACTAATATACGAAAGAAAGTGTTAAATAATAATATCCTTACAAAATCATCCCGCAGATGGCGCCAGTGACACTCGCAATTAACATGCGAAAGAAAGCGGAAAAAATATATATCCTAACACAATCATTCCATAGATGACGCTAGTGTCACCCGTAACTAACATACGAAAGAAAGTGTTAAATAATAATATCCTTACAAAATCATCCCACAGATAGCGCCAGTGTCACTCGCAATAAACATTTGAAAGCAAGAAGAAAATTAAAATATCCTTTCGAAATCATCCCGCAGATGGCGCCAGTGTCACTCGCAATTAACATACGAAAGAAAGCGGAGAATAAAATATCCTTACGAAATCATCCCGCAGATGGTCCTTCATCCCGCAGATGGCGCCAGTGTCACTCGCAATAAACATTTGAATGTTAGAAGAAAATTAAAATATTCTTATAAATAATCCCGCAGATGGCGCCAGTGTCACTCGCAATTAACATACGAAAGAAAGCGGAGAATAAAATATCCTAACACGATCATCCCATAGATGACGCTAGTGTCTCCCGTAACTAATATACGAAAGAAAGTGTTAAATAATAATATCCTTACAAAATCATCCCAGATGCGCTAGTGACATAGCAATAAACATTTGAAAGTTAGAAATATTAAGATATGCTAGAATAAGGCGGCACTGTACATAAAGTGTCGCGCCTAATTAATTTGAAATACTTAACTTTCAGTAAATTGTTTAGAGGGTTTTTTATCAGTAATTTTTTACCCTTCCAATTCATGTATTAATATAAAACACTTAAGATGTTTATAATAATAAGGTAGTTTGTAAAAGTGTCAAAGTGATTAGCGCTGATGCACTTGTAGTTGTAGATTAGGCGGTCTAGCCGCATGTAGAGTACTCAGAGTATCGTAGACTCTAAGGAATTGGAAAAAAAAAAAAAAAACATAGATGATGCAAGTGTCACCCGTAACTAACATACGAGAGAAAGTGTTAAATAATAATATCCTTTAAAAATCATCCCACAGATAGCGCCAGTGTCACTCGCAATAAACATTTGAAAGTTAGAAGAAAATTAAAATATGCTTATTAAATAATCCCACAGATGGCACTAGTGTCATTCGCAACAAACATTTGAAAATTATCAAAATATCCTTATAAAATCATCCCATAGATAGCGCCAGTCTTACTCGCAACTAAAATGCGAAAGAAATCCGAAAGTAAAAATATCCTTTAAGTTATCTGGTGTTTAGGTTTCTTAATATTAAAATGTAGGAGCAAAAAGGGATTTGATTGTATGTTTTTTTGTACGCCGATGACGCAGTATTAAAGGCGAATAATGAACAAGAATTACATAGGCTATAGTGAGTAGAATGTGCGATGTATGCAAGGAAAGCGACCTTACTATGAATGTCAATATGTCGAAAGTGATGGTATAGGAGGAAAGCAAAACACAGTGCTAAATACTTGTAGGTAATGAATGTTCGGAACAAGTAGATGAGTTTGTGTATTTGGGAAGTATGTTTGATAGGAACGGAAAGGTTGGGAATAAATTGCAGGGAATAAAGTGAACGGCGCTTTGAATGGAATTATATCTAACGGGAACTTGTCAACCAAGGCAAGACTAGCGGTACACATTGGAGTCCTGGTACCGACATTGATGTATGGAAACGAGGCCTGGAACTGGCAGAAGAGGAACGAAAGTAGACTGAATGCAGTGGAAATGAGATCACTTAGGCGTATATGTGGCAGATTTATTTATGACAGCTAATGTTAGGATAATGAGTAAGCTCAAGAAAGGATCACTTAGGTGGTTTGGTCATATGGAACGAATGAATGACGAGAGAATGGAAATAAAGATTTACAAGGGTGAGACAAAAATTATCTACACTTTTGATATATGTCAGGTAAGATAAGGAAAATATATGATGCAAGTGTTGATGGTACCAGAAATAGAGGAAGTCCGCGGAAGACTTGGCACGACCAGGTAAACCAGATACTGGAGGATGATTCTATTAGAAGCCTCAACAATCGATGAGCTTGTATGGGGAAGATGTATGAATAATAAGTTAGTTAAGATTTTGTTTGTCATTTATACATCATTTCATTTTATGATGAATGTAAAATATTAAAATTTTAACTTGTATGTATTTTAAAACAATCCCAATAATTCCATCCGACTTCTAGTTGTATGCATTTTGAAATAAATATTATATGGACAGTAACTTTCGAAACATACGTTCGTGACTCAGGACATGCACGTGCGCGGTGTGTTCGCGATCGCGACACGTCCGGCTGCGTCATTCTGCTCGCGCAGCTCCTGACAGCACTTCAAAATAGTACAGTTTCTTATAAAATGACTACAAATTTAGTAGCATCTTGATCGCATTATATAAGACATGTAATTAAAAATATGATAGAACACGTTCAAACCATTTTAGTTGATTAAAACGCAAATTTGAATGGGGTCACTTTGTACCCCACTCCGGCTTTCGATCCTATTTTCGATCTACCGGCACCCGAAAGTTAAACAAAATATTTATGTCAGCTTCTAAACTGTGTCGGAATCGTCTTTTGTCATTTAAATGTATTTCAATCATAATGCATTTTTGTACAACACTTATAATTATAATTAAATAACAACAACAATATTGAAACCCCGACTCTGTGGTCACCAGGTAGGGTCATAAGACTTACATGTAGGCGCAACGCCCCTCAAATAGTTATATTACTCACTGGCATTTTCTAGGGGCCGCCAGACAAAAATAAGTAAAACAAATAACATATAAATGTGTACAATAATTGAACTGGATTACAATACGCGGACGGTATCCTTTGTCTACCTGCCGTAAAAAATATGCTCAAAATGTTGATAATATATGTTTCGGCGTAAGCGGTGAGATTCAATCGCGCAAAAGCGACTGTCTTAGGTCAGTTTTTGAGTGATTTTCACATTTTTATCAATAACTCATTTGAATCTCGTCCGATAATATTAATTTGAGTCTCAAATTATTTGGAAATGTTCGGTAATGAAACAACATTAAACGAATATTTCAGATGACCCGGGTCATATCTGACCCACCACCGCAGAGAATGAGTTAATGTCGATATGCTTTTCTCTCGACTTGTTCGAGACCTGTTTGACCATGAGTAGCTTAATTTTCCAGAAGGTAAATACAAATCACAGTGTAAAAATAAGTTTTACTTCGTTCACTTTATAGTATAGAATTATTGAAAAAAATACACATTTATTTAGTGTCATTCAGCATTCTTTACCGGTGAATAGATTTATACTGTTGTTCTAAAAAATCTATGTTTTCTTTAAACAAATTAGTATGTACCTAAATACATGTGTCAGATTTTTTTCTGGTTCTAAAAAATTTTCGAAAATTCAATTCAAACCCCGCCCTCCGTCGAGAGAGTGGAGATACTAATCTCTACTATACCGAGGGATGCAAATGAGATGCGAAAATAGCGCTGTGTTAATACTAGCTCGCTACAAAGTTCACCAGGGTTATGTATAAAATAAAATAAAATGAAATATCAGTAATAAACTCCCACCCATTTGACTATGCTATCTAAGCGCTGTCTCCAGAGAAGTTGTTATTGCCATTTCCACGGTTCTTCCTCTTCCTCTTCGTCCTTCGACGTGGCCCACCGCAACAATCTTCTCCAAGCTGTCGTCTTCCCTTCTCGCAAGATGCCCAAAAATGGAAAATTTCGTCTCAGGCAAATGGTTGAGAGTCTGAAATTTGATTTCAAGAATGTACAAATCATAAAGTACGTACAAGTATAAAAAAAAAATTAAACAATGCAGTCAGCATATAACACAAAAATTATAAAAAAAAGATACAGGTACGTTAAATAGATATTGTGTTCAATTCATTGGTAACTAATTATTCGTAATTCTTCGAGCAGTGACTGTTTCACTCAAAGTAAACATCCAACAATGAAATCTTAGTTACCAATCCTCCTCACAATCACAGTCACAAGGTCTACCACCACTACACAAAATACATCAATACTGCCAATCATCTTATATTGGACAAACTGGAAGGAAAATACACACACGAATAGAAGATATATATCAGTAGAAACTCAAAGATGGCAGACCATCAAAAAAAGGGGAGAAAATTATACATTCTAGAAAGTATAGCGATTAATATTAACAATAAAAGTGTACTTAACATACAAATACTGCCTATTACATTTACCCCCTCTCCCCAACACCGCTCTCATACCCCCCCCCCTCCAACCCGAATGTAATCCATAGTCTATCTTCTAGTTTTAAGATTTAGTTTATTACTGAAGATGACGCATCGAGCGTTGAAATTTTTAATTAATGTGTAGTTTGAAGTAAATTATAATAATTAAATATATTATTTTTTTTAAAGTTAAATTTGTCTGTAAGACTAACTTATCGGTCTTCCGGAGCGATTCTCGAACCTCCGACCGCTTGATAACTGAACCAACAAGCATATCGTTGTACATTTATATGACAATATGATGCCACAGTCTAATGGGAGAACAGTCTAGACTATTTTTCTCCCCTGCCCGATGAAAAGTGTATTAATCCTTTAATTATACGTATGTTAATGTCACGCAAGGACTATTTACGGCCCGCCAATAATCTGTAATTGAAAAATAAAAATAAATTAAACTCAATTCGAAAGCGACAGTATGTAAAAATGTTTAACTGGGATACCCGCCGAACAAAAATACCATTTGAGGAAATAATCTGTACTGCGTTAATGTTTTGTATTAGGTGTCTTCGTTTGCATGTCCATTTTCCGCGCCACCTCGCCAGGCGGGGATCGGTGGAGTTTGAAAAATAAAACACGATTAATGTTCAGTACAGCGAATACTGCGCTGTCGGTCGGGTGTGCGGCGGTCGGGACTATTTCGGTATACGACGTTTCACGACATCGCATTACGAAACATGACACAAGTCTTGAAATGTATAAACTTTTCCGAAACACCCGGAATAGATTGGAAAATACGTCTATTTTCGATCTCCGCGCGGTTTCTGTGAAGTGTATGTAGTGTGCTCCATTGTTTTCGATATTTCTTTTATTGTATTTCTCCTGGTGATGCACTTGATGATGTCCGGCAAGAGTCCGGCTTCCTCGTCCACCAGCTCGCCGCTGCTGGACGCTAGAACCGTGAAGAAGGAAGTGCCGGATGACGAGATAAAGGTTGGTTGGTTGTTTGTGATTTTTACGTGAATTGACGACAAAATTTATCAATTTAAATGCCAATTTTTGAATTAAATCGTAGACTTGTATTTACCAGATTATCATTATATTAGCATATTAACATTCAAATTCAATTTGAAGTAACTTGAATCAAAGTTGCCAAAAAGCTCGTGACCACAGAGACAAAGTAATGAAAGCAAACAACAAACTTGTCTGCTACAAGATGGATAGACCAAATAAGGAAGTTAACAGGATCCACTGACATGGCTCATTGAGACGTAACACCAAGTTATAGACGTATCGGAGGACAAAATGAAGTCGATCAAAATAAATTCTGATAAGAAAGAATTAATAAATTAGCCAGAGATTATAAAGCTGATCCGAACATAATTAATAGGTTTAAAAAATGATCGCTCAGGTGGTTTGGTCGCGTAGTACGAACGAGCGAGGAGTGAATTGTAAGAAAGATATATGGCGCAAGTGTTGACGGCACCAGAAATTGAGACCAGGTAAATCAGATACTAGAAGATGGCCCAGTTAGAAGTCTCAACAACCGACAAACTTGCTCGAGAATATGGATGAGGAATGTGAAAGAAACGACGTGATGGTAAATTTGTTAGCAATGTTGGTTAATAGATTCATGGTATTTTTGCCAATGAATTGCTCATTTATGCCTGTAAATTAAATTTTTTTTCCCTTTGAATTTAAGAACAGTTTTCCGCTGATATCTGTTTGTAATTTTTTTATTATCATATATAGTTATCGAGTATGGTTGCTTGCAAAGAGAGTTGTTGTGAAGCAAAATTGATTATTTTAGGTTAATCAGTTCTGATTGTTTGATGTATGTTTTCTTCCATTAAAGCGGCCCTTTTGGGACATTTTCGACCCTCTTTATCTACTCACGTCTCAATTCCTAAACCTTTCGAACCGATGGCAACGCTGCAGTCCACGTTCAGAACTGATTTCTTCATCCTACGGTTGCTCAACATTGCGTTCTGTTTCAAATGCACAATGCCTATGATTGAATTTAAACAAAATTACATGTTTGTAATTTAGTCCCACTCCTGAAGGATTAAGTGGCTGACTCAATATATAATTACAGCAGACACCCAACTGTCAAAAAAAAAAACCAAATGAACAATTATTTCCTACCAAAATCGGCATTTATTTTCAGAACAGCGTAATATTTTTAAATTGGAATAAAATAAATACAAATTAAATTATTAGAAAAATATATATAAAATCAATTATATCGAAAAATATCCCGGTAGCAACAACAACATATTTAGAAAAAAATGATTTTATATGTATATCTTTCTAATGAATATATTTAATTCATATTTAAAATATCACAGCGGAATAATGGAATAAAATAGTTTGAAATACTAATTTAATGTATTAATTATAAATTATTTGTCAAAAATATTGTTTTTGCACTACCGGGATTCGAACCTGGATCTCTATTTCCAATCCGGCGAAGGTACACTACCGATTGTGTTACAGCGCCAGTATTTTTCATGACAAATTTTCGAACCCGTATGTTACACTTTTTCAAATTAATACATCTGTCGTTCCATTATTTGAAAGCCATCTGCATTGTTTTTGCGGAATCTCAAATACCTTTTGAGTAAACCGACTGCAGACGCCAGAATTATCAATTCATTTTTATTAAATTTTGGACACATTGATACAACTTATATTATTAAGGAGAACAATAATATTATAATAATGTGTTCTTAATAAAATAGTTTGTTTAGTTAAATTGCAATTTAGTTAAAACAGATTTTAAAACATCACATAAATGCGCCGTTCTATCCGCCACGCCTGTGCAGAGACGTGGCATTATTATATGACAGTTATTATGAAAATGGAATAGTCTATTCGCGAGTTAAGTGTGATATTTAAAAAAATGATGTATCTCGATGTTACGAGATACAGACATAGATCTGTTTATATCTTTGTTATACCTACTCTAAATCGGTTTAGACCCGAGCAATCAATGTGGAGGTAATTGGGATCGAACTAGACTAGGTAAGGAGCAGACGTGTCGGTGAGGCGGTGACGTCTGAAGAAGCCCTGATTAGATTGTAAACATGATGTTGGAAGTCGGCCATATCACGAGCCTGCGGACGAGGTGCGTGACTTTTCAGACTATCGTTGATTATCAGGATATGAGACACATCATGCCGAACGCTGGAAGAATTGAAAAGCTATGATTATTGATTGATAACTTTAAATATTCTTCAGTAATATGATTTTTGTATTTGTGGTTTTCGTTAATTTTTACATACAGGGTGGCCCCAAAAAAAATTGAGAACATTTTGAAAAATGTGATATAATTAAATAGTTTACTAATTTACTTATTTACCTGTATTACGTTTTATTTCGACAATTTCCGGTCGCCATTTTTGATTATTAATTTTCCCATTGTTTATATTTGGTTTTTTCAAATTGTTGCCCACAATGACAAAGATCACTGCAGAAGACCGGATTCTGATCGAAAATTTGCGAATTGAAAAACGTCGCGGTGCTAGGGAAATGATCAAAGAGTTTCAAAACAAAGCCTGGCGTATAGCTAGACATTACAGCAGGAAGGAACTCCATCTCACACAGTCAGAAATACAATCAACTTTCTTCGTCGTGAGAATTTTAATTTTATCGAGCGAGGCATGTGGCCACCGAATAGCCCAGATTTAAACCCAATAGATTATGCAATATAGGGTGTTTTGATGATTTCTGATTAGCTGAATATTGTGCAACAAAAAAATTACATTAAGAATTATAATTAATTATATTATGTTTTGAAATAACTCATGTGTTACGAGATGTTCTCACTTTTTTGGACCAACCTGTAGTTTATTTAAGACTTTGTTTTTAACGACTTAATGAGTTATATTTAATACTCTAAACGGTTTCTGAAAATGCCATTTCCTTCATCGGGATGTCAAATAAACTAACTAAAACTGTATATGTCAAATTGTTCAAATTTAAAAAAAAAAAAAAGGTAAAGAATTGATTGCATTAGGTGGTTGTATTTAAAATATATATATAAAACATGGGAAAGAGAAAAGGGATGTTATTGTATATTGCGTTCATACCTATAGATATATAAATATTTATTTTTTTAACCATCTAGCAAAATATCTAACTAAAAATTAGACGATTTTTAGTTGTTTCGCGTATTTGAAATATTTTCAAATGGCAGTACATATTTAGTATGTATTATGTACTGTATATATTCTATTCAACACAATAAATAATATTAAAAAAATTACTGTCACTTAAAAATGTATCAAATATATACTAGAACAACTAAAAATTACCTGGTTGTTAGTAACGTAGGAGGCATCGAAAATTTATTATATCAGTACAATAATACACATATAATACAATAAAAATTCAATATTTCGGACATATAATGAGACATCCGAAGAAGTACGTGATCATGCACCTCATGATGCAGAGAAAGATTGCTGGAAGAAGTGTTAGGTAATTTATTCTTTCTGCCTCGGCATCTAGCCTAACTGGTTCTTTTTTAAATATTGACAAGTCAAATGGTTATGAAATGAAAGAATATTTTTATATAAGAAAATTTATAATCTATATTTTAAGATGCTTGTACGTGTTAAAAGTGGAAAATGAGCAATTTACTTTAATACTTATAAATAAGGCTATTCAAAAATAATTACAATAAAATTAACATTAAATATTTGTGTTCATCATGCCAGCATTGATTTCTCTGCCAAATTGTCTATATTGACGCTTGTCTGATGTTAATTATTCTTACCAAATTAAATTAATTGAGTTGTAATTTGTTTTGAGATAGTTTTTAATAAATATATTGTATTTACTAAAATTTATTGTATTTACTAAAGCATAATAATTTCTTATTGAATAATATTTTTGAACAGGACTTGAACCTAGAATTTTTCCACTGTAGGTAGCTGAGCTATATCAAGTTCTCTTAGTTTTCATTAATAATAAATAATTATTTATTTAT
The DNA here is from genome assembly GCA_031772225.1 of Eubasilissa splendida. Taxonomy (NCBI): domain Eukaryota; kingdom Metazoa; phylum Arthropoda; class Insecta; order Trichoptera; family Phryganeidae; genus Eubasilissa; species Eubasilissa splendida. The sequence continues at coordinate 30,185,487 of CM062853.1, read as the reverse complement.
TTGATTCTTAGTACAGTACAGTGTGTTATATTATAATCGGATAAACATTTGTGCAAAGTAAGTCATATATTTGGGTACCCTGTCTGCCTCGCTAGTATTTTACTGTATTATAGCAGACAGTGCCTTTCCGGTATAATAGTAAACAAAGTGCAATGATCAATGTACAAAATTATATATATAAAGCGTTAAACAAGATGTCATTAGATTAGGTAAATGCTTTGTAAAACTTAACGTAAATTCATTGTTCAATGTATAAGATATATGTAAAGAGTAAAGCAAGATGCAATTAAATAACATATAATTAAAACGTAAAGCTTAAAGTAAGTCCAATGTTTCATGTATAAAAAAAAATAATTATACATATATAAAGAGTAGAACAAGATACAATTAGACAGCATATAAAAAAGATATATAAAGAGTAAAACGAGATGCAATTATGTAATTTAATATACTGTTGTAGTAGTTTTAATCTCAATTCTGGACCTTTAAAAGTTCTTGAGCGTAATTTCTCCCCATTTCGTGGAGCCAGAACTGCACTTTTCGTGAAAAATAATGCAAGACTATGGTTGCAATTTTTCACGTTTGCATTTAGACTTGTATATTTTTGGTGCTAGACACAAATGTAGTCTTTGTGCAAAAGTTTTGGCACAAGATAGTGGTAGTTAGTCTGTGTCCTTGTTAAGTGAGGGTGCGTCATTTGCTGGTGATATTGTTTATGACGGTGTTCAGTGACCCATCTATTGTTGTCAGTAGAAAACGACCAATTTCATTGAACGCAACATTTCTCAGATTTATTTATGTATAAAACCTGCCAGGACTTCCAGACCATAATTTAAATTTATTATTTTGATTTTGCCACGATTGTAAAGATGTTATTTTTAGAGGTATAGAACTTTAAAATGAAATAAAACACGTAAAAATTGTGGAAATGGCCATGGTATTGGTTTTACTGGAAAGATAATTTTATGCCATCAGTGTTTAAATATGATTTATGATGAATATGATTGGCTCGAATAAAGCGCAATCTGGATGTCCAATTTTGGAGTAGCTGGGGATGTACATCGGCAATAACGCGACGAATGTTGGCTTCCAAGTCGTCTATCGTCTCTGGTTTATCGGCGTAGACTAGCAATATCACATATCCCTACAGAAAATAATCCAAAGGTGTTAAATCACAAGATCTTGGAGCCCAATTCACAGGTCCATTACGTTCATCGAATGTTTCCTTCAATGAATAGATTGTGGCGCGCGCCGTGCGGCATGTTGCGCCGTCTTGTTGAAACCACAGCTCTACTACATGAATGCCATTCAATTGAGGAACGAAAAAGTCGAAAAATTGCCGTGCAGGATGGCTAATTGACTCATTCGGGTCCTCCTCAATACTACGCTCCACTGCAGCAACAGCTTCTTCGGTGCGCACTGTACGACGTCTCTGCGGTTGCGTATTACCAATTAGAGTATGCGTGGTGCGAAAACGATCCATGGTTATTCGAATTACTCGCTCGGGTGGACGATTATGTCGACCGTAAAATGGACGGTAAGTTTTGCGAACTGAACCACGATTATCGAAATAAATTTGCACAATTTGCAAGCGTCGTTTTGGCGTAAGTCTATTCATGGTGAAATGGCGAACCAAACTGAGCACAAATCAGCTGTCAAATTGGCTGCAGCGTGAAAGAGTGTAGTCTATTCGAAAAACAAACTCTTTAGTTTCAAGAGGAGCAGTCTTTGTCGTTTTGAAACTGTTATTTATACATGTTGACAAGATGGCACGGTCGTGATAAAAATAATACCCATTTGTGTGTGTATCTAGTTTAAAGTTTCGTCATATTAAAATATATATTACTAATTAATTTCGATTTTTCAGAACATTATATAATTAAGCCAAAATAAATATGCCACCAAAATAAATGCGCTTTAAGGGTGTCTGTTAAAGAGACACCCTTACGGTTGGACCGCAACATCTTCTCATGCCCGTCTCAACTGATGTCATATTATGGCCCGTGTCCACGAATGAGATTTTTGACTCAAGGCACGGATTTTGATGTCGTGAGATTCTTTTGAGACAACTCTCGGCTTTCAGCTCATGTTTCAGAGATTCGCGTACATCGTGTTCGTCAATTGAGTGATTTTGAATCTCCTCAGCAGCAGTTAAAACTAAAAAAATGTTTCTGCATACTGATATTAATAATTTAATTAAAACACATATATAATTTTTATTTTCGCTTTATCACGACTAGTTTCGGGAAGAGCAGTCCTTCCCTTACTACAGTTGGTAGGTAAGGGTTGGAATGGCTTCATTGATAATAGCGGCGAAGAATTTGAAAATGTGATATTAATAATCAACGTTTTCTCCGAATTTAAATTTTTCTGGATTTCCATAATTGAACGTTATTCATTGTTTTTCTCCTGTATGGTACCGAGTGGAGTAGTTTTAGATAAATTATACAGTCTATGTTATTTAATTCGCGTATTTAAATTTCTCCCCGTTTGGCCAATATGTAATTTTTGTTACAATCTCCGCAAGTTATTTGATAAATCCCGCTTTTTTCTAAAATAGCTATTTTAGAATTCAGAAGAATTTTTCTAATATTATTATTAGTGTAAAATTCGGGTATAGTGTGGTTAGGAAAGTAATGCGTAATTTTAGTAGAAATCGGACCCGTGTATAGAATATTTCGGTGGTGGTGTAAAAATGTTTCCATAACTATATAATATTATATCTTAATAACTTGTGCTAATAAACAAAACTAAATTCACGAACATTGGAAATAAAAAAATACCAATCACACCAAAAATTATCATAGATGGTGAAAGTCTGAAGGAAGTGACTGAAATAAAATATTTGGAAGCCATGATAGAATCAAAATTGAATTTATCGCAAAATACAAGATACACTACTATAAAAATTGCTTAAAAATAGTAAAATAGTATACAACGCTGTTATTATTTGTCATAATAACTAGTGCAGTAGCATTTTGTTTATGGCTAGCGAAGAAGACATGCAACAATTGTTAGTATCGTAAAATAAAGCTTTGAGAATAATACTCAGAAAAAATAGATATACTCGGATCAGTGCAGTGCTGAAAGATCTGAATATAATCTGAAGCAGAAAATATATTTTAATATTAGGAGAACGCATTCTTATTGTGAAGTTGTAATTATTCAGAACATAGCGCTGTGATATTTTAAATATTAATTAAATATATTAATTAGAAAGATATACATATAAAATCAATTTTATCGAAAAATATTGTTGTTGCGCCACCGGGATTCGAACCTGGATCTCTTTCCTAACCGGGGAAGGTGCATTATCTATTATTTCAATGAATGCATTAATCATCAAAACTATCAGTGCATGCTGACATCAACTGAGACAGATTAAAAGTATTCGGAGACATCTTCCACTTGAGGCAGCCCGTCTACTTATAAATGCATTTGTGGTGTCACGTGTGGACTATTGTAACACCATCTATGTTGACCTGCCAATGTTTCAGCTGGATAGCTTACAATCCATTCTAAATGCGGCAGCACGGATAATATATGGTGTTAGGAGAACAAGTTGTAATTATAGTATCGTCACAATAAGAATGTGTTCTCCTAATAATAAAGTTGTATCAATGTGTCCAAAATTTAAAGAAAATTTCTGGCGTCTGCTATCAGTTTACTCAAAGGTATTTGAGATTCTGTAAAAATAATGTAGATGGCTCTTTTAAATAATGGAACGATTAAACGTATTAATATCAAAAGGGTAACATATAGGTTCGAAAATTGTCGCTAAAAATATTGTCGCTGTAGCATAGTTGGATAATGCACCTTCCCCGGTTAGAAAAGAGATCCAGGTTCGAATCCCGGTGGCGCAACAACAATATTTTTCGATAAAATTGATTTTATATGTATATCTTTCTAATTAATATATTTAATTCATATTTAAAATATTTTAATATAATTGTATTTATTTACAAAATCCTCAATAAGAAAGTGTTAATTAATGCGTACACGAAGAAGGGTTAGACTGAGATTGGCATTCAGGACGAAGGCCGAATCTCAGAAATCGATGATGCGATGAAATTTTTTAATAAAATGCCAAAAAACATAAGAAAGGAGGAGAAATTGAATAGATTTAAAATGAAACTGACCAAATATGTAAAAGATATGTTTTAGTAAAATAAAAGACTTTAATCTTGTTTATATTAGAGCATATATAGGAGTGGTTATGTATGCACTATGTTAAGAATTAAATACATCAGAATAGATAATATGGTGGTTTTTGGTGACGTTTGTGTGCACGTGTCAAATCTCGCTGTCCTATCGAACGTCGCGTATACTTGTTTGAGATATTCTACCAATCTCAAATCATCGTGTCTCCTTCCGAGGCCAACATTATAAATTATATACTAATAAAAATTAAATAATCTCTCTCTTAGCGAAGATAGCGATCCCACGAACATTTCCCAACGGATACAGACATGCCACTCTTCTTTATTTGTCTTTCACAGAGTCCAGTTAATATAATTGAACGTCACGGGTCCAGCGAGCTGGTGAACGACCCGCGCTCCGACTTCCAGTGCAACATTTCAAATCTACAGTATTCTTCGACAGTTGTCGCTGAGGAGCGGTTGTGCGTTCTGTGGTAACTGTTAACTATGGTAAAAGAAAATAATTTAGTGAAAAAATTTTGCAAAAAGGAATTGTTCTATCGTAAATAAATAAAATAAATTAATATTACTCTCCGATATACCATTGTTAGTTAAAAATGACTCTCGCGGATATTTCAAAAGTCATCAAAATTTCAGTAGGTATGTGAAAATTAATCATTCAATATTCCGCTATTTCAGTGATGAGACTTCGTCCGATAATGATGATTTATGTTACCGAAGATTTTACGCCAGCAGAGTGGTAGATTTCCAACGCAGGTGTCAATAAGGCCATAGATAAAGCATACAATTGTATGTATTGCCAACATAGTGAATATTTAAAATAAATCAATTTCGGCGACATTCTCAGACGGCGCGTTGCCACACTGTTAGGCAGGATTCACTTTGACAATAGTTTAACTTGACGTTCGAACATTTTTTACCACAGCCATGATATAAGGTTACTATAGTAGCAATTTATTATGGTAAAGTTTTACCACTGATCCTTAGAGCAGGGGAGTCAACTCATTTTTACATTCTATCTACAATATTATGGTGAATATTTAAAATAAATACAATCTGGCATAAGTCGTGCCACTCTATTATTATTATTGACTTTGACAGTAGTAAATTTAACGTACGAACATCCCGCAAACGTTTTTTTTTTTACCACGGGCGATGGGTAAAGAGTTACTATAGTAAAAATTTACCATGGTTACTACTGATTACACAACCGGCCTCTAGTCAGCTCACTGCCATTTCAGCTGCTTAGTTATCGTATTTTGGTTGTATGATGAATGTACATTTCATTCTATATCGTAAAATCATTCCAAGCTTAGCTGGGTTACCATTATGAAGCTTGTGTACGGGATAGAACGATGGCAATTAATCTCAGTACATCTATTAAAATTATTATCTTAAATTAATAATTAGACAGAATACTTTGTTTAAATCACTATTTATTAATGATTGATTTCTATGGTATCTTCTTCAGGAAACAATATACAGGGCGGCCCAAAAAAGTGAGAACATCTCTCGTAACACACGAGTTATTTCAAAACATAATATAATTAATTATAATTCTTAATGTAATTTTTTTTGCACAATATTTAGCTAATCAGAAATCATGTAAACACCCCATATTGCATCGTCTACTGGGTTTAAATCTGGGCTGTTCGGTGGCCACATGCCTGGCTCGATGAAATTAACATTCTCATGTTGATTGTATTTCTGGCTGTGTGAGATGGAGCTCCGTCCTGTTATAATGTCCAGTTATACCGTAATATCTAGATATACTCCAGACTTTGTTTTGAAACTCTTTGATCATTTTCCTAGCACCCCAACGTTTTTCAATTCGCATATTTTTGATCAGAATACGGTCTTCTGCAGTGATTTTTGTCATTCTGGGCAACAATTTGTAAAAAATAAATATAAACAATGGGAAAATTATGTAAGTAAATTAGTAAACTATTTAAGCTATTGTTGATATGGTTAAACTAATTTTGATGTAATTATATCACATTTTACGAAATGTTCTCACTTTTTTTGGGCCACCTGTATATGTACAATTACGAAACTATATTTTTTTAGTTTTCTATGTCTTCCTCTCTCTCGTTTGTAATTTTTTTTTCATCTGTACGAATGAACTTATCTGGGGTTATATATGTATATAATGCAACTTTACAGTTTGTTTCTATAAAGTAAAATAAAAATTCCAAACCCCGCCCGGCCCATTTGTAATAAAAATGTATATAAATATGTATATAATATAATATATTATCGTTCTCAAAGATATTTTTGACCTTCGTGTGTTCTCGAAGATTGTCGTCCATAAATTCCACAAAATACAGTCCTCTTAGTTAAACATATTTACATAAATTTGCAGTTAAATATCTAATTTCAAATATGTGTCCACTTCTGTTCGCGTTACGTATGGAAATATGCAAGACGTCGATTTGGCGAGTTGCGTCCTGATGGTCCGCATCCGCGAATGAGATTTTTACGAGATTTTCGACTCGGGACAGTCTCTGAAACGTGGATTATCCTCACAGGAGATTCGTGGATCATTGCGTTCACGTCAAACGTCGGTCCACTGACATTGTTCAAATTGAATAAGCCAAGAGAACTAATAACACTGTCAAATGAAGAAAAGCTGCGTAGTTTGGATGAGAAATATGATCCCTTACAACTCTTCATGCAGGGAAGGTTAGAAGACAGCCGAGGCGTAGGGTAGAACGATGTCAATTGTACCAAAATGTGTTTTACAATTTTTTTGAATCGCTGCTATAAGAAATATATAGAGGAAACTAATTTTCTAAGCTTGAAACAATTTCTCTAATAATGACAGAAATAAAACTATAAACTTATTAACACATGCACCAGTAGGAGAATTGATTATAACACAGAATTCATCCAAAAAGTGGTCGCACTTTAACCATTTTGGTGATGAAAAATAGTGGTTCAAAGTTTCCACTACATTTGACATAACACAAAATGTATCTTACCTCATGAAAATTCTTACATTTTTTAATTAATTTAAGTGTCAGTATAAACATTTACTATTTTTTGCAGAATCCACTAGATGGCGATTATCATGATACAGATGACGAATTATAACGTCATTCCTTCATATGCGCGTGCGCCGAATCACAGTTCACAACCAAATAAAAATAATTAAAAAATCATGAATCACGATATGATGAGTGTGACTCAAAGATATCAGTGATTGACTCACGGTTCGTGATTTAGAGCTCGTCACTATTTGGAACCCTTTTCACGCAATAGCTCAAATTAGCACAAAATGTTAGTTGGAACCTTGCTATTCTTAGGGGTCGACATGTTGAAGCATAAGAATTTTTTTTTAAATTGAATGCCTTCAGGTAACGTATGCGAGAGCACGTATATAGTGTCGGTGTCAAATCGAACGTCGTATGCGGGGTTTTTTGTCTCCGAATATATCTTCAAATCGAAATCTCACACGTGTACATAGTACTAAGATTTATCTCAATTAAAACACTGAGATTTATCTTATCGTTTCTCGTTCCGCGGACGCGGGCCATTACGTCCGTAATGGCGTCCCATGCGACGCTGAAATATCCAACGTTCGCTTGTGCCGTCTTGTCATTGGACGATTCATCGGATTCTGTGACCGGTAGCCGTTTCACGAGAAATACAAATTAATATCGTATTTGTAAAATTCGCCATAAAATGTCCATAAACATTCTCCACCCAATGTCCGATATTTATTGCCATAACTAGACGATTAACCCGTGCCGAGCACGATTTCAGATAAATAAATAAAATTAAAATATCATTGGATGAGAACCGAACCCGACCTCCCGCATTACACAGGCGGGGATACTTACCAATATAAATCTTACTTCAACAGGAGGAACTTTTTTCTAAAAAAATAAAATTAAATGTTTGCTCTGTAATTGGAATTAAATTATAATATATAAAATAAATTAATTGTAACATAAAAAATAACACTTTATACTCATACGGCATTTAATTTATTTTCTTATTTTTTCTTATACAGCTATCAACAAGTCGTTGAAGATCCTGACAAATAATACTTGGTATGACATTAATTTAGAGATAATTGAAGATATAACATGTATGCAATATACCTTTTATGATTAAGTAACTGTTAAATAAAAATACAATTTTTTAAAATTTAAAATACTAATACTGATAAAACATACTTCCTACGATTTGCTATTCAACAGAAAGACAACACTCAAAATCAATATTAAAATTCGCACCAAAGCCGGTACTCAAGAAGACTCTTGTGACCAATGTTCATCAATTGAAGAAAAAGACTGTATCATAATAGATAATAAAATCAAATGGAAAGAACATATTACACTAATCTTACAAACAAAATAAGGAAAGCTGCCGACATATTTTTAAGATTCAGAAACATCTTATCGCTTACAAATCTGAAAATGATATATTACGCGTTTGTACAGTCACATTTGCAATACGGTATTATTGGATAGGGAGGAGCATATAAAACTATAAAAAATGGACTATCCAAGCATACAACTTTTCACAGATTTCAAAGTACCAAAAATAATAGACATGTACAAAAAAAAAAAAAAAATCAAAATTTTCAAAATTAAAAATGAATTAAATATTTAGAGACCGAATTGATATTCCAAAACTAAAATATACCGCAACCCAAAATCACTATATTTATCAAGCCATCAAATTTTTTAACAATCTCCCCATTACAATTAGAAAACTTACAGACTACTATAAATTTGTATCTGATGTCAAAAAATATGTACTTTGTTTTACTCTCATAGAAAAGAAATAAATATTAAAAGAAATTATATATATATATATATATATATTCTGCTGATTATTATTAAAATATATTATATTTTCTAATATTAAAATAAAAATAAAACTACCGCACACAAGCGCATGGGTTGCAAGGTCAACGAAATCAATTTCCGTAATATGCCAGGGTTGACAATCCTTGAGAAATATAGGGGATTATGGGGGATTGTCAGACATGACTAAATATGGAAATAAATGTTCGCGGTATTTCTAAAACAACGAAGGTCAGGCTTGTACAGACTCTGGTGCATTCTGGATTTTGATATGGTGTGGAACCATGGATCCTGGAGGCAAAGAGGAGAAGGCGGATTGATGCTTTTGAGATGTGATGCTGCAGACATATGCTGTGTCTTCATTCTGCTAAAGCTAAACATCAAGGACTGATTTTCAACCACTTACCTGAGACAAATCTTTTTAGGCATCTTGTCAGAACGGAAGATAACTTAGAGATGCTCGTTGTGGTAGACCACGTTGAAGAACGAAGAGGAAAAGGAAGATCCTCCACACGTTGGACCAACCGAGTGGAAGAGGCAATAGGCACTTCTCTGGTGACAGCCTTAATATTTGAAGAAGAGGGCAGGAGTCGATCCTAGTACCTGTAAGGTGAAAATAAAACTCGAGGAAGAGTGAGAATGTAAATTTTCAAATGCAATTTTACCGGGAACCCGCTTAACAGGGCCGTTTCTACCATTAGGCAAGATTAGACGGCAAAATTTTATAGGGCAGAATTTTTTAAAATTTTATATCAAACGACAAAAAAATTTAGCAAGTTAGGAGAAAAAAATGAAATGGCAACAATTTCAATTGAAAAAGACATGGCTTACTAGCTTGACTTAATTAACTAAGTAGCTTACCGTCGCGCCGTTCCTCCGCGGGGGTAGGTAGAGAGGATAGAGCGCCACACTCCTCTGACCTGACACTCAGAACTCGCCTCATCCACATCCTCCTGGTCGTGCCAAGTCTTCCGCGAATATCCTCTATTTCTGGTGCCATCAACACTTGCGTCATATATCTTCCTTACAATTTTCTCCTCATTCATCCGTTTCATATGACCAAACCAGCTTGACCTTAGAGGTCTTATTGAAGACTTTGCTAATATTGAGGCAAGGAAGGTACTATTGGATTGAGAGGAAGAACCCAAAACACCATGGAAGTTAGAAGAGAAAAATTTAAAAACGAAATAGAATACGTAAAGTGCTTATTTAGTTATTTATTGTTTTATTTTGAATACAAGTTCTTTTACGTCTACAGGGTGGCCCAAAAAAGTGAGAACATTTCGTAAAATGTGATATAATCAGTTTAACCATACAACAATAGCTTAAACAGTTTACTAATTTACTTACTTACCTATATTACGTTTTATTTCGACAATTTTCGGTCGCCATCTTTGATTAATAATTTTCCCATTGTGTATATTTAGTTGTTGCCCAGAATGACAAAAATCACCGCAGAAGACCGTATTCTGATCAAAAATATGCGAAATGAAAAACGTCGGGGTGCCAGGTAAATGATCAAAGAGTTTCAAAACAAAGCCTGGTGTATAGCTAGACATCACAGCAGGACGTAGCTCCATCTCACACAATCAGAAATACAATCAACTTTCTTCGTCGTGAGAATGTTAATTTCATCGAGCCAGGCGTGTGTGTAGCCATCGAATAGTCCAGATTTAAATCCAGTAGATGATGAAATATGAGGTGTTTTGATGATTTCTGATTAGCTAAATATTGTGAAAAAAAAATTACATTAAGAATTATAATTACACATGTGTTTCGAGATGTTCTCACTTTTTTTGGGCCACCCTGAAGGTATTTTTCCGACTTCATTCTTCTCCAGTTCCCAAGACTCTCTCATCCTGCTCAGCCCGTCTCTTCCTTTGCCTGCCTCTAGGACGTCCTTGATGTCCTGTCGTCTGGCATTCTTTCGACATGACCAGCCCATCGCCGAGACCTACAGAATCTTACAATTGTTTCTTGCTCAATTAAATGTTAATTCGTTTTCATTCTTTAGGTAAGTTCTATTTTAAGTATTATGTTTTGAAATAACTCATACGTGTCACGAGATGTTCTCACATTTTTTGGGCCACCCTCTATATAATATATGAATCCTTCTAGTCTGATGGTAGTAAAGGGAGATCAATTCTCGTCTCGGGCGCCAAAACATCTAGAAGCGGCCCTGCCGCCGAGCAAACATGTTCCACGTTAAAATATTTAATGTCTAAAGTGTTGAATTGACATTAGATAAGCCTGTATCGTTATTATGGCTGGAATAATTGAACGAGTGGAGATACGCCATATTACATTTCCAAAGGAAATTCTATCCGCGGCTGGTAAACGTTCACACAGTGCGATCTCTTGTCTAATGCCTGTGCAACGGCAAATGGACCATTTTTACGTATCGGTACACGTCGGCACCGAACGTAAAACCTAAAATCACATTATCTAATTATTCTTTTGACACATTAAATAATGGCCGATTTTAATCTTCAAATTCAGTTATCGTAAATAATTAGACAATCGTCGGGCGAAGCGGTCTTCCAGCGGCAAATTTGCGGAATTACGAGAGAATTTGGGGAGGCCTTGAACCAGCAGCGGATAGAAACTGGCTGATGATGACGAGATGAACTTTACTAATCAAAATGATTTTGCGCATTTTTGACGGTTAAATTATTATTTTCCCGACATTATATATAACAGTTACAGAAATGGCAATATTCTGGCCTATTCTCAAAATTGCAATATTGAAATGAAGGCGATTGTTACACCAACCCTCAAAAATAGTGTTATATTTGAATGAGAGAGAGGGAGAGAGAGTGAGGGAGTGAGGGAGATAAACGTACCATAATCTGTCAAAACTATCTGTCTATTTTTGAGGGTTCGTGTAACAATCACCTTCATTTCAATATTGCAATTTTGAGAATAGTTTTGGTACTTTTTTTGTAATTTCGAATCATTTGTCACGCCACTGAGTATTGTGTCATGATTTTGAGAAACGGGTGGCCGAATGAAAGAAAAGAAGAAGAACGTCGCACGATTGAATCCGGCAGATCCGTGTCAGTGTGCGCTCAGTGGAAGCGTTCAGTTCAGTCGTTCAGTGCGCCTCCCTTGGCGTGAAGCCGATAGCCGTAACTCGACACCGCAGCGCTCGGGTCGTATTTTTAAGTTTGTTTGATATACGCTGGCGTGCTTTTCTAAAATATCCCCTTGCACACAGACACGCGCGCACACGCGCGCACACACGCGCACGCGTCCGCCTCTAGTCCAAATGCGTTCCATATTATTCACGACTATTTATAGGTTAACGTAATAAATTATTACTAGTAAACCCGAACGCTGCGAGAACACTGCGGTAACATGAGAGACGTGATATTCTATATTTTTGTAAGGGGATATTTTTCTGATTGGTACGTACCTACTCGCCAACTGCGTGTGGGCACGGCGATTGTCAGGGTTGCCATTGCGCACGACCGAAAATTCACACATTACTGCTATTATTATTATTTCGAGATAAACTCACAGATCAGCTTGACGTTGGCACAAGGAGACAGATTGTGATTCTCGCGCATTCAATTGCAAACATTTATTCCGCCGTGACTGCCGCCGAGGAGATTCAAACTCACCCAACTGACGAACGGAACATTGATGACATTTGACAACAAGTGTGAAGTGAGACGCGCGACGGCAAATCTCCGAGGCACGGTGTGTGTATCTCAGAGATTCGAAATTTTTCTGTCATTCACATCTAGTCTCTGATCTTGATCTGGCTTACTATTTATCACTTCCTCAGTCAAGTTCTAAGGGCCGGTTGTGTAATCAGTGGTAACTTTTTACTAAAGTAACATTTTTTGCGAAAATGGGTTGTTCGGTCGTTGGTAAAAAATGCAATGGTTAACTAATCTTACTCTCGAATATCGGATGGCAAAAGCAGCCGAAAATCGTTGGTTAAAAATGGCGAACCCTTCACAGCTGTTTCAAAAGTCATCTGTCACATTGATACTATACTATACGACAATTAATCATTCAATATCCCGCTAGTTTAGTGATGAGAGTTCGTCTGATGATGATCTCGTTGTTTAATATACATTAAGCGCATAGACCGAAAAAAATTCGCCAGCAAAGTGACAGATTTTAAACGCAAAGGCGAATAATGCATGAAATAAAGCATATTTCGTGATCATTTGTCTTCCGGATATGGCATGTCCATCATATTGGAAATCTACCGTCTGTTCTTCGTTCTTGTACATATTCAGTGGTCACTGATTTCTGTACACTGTTTTTCTATCTCTTCTAGCAATGTGCCAAAACACGCAATAAATATTTTCGAGAAATCTTCTTAAGTGCTAGTTCCTGAAGATTAGAGACGTTCGTTCGTTTCACAGTTCATGGCACACACGACATTTTTCTTTATTTCCTCAGCTTTAATAAATTGGATTTTCATGTCATAGATGGCTCTTTCAAATAATAGAACGATTAAATGTATTAATATCAAAAGGTAACATATAGGTTCGAAAATTGTCGATAAAAATATTGTCGCTGTAGCATAGTTGGATAATGCACCTTCCCCGGTTAGGAAAGAGATCCAGGTTCGAATCCCGGTGGCGCAACAACAATGTTTTTCGATAGAATTGATTTTATATGTATATCTTTCTAATTAATATATTTAATTAATATTTAAAATATCACAGACCGTCTGTTCTGTATAATTACAACTTCACAATAAGAATGTGTTCTCCTGTTATATAAGAACCTTAAAGGAGGTTGCAGGTCATGGTTCCATGTTATTACTATTTACATATATCTAAATGTATTTCGTGCACATAGCGTAGAGACCTAGATTATTTAATTATCGGCTACGCCACTAAGTGAAACAGGCATCGAAAAAATATTTTTAGTTAAATTAATTATTTGAATAGTTGGGTTCATATTGTTAACTGTTAGCAATTGTTGTGGGAATGTTTTCTTTTTTTTGCGCAATGCCTCGTGGTGTCGGGCGTCATAAGAGAGTATTTTGTGTCAGTGCAATGGACTAGTTGACATCTGTGAACTTGGCACAAGTGGGAGGAATGATATTTTTTTTGGAGCATATATGTTTTATTAATTTTTTTTTTCAAATTAACCAAGGCCAAATTTATCTGTATCTGTGTTATTTCACCACAATGTTGACATTACTTGTGCAGGAATTTTGATTTTCAAAATTTACTAGAATATTTGACTTAACCTTCACAAATCGGTTGTGCGTAACTTTTTTTCCCATAACTTCTAGAACCATTTATTTTCAATAACACTCTCCATAGTTAAACACCTCACACCACCCCACGACTTTAGATCCCACGGAACTCCCCGTGATGCATTTTTTTTAAAGTGGGACTGACGTTCAGACGACGGCTACAAAATCTTTTTGCAGTACAATTTCTGTCAGAACCTAGCCCATGTATTATCACCCCATATTTTCAGATCCTAGCAAAGATTTCGCTGTCTCGGTAGGCCTATGTTATCCGCGGTGAAAAGATATCCCTAGTAAGCTCATTACTGTACCCCTAGAACCATCCATCTCAAAATACATTTTTATGTATACATATACTATAGTTTAATTGAATTAATTCCTTATCTATACTACAACAGCGTTAACAGTTCCAATTTTCAAAAAGCCTCATAGCCATCTAATTTATATAATATGAGAGGACAATTCACTCTATTGTAATTTATTTTAAATACATATTAAATGAAACAACAATCTTTTTATCGAAAAAACAATAACAATGTGATCTCCGTAAAAAATAAGTAAAATAATAAGAATTATGTGTTAAATACTAATTTAATGTATTAATTATAAATATATACATATAAAATCAATTTTGTCGAAAAATATTGTTTTTGCGCTACCGGGATAATAATTAATAATTTAAGTTGTATCAATGTGTCTAAAATTTAATAAAAACTAATTGATAATTCTGGCGTCTGCTATCAGATTACTCAAAGGTATTTGAGATTCCGTAAAAATAATGTAGACGGCTTTCAAAAATAATGGAACAACAGATGTATTAATTTGAAAAAGTGTAACATATAGGTTCGAAAATTTGTCATGAAAAATACTGGCGCTATGACACAATTGGTAGTGTACTTCCCCGGATTGGAAATAGAGATCCAGGTTCGTATCCCATTATTAATTATTTATGTATCCCGTATTTAAAACATCACAGACCGTCTGTTCTGAATAATCCAAGTGGTCCAAGTCAAGAAATTGAAAAAAATGACTTTATTAATTATTTAGCGTCACATTGTTTTAAATTAATATAATGATTAATTTTGAAGCGTCATATTCAACGGTATTCCGCTAGTGTTTATTTTGACAATAGAGAGTAAGTCATTTTAATTATTTCATTAAATTAAAATATAAATCTAGAAGATTAAATAAATATTGAAACATTGTGTTGTGCAGTATGAAAATATTTTTTAATCACTTCAAATACAAACGCAAATATCTCGAAACGAAAGAAACACGACTTGGACCACTTTCATAATAATGGACACATAAAATTACCTATGAGCAAATGTTCTGTTGGTGAAAATACATGGAGTTAAATATTTTAATTACGTGTTCGCAAAATTAATCCATTCTCTCGAATACATCACGGAACACAAATGGCTTTCATCGGACAATTGTCAATAATAATAGAATGTGGAGTAGTGTTAGATATCCGCCCCGTAATAGGCCATTACTACCCTCTGCCTGTACCTGTGCCTGCCAGGGGCGGCTCCGTCGGGGGTGCCGAACCACCGTGCGAATAATAAACGTAATCACGTTTAATTATTGCATTATTATTCATAATTATAATAATGCGGAACGATCGCTATCGATATTTATACGGAGTTGTATCAATGAAATCGATAATACGTTAATTTTTGTAAGAAATTTAAAGAGATTTTAGCATTAACTGGGTTGTTTACGCGCCTTGTTACAATAATGTTATAATTATGTACATGCGTGTGTGTGTGTATGTGTGAGTATTGCCGCCCTTTTTTCGGAAGGTAAGAAGACGGTAACCGACAGACGTCATTCGTATTACGTCCCGTGCTTCGACGTGTCCAGCGATCCAAATAAACTACCAGAGCGCGCTTCGGTCGGTCGAAATTCATAGAAGAAAATCCAACTAAAAGAACAACAACATCGGAACAGAAAGACAACAAAATGAAAGAGGTTAGTGCAGTTCATATACCATATGTGTGCTTATTGTTAATCGGAAACTTGGGAACCAGCTATCGAAGGCATTTACATAAACAATGGTTATGTCAAACTTTTTTTCACGAACTCTCGCCCTCTTGTTTTTATGCTTCTCCACTCGCGGTATCTTGCAGATTTGGGTTATCACGGATATTTGGCCAGTCACCGGGTGTGCCTGTCGCTATGGGTCGGTCCAACGGGTGGGGTCTCCGACCTTTGACGTGACCCACTGCAACAAGCTCTCCGGGCTACCTTCATATGTCAAATAATTGACAATAGATACGAAATGTACTATACAGCTGGACGAAAAAACAGAACAGCGACGGAATCGGTGCACTAGAACGCAAGATGCTCAAGATTAGTGATGAGAAAAAATGCTACTCAAGACTCACTGGTGTGATTGTGATCGGTATTCGATAATAACAGTGATTGGAAACTGTGACGTGCGTTGCGTTGCTATCATCATATATTAAATAAATTAAGACACAAAAAAGACCGAGCGTAATATTAAAGCTTTACATGCGTTAAAAACATATTCTAACAATTCATTAATAAAAATTCAATTTAAATATCACAAAGACAATTAAATCTTTTTATAAAATAAAAGTGTATTATAATAATAAAATTCCCAGCATTTGCAGAACTTACTACACGACGCTGTTCATGATTATGACGTCATTCCTTCATAGATTTTGCACATTAATTTCATACATTTGTAAAAAAAATTATTATCTATCGCAAAATTAAAAATGATAAAAAATCAATTTACATATCACGATGTTTTCAAATACTCTATCACTGATAGTGAGTGTGACTCAAAGATATCAGTGATTGAATCACAGTTCGTGACTTTGTGCTCATCACTACTCAAGATGCGCCTGTTACAGACAGGTAAGTGTGGAGCTAGCGGTGGATGTAGAAGCTGTAACAACTAAAATTTTCCTAGATTGATTATGCTACCGACGAAGGGGCCTACTAAGACGTATGAATAAGTCAACTACAATAATAACAACAATCAAATGAAAGAAATATGTATTCTCCGCAGTTAAAATGTGATCTCTGATTACGCAGTGGAAGATAAAAGGCTGCAGAAGTAAGAGATTAACCTAAAAAAGTGGCTCAATGTTCAAAATGTCGGTGATCTTATATAATACATCTTGGAGAGGATAAATCAGCATACTGCAACATGGTCGCCAACCTTCACATGGAAATGAAGAAGGAACAAAAGAAGACACATTTTACCGCAGTGTCTTCTCTTCTTTCCTCATTCATGGCATTTAAAAAAAAATAGAGTTGCGTACACAAAATACGTGTCACATCAATAGTCTTAGTATTTTCAAACTAAACGAGGCTCGAACCCCCGACCACTGTGATCACTAGGCGAGTATCGTAACTACTAGCACGTCGATTGACATATACTGACCTCAATCAGATGAGATTCATGTCGTAATAAAACTTCACGAGTCCCGATAATAAGACTTCAGGGTCCAGCCAGAAAAATTGTGAAATTATTTTTAATTCGCAGACTAGTAAATGAATAGACATGATATGAAGTGTATATATAGGAGAGGGGTTTGGAACATTATTTGCGGGGCGAGGGACTCTCTAAACACGTACATATATGCAATTAAACATAAATCCAATAGTTTATGACACATTTATGTAAAAGTAAAAGTATTAACTCTTCGAAAATTAAATCTTTGTGTAAACAAGACGTATTTTTTACATTAATGCATATTATATTGTCAGGGTCAATTTTCGTTCCAATTTAGTCATATATTTTTAAAAAATCGCGGAGGTTTTTCATTGCGTGAGAATGATAATTTTGGGACAAGGAATTTGCGTTAGTTCATTCGGTAGTCTGTGTTTTAAATAAATTAAAAAAATACCCCATCTGTCTTGATGCACCGCCATTGGTAGCTACCCCCTGCCCACCCTGGAAACAATTAGCGCGGCGCATGGCGTGATGCAGGAAGCATTACCACCGGCGCCAAATTACTAAACGGAAGTATTATTCATACCTTCGTTTAACTTCCGGACAACACGATTCATTCTCTCCATCTGTAACTGTACAGCAGCGATCGCAGACTGTTACATCGCAGACTGTTACATCGCAGACATTATATGTTTTAAATTAACATGTATCACATGACCAAAACGTAAAAGGAGGGACTTCCTTTTTACACAATGAATGAGGAATGAAACATAAAATCTCAGTACCATGTACACGTGTTGAGATTTTGCTCTAGAGATTAATTCAGAAATCAGTTTGAGATTAGTAGAAATATACAAAAACTCGAAAGTTACATAAACAGAAGTTATTCTATTTTAACTGCTGCTGGGGAGATTTAAATTCACCCAACTGACCGATCGACATTTGACGTACAACAAGCGTGAAGTAAGACGAATATCCGACAAAATACAAAAGACAAGAGTTGTTTCCAAAGAATATTTGACTTGTTAACGAAGATATAAGGAAAACTAGTATAAGTAATTTATTGTTTCAGAAGTAAGTTTTGTAGAACTCCATAATCACACATATTAAAATTAAAACACATGTTTTTTTCCGTTCTACTCGTTTAATTTCCTTATGACGCGTTTCGCCTTATGAGGGTATTATCAATCTAACCATTAGTGTTTATATGAAATCTATTGAAAATGGGCGGCGATATCATTTTAAGTACTTAAGGTAATAATGGGAATTTAAAGTTTTTATATTTTGGAACGATTCTAAGAAACAATTCTGTTCAAACATTGATGACATTTTAGACATGAAAGAGGACAGCTATACAATTTTATGTAAATGAGGTAGAGACAACATTATTCCTGTTAATTCTTAGGGTTATTTTTGTATTATTCTAATTAATAATTTAGAATGGTTAGATTGATAATGCCCCCATAAGGCGAAAAGCGTCCCACGGATATTAAACGAATAGATCTAACAAAGGGTGTTTTTATTTTTATATATGTGAAAACCAGTGTACGTTTTATGAAATTGTTTATTTATTTAATTAATTAAGGGGATTGTAACAGTATAAATAATCATAATACAACTAACATAGTATATAGCTTATGAAACTAATTATAAAAATCCACAGGTAGTCATGAAGTACATAATATAAAATTAGTAGAAGATAAAAATTGGTGAGAAGTTGAAACTATTGTTGTAGTAAAGGGAGAGCAAGATGTGTCTGTAGGTAGAATGGTGGGTTCAAATTGAAAATATAGTGTTTCATAAAAGAAATTCTTTTAGCGTAGTAAGGTAAATTTCTGTTAACTTGCATGAACGCTGAATGAATGAGTTTTGTGTGTAAGATGTGGAAGAGTACGGCCTGGAAGGATATTAATTCTGATTGGCTGAGACAGTCAACATGGCCTTGCAGTAGTTTAAAGAGTGTCGCACTACCAAGTAATGCAGTAACGACATATTGGGTGGATCGTGTATTGTGTAGCCCGGTCGGCGTGATGAATGATGTCACTTCCGTAATAGGATTTCGTTTCTTTGTCGGTTTTTGATAATTTACTCTATCTGGTTCCAGAATGTATCGCACCGAAAATGCAATCATTTCGACATTGAAGTTAGGTCTTGTTATTACAATCGGGCGAGGGGTCTACCTACATTTTTAATCGTTCTGCGAAATATCTCCAATTAAAACTGCAACACGCGATCCGCAGACAGTTGGAAATGAACAACGTGATATGTATTCCTCAAATATACTTTCATACACTGCACATGTACTGCACATGTACTGAACACGAACAGATGAAACGGTGGTAGGAATATACCAGCGGCATATCATCAGCACCTAGCACAGGGGTACTTCTACATGTAGAAAGATCTTAATTTAGGTGACTTGGAAATGTATCTTCCTGGAAACTTCTGGCGGTGGACCGGAGGTAAACATCATCAAAGACTATAGAAAACAGAGTGGGTAATGATTGAACAAGACCATAATGACAGTAAAAAAAATATTTTTTCTAATTTACACAGAATCGTTGGTAGGTACCCATGTACCTTCTGACGTAGAATTACATTATTTTAAATATGAATTAAATATATTAATTAGAAAGATATTGTTGATGCGCCACCGAGATTCGAACCTGGATCTCTTCCCTAACCGGGGAAGGTGCATTATCCAACTATGCTACAGCGACAATATTTTTAATATAATAACATTATATTTATATAAAGTGATCACTTTAGCCAGCCGAAGACAGGTCGTAAGCCCCGTAATTATCCATACTTCCAAATATTTTCATTAAATGTAATAAAAAATAGCTAGATATCTATTATTTGTTTAATAACAGTGCCTTTGTAGGCGGAAATCCAATAATTGTGTGTTCTTGGACATATTCAAAATTGCGAATTAAAAAAAAATTTTTTTTTTATTTAATGTGAATATTTTAAAATCGGCCCGCCAGCGAATGTCTTTGACTGTTTTCAATATTAATATCCGCTATCAATTTTCTTTCTCCTCCAAATAAATAACTACATTTCGCAATTTCCTGTAATTCGAGGCAATTTGTTATTTTTCGTGGAAAGCAAACTGCATGAATGCGATAAACAATGCATGCGAATGCACTTAATGGGCCGTTTTCCAAATTGAATGCAAAATTGCAACGTTTCAAATTTATAATGAATGCGTTTTCATATCAATTCAGTCTAAACGCGGTCATAACGGAGCTTAAACTGTGCCGGGTCTATTTTGTGACGGCCACTTTGCTGATGAATCACCGAACGGGCTGTCCTCATGCACGTGTCATTTTGAAATGGTGATTCTATGGTAATCTGTGTGCAGTGTGCGCACATGTCGCGCGTCACAGGGACAATTGAAGAAGTATAATAGATATAATGAAATCATTGATTTTTAAATTAAAGTAGGTTTACAATGTTAATCCGTTCATTACCTAATCCCAAACCCTCTGACCAATATAAACAAGATTTTGTACAGTTACCCTGTCTGTCTGTCTGTGAAAAACATAGGCACCATCTCACTCTCTCTCCCCCAGATATAAATGTGTTTTAAATTATACACCATATAATCAAAATTTTGCCTAGTTCCTCTTTAAGACATTGCGTAAAACATAAACAAATACCCTAAATCTGTTTTGAGGGAACAAACTTTACATCCACATAAAGCGTTTGGTCGTATTAGTGATGTTTATGGTTTGGTTGTATTAGTGATGTTAATGGTTTGGTCGTATTAGTGGCGTTCATGGTTTGGTCGTATTAGTGATGTTTAAGGTTTGGTCTTTAACCTCTGTGACAACAACCTCGACAACGGCAATTCCTGTCAAGCAAAGTTTCTGATTTTATCCTGCTATTTATTTCTTATTGGATTCCATTGTTTCCAATTATTTAAACAAGCTTGATCTCTTATGGCTTAAAATAATTCAAAAATCTATTCCCCGCACCCCCCGGTTCTCCAAAGGGAAAGTCTCCAAAAGAACAATATCAAATATCTCTAGAATGAGAATTGGGCATTGCCAGGTAGCCTCACATTTATTCAGATTGAACTGAATAGATTCCCCAGTGTGTGAGTGTGGCGCCGAGGAGGAAACCCTTGCCCATATCTTTTTTGCCTGTCCATTGCGGATCACAGGTTTTTTTTACAGTAATCCCGTCAATGGTAATTTTCAACTCCCGGTTAACTTGTGCCATCTTCTTTCCCTTAACTCGCCACATTTAATCTATACAATAGCGAATTTTTTGAACGACTATGGTATTGACTTGTAATATAATATATACTATTCTATAATATTATTGTACTTTTTTCTATAAATAAATGTTTTAACTTGTCTATGAAGAAGAAGAACAATATAGAAAGCAATATTCTATAATAAATATTATAAAATTGAATGTCTGTTATCTATACAATGCAATACCGGTCTAAACCAAATTTTGCATAGATACTTTTTAGTATCCTGCAAAAAAATAGACACTCCCTCCCACCGATATAAATGTGTATAAAATCGAGCGCAATACTTCAAAATTTTTCTCAGTCTTTATATTTAACAGATTTTTGGAATTGAACGAAACGGAATAGATTTTGCTCCCATAAGATTCTTTAGAAAACCCTTAGCTTTCATAGTTCTCAGGAATTCGTTGTCTCGCGCCTTACTTCACGATTGTCTTACATCAATCATCAAATGTCATTGTCGTTCGTCGGTTGGGTGCTTTGAATGAATTGATGTTAGTAAATTAACTTTTCAAAATAGATAGACGTAGGAATCTATGGCGGTTTTAGGTGATGTTTGCGTGCATCTGTCAAATCGCGATCGAACGTCGTGCAAACTGGTTTAAATTTTAATCTCTTTCTTTCAACCTCAAACTGATTAGATAATCCGATGGCTGATAGTCTTCTGCTCACTGTCATAGTCTTCTGTCATTCTCAGGTGTTCGTACACATAATCACGAAAGTGCTCACTCATTGTATTTCACGCCAGCCCGCAAGCATTGCTCAAAGTCAGTTGACAGTTATGAGTTGCTCCAACGTGACTGACCAAGTATCGCGGCGATATTTGATACCCGACGCAGTTGTCGCGTTAGGTTAGGTTAGGTTATGTTTGTCTCCATGCAGTTGTCGCGTTAGGTTAGGTTATGTTTGTCCCCATGCAGTTGTCGCGTTAGGTTAGGTTATGTTTGTCCCCGATGCAGTTGTCGCGTTAGGTTAGGTTATGTTTGTCCCCGATGCAGTTGTCGCGTTAGGTTAGGTTATGTTTGTCCCCGATGCAGTTGTCGCGTTAGGTTAGGTTATGTTTGTCCCCGATGCAGTTGTCGCGTTAGGTTAGGTTATGTTTGTCCCCGATGCAGTTGTCGCGTTAGGTTAGGTTAGGTTATGTTTGTCTCCATGCAGTTGTCGCGTTAGGTTAGGTTATGTTTGTCCCCATGCAGTTGTCGCGTTAGGTTAGGTTATGTTTGTCCCCGATGCAGTTGTCGCGTTAGGCGACGCCTATCGCCGACGTCACTGGCGGAAAAACAGTGCGTCTCCTGCAGCTGGCGCGCGGCACGTGCCCCCGACCGCTGCAATCGGTGCAGAATGCAGAATGCTGACTCAATCCATTTTCACACTTGTCAATAGTTGACAGTTCATTGGATTTCTAATAATAACGCTGGAATTGTGTTTATTTTTAACATATTCCGCATTGCATATTTTACACGGGTGCAATTTTACTGGACCAAGGTCCACATCGAGGTGAGCCTTCATTCTATCATTGTCCTACAATTTGGCTTATTTAGCAATACTTTAAAATATTAATTTCATACGCTGTAATGTAATGAGTATCGCGCGTATCTTGTTGGTGTAGTGGTTAAGCCGCTAGCCTAGTGTGATCTAGCGGTCGGGGGTTCGTGCCACCAGCAAGTTAGTCCTATTTTCATAGTACAAGCATTTAGCTTAGTTTGAAAATAGTAAGAATATTGATGTGACACGTATTCCGTGTACGCATCTCTATTTATTTAAAAAAACAAAATATTAACACATTTAATTAGTATTTAACTCATTTTTACATCAGATCTATTTTGCTATTAAATTTTTTTGACTGTGTCAGGTGGTTTCGGAACCGAGAATCACCATCCCTTTTTACTTAAGGGATTGTGACCCCTATTGTACTGTCGGGTGGTTAACACTTGTTATATATCATTATATTTACTGTGTTTTATCATCATTATCATGTTAATGTAGGTACTGTTGTTAATTTATAAATAAAGGTTCAAATAAATGGAGGTTTGCTATTGTCATCGGAAGGCTTTACTGAAAGAATCTGATATGGGGGCACCGGCTTCTAAAACAGTTTCTGGAAGTGACGGGCCGCTCAATGGTCCCAGGGTAAAAAAGTGCTTCAATTGAGTTCTGTTGCCAACACTGTGAGTGTGTAATGTGTGAAAATTACTAAAAGAAGGGGGGAGAACGAAAGTAGACTGAATGTGGTGGAAATGCGGTCATTTAGAGAATTATGATAATGGCATCTGTGATTTTAATTTTGACAGTGTAAACTTAATATAACTAACATAATAAATATTTAACATGTGATACTATTTATGAAAGTCCACAGAATGTTTAGGTGTAAAGATAAAGCAAAAGAAAAAAGGTTCGAGAAAGGGCGGGGAGGTTGCAACTATTGTTGCGGTAAAGGGGAGCAACGTGTGTTTATAGGTAGAAGTATTGCCCAAAATTGAGGTTCATAAAAATTATTAGTAAAGCTTATGTTGAAAAAGTCAATTTCTGTTCATTTCTCAATATGGTTTTTGTATGACTAGCGAATGAATGAATTTAGTGTGTAAGATGTTCTACTTCTAGGAAGGTCGATCTAGATGATATGTGGAGAGATATTAATTCTAATTGGCTGGGACAGTCAATATGGCCTTGCAGTAGTTTGAAGATAAGTATTTGGTCAGCACGTGTTCTTCGATATTCTAGGGTTTTAAAATTATGGAAGTTTGCTGCATCTAAATAATAGATTAGATCTAACATTAAGATATCGGAGAAGCCTATTTTGTATTCATTCTAATGTCGCAAAATATGTAATCTGCCATGGGTGATGTTTGAACGTGTGGGTTGAATAAGTGAGGAGAGAACGGTAAGGAAAATAGAGGGCCCTGTTAGGGTGTGGGAGGAGATGTATGTAAGTAAAAGAGAGAAAAATGGTAACCAGAACAGAAGAGACTATCCTCTCTGTCTACCTCTATGAATAAACGGCGTACAGTTAAATTACTTAGTTAGTAATCAGAGATATAAGAATCCCTCAGCAGAATCACACTTATGGCGTGTGTTCGGATGAAATTTATCTCAGAGATCCGTCTCGAAAGCGGGTTAAGGTCAATGCGGAGTTTACCGCCAAGAGATTTAAAAAAAAAAAGAAATGCGTACACGGAATACATGTCACATCAAATACTCTTACTATTTTCAAACTAAGTTAAACGCTCGCGCTATGAAAACAGGACTAACTTAACTGAGCGAGGATCGAACCCTCAACCACTAGACTTCAAGCACGGATCATTATGATTATTGACACAAAAGTGAGGTTTTGTTTATTTTACCACCTATCATAGACTGTTTCGATCTCTAAGTAAACCTTTCTTTACAGTTAAACCCATTTTCTCATTGCCGATGTTTCCTTCCTCAGCGCGTGTTCAGATCTCGCGATGTCAATGACATCAGCCTAGGCCAGCAATTACACAGATTCATGGTGTTTGATATTTGGCATCACGTGTCGCTTTATCTGACGCTATTACTTGTCATTTTCCGTGCAATGAATTTGTAGCAATGACAAGTTTATAAAATTTATGTATGAATCATTCAAATATTATACGTGTGGGAGGCCACTAATTTAAAAATATTTTTTATTATAGTTACCGAAACCCGCATAAATTGAATGATTCGAAGCGCACTTCATTAAAAACACGAGATGTGTTTATTAGACGACTACCGAATTTGTAATTATTTAAAACCCGTTTGACAAATCCGTCCATAAAATAAGCATTTGCATTCCGAATGTGCCTCGTCAGCCCGGGCGGTTATTGCTTCAGAGAACTCGCAGTGGACAGGGGCGGACCTGAGGCCACCGTCGCCACTGCATCCACTGCGCCCAGCCTCTCGAGATACAATTAAAATACCGGAACCTCATAGTTCGTTACGCGCTTAACTCTGTACTGCGCTTTACACGCGCCATGTGCTATTTAGTTATGAGAAGTGGATCCGATCTCAGGATCTTAGGCCGATTTACACTATAAATGAATTTCGGGATAAGTAAGTTTAATCCCGAAAATTTTAGATTAATTTCGGGGTTTCAAAATTATGTAATTTTTTCCTTGATTTAATACAGTGCTGACTAGTGATTAGCAATAAAACCCTATTTACTGGGTGATACCCCATTAATTTTTATAGACTGATCCAAACTCAAGCGTTATTTGATATTTTTGGCATAATTGAGATATTATTTAATCAATAGCAGCTCACATTTAACCTTAAATGCTTGAATCGTTTTTGGAGCATAAATGTAGACCATATCTTTCACATAACCTAAAAAAAGTCCAGAGGCGTTAAACCGCACCATCTGGGCGGCCTTCGTCTTTGAAACGAATCAATAATATTTCTGATAACTAAATAACTCAATTATTTCCCAACTTGTGTGGCACGTAGCACCATCCTGCTGAAAATAGACATCATCCAAAACCAAATTTTGTTTCTGCGAAATTTTCACTATTTTTGTAATGAATCTTCACAATTTAAATGTATTGGTTAATCGTGTATCGACTTATTTTAGATAATAATATTGTTTTTATTTGACAGATGTCACATATGAGGAGAAGGTACTAGTAGCATTTTTTTTTTTATAACTTTTAATGCAGTTGTCTTCTCTTACAGCTTTTACTCATTGTGTTAATTTATTAATCGTAAAAAAATACTCTTTTTAATATAATTTGGTCATCCGTCGACATTTATATTATAATTCAACCATTAGCAGCCTTTGCTACCCTGAAATTTAAATTGCCGCCAATATGGAAACTAGTTTGTTGTTGTTGAAGGTGTTACATTGTCAATAAAGTATAATAATTCATTTTGAAATTTAAATCAGGTTATAGGGGTTAATATTCATAATAAGAAGTGCATTATTAAATATATTTTTCTTCAAGCTTTTGTCAGTTTTTTACGTTTTTATCCAAATAAAAAATATGGAGATTGCTGAAATTGCAACTAGTACCCTCATATAATATTTTTAACCCCTATAAAGCGATATTTAAAATAACGGTTGAGTTTGAATCACTCTAAATATATTTTTTTAAAATGATCAAGACTAAATGATGAAAATCTATGATTATTATCATAATATGTTTAACATAAATTTCTAAGATTTATCAATTTTAAATTGCATATTCCGATAGAAAATATAAATTACGATTATTTAATGAGTCTACTTCATTTGAAAATATTAGCCTGGAGAAGAGATGTGAGCGATATAGTATATCTATATATGCATGTTGGACTGCTCCGAGTTGATACAAAAGGTTTCGTATAAAGCATCAACTCATACGAGACAACATGAAGTGTTCTTTGTAGGTACACATAGAAATAATTATGCTGTTAACTCGCCGATATCGCGGATGCATCGGCTTGGTAACAAGTTGAATTTCGTTAATGGAGCATACCCAAATTAATGAAATATTTGTACGTAAATTATACTTAGTTTTTTTTAAGCTGTTACATTGAAATGTTAATTAAAAATGTACTGTTATATTAAAAAAAATATTATTACTCACGTTATTTTTGAGATTTAAAGATTCCTTATTTATTTAAATACAAATATCTTGTATAAAATGTATATTATGTTAGCTCTTGTCGTTTTTTATAAATGTTTAGAAATGAGTATCGACAAAAATGAATCTCTAAATATATTGGCTTGTGATTGGATTCACTAGTTATGAGTCTTTAATTTATTTTTAATTCCCCAACATAAGAATTGTTGCAGCAGTTATCAAAAGCGGCAATCTTTTTTCTCTCTTTTACCTTGATAGTAGCTCGCTTTCGATGCTAAATAACAATACGTATATGATTTACAAAATACACTGAGAAGACAAAAATATAAGTCATAAACCACGCTGTAATAAAAGTTGTCCGCGCGACATCCTTTACCCTTGACACGTAATTTAAGGAGTAACAGGATAGCCCGGTGTGGCAGCGCTCTCGGCACAGCAATCTCTTCTGCAGCAGGGTTGTCGCACACAGCCGTAAATACCTGCCCGCTTCGCTTACCTGTTGTTATCAGACCAAACGTATATCTCATATACGTAACACAATAAATACTTACACATAGAACATAATATTTTATGGGTATACGAGATACGACCTCGAATTTGATTCCACGAATTGTCTCGAAACCACGTGAGCATTCGTTTTTGATTATGTTTGTACTAATACGTGCGTAAATTTTAAAATAATAGAGACAGTTGTTAGTTAGCTATTGGGATAATTCAATCATCCCTCATCCCCGTGATTTCAGGCTATTTCCAAAATTAACAGCTGCGCTGAAAGGAACGAAGATTTAATAGTTTAACTGATAACCAATAGAATGTGAGACAGGTACTCGACAGTTTCAGGTCTGTTTCAAGGTGTAGTTTACTTTGGAGATGACGCAGCTATACATGTTCCACATCTGTGTTTTTTAAAGATGCATTTGGAAAAATAAATTGTCACCTCATGTGAATGCGCGAATGAGGTGATCAGAGTGTCGAGTGTTCAAATCACGTCGGGGTCACCGCTTTTAGAAGACTACCTGTGATGGATGAGATAAATATCAGATATTTAATTGAGGAAACAATCTCAGAAATCAGATTGAGATTGACAGAAAGAGATAAAAACGAAAACCATAGAGATACCTTCAACAATTTATTCTGAAGTTAGACAAACAGAAGACATTAAATTACACACATTTTAAATATATTAATTAGAAAGATATATAAAATCAATTTAATCGAAAAATATTATTGTTGCGCCACCGAGATTCGAACCTGGATCTCTTTCCAAATCGGGGAAGGTGCATCATCCAACTGTGCTAGAAGCGACGAACTATGTTACCTTTTTGATATTAATACATGTAATCGTTTCATTATTTGAAAGTGCCATCTACCTTATTTTTACGGAATCTCAAATACCTTTGAGTAATCCGATAGCAGACGCCAGAATTATCAATTCATTTTTATTAAATTTTGGACACATTGATACAACTTCATTATTAGGAGAACACATTTATTCAGTTTCAACTGCTGGTGGGGAGATCCAAACTCACTCAATCGAGCAATAGAACTGGTGGTGAAATGGACTGATAGTGAGACTAAAGATGGTGAAAGCAAAAAATTTTCTCCAAATAATCTCTCGGGAGCATAATCCAAGTCTAGGTTATTATTTTGAGTCGAAAATGTCATCTGCGGACATGGGCCATAAGAACTTTTAGAAAAACTTACATATTTTATTTTCAACACCTAAAAAACCTACGTAATGAGTAATTTTACCAATTATTATTGATATACATTAAATGGAATCATTTAGATTTGTAGGTTCCATCCAGCATGCATAATTAATCGATTTTGTCGAGAATCTCAACCCTGCAGCTAATAAAAAAATGGTTAATTTAATTTGAGAATGATTTTTAGCATCCCTAATTTTACGTACGGCGCGCGGCGGGGAGGCTTTCGGTATCCGTTTACACAGGAGGGGTGTAGCCACCCGACACCCCGTACAGGGTAACCCGACACACTGGCCTCAACACACCGAAGGTTCAAGGAGTGACAATAAATTCGTGGGGATGACATTTAATTGTCACAGTTTTTTAAATCTCGCAGTCGGAGGGATCGTTTGGATCCGGATTGCCGCACCTGCAAGACTAGGAGACTTCGTAGAAAGAGGTTCAGGTTCGAATCCCGGTAGCAAATAAATATTTTTTCGATTGATAGATTTTTGTTTTTTAATTTGTATTTAAAATATTGAAGCTTTTAATTAACGGCACTAGAGTTTTTTGGGAAATTCTGAAATGATTTAGTTTACCGACGTTTCGAATCCCACTGCAGGATCCATCACCGGGGCCCAACATCGCCGATGCAAGCAGAGTGCGAATCTCTCGGTCGCTAGGCAAGTCTTTTAAGACTAAACACATTATATATCTATACATTATGTTGCACCATAAATGCGAATAATGCGCCAGTGTCGTACTTCACGCAGTCTGCATTTATTAGAAATACGATAATATCGACGAATTTCGACGATATTACCGGTCTGGCGATTTCAAATCCCAGCCAAGACACAAACCACTTTACTTAGCGCCAGCTGCGACGCAGTTGTGTACAAATACATTAAGTTTGAAATAATTTAGAACGTTGAAAAATAGATTTAACGGAAATACTGCCCGTAGCCGAGTGCTGATTTGTTTCGTGTAGTCTTCGGGTCGGCTGTATCAGATGGCGGTTAAATAACAGTACAATTTAATGGAAACAATATTAACTGGAATCCACCTTTCCAGTGGCAGTTTCCAAAACATTCTCAGGTGGGTATTTTAAGGCGGGAACAGCCATCCCACCCAGAAACTCCATATCATTTAGCGATATTAAATTCCAAATTAATGGGAGACGGTGTACATTTCTATCAAAACAATACGGGAGCCAAAAACATGGGAATATTCAATATGGACCTTCCATTATCGGAAAACCATATTATCCGATTTGGAGAGCTCAGCGAGATCGCATTTCAAAATCCAATCGCCCATAGTCCCGTATCAATTACTGGTCAACTATTTTTGAAAGCGACTGAACACAAAAGGATAACTCGATATGCTTATGTCCCGGGAGTTCCTTTTAATATTTGACTAAGAAAGATATCATCGTTCCAATACTTAAATACAATGCTGGTATAGCACACCCAGCACGTAGCATTTTAGATAGGTAGATAAGTACATATTACAAATATAAGTCGAAAATTTTCAAACTAATTTCATAAACCATTTTAATTTAACCGATTAATTTAAACTCTATTCATTTGAAATCATCACATATTGTATTATTTAAATGTGTATCAGTGCTGGTAAGAAAAAATACAAATATATTTTTCCATTTTTTTTCCAATTCCTTAGAGTCTACGATACTCTGAGTACTCTACATGCGGCTAGACCGCCAAATCTACTGCTACAAGTGCATCAGCGCTAATCGCTTTGACACTTTTACTAACTACCTTATTGTAATAAACATCATATGTGTTTTATATTAATACATGAATTGGAAGGGTAAAAAATTCTGATAAAAAACCCTCTAAACAATTTACTGGAAGTAAATACAAATATAGCTAGATCGCGTGGCTTATATATAGGTATTGTTAGGTAATTTATTCTTTCTGCCTCGGCTACATGTTCAGGGGGAGGCATCTAGCCTAACTGGTTCTTTTTTAAATATTGACAAGTCAAATGGTTACGAAATGAAAGAATGTTTTTATATAAGAAAATTTATAATCTATATTTTAAGATGCTTGCATGTGTTAAAAGTGGAAAATGAGCAATTTACTTTAATACTTATAAATAAGGCTATTCAATAATAACTACAATAAAATTAACATTAAATATTTGTGTTCACCATGCCAGCATTAATTTCTCTGACAAAATGTCTATATTGACGCTTGTCTGATGTTGATTATTCAGGTCCCTCACGTAAGGGATTACCTCTTAGGATGGTCCTGGATCCTGGACGTGAAGTGTGGTCAGCTCCTTGTGGTGCCAGCGTAGGGTGACGGAGTTAAGGCTTGTAAGACGATAAGATGATGCCTAATTATCCAGGCAAACCGGGACTCTGGACGCGATATTCTGATGCTATAGCGACAGTCTGTTGTCGCTACACCGATTATATTCATCAACTTTTTGATACTTTCTCACTTACGATTAAACGCAGAGAACATCACAGTCTAAGCTTAAACTCGAGGCGCACAGTTTAAACTTTCCCCGGAATTACAATCTATGAAGCGCTCACTTGATACTTTTAGCGACGATATTGATTTTATTTTCGAATTGAAAATGAAATCTCGTCTTAGACGGAGCCACTTCTCACGGCGGAGAATATCAGAGGACTGGTCGCCAATGGCGATGCATCCCTCAAGGCGCATTTGCCTACGTGACTCTAGTCATATTTGCTGGATTACCGCCGCTGCACCCAAGCTGTGTCGGTCCACCTGCATCTAACAATACCGAGTTTTTATGACCGTCTGTCCCTCATTTTGGCTAAGTGCTTTTGTAGCCTTGAACAAAATATTGTTTTGGGTAATTTTGCATTTTAACAGTATGTCGAACGTATTTTTAATATACTTTTTTCTTCTTCTTCTTGAACCTTCCTTCTTTTTTCACATCCAGCAATCTTTCCCTGCATTATGAGGTGCAAGATCTCACACTTCTCCCAATGTATCCTCCCATGTCCGAGATATTGAAGTTTTCAGATTTTTATTGTTTTAAAAACTACTTTTTCTTTATTCATCCGAACCACAACATCGTCATTCGTAACACTATCCATCCAGCTCATTTTGAGCATTCTTCTGTAGATCCACATCTCAAATGCTTCAAGTCGTCTTGATATTTCTTCGGTAACTGTCCATGCTTGCATTCCATAAAATAATATCGAGTACACATAGCATCTGACCATTCGCATTCGTAATCTAAAGCTGAGATCACAACTGCAGAATATCTTTTTAATGCGGCATTTTATTTCATATTCCATCTTTCATTTATATCGCAAGCCAGGTGTATAGGTCAGCTGCGTTATGTTTGCTAATGAACATATATTATATTTAATATCTATATTAATATCTCTAGGTAAAGATTAATTAAATATTTTCTCTTTTATTGTACACATTCAGTAACATTTATTATGTATTTACATTCATTTTTAAGTGCCGATAAATCGGCGTTTATTTTTATAACAACATTCCTTTAAAGTTTGCATCAATATAAAAATCCTTAAAGTAACCAATACACCAGAAAGTACAAGTATTAATACTGCATTCCATTAGCATGATTCAAACCTTGTTGGCCGCTTCATATAAATTACCTATTCTGAGGTAAGTAGTCATTAGGTTATATTAGCTAGATTATAAGTTAGAAGTAAGGTAACAAATTAAATTAAATGGTAAAAAAGGACAAAAAAGAATTACATAAAAAAAACATTACATACAGTACTAATAATATACATTTCTAGGAGATTTTCGACTCGAGACAATCTCAAAGATACGGATTTTGTTGCTTTGATGCTTTGGAGACATCTCTATTCAAGCTTTCGTATTCCCCGTGTAAACAACATGTATATCTAATCCTTACAAAATAGAATACAAGTTTTTGAGTTAAATTGTCAGTTTGATAATGTCCTTACAAGGCGAAACGCGTCTCGAGTAAATTAAACGAGTAGAATAAAAAAAAAAGTATTTCGTTTTCACATATATGATTATGGAGTTCTGCAAACTTACCTCGAAAGCAGTAAATAAATCTAATTTAACTTGATTTTTAAAACAAATCACACATACCACTCTAAAATCTAAAAATATTTAGTTGCCACCGGGACTCGAACCTGGAACATTTTCTTGCAGGGAGAATACGTTATCGTTATGTATGTTTATATATCCTCAATGGTGCTTAGCCTGGTTTATTTCTTACTGTGATATTACATATTAGTATTATTATATTATATGTGCATAATTTTAAACTAGGGAGCCTAGATACAAATTACATTAGGGTTCCACGAAGCAGGTTTTTCCGCAACCCCCAGGCATTCTGCTGCAACTTAACTTTATGCAAATCTAATTAAGCTATAGAATTTGGCAGTTGGTGTCCCATGAGCTAGTTGCCGATGGGTATATTCATTATTATATAATAAATTACATGCCGTTACATTTCATTGCGAGGCGGGCGCTCGGGTTAGCTAATGACGCGCTTCATGGTCTGTCGGTTGGGGTAGCCGCAATGGCGAGTGGACGAGCTTGGTATACTGCCAGGGCCGGCCCGAGGGCGCCGAGCGACCCTGGAACCGAAATGGAGGTAAGAAATCAATGAAGATTCGGAAACTGGAATATTTGTGCCCATGTGAAGCGAAACTTGAGAGGCGTGTAACACAACACCCTCCACCTTATAATCAGTGCAAGATTGAATCACGAAAAAGAGGGTCTGGTCGCAGGAGGACGCTATGGCTGCAGAATCTGAGAGTCTGAGTAAATGGTTTAACAGATACACCGTTTTTTTTTTTAAATAAGGGATGGGGCGCCCAGAAAAATTTCACCCGAGGACGCCGCAGAGGCTATTCACATTGATCTGCACTCTAATCTAGAGGATGGCCCAAAAAAAGTGAGAAAATTTCGTAAAAAGTGATATAATTACATCAATTAGTTCAACAATAGCTTAAATAGTTTACTAATTTACTTACTTACCTATTTACCTACGCCAGGTGTGAAATCCGTTCGGTGATTCGATTTTTAAACGCGAAGAAGCTTAAACCTGTTGAAATTCATCGACAGTTGGAAGAAGTTTATGGCACAGCTTGCATCAGCGTCCAACACGTCCGCAAATGGTGCAGGGAGTTCTCCGAAGGACGCACAGACGTCCACGACGAGCAAAGGAGTGGGAGGCCATCGGTGTCGGACGAAGTCGTGGCGAAGATTGAGCGCATTCTCCTCGAAGATCGGAGAGTAACGCTTCGGGAGCTTGCTGTCCAGGTTCCTGAGGTTTGTGAAAAAACCATCGACAACATTTTGGACCGATTATACTGTATTACGTTTTATTTCGATTATTATTAATTTTCCCATTGTTTATATTTGGTTTTTTCAAACTGTTGCCCAAAATGACAAAAATCACTGCAGAAGACCGGATTCTGATCAAAAATTTGCGAATTGAAAAACGTCGGGGCGTTGGGAAAATGATTAAAGAGTTTCAAAACAAAGCCTGGAGTATAGCTAGACATTACAGCATAACTGGACATTATAGCAGGACGGACATCTCACACAGTCAGAAATACAATCAACTCTCTTCGTCGTGAGAATGTTAATTTCATCGAGCCAGGCGTGTGGCCACCGTCCAGCCCGGATTTAAACTCACTAGATGATGCAATATGGGGGGTGTTTTGATGATATCTGATTAGCTAAATATTGTGCAAAAAAATTTCATTAAGAATTATAATTACGCATGTGTTTCGGAGATGTTCTCACTATTTTGGGCCACCCTGTAGGTATTTTTTTGACTCCATTCTTCTCCAGTTCCCAAGACTCTCTCATCCTGCTCAGCCCGTCTCTTCCTTTGCCTGCCTCTAGGACGAGGTATTCATTTGGTTATGGTCTTTGATGTCCTGTCGTCTGGCATTCTTTCGACATGACCAGGCCATCGCCGTGCTTGAGACCTACAGAATCTTACAATTGTTTCTTGCTCAATTAATTTTCATTCTTTAGGTAAGTTCTATTTTCTAGTATAGATCTGTACATTTTTCTTAATATGTTGGGCTCAAAGACTGCTGATGCGGGTTAGGCACGATGTTTCACAACAATAAGCGACCACTTATCTTATTTAAGTGTTATATTTATTTATTTTTTTATCTAGAGCTTGGATATTTCACGTCATCCCGCCAAAAATTGTTCCTGTTCATCGTGGCTGGTTGGTCGTTAATTCTCCCATATCGGTCAAGTCCGCCACAACATGTCCATCTTTTCCGAGTTGCTAGACAGTACTTTCTGTGCTGATTCCTGTGCTGAACATGATGTGCATGACTAAAGCAGTGAAGTCTACCAACTTTGATTGATTGGACCACGCTGACGTCATCAGCGCATACGGATAAATTGGCAGAAAGCCAATTTCAAACACTTATTACCTGACTCCATAGATTTATCAACATACGGCGGATCAAAATAATACGAAGTTTAAAAAAAGAACATAAAATTATCATATTTATCAACAGTTTTCTATTCACTGCTAGATGAAGGCCTCCCTTAAAATCTCCCACTTTTCTCCGTCCATTGTTTTTCGACTTTGATGATTTCATTAGTCCGGTGGGTAGGGCGGTCTGTCGTCGAAAATACAACCATCGAGTACCACTAGATGGTTGTATCTCCGTCCGAAGATTTTCCGTCCTACAAGCTAGGTGGCCTGCCCATTGCCATTTCATTTTCAATAATTATATCCACTACACTTCTCTGTTCTCTTTCCTGTCTATCTCATCATGTGATGCCACATACATATGTCCACGTCTCTGCGTTGCTCTTTTTGGACCTCAATTTTGTTGCGAGTCCATGTGTGTCCATGCGTGAAAACTGGAAGCATGCATTGATTAATGACATTCTTTTGTTTTAGAGTCAAGATCACTTTTCAAAATCAAGAACACAAATCCAACGAATTCGAATTATGCGACCTTCTAAAATACGTACTGTCTGTAGAAATAATATACGTCTGATAAACCCAGTCATATATACTAAGTGTAACACATCTGGTGCACAATACATTGTCGGGGTGAGATGGGGTTCTGAGACGTCCACCGACAGCTTCACCCGAGAACATGAGATATGTGGGTCATTTTCCTCAGAATTGCTTACCCACCTTTTGTCAACAAAGTTTTACCTCCATAGATATCTTCACAAAGGGACAAAAGTGGGAAATCATAACCCATCTTCACATTTTTCCATATTTAATCATTTATTTTTACGCAAATTCCTTGCTTCAATATTTGCATTTTTGTGTCACACACGTGATCATTTTGGTACCCACTTACAAAATCAAATAGCTCCGCAACTTTTTTTAAATATTTGATTTGATCGGAACGAAAATTTAAACGTAGACAATATAATATGCATTAATGTAAAAAATACGTCTTGTAATACTTTTACTATGCGTCATAGATTGTCGAATATACCCCTCTCCTTTATGTAAAATTTAATGTATATTCATTTACTGATATGTGATGAAGACAGACTAACGCGCTTTGAAGCTTGCAAGTGGAAAGTACTTCGCGTTGTCCATAAACTTTCTGTACTTAGACATGGTTAGACCAAAATACAGAGTTCCAAGAATTAGATTTCAAAGATGCCCAAGTTACGAACGTAAATCAAAACGATTTGCATATTTTCTTTGCAGCTTCTTCGGCAGGGCTGCAGCTGCTGCAGGTCAAGGGCGGTCACCGGTGTTCCGAGTGTGTTGGCGCGTCCGTATTAATGTCAGACAAA
The DNA here is from genome assembly GCA_031772225.1 of Eubasilissa splendida. Classification (NCBI taxonomy): domain Eukaryota; kingdom Metazoa; phylum Arthropoda; class Insecta; order Trichoptera; family Phryganeidae; genus Eubasilissa; species Eubasilissa splendida. The sequence continues at coordinate 30,148,577 of CM062853.1, read as the reverse complement.
CTGTCGCCCATCTGCGTCATTCACTTCTCATTAAAATTTCTCAGAAATACAGCGGTGGTTGTTGAGTGTATTGTGTGTGTTAGTGCAGACGTAAAGCATTGGATGAACTTCTTAAATCGTTGTTTGAACAGATACTGGTTGAGTCGCTTTGTGTATAGCGTTTTAGGAATATTGCTTTATGTATTAATTTTATTCTTCTTCTCGTACCCTATCCGTTCAACGGACGTTGGTTATGATCATTTTGTTTACTGCGGCCCGGTGCAGGTCTACAGTAGACTGGCCAAACCATTATCTCAGGTTCTTCAGCTTGCTCGCTTTCAGTGCTGCCTGCAGATTTCTTGTTGTATCTCTATATCTCTTGTTCACTTTGTTATTTTTATTTTCTACCTTCTATTCAAATATGATCTGCGATATACTATTCTTGTGAGTTAAACCTGCCGGCAGTGGTGCGTGGAGGGTGAGTCTCCTTTATGTTTTTCTTTTGTGCCGTCTCGTTTCCCGGAAGAGAGTGCCTCTTCACGTGTACTCTGCTCCCCGGCCTTATTGCACCTTGTCTATCTCGCTGTCAACTATTATATTTTATTTTAATTGTATTATTTATATTATCACTTTTATATATAAAGATGTTTTGTTATTTATTTAAATGTATTGTAAATATCTTATTTACTAATAAAGTGAGTCAGCCGGGGACAACAAGGGCAAATTTTGTTTTGGCATCTGTGCGGTATAGCCCTGTCGTCAGTTGCTTAGTAGCATTGAACAATTCCAACCAGGCAGCGAATGAGTAGGATCGAGATAGGAGCCTTGAGCTTATTGCATCGGTCCTAGGTAAGCGATGGATCCGCCCTCATTGCAGATCTCTTGGTGCTAGAAACGTCTGTCCGGCGTGCTCTGTGGAAGGGCCTAGAAGCATGTCATTTGGAACACACTTTCAGGCTATTGGATGCAGAGTATAAGATAATGTGCAAGCGTTTAAGTGTGATTACTTTAGCAAGTTAGTAAGTTAGATGGGAGGCGGCACCTCTGGGGAGATGGACTTCTTCCTTCCTCTTCTCTGTTGCCGTCCGAGAGAAAGGTCAAAGGGGTCAATCACTCGGTGCAGCTTGTTTCGGAACACGGGGAATTTAGGACCAAGATCTGTTATTTACACCTGTAGTCGTGTGAGACAGACATTGGCATTGTGCTATACTGACGGATGCTAGAGAGGATTTGATTGAGGGTCTGGTGGGAGTGGATCGGGTTTTTATCATCAATTACAATCTACTCAGTTGTAGAAGGAATTTGGAATTGTTCAGGACTTTTGTGCGAGTATGGGTGTTCAGATGGGAACTCTTGCGAGGCCCGGTGATCGGTTTTCAAGTGTATCAATCTATAATATTTTTGTAAATTTGTCATTTTTCCCCTATCAGGAATGTGTTTTCATCACCCCCTCTACTCCCCGACTAAAGTCGTTTCTACTACTTTTCACTATGTTTTTGTTTAGCTATGACAGCTGTGCGGCATCGCCCTGTCACTATGTGCGGGACGTTGTTGCACAGTTATCAGAGTAGCATTAAATAAATGCCAACCTGGCGGCGTATAGCCACAATATTCAACATCCAGCAATCTTTCCTTGCATTAGAGGTGCAAGATCATCTCATACTCCTCCGGATGTCTTATTACGTGTTCGAGATATAGAAGTTTACGGATTTTTATTCTTTTAAATTTATCTATTGTTATATTAATACATTATTTACTTAATTTGTTATTAAACACGCCTAGAAAAACCTATCTACTTTATAGTCCTAGAGTGAAACTGTGCAAAATTTAGAACCCTCTTGACTATTTTCTTCCACATTTCTTGGCATCCTTCAGATGTGAGGACTGCCACCAGTGGAACGTCTGTTGCCTATTCCACTAGTCACACATTAATGCCGTGGAGAGGGGGGTATATAATAAGGTGCCCATGTTTTGTGCGAGGTCCTAAAGAACAACTACGCATAATTTGTCTCAGATAGGTCAAAGAATATAGAACTGTATCGACAAACAGAGGCGTTCAATTTTATAGTTTCATACTTTTTTCCTAATGTTATTTTATTTTACGTACTGTCCTATCGCAGGCCACACCGAAAGCGCAGTCGGTCCAACTAGTAGATCACCCCATCTCGCACGCCCTGTCAGCCCAACACTTTGGATCGAATCCAAAAGCCAGAGAATCGTGGGATTCCTCGCGTATTGCCGGAGATGTTATGAAATTATGTTAAAATAGATCGGTAACAAGAGACAAAGGAATCAAACAGCTGATCCGAGGGAGGTGCAGTTACGGGTAACGTTTTTTGAAGCGTGTTTCGTTGTGGTCAATTGCAGGTATATAGGGTTCTAGAGTTCAATTGAAAAATAATTGCAAGTATTGCGCTCAATTTTATACACATTTATACCAGTGGGAGGGAGTGTGTCTATGTTTTTTGCAGGATACTAAAGAGTAACCACGCAAAATTTGGTTTAGATCGGTGCTGCATTGTGTAGATAACAGACAGACATTCAATTTTATAATATGTAAAGAAGTTACATTGCTTTCTGTATTGTTCTTTTTCTTCATTTAAATAGGCAATCCAATAAGTTAAAACTTTGTTTTATAGAGAAAAGTACAATAATATTATAGAATAGAAAATATTATATTACAAATCAATTGCATTGTCGTTCAAAATTTTTGCTATTATGTAGATTAAATGTGGCGAGTTAAGGGAAAGAAGATGACACAAGTTAACCGGCAGTTGAATGTTACCATTGACGAGATTACTGTAAAAAAAACCTGCGATCCGCAACGGACAGGCAAAAAAGATATGGTCAAGGGTTTCCTCCTCAGCACCACACTCACGCGTTGGAGAATCTATTAAGTTCAATCTGAATAAATGTGAGGCTACCTGGCAATGGCCAATTCTCATTCTAGAGATATTTGATATTGATCTTTTGGAGACTTTTCTTTTGGAGAAAACCGCTGTGCAGTCCAAATAGAATTCGTACGCTTTTTACCATATCATTCAATATTGTCTTGAACAGGTCAAACCGTAGCGACACACGTGACCAAAATTTTAATTGGCGCAATAAATATCTAATCAAACTTTAAAAAACTTGATGTACCATTCCGGCGACAACGCAACACACGCGCGCCAATTGACGTGCTTGTTTGACTCGACGGTAAGACACTCGCCCTGTTGGGCGTATTTTTCACAGCACAAGCGCTCTGCTTAGTTTGAAGTATATTAAAAATATTAATCTGTATATACGCGTACATATTTATTAAAAAATCAAATACGACGTCCTCCGCGTTGGTACGCGGACCTGAACAGTTAAATTTTGTAATAAAAAATTGAATTTTGACATGTGTCAACGTTGGCGTGGAAACAACTATCCCGGTTGGCGTTTGACATTTAGAATTTTTCCAAAGATAGCATAGTAAATCATTAAAGAAGGTGTGCTCATTTTTTCGGTCAGGTGTCAATTTGAACGTTTGTTTGTACTTGTATTTTTTGTGTTTGGTACAAAATTAAATGATATAAATGGCAACTGAGAAATGCTTAAATGATAAATTGCCACTGAGCTGCGTATAATTAGAAAAAAATATATCCATTGATTGTCTTCATAATAAATAACACTTATGTATTGCAAATTGCGTGACGTAAGCACAAATGTAAAAAAAAACGTTAATAAGTAAAATTATATTGTATTTATACCGTCTTCTACATCAGTCGTGGTCGCTGTGATCATGATGACACGATAGTCAAAAGTATTCGGCGCCATCTGCTCCAATCTGCAGCAGCCTGGAGTGAGCCATCAGTTGCAGACCTCGCTAGATCATTCCATCTAGTCGGCGATCTTCCACGGGAACGGGGTCCCTTCGAATCTGCCTTGTACCACCAGAATCTTCATATATTCGTACGTCTTATGAGAAGTCAATTATTTTAAATACCTTTAAGCCATTTTAGAACCTCTTTTTTGTACACATTTGTATTTGCTGCTAATTTATTTGATTTTGGCACGTCTCTGTCCTATTTGGACATTTAAAAAATAACATGTTCATTAGTTTTGCTCCGAGTCTGATAGTTGGGATAGATTTTTATTTTGTCCCCTTTAAAATAAAACAGTTTTCTTTAAAAACCTGTTTAGTTTTATTGTCATCTTTTGAGTTGTTATTATTAGATTGAAATGTGTGGGACAAGTTCCTCCCCAACCTAGTATTCCGTATTGTAATATTGATTCAACCGATGCATGATATATCATTTTAAGAGATTGAAAAAACAATATTATCTAAGTGGAATAAAAATTTACGTAATTTATTATTTAATAGGGTTGTGTGTTTATTGAAGATTAAATTTATATCTAGAATTAAGTTGTTGAATGTGAGATGAGTTTATATTCGTCAGTCGGTTGGCCTACTTTTGTTGCAGAGAAGGTTCTATAATTAGTTTTATTGACATTTAGAGTTAGTAGATTACAATGGAGCCATTTTCTAATTAATCGAATTCCAAATATCGCTTCTTTAAAAACCTGTTCCAGGTATCTCCGCTGATTTGGATAACTGAATCGTCCGCGAACCCGATTATTTAAGTATTTATCTTATAAAGGTGTCCCAAAATTAACGCAAGATTTGAATTTGCCGCCGTTTCTGCAGTAAATTGTTGGCAACCCTGAAAAAAAATTATTTGACATTTTAGAGTTTAGGGTTAGTAAAAATGGGGCGTTACACGATACAACAACGTGTTTTCATCATTGAACAATATCTCAAAAATAATGAAAATTGCAATTTAAAAATTTAATACAAAATATGGTCGAAATAGTGTTTTAAGTTCATCAACTGCGAAGAGATTAATTGAAAAATTTAAAGAGACTGAATCAGTTGGAGACGCTAAGCACACTGGTCGTCCAACAACACACAACAACAACAATGACAAGCCCACAACCACCCGCGCATTACAGTAGAAAATTAAACGCTGCAACAACGAAATTCAGCCACATTATAACATAAATAACTCTATCCCATGTACTTTATGATTCAATAAAAAAATAAAAATCTAAAGACTAAAAACTGTGTTTTCTATTTAATTCAAACCTTGCGTTAATTTTGGGATACTTTAGATGCCATTTATATAGATAGATAAAAATAAGGGTCCTTAAACTGTACCTTGTGGTACTCCGCAGTTAACCACTAGTCTATCACTTATGTAGTCCTTACCTTTAACCTGCTGAAATCTGCCTTTCAAATAGTTCTGTAGTAAGTCATACGCTACACCTCTAATGCCACTGTTTCCTAGTTTTGATAGCAGTTTTTCATGACTTACTGTATCAAAGGTTTTCTCTGGAGATCTAGAAATGTATACACACGAGACAGGAGTTGCAAAATTGAGCGTCCATTGCATTTAAAAGTGAACTTATTGGAAAAGTTTTACTTTGTAAAGAGGAGTTTTATTTCCTGCACATCCCCACTACCATCGTGGTGTGACGATCTATTTTGATGATTGTTGTAGTGATTACCGGCTGCGCCAATGTAATGACTTTCCTATTTGACTGCACCAGTGTGGTGTCCTTGGAAATACCACCAGATTCCCTTTGGGTTATTTCCTTACTCTGTGCACTCAAGTTGCTTGTAGCGAAACTGTAACAATACTAATTTATTACAATAATATGTTTACAGTAATGTACAATAATGTAACTCAGATATTGTTTATTGCTAATGTGAAGAAACGATGCGAAAGAGCCCCGTTCCCCAGTGACGCCCTCTTATATCCCACGACCCCCACCGCTCATCTGACACACACACATACAAAAGTGACAGTTCTCACAATTATCATGTCAAACAGATGGAATTGGTCGGAGAGGTCAAATTCAACATGCCCCAATTTAATAATTAAACATTTAAAAGCAACTAGTAAGGTGCAATGCACACCCCAATACAAAATGTTTACCATTTGGGTTATCAAAAATACCTAGTCCAGAATGGATAAGTTCGAACTTTGCGATCATTTAAAAATTGATTTGATCATTGATTGTTTTGGCAGTTACTTCGTGCTGTAACATGTATAGATTTAGGTTATGCTGTTACCAATGATATTATACAAACATATATAATATATGTACTTTCGTTAAACCAACGTCTTTGGATAAAATAAATCCGTCGTTTATACGACCCTATCATGTATTTATTTATAATTCTAGAGTACTGTTAATAGTGTTTTTAAAGTTTAAGTTTTAACGTAAAATAATACTTTCTTACCCATAAAAAAAAAATTATGGATATTTTTAAGAACACTATGATTGAACATGATTCATTTATTGTTTGAAAATACTTCACCTAATAACTAAAGAAAATAATTATTTTTATTAAAGGTTAACGTAAGAAATAGTTATGCTAATTGTTTTTTGTTTTTCTAAATCAAAAACCAATCCATGCACCAAATTTAAAGAACAATCATGAAATCAACAGGTTTAAAACAGTAAGATAGTAAAATTCGCGAATTAGTAAAAGAGGAAGTAGACACTTCAATGATTTGCTCTAATGTTATTCTGTTTAAAAACAGCATAGGTAACGACTTCATACAAAACTGATCAACCGAAAGGAATTTTCAATTCAGTAAATAGCCATTTATATGACTTGAGTAATTCACTAGCTTAAAGACAGAACTGAGTAATGTAAATAGCACGATGCGGCGAATAAAAAAGAGTTTTTAGAACTAAGCAATTAAAGTCTCTACTGGTGGTACACAGATGGCACTAAATGCAAAATAATGTTTTCGTTAATGTGTTAATACAATTTTTAAATTTATATTTGTTTTCTAGAATGTTTAGTTACTCGTAGCTTTTTTGCTTGTATGCCAACCGACCATTCATTCGTCAGCCACGATCTAAAATTACTCCACTCGGTACCAGCAGCAGTATAATGAATAATGATGGAAATCCAGAAGAATCTGAATACGGAATAAATATTCATAAACAATATCACGTTTTCAAATACCTCACCGTTACTGGCGACGTTTCCGAGAAATAATACAGCCACTCCCGCCGCTCCATAGCCAACTGTATTTAATTTAATTTATTTTACACCTGTAGATAGCAAGGACTGCTCTTCCAGAAGCTAGTAGTGTTATTAGCTCAAAAATGGCGTGTTATATTTTTTTTAAAATTTGAAATAAAAAAAATATAAATTTAGCTTAATAAATATTGAATTTACGTACTTATACATTTTTTGGGACACCTTTATAAATCGCAACCTTAAAAGATTGATGTGGAAAAACCGTTACTCATTTTGATTCATTCTCTGTGTCAGAAGCAACTCTGGTCAGAATCTACACCGGGATCTAGAGCCGGGGATGATGGTGATGATTTAAACGTGTCAGAACTGGTCCAGCCGGAGTTGTGGAGGATAACAATGGTAGGTGTGAGTGGGTGAGTTTTCCTCGCGGCTGGATATTGTACCACACTCGACCCCGAGCGGCTGGCGTCAGATTTCAACCAAACTATCCGATATCCAGAATGGAGTATAATAGCGATATCCAACAAAATATCCAACAACCGACAACCGCCGCAATGTAAATATCTGACGAATTCGGTCCCGGAGTAACCCGACACCGGCCTGTAACTGTATACAGTCACGTCTTAGTCTGTGTAATGGATGGGGAATTATTATATTTCGGGAATCGCGCTCTCCGATACAACGGAGAGAAATTAATGCCGAGGGAATTATTTTTCATTTTTACTAAACGAGTTTGCAAACAAATCGTAATTATTGATTTTTGGTATAGATATATCGTCATAGTATACATTTAAAAGTCTAGTAAAGTAGTTAGGACAAGGCTGAATTCATCAGAGATGATGCGTACTTCATCCCACTCAACAAATAACAAATTTGTAATGCAAAAGAACTGCACACATATGCACACATATACAACTTCACTGGCCTTTGTTATTCGCTGCTGCGTATTTTCACAATATTTGATGATTTCTTCAGTCTAGCGGGTTTTAGGTTTGATTCCCCTCGCGTACCACTGGATGATCCCCATGTCTTCTCTAAAACGTTCAGTCTTTCTTTTAGAAATCAATTGATTTGCAATTCTATTATAGATAAGGGTTGGTCAGACTGAAAGGGGAGTTGTCTTTAAAACAGATTTATCGCGGGGCTGAGGCGGAGAGGTCAGAGGGATGTTGCTTACGTTTTGCGCAGGGTCTAAATATTAACTATACAAAATTTGGATTTGATCGGTTTTGAGGTGTAAGCGTAAATAGGAAACATTCAGAGAGTAAAAATTCTGTAAGTATTGTTCGAGATGCTTACAAAATAATATTAAATCATGTTAATCATGTCAAGTTTAATTTCATACAAATTCTTATTGTGTTCGTTTGTTTTTAGAGTAACACGTCAGGTCAACGAACGCGTTTACATTTAATCCCTCTTGAGATCCCGAGTCCCAGCGTAGAAGGATTGCCGTTTATATTAATCAGCTAGTTCAATGAACTCATAAAAACTGTTCAGATTAGCCTAAAAATCTTCCATTAAAAACAATGGATATTTACGTATGTTTCTCAAATATATACATTTCACTTACAGAATTTTTTCTAAATTGACTTATTCAGCCCCCAAATCTAGAACGCTCGAAATTCAATAATTTTTTTGTATGCAATTAAATATTTTAATTAATCGTGTAACTACGTTTTGTTTTAAATCTCTGACATGATTGAAATTTAGCACAAGCACCCTTGAAATAATATATTACGCACTAGGTATGTTACACCCTGTATATAGATATTTAAATCGTAACTAATTCCGATCGAGTTATATTCGAGTTTTAAATTTCGACAACACTTTAAATATTGCTTACGTGTACCACTCTCAGTGTCTACACGGACTAGCCAGACCCTAATTGTTCCAGTCGGCAGGTACTACCCTCGCTGTAACATTACATGGGTACGTATTCCGAGTCAGAAGTTTATTAACAGTCCTAGAGAATAGTCGGGAAGGGTAGGTCGAATTACTGTTTCTAAAATATATGAAATGTACCTAGAATAAAGCTTACCCGCGCCGGTAGGGATAATTTGGAGGTTAGGTAATGCGAGACCCTCCGGCAGTGTTTGTAACCTAAGGAGGCATCTCCACGCGAGACACGAGAACTTTCTGTGATGTTAATGGAGAAATATCGCGTGGATGGGGGGATACGTTCATATTTATTATTACAGACTATTCTGTGTTAGTATTTTGATATCCACGTATTACAAGAGAAGCTCCCCAACGGCGGACACGAGAGATGCATCGGGGTGTCCGGTCTACGGAAGATTTCAAATGCTCTGTAGATATACCTCTATATCCATAATAATACTACGCTTGCCGATCTGCATCTGTGATTTTTGGATGCCGGCTTCAGTAATGTCATTATGGTTGTGTAGTGCTTGATTAAACGGACAGGTATGTATAAACGAACGTGTTTTAATATCTCTAGGTTAAAATTACGTAAATGTTAAAAAATCTTTTATATATTCAATAACAGTACGTTAATATATATTCAATTTGAAATGAAAACATATTTTAGCGAAATCGTATGTTGACATCTGTCATCTATTCTTCTGTATATAGTAAGGGAGAAATCTTACCATAGAAATTGTCTTTCCGCGATTCTTATGTCATTTTTGTTCGTTTTGATAGCTAACCTACAAAAATGGAATCATTTTAATTTTACGACATTTTATTTACGTGTGGTTTGTTTTGGTGAAAGTTCTATCATTGAAATATAGATTCTATTGAGATCTTGGCCACAATAGCCGCCCGCAGGGCCTAGCAAATATAATATACATATATATTCTCTCTCGTTCTGTTATTTTTGTAGTAGTTGTGGCTAATCTTCACTCCTAAGCTGACTCGATGTGTACTACTGGGGGAAAAATAATATAATATGGTTAAAATGCATTTAAACGCATTCATTTGTGAATCTTCTCCTTATTGTTATTTCACGTATTGAGGCGTAAATCTTGTACAAGCTTTTATTTTTAAATACTCGCATCCAAATACCCAATGAGAGAGCACACTAAAAATACAAAATATTTAATAAAAAATCTTATATAATTCTAAAAAAAGCATACTACGACATTATCTATGTATGCCATTTCAGCTAGCTGGGTTCAGTCGGTACAAGTTCCAACGCTTTGTTCCGACACCTTGTCAACTAAGTATAAAGTCAAATAACTTCTTTCTTCGTGATATATGGGCACGTGCAGAGAAAACAGTCTCAACAATGACAGTATTGGTTGAAAAACAAGACAGCAAAAATGTAAACAATCGAATGTATCAAAAATATCAAAAAGAAAAAAGGTGTTATTTTGACTTATTTTTAATTAATTGTTGGTGGGAATTTCACCATAGAACTCTACCACACCGACTGAAGTCGTCAATGGGCAATACCATCACGTATGAACAAAATATGTCGCTGCTATTTGTGAATAATTTAGGAATTATTTGAATTAGGTGAAATGGTTACGGGTGAGATTTGTTTTGAAGCGCGTAAGGAAGCATGAAGTGAATTGTGATAAACAGACTACCTATCTACCTGTTCTTACCGATCTTTGCCGACTCTCAGAGATCAATGTCATCATTTGTAGACAAACACCATTAGATTCCATGCTGAGTGGAGCCTAGGGCGACACGAGCACACCGTCACCCATGTTAATCCTTCATGACAGATGATCGTAATCCCTATAACTCCCCTCTCCTCTTGACTACGCTCCTCCATTTTTATCGGCATCCTGCAGATCTGCAGAGGGTTATTACCAGAGAAGGGGCTGTTACTTTTTCCGCTTGGTCGGTCTAACGATTGAAAATCTTCCTCTCCGTCCTTCCATGTGGCCGAGCTGTTCTCTTCTCTTCAAGACGCCCAAAAAAATTGAAGGATTCGTCTTAGGCAAATGGTTGTGTGTCTCCAGCACTACAAATACATCTTCAATCCGTCTTCTTTCTTTTCTACATTTCCTCACCATATAGAAGTATTGAATCTACCAGAGACTGCACAAGCGTGACTTGGTTGTTTATATACGTAATTGATTTTTCCAAATTTTCTATTATCACAATAATTATTCCCAACGGCCTTAATTCTTAAATAATATTGAAAGCAAGTGAGAGAAAGGAACTTGACACAGTTGAATAGGATACAGGACAGCATTGGGTCAATTTTTGAGATATTTGAATCAGGTCACGATCTTCAGTAATGAGAAAATTGACTAGAGAAGAAATTCTGTCCTGCAATAAAAATTTTACAAGTGCCTACTGCTTTGGGAGTTTTTACAAAGATGGTGTCCGCTGTAAGGAAATGTGTGATTTTCGTACACAATGTTTCCGCTGCGAGGAGGTACACCGTATTATGAACGTACGCCGTGGGTATCGGGTTTAATGTTTCCACATTAAACGTGAAATAAGTTATCGCTATACGAATGCAAGATTAATCGCGAACTACGCTTCTGTCATGCCTATTGAAGGTTCAACTGCCAGGTGTCGTGTTACGGGCAAATTATTAACTATTAACCGATATTGTCCCGGTGTTTGCCAGAGGTGCAATATCCGTCAATTCAACGGCTGTTAGCAGGGGAGGGCTGCCAATATGTTAACAAGGGCCTCGCGTTATCCGGAAGGTAGAGAAAGTTAATTTTGTATCACTTTCACCACACAGTCATACGTAATAATTAATAATCATTTTTGAATTATACAAATGGTGTTCTTAAGTATCAATTGTGAATTATATACAGAACGGTCTCAAAAAAGTCTATATTACGTTTTATTTCGACAATTTCCGGGTAGCCATCTTTGATTATTTGGTTTATTCAAATTGTTGCCCAGAATGACAAAAATCACTGCAAAATGATTAAAACGAATTAAATTAATACATTAAATTAGTATTTAAAACATCACAGACCGACCGTCTGTTCTGAATAATTACAACTTCGTCATTTTTATGGGGGGGGGGGGGGGTGTTTGTAGTTACGCCACTGCCCAGCGATCGTCAATTTATCCAAGCTATCTTCTAGCGACATACCCAAAGCACGAAACAACACCACATCTCGAAGGCGAGCATGTTTCTTTATTTCCTTCTCGGAGTCCATGTTTCGACTTTTCATAATATGATCTTTGAGTCCGAATTTTGGTCAGTTTCGACATAGCAGTGGCGCAACAATACGATTATATACTCGCGGGTACCCAACACAACTACCGCGAATCCAATAGCCGTATAAATGTTTTATTTATTTAAGCGATATCGCGTTACGTGTGCGCGGTTCATAATATTGAGCGCCTGCGTGTAGCTGTCCCTTTGTCATGTTCAATAACACTAATTGTCCGCGATGTCAGCATTCTACGGGACGTTATACATCAACTTAAAAAATTAAACAATGAGATATTTAAACCATTTGTCATGCAATCATCATTATTGATTCAGCAAAAAAATATATCGGTTCGCGGAACGGCGTGACGTGACAGTTCAAAGTAACGTGACACATTAGGCTGGTCACGTATTATTTGCAAGCTCAATAACTGAGCAATGGACGATGAATATTATCATATATGTACAAAAATTTGTGTAAAACATTACATACTTCTTTGTACTTTTACTAAATGTCTTGTATTTTTCCTGTAGTACGCCAGGCGTATTTATTTCATTACATATTGTCAACTTTCTGTTGCTTTTTGCAATTAAACTCCTCGCTATTGGCAATTCAGAACATAAAGTGCATTCGAATAGGATCTGACATCTTACGGCATCGGGTCACATTGCGAATTTAATGGTACATACGTACTGAGCGCGTATAAATATTATAGTACCCGTCCTGGCAACCGTTGCACACTGCGTTTATTTGGGTTTCCACATTTTGAATTACGAACAGCCGACTCGGTTTGTTTGACAAGAGCGAGAAACTGTGGCGAGTCTTTATTTCGCATGCGCGCGAACGGGAACTTGATATCCTTATCGGGGTCCGCGAGGCAATTCGCCCCGTAGCGCGCGTGTTATTAAAGTCGCTTTTCGTTTGTCGCGGCCGATCGAGAGTTTGAAATACGAGATTCGCTTGCATTTTAACCCTTTTGACAGCGGATTTATGTTGGAATATGGCCTGCATTTATTTTATTGTAATGCCGATGGGACGTTGACGTCTCCGAAAAACAAAGATGGCGATGTGTCGGTGTACACAATACGTACGTTCGGATTTCTATAATTAATATGGCGCGTTCAAGACCGTCTGTGTTTGCAATTAATTCACGCTTCAGTATCCTGTTACATTTGTACTTTGTGTAGAATGCGAACGTAACGCGATATGCTGAACTTTGCGAATTGATGGTTCTTTTGTGCGATTGCGATGCGAGAGGTTCCAAAACTGTATTTTAATATGTTAGAAATTATGAAAATATGTCAACACCGGATGAAAGCCCGTCGCCTTCTGGTGTCAAATTAAATTATTATTGAACACGCGGGAAGTAGATACCTATCTAATGTATTAATTATAAATATATACATTGTTTTTGCGCTACCGGGATTCGAACCTGGATCTATAATTCCAATCCGGGTAAAGGTACACTACCAATTGTGTTATAGCGCCAGGTATTTTTCATGACAAATTTTCGAACCAATATGTTACACTTTTTCAAATTAATACATCTGTCGTTCCATTATTTTTGAAAGCCATCTACATTGTTTTTACGGAATCACAAATACCTTTGAGTAAACCGACTGCAGACGCCAGAATTATCAATTCATTTTTATTAAATTTTTGGACACATTGATACAATTTATATTATTAAGAGAACACATTCTTATTGTGAAGTTGTAATCACAGACCGTCTGTTCTGAATAATTACAACTTCACAATAAGAATGTGTTCTCCTTAATATAACATATACCTATCTATGGTCAGTCTTATAATATAATATATTTATTTATTCTTCTTCATGTCGTATTCTGTCTTAGGTTGGCGTGCGCGTTATCTGTAACGCGCACGCTGACTTACCACGTGCTAGATATACTGCACGTAAGATCTTCGGTGTGTTGGACATAGGGTCATTTTCAGAGGTTTCGCAGCTAGGATGACCTCTTTCTACCTACGCCTCTCCTTCCATACATAATGAGTAGTGAGATATCATATTACTCATTGCTGAGAATATCTCATTAGGAATTTATTTTGCATTATGTCTTTTTAGGGGTATTTATTTAACTATTGAGGAGAACACATTCTAATTGTGAAGCTATAATTATGTTAAAATAAGATACATGGCTTTCAAGTAATGGAACGATAGATGTATTAATTTGAAAAGTGTAACATATAGGTTCGAAAATTTGACGTCTATGCACTGTGTGCTGTAGTATAATCGGTTAACGCCCGTTTAAAGGCCCGTGTCCACCGAATGTGACGTGATGATGTAATCTCAAAGATTTACCTGAAATATATCTCAATACCAGGTACACATGTTGAGATTTTGATCTGAAAATAAACTCAGAGGTCAGCTTGAGTTTGGTGGAAGGAAACAAAAATTCAAACTAGTGTTCACGACGTTCGATCTGACAGCGAAATTTTATACGCACAAATAAACGTCATCTAGATCCATACAATTATCTGTTCTAACATCTAACTTATTAGATGTTAATCATTAAACACTAATATACATATATAATGAGGCGTTAAAGTATAAACATGTATTCCGTTTTAACTGCTGCTAGAAAGATTCAAAATCACCCAAATTACGTGACATGGTGTGTACACAGGGACTACGAAATCTGAGAGTTGTCTCCGACGAATATCACGGGAGTAAAATTCGTATCTCAGAGATTGTCTCGAGTCGAAAATCTCCAGGACACGAGTAGGTGTACATTAAATTTAAATATAAAATAATTTCGTAATTAGTAGAATTAACCTTTACATCCAATTAGATAATCCCATTTTAGGAGAGTCATAAGTATAAATAGTATCTGCAAAACAGTAAAACTTGGTGCGTTCTTGGGGAGGGGGAGGAGTTGGGACCCGGTACACGTGCTTGCCCGGGGGGGCTTGTAATTTGTTGCTACGCCACTGACTCTTTATACTATTAAGACGTTGTGTTGGTGGTGTTAAATTACAGCTGGAACACAGCAGCAATTCCACAGTGCAAGTTGGATTATAAAAGTGCATAGTATATTATTATTGAATGTCAATTATTATTTAATTTTAGTAGTGACGAACAAAGCTAGACTAGAGTGCATTCGTATGTTTGAAAACCAAATGGACACTTCCAGTGGTGCAGTATGGCTACGAACTCAACAAAAGAGGGGTCCCAAACTGTAAGTAACATGGTAACATGCAAGTACATCGCGTGAAGCATGGAAAGATGTGTGATGGGCATCACACGAAGAGACAAGGAAATTAAATTGAAATGGGGAGATTATATCACTCGGAAGACGGACAATCGTTGGATGAATGCAGTCATTATGATTACATTATATTTGTTTACCTATATTATTTTATATTTACCGTCGAATGTATCTGAGGTTGCAAAGGCAGAAATTTTAAACTTGTTGAACCCATGGAAAGAATGTAAAATGAGAGGGGACCCGCCATTAACCCAGGACCGTTCTAAAAACAAAGGCTCCCATATCGGCATTACTCACTCACCGCCAGGATGAATTTTTTTAAAAGCAACTAAAGCACTACGCACGGTCGAAAAACATCCCAATGATTGTTGAACAACCCCCAATAAAATACCTATATTTATTGAATAAAATTTTTGCAGTTAAACATAATAAACGAAACACAATCATTATTATCTACATAAAAAAAAACAATATCAAAATACACCGAAAACAATTGAAGATTAAAGGGACACAAACAATCGGGGAACAGAGGGGCAAACGAAATATAGGATTGACTCCCTATCCGAGCACCACTGCCGGCAGATATTCTCCGGGAACAGCACACTGAGGGGCCCAACTGGCAAGCCAGTCAGACACCTTCGGCAACAGGTCTACCCAGGATCTCCCACCTGGACGTAGCGTGCACCTGTCGGTTCTTACACCCGCAACTCGTTTTCTCACCAACAAATAACTAATCGTTATTATCAATGGAGTCACACTCGGCGGTTCTGAAAACTCTAAGCTTGAGGAGTATGAATATAAAATAATGCATTATAAATATTAATTAAATACATTAATTAGAAAGATATACATATAAAATCAATTTTATCGAAAAATATTGTTGTTGCGCCACCGAGATTCGAACCTGGATCTCTTTCCTAACCGGGGAAGGTGCATTATCCAACAATGCGAATTATTTTAGCGACAATTTTCGAACCTATATGTTACCTTTTTGATATTAATACATTTAATCGTTCCATTATTTGAAAGAGCCATCTGCCTTATTTTTACAGAATCTCAAATACCTTTGAGTAATCTGATGGCAGACGCCAGAATTATCAATTCATTTATATTAAATTTTGGACATATTGATACAACTTTATTATTAGGAGAACACATTATTATTGTGTTCTCCTAATAATGCATTATGTTTGCTATTACTAGTGTAGCAGGCAGGGTACCCTAATATATATGTCTTACTGATATGTGTTGTATTTGCTAAATTTTATATGCATATCCTCGGTACATTTGTCAGATATTTGAAATATGACGCAAAACTCATTGTAATTTACTAGGTGAACATGTATACTTCATGAATATTAATTTGGAAGAGTAATACGTCAGACCGTTAGACATTATTTATCAATGCAAGTACATAATACATGTCAAAAGTGAACCTAATAAATGTATTATTATTATTTATTATCATCAAAATATTGTGGTACAGTTTTCAACACACACGTTAAAAATAGCCTAATTAAATTAATCAACTAAAAAGATGATTTAAAAATCTAGATAGATTTTTTTCTGTATATCTTTCTAGTTGATTTAATTTATTTATTAATTCTCAAATACTAACCAGATTAAAGTATTTTCTTTTACATATTTAGTCAGTTTCATTTAAAATCTATTCAATTGCTCCTCCTTTCTTATGTTTTCTGGCATTTCATTAAAAATCTTCATCGCACTATACATCATCGATTTCTGAGATTTGGCCTTCTTCCTGAATGGCAGTCTCAACCTAACCCTTCCCCTTGTACGATGCTCGCGCTCTTAATGGTTTGCTTCAATTTATTAATAAATAATATCTTCTGCTTAAGGGACATCACATTCAGACCTTCCAGCATTACACTGATCCGATTATATATATTTTTTCCGAGTATTATTATCAAAGCTTTATTTTGCAACACTGACATCTGTTGCATTTCCTCTTCGTTAGCCAAAACCAAATTACTGCTGCAGTAGTTGATGTGAGGAATAATAACAGAGTCGTATACTATTTGACAAGACTCAGTACTAATAAATCTTCTGATCCTTCCCAGAAGTGAGATTGTCTTAGCAATCTTTTCAGTGATTAATTTAATTTGTATTAATACACCACAGAACTGTATATTCTGAAAAAAACAGCTTTACAACGAAAATGTGTGCTAAATAATTTATTTTTATTTCAATGGTAATTATGATGTAATATATATAATACAGGGTGAATATTATATTGTTTTAAAATAAATAGAAAATGGAACACCATTTTTTAATTTAGTTTTTATTTTTCGATTATTCAGTTTATTACAATTACGTATGGAATATAGTGCCTCTGGCAGCGGCATAAATTCGTGCTCTTTTAGCCATATTTTCAAAACATTTTTGCACACTTCGCGTGGTATTTCAGTAATTTAATTTCGAATGTTGCATCGGAATTAATGTTGGCTTATTAGCGTAGATCTTTCCTTTCAAGTACTGCCACAGAAAACAGTCGGGAGCCGTCACATCAGGTGATCGAGGAGGCTAGTCGATATCACCACTTTTCGACATTTCAAGCTGTGTGTGAGGTGGCACCGTCCTGTTGTAACCACATGTGTTGTTAGCCAATCGACCTAATTCGGCCACCAATATGTGACGATAGCGATCGCCATTAATGGTTACATTATTGCCACCTCTTGCATCGTGAAAGAAATAGGGCCCAATGACACCACAGTAACTTTGTGTGGATGTAAAGGTCATTGGTGTATCAATTGAGGATTTTCAGTGCCCCAATAATGGCTTGTCGAGCGAGTCGAAATGAGCTTCGTCGCTCATGATGATGTAAAAGTCGAACGATTAGTTAGATAAAATGTTTTAACGACATTAACACATTTTTGAAGCGTTAAATTATTTATAATAAATTGTAATCAACTACACTCTACGATAACTAAAATGCAAACTGACAAATATCTGCTAAAACAAAATGGCGGTCAAACAAAATCGACCTGGAACATAATATTCACCCTGTGCAAGTGCTGTGAAAGGCTTAAAAAATGTTTTAAAACACTGTAATTCTATAATAACAGACCTGGGGTCTACAGTTCCCGAGCTGACCCGACAATGACACGATAACACATGTTTTAGGTGTCGATACATCTTAAATACAGTGTCGTGTGGCTGTTCTCAGTTGGGGGTCCCTCGTTTTATTTGTTGGACCCTCAAAACATCCAGTGAGACGGGACGCCGCACCATAAATCCGCCCCTGCACGTTGGTCGCGATCTGCAACCGAAAAAACTTCTGTAAAACGTGGGAATAAAAAAACGGAATGTTTGATATCCGAGAACTTTATTAAAAATGAAATGGCAGAGAGACATCTGATAACCCTTTAACGCACACAGTGAAAGAAACGCATTAAACTCTAGAGCGGACTATACTGCACGCGACACCCGATCCGGCGGCAGTTTAGGGTTGCCCTGAACAGCTCGGGTAGCCAGCGGCGTCTATTATTCTGCACTCTGTTGGTGTTCCTGAACGCATGCCATTTCAGAAAAAGGAATCAAAGTGGCCCATATCTGTCGGAAAACCAAATTAATGTTCTGTAGCGTAATAATTCAGAAAAAATATTTCGTTAATATGATATATTTAATTTGACTTACTTACTCAATTACCATCACGCCGTTTCCCCGCGGGGGTAGGCATAAAAGAGGATAGAGCGCCACACTCTTCTGTCCTGACGCACAATTCTCGCGTCATCCACATTCATACAAGCTCGCCGATTATTGTGGCTTCTAACTGGACCGTCTTCCAGTATCTGGTTTACCCGGTCGTGCCAAGTCTTCCGCTGACGTCTTCTATTTCTGGTGCTATTCTCTTCTCATTCATCCATACTAAGATCAGTTTTTCATTATTTTCATCATTTCTTCAATCTTTACTTTGTTTACATATACGCCATCAAGTGATCTCATTTCCACTGCGTTCAGTCTACTTTCGTTCCTCTTCTGCCAGCTCCAGGTCTCACTTCCATACATCAGTGTCGGCACCGGGACTCCATTGTGAACCGCCAGTCTTGCCTCGGTTGACAACTATATATGGGTATATCTGTTTTTATTGTTTGGATGATTTACAGCGTTGTTGCAGGGAAGCTCACTTAGAAATTGTGTTTAACAGTTTAATTTTTTTTTATATGCCCAAGAAGATATACAACGCGTGTGCATTCATGTATCGGATCTGCCCAAACCGATATACAGTGTTTTTGGAAGAGTGGTCTCAAATGTAAAATTCTTAATTTACTATTAAGGAGAACACATTCTTGTTGTGGAGTTGTAATTATTCAGAACACAGCTCTGTGATATTTTAAATACTAACTAAATGTATTAATTAGAAAGATGGCATTCAAATAATGGAATGATAGATGTATTAATTTGAAAAAGTGTAATAGATTTGAAAATTTGCCGTCAAAAATACTGTCGCTGTAGCATAGTTGGATAATATGCACCTTCCCCGGTTTGGAAAGAGATTCAGGTTCGAATCCCGGTATCTTTTGGGCGAATGAGTAAAAAAAATTATGGACCTGTGCGGGATGAGAACACTTCGCAGAAACCAGGTGGTAGGAGAAGACTTCGCTGGGAGGATAGCGAAAAGAAGGATGCATTAGAGCTGCTTCAGATTTCGAACAGTCGCCCAAGTGAATAATTCAGGATGTTAAGGCTCAATATGGGCTGCAGAGCCGTTCAAGAAGAAGAAGAAGAATGTTGTTGATGTAAACGCCTTCGATAGCTGGTTTCCGATTAACAATAATCCCACATAATATATATAAACTGCACTGAACCTCTTTCATTTTGCTGTCTTTCTGGTCCGATGTTGTTGTCTTCTTCACCGCTGTACTGATCGAAGCACGGGATGTAATAAGAATGACGTCTGTCGGTTACCGTCTTCTTAGCTTCCGAAAAAAGGGTGGCAATACTCGCACACACACACACATGTGCATTATTATAAACCAGGCGATCGATCGATACGGTGAACATTGATGTATTGACTGAATATAGGCATACGCGTTCTGTAAATTGAGGAAGGGGTTAGGATGGTTCTTGAATTCAGCGACATTGACGTTTGACGACCGCTCACTTGACGCTAGAGGTAGACGACGCGACGCATCTTACAACATTAAGTGTTATGACGACGCTGGGGCGCAGAGATTAGATTGTTCTCGTACAGAGGGCGCACGACAGCGGCCGTAAATATGGACGGTCGTTAAACGGGACGGTCATCGCTGGGTTCAATTATCTAGCACTAGAGGGACAGAGGGACCTGTCACTGCTCGAGCGATAATGTAGGTAACTGTTTGTAGCCATTTAACATTACCGCAAATGGATGTGATATCTGTAATGGATACCCTCCGTGAAAGCTCATTTTCAAGAAGCGGCTGACAAAACGACTAATTCGACACATCGTTAATTTTATGGCGCGAAGCAGCGACGGCTGATATTTGATACCGCGCTGGGAGCCAGTCTGCCCGGCCTTCCTGCCTCGAGGGTTGGCCAGGATTGTCGAGCTACGTGCTTTTCGTCTATCGGGCGAGGAAGGTGCCTGCTTATTACTCTGTTTCTTCTTCTGTTGATAATCAAACGTGGGACTGCTGTCAGATCGATTGTATTATTCTTCTTCGCCGTATCCGGTTACTAAATGTTGTATTTTAGGAGCTGGTTCTCTCGTATCCCAATAGCCAAGACACATTTATTTTTCGTTGTTCGCTATTCCTTAAATTAATAATATAAACAATTCAATGAAGCGGTGAATATAGGGTGTCCAGCGGGAATTGTTATTCTCATATTTTATGGCGTTTAATATCGTCTAAATGCCATATATTTCTCTCAAGACAGTCAGACTCTTAAATTTGCGAACGCGCGAGAGCAAAGCGTCGGTTCAATGGCAGCAACTTCACGGCGGATATTTTCTTGTAGGGCCTGAATTGAATTGAATAAACTCTCGACTTAAGATATCCCCACAAAAAAAAAGTCGCACGGTGTAAGGTCCGGTGACGGAGGTGCCCAGGGTGTGTCTCTGTACTTGCTGATTAATTTATTGGGAAAAATTCCCCTCAGCTTCTCCATTGAAACTCTAGCTGTGTCTTGTTGAAATTGTATTCTGTTGTTGAACCCGGGAAACAGCTGCAGTTGCGGTACCAAAAACTCGTCGATCATTCGGCAATACACGTCAGCAGTGACTGTCTCGCGCTGGTTAAAAAATGTCAGCCATATACATAAATATCACAGAGCTATGTTCTAAATAAGTATAACTTCACAATAAGAATGTTTTCTCATTAAAAACATATTTTAATCACTTTGTATGAAAATCCACGAATTTTATTACACGCCAACCGTTTTCGCTTGGCTCAAGTTTCGTCTGGACGTATTTAAAACTAACAATAAATACAAAAATAGTGCACTTATGAAGAAAGAGATGTAATATAAAATTACAAGGTGAAAGAGAGAGACAGAATACATATACAGTTAGACGAAACATTAAGGGAGGGGAAAGTATATGTATTTTATGAGCAAGTTTTATAGCAAGCCCAAAAAGTTTCTTGTGTACCTCACACGCTACCTATATGTGAAATTTGTTGCGATCGCATTAGCACGATCCACAACCAGCATTTTCGCTTTTGTACGATTTATTTCCAAACCTAACTGTAGTTAGTTCGTTATCACACATTAATTGTGACGTATGAACCTCCGTGTAATTCAGTTCGGTGTGGAATCGATACAGTGTCACAATTAAAAGTTGAATCAATAAATCCCGTCCGTCTCCCGCCCGCGCGGCCCCGCAAGACGGGCCTGACAAGGAAGCGAGATGTTTACCGGAGCACGTGACGTTAAAATATAGTTTGCGGACAATTCACTTCCCACATTAAACTGGAAGGTTTAAATTTCTCAGCGCCCAACCTTTTAAGAGACCATTATCCCGGTTTGATTTGAGTGACGTCACTGGCGGGCGGTCCGGAAGTGGCACGCGTTCAGTTTCATGTGATACAATGTGAAATTTGAGTATGTCACTTTATTATTAGACAGAGAACTTGGAACGATGAAACAATTTTACGATACATTAATACCAATTACCCAGTACAAGTACAGTACACCAAAAATGAAATTAATTGAAGCTTAAAATGCTTACTGATTGTACGCAGTGAAACGGAGTGAGTAATATAAGCTGCTGACAGGTTGACTGCCGGAGAGTAGTCGCGATTCGCGGTGCCGGCGTTCATGTATTTGGTGCTCTTTGGTCATCACTTGTACTAGAGGTTTATTGTGAAATTAAACCGCTGTTGACAAAAGTCGAGACACCTTGTGCTTTCCGTCTTTCCAATAAACTTTAATATACCCTTCTCGCTCTCTGGCCAACTAATCACTTCGGGATTTCGCGGACGTGAGAACAGATTGCATTTCGACGCGGAGCTGTCAAGAGGCTTTTTTTGTGGACTGAAATTGTCGCCGTGTGTAAAAATTCGCACCACGAAGAAGCGGTGTTTTACACCATCCGGAAGTGTAGTCATATCTCTGTTCTTCATTGCAAAAGTGTGAGTCAAGTGGAGGTGAAAATTATCGTCCAACCCAGGACTTAGATTGATCTTACTTTAAAGCAGGCCAGATCCATCTGCTATTGCGTCAACTAAAACATTATTTTAATCGATACAGTCCACGCAACAGTAGCGGCCAATTATTGTTATAATAGCGGCTCACCATCACTACCCAGTATACATGTACAAAGTCTCATTGAGAGATGATCGTGGACACGAGCCTTATTAGAAAGAGAAAAGTATCATTAAAATATTGATACAAAAAATACAGTTTTGACCGATGTATCTTCTATAGATCCACATCTTAAATGCGTCAAGTTGCCTTATCATGGATGGAGTGACTGATGTTTTTTAGGTTATGTTTATCAAAATTACATGTTTAAGGTGAGTCTGAGGGCCCTAACCTTCTCAGATTTCACGCGTGTATGTGAATGTCGCTGGTGTATATTAATGTTGCGAAATGTGCATGTGAGTATAGGTGCTGGTGTTTGCGGCTAGAGTAGGTTGATGAAATGAAACAGGACTTACAATCCGTTGGCGTTTATTGTAGATTTGAGGCACAAATGAATTTACATTATTTGAGGGTTAAATTGCGAGTTGAAATATTAAGCAATATTTTTGAGTATGTCCAAATTGAATTTATCCCCTGGGGGGTTGTTATCAAGATATAAATGTCTCACAGAGACGAAGTTATTATTTTTACATGGGAAGTATGGAAGTCTTGGGCATTACAGGGCTCACGACCTGACATCGGCTGGCCTAATCAGACAGTCCTTTTAAGACGTATTCTAGTATATATGTTAACAATTCGAATGAATTTCATATACACGCATAAAGGATATAGCCCCATACTTCAGAAAAAAAAAATAGTCTCAGCTTCAGCGACATCTATACGGTTACATGAGAATGAATATCAAATTTTCAATAAAATTCATAGATGGCAACCAGCATAGTTGGTAATAAATAATTGAAATGTTCCAACATGATGCGACTTTCAAAATTTTGATAGATGTGGTAGCGTGGGTAAATAGGTGAATGTTACATTGTGTAAAGTGATCACTTAAGCCAGCCGATGACAGGTCGTAAGCCCTGTAATGCTCAAGACTTCCATATTTCCCTCGCCTCTATATATATAAAGTATTAATACTTCACTGGAGATGGAGATGGTCTGAGAAGGCGGCTAGGGGAAAAGTGATGCATTTTTGTCTAGATTTTCAGACAGTACTAGGCGGAGAGGAGTGGCTGTAAAGTTCTTGATTGAATGGTCATGTCTGTGATGCGCGAGCAGGGTCTTTACATGTGGATTTTTAATTTGTTCAACGCTGGTCTTTCTCGCCTAGCTCTTAACCGTGTTAACTGATTAATCTCCCGCTTAATTAGTACAATTTTGCTTGAGCGCGTCAATTGATTTTCGCGCAGATCGAATTCGCGTCGAGCGAGGTATATTACAGAACAGAAATTATGGTAAGTTTGGTGGTTCTGCTCTGTACACAGAGTAGAAGAACACAAGGAACATTAATTGTCGCTGTGGATGTGTGCGCGATCGTAAGAAGAGCCGCCGCCCGACTCTAATAAGCCGACAAACAGTACTAATGGATTGATCCGGCCCGCGGTGTCGGGTGGCCGAGAGTCTCGCGTGACCTGGCGCGCCACCCGGTACACGCGGCACCCTGTAGCCGCGGCTGCGGCTGCGGCTGCGGCTGCGGAGCCTCCCCCGGCCAGGCTCCCGAGGGTCGCGCGAACCGTCACCTGCAGCAAGCTTCGTTGTCGCCTACCTCGCTTCTTCTCTTTGTTACTAAAGCAATCCACCCCTGAAGAAGTGATAACGTGAAGTTTAACAAGTTTGTTCCTCAGAACGAATTATTTGTGCAAAAAATAATAAGATTTATCAATGTTCATTTTTTTATTATTGATTACATAATTATCATCGCTCGGGGGTAGGCAGAGAGGATTGAGCGCCACACTCTTCTGTCCTGACACAATTAATTCTCGCCTCATCCACATTCATACATCTTCTCATAAAAACTCGACGATTATTGAGGCTTCTCACAGGACACTTGCGTCATATATCTTTCTTACCATTCTCTCCTCATTCATCTGTTCCATATGACCACACCACCTGGGTGATCACTAAGATCAGCTTTACATTCTTTCCTTATTTCTGCATTTTCATTGTGATTTCCACTGCATTTAGTCTACTTTAGTTTCTGTTCTGTCAGCTCCAGGCCTCATTTACATACATCAGTGTCGGTACTGGGACTCCATTGAGAACCGCCAATCCTGGTTCAGTTGACAAGTTCTCATTTGCTTCCATTCAAAGCGCCGTTCACTTTATTCCTTACAGTCACCCTTCTTTCGATATTTTTCTCTGTCTTTCCGTTTCTATCAAACATACTTCCCAAATACACAAACTCATCTACTTGTTCCAAACATTCATTACCTCCAAGTATTCAGCGCGGTGTCTCGCTTTCCTCCTTCTCTAAAACCATCACTTTCGACTTCTTGACATTCATAGTAAGGTCGCTTTCCTTGCACACATCGTACATTCTACTCACTGGCCTCTGTAATTTTTGTTCATTATTTGCCATTCGGCATACAATAAACAGCATACAATCAAATCGCCCATTTTTGCTCCTACATTCATATATTTCAGTTCTTTCACACATTTATCCATATACAAGTTGAACAGCCACGGAGACAGTTCACAACCCTGCTGGACACCCTTTGTAATGTCAAACCGTGGTGTGAGTGCGCTTCCTTTTTATTATTGTAATGCACAAATAATTCGTTATATTGAACAATGTTTTTATTTTAATGCACTGTTAAATCGTAAATATGAATTATCTATTATTATAATATGTATTGCAAAATATAAATATTAATATTCATTGGCATTGAATTGAAAAATTTAAAAAAGTATCACAGACCCATTAATGTAGAGAGAAGTATAAATGTGTCCAAAATTTAATAAAAATGTATTATTAATTCTGGCGTCTCATGTCGGACTCAAAGGTATTTGAGATTCCGTAAAAATGGCTTTCAAATAATAGAACGATAGATGTATCAATTTGAAAAGTGTAACATATAGGTTCGAAAATTTGTCATCAATGCACTTTGTTGGTACAGCATAATCGGTTAATGCATGTTCCCCGGACAGGAATCCCGGTAGCAACGAAAATATTTTTCGATTAAATTGATTTTATATGTATATCTTTCTAATTAATATTTGTATTTAGAAAAATATCACATACCTATTTTCTGAATAATTTTACATCTTCATAATAAGAATGTGTTATTTTTAATAAATAAAATTTGATACAAAGATTGTTCACATACGTGGATGCATATATTATAATACATATATAAATATATATTTATCAGAATTATTATTACTAGCAGCAATTATTAGCATCAACCTTCGCCAATCGCTTTTCTGCCAGTGCACTCTGTATTGCCCTCCCTGGAATAATTGTACAAACGGTGTTCTTACGTATCACCTTAATCCACTTGAAGACGTTCTTGAAAAAACTTGGATCATGTTTACATAAATGATTATTGAGCAAACGTAAGCATTATTATTATTATTTGCATGGTCGCACTTACCAGTCGTAAAAATTCGTACGATTTCGCTAATGTATGTATTTTCTTACTCGTAATAAAGATAATGTACATTTCAAATTTAATATATATTTAGGCGCTGTCATTGAATGTATGTATAAAAAAGTTTCAAGTAATCTTAACCTTTCAAATTAAATTAAATTCTTTTATATTAAAATTCTTTTTAAAAAACACGTTCGACAAGTTCTTCAGTATTTTTTTGTACAGTCCAATAAAGTATAGTATGTCATAGATAAAAGATGGGGAAGTGTAATATTATTATGGATTATATATTTACGTAACCTGGCTGGTTAAGTCGCTAAACAGTGAAAAACTCGGCATCTTACACATCACCTAAATGGATAATACGATAAATACCTTATTGCAGGGGCGTGCACTTCAGAAAATCATCAAAAAATAATCAAAAAAATAATCAGAACCACAATTTCTGCGAAATGAATGTATATATAAATATGTTTTATAAATACAACTTAGGCGCATTATTTTTCAATTCAAATCCAAAAATTGATAACTTTAAAAAAAGCGGGGTTTACAAAATTTCGTGCGGAGATTGTATTAGTAAACAAATCCCTAGAAATAACAACTGAATACAAACTATGAATCCGGGTCGATCGAATCTAAATGAACGAATTCCTGCGGAATGGAATACGACAATTTTGGTCGTAAATCGGAATCACCGCAAGGTATGGGAAGGAAGTAGGGAAACCTTGGTATAGGATGAGGTCGGTGAGGGGATAAGGGTTCTAGTCAAAGAATCGGGATTCGGAAGGGCTGTTCGCCTTGCCTTGTATGTGACGCCTTCGATCGATGATAATTGTTTACTGCGGCCCAAAAAAGGTCTACAATAGACGATGTTCTCCATCTTCCGGAACCCAGCAATATTTCCCTTTTCATTGCTTTAAATACTTACTTTTTCTTTATTCATCTGAACCATCACATCTTAATTCGTAACTCTATCCATTCAAATACAAATTAAATGTATTAATTAGAAAGATATACAGATAAAATCTATTTTATCGAAAAATATTGTTGTCAATACCTGGATCTCTTCCTGTCCGGGGAACATGCATTAACCGATTATGCTATACCAACACAGTGCATTGATGACAAATTTTCTAATGTTCTGAATAATTACAACTTTACAATAAGAATGTGTTCCCTTAATAGCATATAAGTTGTATCAAGAACGATAGATGTATTAATTTGAAGAGTGTAACATGAAGATTGGAAAATTTGTCGTGTTGGTATAGCACTATCCACCCAGCTTATGGTAGATCCACATCTCAAATACTTCGAGTCGCCTTATCATCTCTTCGGTAAGAATCCATACCTTAATTTCATGTAATAATACAGAGAACACGTAGCATCTGATTAGTCGCATTCGTAATCAGATGATACAATGATGTTCCAAGGTTAGTATTGTCGCTCCTGGGTGATTATCTGTTTTGCCATCCCCGAGTACTGGCCTGTAAACATGTGATATAAGCAGACGTTTAGTCTAGTATAGGAAAATATTATAGAGTTTCAAACGCGTATTAGCAACCCTTACAGTCCGTAGTGTGTGAAATACAGTATGGTCCAAAAGTGAACATTGTGTCCGGCGGCTAACGAGCACCCCCGTGAGTGTCCGGTGACAAAGGGGAGGGACACCGTGTACTGAATATTATTAAAACATCACTTCTTTGTGAGCTCATCTTCGGCGAACCCTTTTGCCGAGGGGGCGATTAGTTTATAATGTTATTCTATTTCTTACGTACCACGCTTTAAATCGTAAATGTTTTATTTAGATACAGGCTAGTGGAACCTTGTATGGAATGAAGATATGGAGGTATACAACGTAAATAGGATGATATCAGAGGGATGAGATGGGAGT
This sequence comes from Eubasilissa splendida, assembly GCA_031772225.1. Taxonomy (NCBI): domain Eukaryota; kingdom Metazoa; phylum Arthropoda; class Insecta; order Trichoptera; family Phryganeidae; genus Eubasilissa; species Eubasilissa splendida. Next base: position 30,120,177 of record CM062853.1, on the reverse strand, counting down.
GGTAATCCGCCTCCAAGTTGATTTAGCATTCTGTATTCGTGTAGGTACATGTATCGCTGAGCGTGCCTTGGTACTGTGCGAGATGATGTCAGGCAGTAATGAAAATACTAATAAATTGTATGCGATGGAACGGAGTGTGTAACAAAAGCTGCTGACTGGACCGAAGCCGGAGAGAAAGTGAAGAGCTTGAAGAGTTAGTGCGGCCAGTGCATTGTAATTACTATCTAGTATTGCGTCTTAGTTATGACGCACTTTGCTAGACGATACAGAGATGTCGGCATGATCGATGATTATACAATACTTCCGAAGTATGGTGCCGATGAGGAATGAACTGCATAAGGTATCCTTTCATTTTTTTATAATAAATTTCGAAGATTGTTCATAATACATAGATATATGTTTATATTATGTTAGGTCAATGTATATTATTCGCCGTTTTAAAAAAATATATTGTAACATAACCAAAAACGAAAATAAATTAAAACGTATTATGTGCAATTATCGTTTGGGGGCGTAGTCACCATCAACGTCAATTACAGCTTCTCATTTGATTGGAAGACGGTCAATTCTAAGCACTGGTTTTTTAAGGCAATCCACCATTTGACATCATCCATCAACTCTGCCAACCTGCTAATTTTTCAGAGAGCGGTTGATGTGGTAGTCCGTGGAGGATCGATGTGCTCATGACTTACTACTGTAGTCCTCTGATCTGCTGCTACAGCACCCTTCGATTTCCTGGCCCCTATTTTACATTATTGCAGTGATTCCCAGGTCAGTTTTCGGACTGTCTGTTCATCTCGTCGGAGATCAATGTCTCGTTCTTCCTTTTTATACATTCCTAGTAATCTCTAATATTTCCAGACTCTCCATCTTTACTAGCAACGTACCCAATAGTGGCAATAATACAGCCATACTTTTTTTCCTGCATGTTGCGGACAGCCAACCGTTCCGACTGTGGTTTTGACAGCGATTCACCGGTGGCAGAAAGCGGCGATCTTCACACTACATAAACCAATCATACCGACAACACAAAAACCAGGGTTGCCAGTCGAAGGAATAAAAACGTGCGTAAACAAGTTTCAACTCTGTTCAGAGCTATTCTGTAGCTACAAAGCTGCCTGCACCAAAGAATTAACAAAAAGCACTTTTTATGTTTTTTCGTATGATTTGTTCAGATTTTGGTCATTTTGGACATTGGAAGATGATCTAAGAGATTTAGTTGATCTCAACACGTGTACACGGTAGTGAGATCTAGATAGACACGCGTTGAGATTTTAATCTGGAGATAAACTTGATTAAAATCAGCTTGATATTGATAAAAATAGACAAAAACTTTCTACATTCACGAGTTTGATTTGACAGCAATAACCATAGATGCCTAGAACTATTTATTTAGATAAGTTAGGAAAACAGATGGCTTTAATTACAAACATTTCTTCCACGTCGGTCTCTCATGACTGAAGATCTTGATCTCTGTTAACTTCCGTCCTTTTTGGAAAATGCTTCTCGCATGGATATCTTCCTCTTCCTTCGACGTGGAACACCACAACAAGCTTCTCCAAGCTATCGTCCCTTGTCGCAAGATACCCAAAAAGTTGAAGGATTCGTCTCAGGCTGCAGGTTGCAGGTTGAGCGTCTGCCCTTGATGGTCAGTTCCTGCAGAATGGAGACGTTCGTGCTGGTGATGAGCTAAACCGTTATTGTGACTGTTATAACGATGACCGAGACTTCACTGTTATAGGTTTAATTTCTCATTTAATTGTTCGCCAAATTGTCAATAATCGGTAACCAATTATCGTTGAAATCGAACATAAATCTCACAATCACGGTTAAAATAACGGTTTAGCTCATCACTAGTTCGTGCGTCTCGCCATCCATGATACACGCAGCGAGTGTCTCCAGCACCACATCTCAGAGCTATCTTTTAACTGCTGCTACTGGGGATATTCATATTCACCCAACTGACGAACAGAACATCAACGGTCAAAGAACTGACATTTGACGAGCATAATCCCTCGTTTCTTGATATGTGCACTCCCAGGTATATAAAATCGCCTATCTGTACATAAATAGAGAATTTTCCTCGTGCACCAAAGGTATTACACATAAATATTAATCATACAATAAACTATATATTTATTACCTTGCAAACTGCAGTAATATAATAATTAAGTATTACTGATTAATTTTCCTTGCACAAGGATGATATCGCATTAAAATATAACACATATTTACGGAACATATTTTCAATTGTACTTTTCTGGAGTTGACTACATTACCTGACCGTCCTTTAGTTTCTAAGTTAGTAATCAGTGGTAAACTGTGATCATAGTCATTTTTTACCATTGCCCGTGGTAAAAAACGTTTGCGGATTGTTCGAACGTCAAGTTTACTATAGTCAAAGTTAATCCAGCCTAACAGTGTGGCAATGCGACATCTGAGAATGTCGTCAAAATTGATTAATCTTAAATATTCACCTTTTCCAATCCATACAATTTAATGTTTTACTTTCTTTAAACTGTGAAAAAATCTATTATATTCCCTTTTCAATAAAAAGTCTTAAAACACCGCCCCATATAAAAATTACTATTCATAACGACAACTGTAACAAAATTACCTGTAACGACTCGTGTACAAATTTAAGCCCAAAAAAAGAAATATCTCGGTGTAATTATTGATCAACATTTAAAATGGCACAGGCACATTAGCGAATTAGTAAAAAAAATAAGAAAATGTATTTATATATTCATAAGATTAAGGAACATTCTAAGTGTAAATAATTTTAAAAAAGGTATATTTTGCTATTGTTCACTCGCTACTCCAGTTTGGAATAATTGAGTGGGGAGGAGCATACAATAATATAATGAACTCAGTAAAAATAATACAGAGAACAATTATTAAAGTGATATTAAAAACACTTTTTGCAAAATTCTCATTTACCAAAATAGAAAACATTTACAAAAAAACCTCAATTAATCAATTAATTAAAGAAAATAACACTAGAAAATTTGAAACAAGCACATCATTAAGGTTTAAAAATAACTTTAAAATCCCTAAATGTAACACCAAACACTATCAGCAAAATTCTATATATTTACTGATAAAAAATTTCAATAGCCTCACTACACAAATTAAAGAAATAAAGGATATAAAAGAGTTTAAAAAGAAACTAAATGAACACTTCAAAAATACATAATTGGACAATAAACAATATTACAGAATACTTCAGAAGCACACAAATGGACAATGAATAGAATATGTAAGGTATTATATACAATTATTGTAGTGTAACTCCCTCTCCAAGCACAAGAGCTGGTCTCTTTTTTGGAGAGGTAAGCGAAAGAAAAACCATGTATGTATGTAACCATCTATTTAAAAATTGAATTTATTTTGCCATTGTATTTTCGCTAAAATAAATAAATAAAAAATTTATGGCTGCGTTGAAAATCTGTCACTTTGCTAAGTGCTGATATAAACTAAACAGCGAGGCTAAAATAGCGGGATATTGAATGATGATTCATTATGTGACAGATGAATTTTGAAACAGCTGTGAAGAGTCCGCCATTTTTAACTAAAGATTTACGGTTTTTATCTCCGATATTGAAGGGTAAAATTAGTTTACTATTGAATGTATCAAGTAGATATATTTTACCAACGATCGCAATTTTTTTACTATAGTAAAAATTTACCACTGATCAAGCAACCGGCCCAAGTGCAGTAAACGTTTGAAATCAATATTTTGAATAATTTCTAAATAAGTAAAATTGTTGGATAAGGATAGAATACCGCTCACCTCAATGTGGACCTTCGTCCAGTAAAATTGCACTCGTTTAAAATATGTTAAGTATGAATTAAATATATTAATTAGAAAGGAGTACATATAAAATCAATTTTATCGAAAAACATTGTTGTTGCGCCACCGGGATTCGAACCTGGATCTCTTTGCAAACCGGGGAAGGTGCATTATCCAATTATGCTACAGTGACGATATTTAGCATGGAAAGAGATCCAGGTTCGAACCCGGTGGCGCAACAACAATATTTTTAGAAAAAACTGATTTTATATGTATATCTTTCTAATTAATATATTTAATTCATATTTAAAATATCACAGAGCTATGTTCTGAATAATTACAACTTTACAATAAGAATGTGTTCTAATATCGTTTAAAATATGTTAAAAAAAAAAAAAATTGTACACAATGGAACGGAGTGAGTAACAAAAGCTGCTGACTGGTCCGAAGCCGGAGAGGAAGTAGTGAGCTTTAGGCGCCCATGCTGCCAGTGTATCGTGATGTTACATTAACTTAATTTAATATATTTATTTTTTCAGTTAATCAATTAATCTTTTTAAGATTCTAGATCTGTATAGTATTCGTAAAACACACTTTTGGTGGGTTTTTAATTTTGGCCGTGAAAAATATTGTTGTCACATGCCCGCGTCCAAATTCCTATCCTCCATCAATTTCCTAATGCTGGCCTTTGTTTGAATCGGAGCTTGGTGCTGTCGAGGCATCACTGGATCAATATTGGACTATTGTTTGTTCTCGACAACGGCGATACTCTTCGCGGTGTGGACCATCGTCTCCAGTGCGGTGGAGCACTGTTTTTTTGATCTTGAGATTGGTGATCACGCTGTCTGTTGTTTGCGTGTGCCGTGGGCGATTGTGAAATCATCGTCTTCATTTGGGAGCAGAGATCGTCGACCATCCTCGTGCATGGAGTGTGTGATTTCAGCGGCGATTGGCAGCGATGTAGAAGACGTCAAACTTGAGGTAAAATAACTTCTTTAAAAATTCCTTTCCGCTTCCACGTTCCGCGGGACGTGCGACCCGGAGACTGCACAATAATAGTCTGGATGGATACGATTATACAATTGATACTCGTTAGTGGGATATATCCCCTCCAGCTTATTCGGGCTCCACCCCAGCCAAGATCCCGCGCGGCAGGGTTAATATTTGTGTAAGCCGATGACCGAGCATTAAGGCAGGTATGCTGATTAATTAGTGATAGTTTTTATACTTTATTTGTCTCTCTAGGAAATGTGAGACCCTTACTCGATGGGCGCCGGGTGGTGCTGGGTACCCACGTGCGGCCAGCTGCAGGGCCGGGCCGGGGCGAGTGGCGCCAACTATTTATGAAAAAAATCGTTTTTATCGCCTTATCCCTAGATATCCTAGAAGCTTCGAGAAGGTACTGAGAGATCTTGAAGCAATCTGGTGGTTTGGAGTAGTGCGAATGTCATTCACTCTATCGTTCCTTGCTTCCCTTGCCGAAAGTATCTCTGGTTTTTTTTATTTACGATTCCGATCGGATGGGGATATAATGTTAAATAAAACAATGTTATAACTCTACTCGAGTTTATTTGCACTACTCGAGTTTAGAGAGAAGCGGTAACTTTCGTCGACATTCTACATTTCGTCACGCGTAAAGGAAATAAAATGAATAATTTTGAAAGTCTAAACTTTTTCTAAAAACTGAAAGGAATTTGAACTCGGGTATTTATTTGCTTAACATTATCACATTTATTAGGAGAACACTTCCACCTTAATACGAATGTCAACTGCTGTCGCTGGTTCATATCCGGCTCGAAGGACCAAATGTTGCGTAAAAGCATAGATGCCGGAAGAAACAGGATATTCGGAAGGAAGTTCGCACTCACCACAATCCCGATCTTCTGGCACCTCCAAGGTGGACTGTAAATTTAGGTTTTGTAACACAATCTCCGTTCAGGGTCCAGATTAGACACGACGTCTCACGTTAATATTATATATATGCGAAATTCACTCGTTACCGCGCCGGTTCGGGGTCGCCGATCGACAAACGCGGTGGCAGGTGAGAAAGGGAGGGGAGGTGGAAGGCACATTACACAGTGGGATAAGATCCCGTGGACTGTATCTAGAGTAATTTTAAGTAGTTGACGCAACCCTAATTGGAAGTCGGAAGGAACACAAGGGCAGATAGATCTGGCCTACCTTGCTTTAGAGTCCTGGACTGGGCGTCGTCTTCACCTCCGGTTGACGAGCACGTTTATTATGCCGAACCGAGATATCACTGCACTTCCTGTAATCTGGAATACACTCCCTCTGCGCGGTGCCAGCGTTACGCACGGCGTGAATGTAGGGCGGCAGAAGGAAAGGGCACAAGAACTTGATGGTTCGCTATCGGAGCGCAATCTGGTCCAAGTAATGAAAGTCGGCCAGAGCGGGAGGACAGGTATAGATTATTGGATGGACGAAAGGGACAGGGAATGAGTATTTGACTCGCGGCAACAAATATTTATTCCTATATTTATTTATTCGTAATTAAGATTTTTAGATCTATGTTGTAATTAGCGATATTTGAATATGTCCTACAATTATTGGATTTTCACCAACAGAAGCACTGTTATTAAACAAATAGTAGATATCTCATAGAGACGAAGCTAATTTTTTATTAACGGAAAAATGTGAAAGTATGGGTAATTACAGAGCTCAAAAAATAATTAGATTCTCATTGTGACATATGTGCTGTTTCAGGGAAAAATTAATATCATAATTTAGTCCTAAGATGGCGATAGTGTAGTGGTATTCGAAGTGATTCCACATATTAACATATATACAACTTTCAAAAAATTTATAGATATGGAGGTTGATTGTGTGGAATGGTGAACGTTACATTGTGTAAAGTGATCACTGAAGCCAGCCGAAGACAGGTCGTAACCCCTGTAAAATTACCCATACTTTCAAATTTTTCCATTAATAAAAATTAGCTTCGTCTCTATGAGATATCTATCATTTTAGCAATATTTGATTATGTCCAAGAACACACAATTACTGGATTTTTACCCACAAAGACACTGTTATTAAACAAATATCAGATATCTCACAGAGACAAAGCTATTTTTTATTATATTTAATGGAAAATATATGGAAGTATGGGGTAATCACAGGGTTTACGACCTGTCTTCGGCTGGCTTAAGTGATTACTTTGTAATATATATATATATATATAACGTTCACCAATTCTCACTCCTCAATCTCCACATTTATCAAATTTAGTAATTACCCCATACTTCCATATATTTTCCATTAAATATAATAAAAAATAGCTTTGTCTTTATAAGATATCTAATATTTGATTTATCTTTTATTTGTTTGCGTTGTAACTGTGCTATTGTTGAACTTGTGCTGCGGGCGGCTGCCGGAGCGGCTGCCACGCCGCCGTATCATCCAATGTAACAACAGACATAACACAGTAGGCGTCCACGGTACGACACCCATTAAAAATATTAAGTCTAACCAGATTTACATATCGATTTAATAAAAACGAATGTACCATCTGGCACCCCTGTCGCGGGATTCGTTTGATTTTGTGTACGGGACGGTTCGGCGTCACCCGAGCCGACTCCTTTTGATAACACGATACCGGTCTGCCCAGCTCCCTCTCCCCCACCCCCTCCCCCCACCCCCCTTCCGCTCATCTATCCACGCGACACCTACCCAGGGTGGGCAGCGAGCGCGGGGCGCTTTTCTAAGCAGCTCTTGGAACCCCAGCCAGAATAATGCGATTAGTCTCATATCCATTGTTTGCTCTACATTTTTTAACCTGCTGCCCGGCAAAATGAATTTAATATTTTGGAAGTCGATTTCAGCGTTTCAGTGAAATAAACAATACACACCGTTAGGTATCGAACCTAAAATATTTTGAAATGAAGTCCTAAACACGTGGGCGCCACATGGTATCATTCGTTTGTTTATTTGGTAAAAATGCAATGGTGAAATAATTTAACTCGTTTAGTAAAATCGTTTGGTTAAATATGATGATCTCGTTGTTTAATATACATTAACACATAGAACCGGCAAAGTTACAGATTTCGAACGCAGGGGTGTATATAAAGTCATGTTTCATGATTATTCGTCTTGTCACACTGTGCGGCGAGATTTATTATCTATGCTTTGACTGTAGTACATTTGATGTACGAACAACCCGTAAACGATTTTTTATCCCGGGCGATGGTGAGAACTGTCACTTTGTACATGTATGTGTGTCACGAAAGTGAGTAGACAAGTAGGGGAAGACGAATCTTATAAGAGGGCGTCTCTGGGGGAACGGCTCTCTTCCATCACAGCTTCTTCTGAAGTGTATAATTTATAATTACTGCAATAAACTTAATATTGTTACCTGGGCATACTGAGTCTTGTATTACAAGCGATTATTAGACAGTAAGCATTTAATGGTATTTATTTACAAAATCATCAATAAGAAAATATCAGCGGATGCAAATTAACATGAGCACGAGCATCGTACAAGGAGAGGGGGATAGACTGAGACTGCCACTCAGGAAGAAGACCAAATCTCACAAGTCGATGATGTATAGTGCGATTAAATTTTTAAACATAAGAAAGGAAGAGAAACTGAATAGATTTAAAATGAAACTGACTAAATATATAAAATATATGTTTTAGTACAAGAAAATACTTTAATCTTGTATATATTAGAGCATATATAAGGAATACTTATGCATGCACTATATTAAGAATTAAATAAATAATTCAGAGGTTAGAACCGCGAGGGAATGTGGTGGTAATTCAAAATTTATCTCAGTTGGTTAAAATTTACCGAAAAAATAATATTGAAAAATTTGTATACATTTATTTTTCTCTCACCGCGTCACGTTTCGTGACTCTTGCAAGAGAATGCGTGCGATAACAGACTCGAGACCTCGTGGCACAAATATGGCCTTAAACAATGGGTTGTTGCATTTATCACAACTCACCGATAGCATGACGCGCGCGGCACACTTCTCGAGCTGCCCGCGGGGCTGGTAATCTGCATCCTGGAATATTTCCACAAGCGATCGTGCCCAGAGCACGCGCCGGTCGTGTTTTGAAATCACCTAATAGATAATAATAACATTGGATCATTTTTATAGCGTCATTTTCGTAAATCAAAAAATTTCGTAAAAAAAATTCTTCGAAAAATCTCATTTACGATAATGAAAGTATTTCAAAATTTTCATGATTAACTTTGTGGAAGTCCATTGTAATTAACCTTTAAAAAAAACTTTTAACAAAATTCTTAACTTTTTAAAATATTAATTAATTATTAAAATAAAACACAACTTTGTTTACATCACGCTACACTTTAATTAAAAAATTAAAACGTTTTCGACGCTTGATGCGTCATCTTCAGTAATAAACTAAAGCTTGAATTAAAATAATTTTATAGATATCTTGTTCAAAGTTGCGTGTTTTAAAAGCCATTTTATCGTGTGACGTCACATCTTCCGAGTCGACAAGTCGGTACTCGATACTCTAGTAGGTACTCATATTGTTAGTAATGGCCGATACGTACGAGAGATGTGACGTCACACGGTGGATATTGATAATCCGAACGTTCTTCAACAAGACCATCTTTGAACGTTAATATCTCCGAAAGAATTGCACATTTTGAAAATATTCAAAAAGCATGATAGTCTGGATTATTTCTTATTTTTTTTAACATACTGCAATACCTCACTTTTAACATATTCTACAACCTCATTCAACAACAACCTCAAGAGCGTTTTAGACATAAACTGCTTAGTCCAACACTATTTTTGTATTTAAAATTAAAAATTGTTATTTAAACTTATGGAAAAAACAATTTTGAAAATATGCGTGTATGAAAATCAATGTGCTGAAGACTTATTGAGGATAGTTGGACAGTAATGATTAGGTTTGTTTTGAGATTGTGGCGAGAATTGTGAACTGTCTCAATTAAAAAAGGTGTGTCCGTACACCGGCTATTTAAACAGTTTGTGTCGTGTTTTTACTAGTACTAACTAATATTTCACATCTTATCTTACATGGCATTCCACGGGTAGTAACATCCCCTCCTCAAACCCCCCGTACCAGCGTCACCGAAGTTCTCAAATGCAGCATCGATCAGTTCAGCCACATGCGCTAGAACGAGAGAACACGATATATTTCGCATAAATGTATCCGATATTGATGATTCGCTCTCGCGTCAGACTTCTGATGTACTCACACATGCATTCTTACTTTATAAAGTACACGATGACTGCGACACGACTCCGATGCGCTGAAACATGAACAAACAAACAAATCAATAAAATATCTAATTTTATTATTAACAAATAGAGATTATTGCGAAGCTCACTGACACAGCCGATATCTGCTGTCATCGCGCCGAGTCCAGTAAAACATTGAACGTTTTGTAGTCATGTCTTCCATTCTGTTCAGTTCGAAGGATTCCCTTCAACAGGTCAAGGACATGCCCAGTGCTTGACCCTTGACCCTTGCAACCGCGTCCCCTCGCCTACGTAGATCGCTGACTTATGAGCGGTACAATTTATACTGAATAAACAATGCCTGAATAAATAATTCAATTTTTTTGTGACAAATTCCAAGTCTGCTTTTGATTAAAATGATTCATTTAAGTATTGTTGATATTTTCATTACGCAATGTATGACGTGAGTATTATACATATATTATATAAATGGTGTCCAGCTATTAAATAAAAATAAAAATTACAATGTTATTCTCATATTTTATTTATACAAAATGGAATTTAGCGATGCGGATTTTACGTTTTATAAACAATATCGTCTAAATGCCGTCCATTTCTCTCAATGTACTCTCGCAATCGGACTCTTAAATTTGCGAACACGCGAGAGCTAAGCGTCGGTTCGATGGCAGCAACTTCAGCCGTAGGGCCTGAATTGTTCGAGGACTGTCGCTGTAAACTATCGACTTAAGGTATCACTTACTCGTCGAATATTAAAGTGAATACAAAAAGCGCGACGCGCACGAACCAATGAATCAACGCACTTTAAATATTGCTCAACCGCGAACGCGCGGTGCTCTGCCGACCAGTGACTCATTGCGACTGGCAAATCAGCAAATGTTTTCGAGCAATTATAATTTAATCTACAATGAAGTGATGCAAGTTGTCGCGGTGGATCACATCGTCCATCTTTGTAAAGTGAAGAATCGCGCGTCTTTAAAATACTAGTTTCAGATTATTCATAATCAGTTTTATTAAATAAACATTTTTGTTTTCAGGATTTCGCGGAGACGGCGATGAACGAGTTGCTCGGCTGGTACGGGTACGACTCCCGGGGGGGACGCTCCCTGCTGAACAGGAGAGGGGCCAGTCCGCCCGTGACGTCACAGGCCCAGGCCAAGAGTCCGAAAACTCCGGACGAGAATGGTAAATATTGGCAGATGAAGTCTGTTTCTCACGTATCATTAATAGATATGGCGGTTAATTTGTGGTGTAACATATGTGTAATTATTTTAATTTTCACAACTAAATTACACACCTTTGTAGTCCCTCTCATCATCAGGTGTTGACTAAACTAAATACGGTATTGTAGTCTATTCGGGCAATGGGGGGGGGTTCCGGTCGTTAACGAGAATATGGACAGTAAATGTGAAGTGTTAGGGAAAGTTATTATATTGTTAATTAGCATAACATAACATTTCCATTCATTGAAATACAACAAGAATTAGAACACATAAAATAGCTAGGACATATCATAGGCAGACACCTCTAATAGTCTACATGTAGACAAAATAATTAAATCAAAATTTGTTCATGTCAGTTTTGTCCTGTGTTTTCTATTGGCTACGTACAAGGTATGCAATTCCAGATTGTGCAATGATTTGTCTGTCCGGCGTCTCGTTTCTCCTGGCTGATCTGCTGATGATCTCTCGTGTGTCTTTGGGTTGTAAATTTCCAACCCTTAAGCCGATATAAAACGCGATCTACATCGCGCGCACCGCCGTTAATGTTCCCGTCACCGAGGGCGTCCGATTAGTTCCGCTGTCGCAGGGTTTGTGGTATACCCACACAAAGCTGTAAGGTACATACAGAGGAAATTTCAGATTTGGTATGAAAAGATCACGAATCACGGATCAATTTTTGTTCCGCTGAAGCGTGAAAAAGTTATCACGCAGTTTAGCGAGTGACTTTTTTTGTTCGTTATGTTGTATGCGTGGTAAAATTTTCCTCGAACTTTTCTCATACGTTATACTTCAGGGGACCGTGACGCTTCAGGGGGCCATGACGCTTCAAGGGTCCATGACCATGAAATTTTGAAAATTACCATTTTTATATTTTTTAAATACCTTTCACACTTTTACCGTGTGTTCGTTTGTTTTGTGTAAAAATGTGTGCCTAGTTGCGAACTATGCCAGCATTCTGCCGACTTAATCCCCTAATGGACTGTAGTGTCAAATTGTCATATTATATGTACGGTAAACTGGGGGAATACGGCCTCATGGGGGAATATGCCGCACAAGCATTGTTCCTATTGATCCCGTTTATTTTTAAATACAATCACCATAAGGCACTGGTGTTAGCTAAAGAGATTAAAACGTGTTTTTTTATGTTTTAGTGTCATATTTATAATATGAAATGACACTGGGCTAAACACATGGTATTATTTTCGTCGATGACTTGTTCAATATTCTGACAGCGCAGATGTTTAGCGGGTACCATATTGTATTATTAAAGTTTAGTATTTGATTTATGCTTCATCAGAGCATATCATGTTCCTATGCGTACTTACATGAGTCGGATGTAACAAAATGTACATAAAAATTGGACACAAAACCTCAATAGTTGAGATGCAAATTAGCCGGGTAGATGAAACAATTGAATTGTTTGATTTATTAAATGCAGTCAATTGGCCAAAGTGCAACTGGATACAATGTGCAAGCACGAGATCTATTGTACATTAGTTCAAATAAGTTTGATGAAAGTTGTATTCGCAGAAAACACAAAAGCCAAATTACTTTTGCCATATTTTCTCGTGTGTATGGCATTTTCGCTTTTTTTAAATCATTTAAATCATTTTTTGGATGTCAAAAATACATACGTTTTTCCTCAAGATTTCAAAATATGTATAAGAAACAGCGTCAAATAATATGTTGCAATATTCCCCCAGTTTTCCCTATTATAAAGACTTTCTGTATGGAGCCTCTACTTTACAATAAAGAAAGATCGCAAATAGTGGCTTGGACACGTCTTGCGAATGCCGGATGCACGAATACCAAGGTAATTGGGAAGGAATGCGTGTAAAATAGAATTACAAGAAAGCGATAAATTGTAACGTCACAATAAGAATGTGTTCTCCTTAAACCCCCCCCCCCGCCCCACTCTTTTAATTGTCCCACTCCGATTAGAAAACATACACTAGCCACTGTTCCTCTTACGATAGTAATATCAGCTCTGATCCATGTCTGAGTAACCTTGTATACTTTTAAATGCCAAAAATGGATACCAAATTTAGTCAACGATCTTTCTTATTTTGTGCACCGTGTACATTTTAAACCAAAAATAACAAAGTGGTTGCTTGACGTGGGTAGATTACTAAATTAAACTAATGTGTCATTTGTGATAACCTAGCGACCTGCACATTTTGTCTTCAACTATATTATAGACAAAAATCTTTATATTTAGTAAAAATATTTAATCAGGCAATTGCTTTAGAACAGACCACGTCCAGTGAAGTAATTACCGTTATTTCAAATGTATTATTTTATGGTAAAACAGATGGAGATGCGTCATCTTCCCGCACCGCGTCTCCCTTGAACCTTCCATAAGATGGATAAATAATGTAATGGGTATATTTTATTGTTCTTCGTTCTACCCAACACGGGCAAACACCACCCACACGATACAAATCGGAAATATGATATATAATATAACAAAACAGACTAACCCGTGGACGCCGCGTGCTCTAAAATTGAATTGTTTTTATTATTTATTTTGTCAACAGGTGTTCAATGAGCCTGATAAACAGTCCTGCGATGGCATCAAAGTATTTGCAATGCTAAAACATGCTAAAACAAAAAGGGTATAACGCTCTGATAGAATATACTTTTTTTGGATGTTGGAAAATAAGAACGATACACATTACCTGCACATTTCTACCTCGTTGATAATCATTACCGTTGTTAGTCGTTTTTTATCCGCGCTGAATGAAGGCCTCCCCGAGTATCTCCAACTTTTATCTGTCCATTTTTATTGGTGATTTACTTTCATCCAGCGGATTTAGGACTCGATTCCCCTCGGGTACCGCTGGATGATTGCGCGCGTCCAATGATTGTGCTGTCGCCTATCCACTGCCATTTCATTTATTTATTTATTATTATATACACGCCATATTCAGGCATTAACATAATTTGTAAAATAACAGAAGATTTCATCAGAAGTGCAATACACAAAGAAAAAAATTATATAATGACAGCATGTTTTGTTCGTAATCAAAATAAAAAATAAATATAATATGTGAAATAAAGCATTTTATTTTAATTTTTATTTTTACTTCATTCGGAAAACATATATCAGTAAATATGAAAATCGTAATAAAAGCTAAACAATAATTAAATCAGTAACATGTTTTCACAGAAAATACAATATACTTTATACAGTGAGTACAATTTAAAATTTTAAAAGAATTATAATGCAGAAAAATGTGAGAGAAGAAGTTGAAAATATAAATATAAACAGAGAGATAAAAGTCCAGAGGGACGGGAGGGTGAGGGGAAAGGAAAAGCAAAATGGGATAGGGAATAAAATCTGTGTGATAAAAATAAAAATAAAATGAAGGCCATTAAAGTTTATGTATTGCATTTAGATTTAATTGAGGCAAAATGTCTAGTTCGTTTAGGTGTGAATTGAAGTAAAGGGGTGCTCGGTAGAAAAATGATTTCTGTTTGGCGTTGGTATTGCAATGTGGAAGGTTAAATGCAAGATTAGTTCTGGTTGACCTGGCCGCCACTCGAATGGATATGCGTCTGAGTAAATCAGGACAGTCTACTTTAGAGTTGGCTATTTTGACATCGGCCGTGTCTCTTCGAGCAGTGCTGGTTGAGGTACGATAATTACGAAAGTTAAGTTAAAAATACACGTGTGGAACTGTACAACTGTACACCGTACAAAAACCGTAAATCATTAGTTAAAAATGGCGGACTGTTCACAGCTGTTTCAAAAGTCATCTGTCACATTGACAGTTGCAGTGTACGACAATGTTTCATTCAATTTCCCACTATTTTAGTGATTAGAGTTCGTCGGATGATGATAATGTTGGCCAGCAAAGTGACAGATTTTGAACGCGTATTGCGAATGTATTGCCAATGGTGAATATTTAAAATAAATCACTTATGGTGAAATTTGCAGATATTTGAACACATTTAGGCGTTCCTATTTCTGGAAGCTTGAAACTGTCTTCATTCTGTTGGATTTCAATTATATTAGAAAATATTCCCTTCAGCATAGTATTTAATTTAAAAAATATCCAGTAATCACAGGTAACTGAGTCACACGAACAGGTAGAATCATTTAATTGTTTTTTTTTTTTGGCTAGAAAGTCTCTCTCAGTGAGCCCACTGTGTGACTGATTTAAATTTCGATCGCCGATATTTTCGCCAAAATGCGCGCGCAGATATCTTTTACCTTCCCGGCGGCTTTCGTTACAACAACACCGCGGCCATTACGGGAATTAAATTGTCACACCTCGTATTATTATTATACATTTTAACGTTTTAATTGATTAATCAAAAGTTTGATGCGAAACGAAACGTACCGATGACCGAATCGGGAACTGCGATGACAGCTGCTGGGGTCGGGTGTGTTGCCCGCGTACAAAAAGACAGCGACAATAAAAGAGAATGCGGATAATAATTAAATTTCTGAGAACCGTGACAGCGTCAATAAGGGGAGCCGCGGGTAGACGTGTACGGTGCACGTGTTTACGGCTAAACGAGTCATGAACCAGCGTTACAAATGTAAGATTAGAAGTTCTCGTGCTAATCTCCTTTACAGGTATAATAAATTGAATAAATTGGTAGTGCACTTCCCCGGATTGGAAATAGAGATCCAGGTACGAATTCCGGTAGCGCAACAACAATATTTTTCGACAAAATTGATTTTATACGTATGTATTTAAAAAACATCACATAATTACAACTTTACAATTTCTATTTTGCCAAAAACAGCCTACAAAAATTCATTATAATTTTAAACTCATTTTAAAAACATTTCATAACATATGAAGCCACCCCTGCAACAACACTGTATATCGTTTTTGGGCAAATCTACGTTATGAATGCCACAACGTTATACATATTCTTGATAAATTAAACTACCATATAAAATAAATAAAAGTATTATCACACACAATTTATGATTGGTCTTACCTGCAACAACACTGTATATCATCCGAGATGGGCTGACGCTCCGGTATTTATCTATCAACATTAATAAAAACCGATATACAGTGTTGTTGCAGAGGGGGTGGGGGTCTCATACTAGGTCGAAACACCAAAATCTCTAAAGTCTATTCTTAAATCATTTTAAAAGTCGTAAAAAATTTGGAAGCTAAACTTCTAGTCTAAGTGAAAAACATAGAAAATTTCCCATTCCGAAAAATGTCCACCCAGACATAAAAGAAAATGCTCAAATAAAGTTCACCTACAAGAAATATTACAGAAAAAGTCTTTATGTATATATATATAATACTTAAATGTAGGTATGTTTATTTACGAATTGAATTTATGTTGCAGAAGTTAGTTTTCATTAATCGTTAATATATCATTTTTATTTCTGCTAATCAACAAGTATTTCAATTTTCTCTTTTTCCTATCATTGTAGACTTTCATACTTATTTTT
Source organism: Eubasilissa splendida (assembly GCA_031772225.1). Lineage (NCBI taxonomy): Eukaryota > Metazoa > Arthropoda > Insecta > Trichoptera > Phryganeidae > Eubasilissa > Eubasilissa splendida. The sequence continues at coordinate 30,103,512 of CM062853.1, read as the reverse complement.
GACTTCTGGCCAACCTGACGTGATTTGTATTCTATGTAAGCATTTGACTACGAGGATATTTATTTATATGCGTATTTTTCACGAATGGTTTCATATATAATATTTTGCGTGAGTGGACCCGTAAACATTGAACTAAATATTGCAGTTGAAAATTTAAAATCCAATTCATTTGAATGCTGCGAGGTACTTCCTGAATATATCGTCCGTCATTGCGATACCGGGAAGTCCGCGTCCCTTCGCGGCTGGAGGTTCCCAGAATAGTGACTCTAAATTTGGACCCTCGGTAACAACAACATTACCTTTTATAAAAACCCTTATTGGATTCGTGAACGGCCGACAATCTATTTTATTAGCACATCCCCTCATTCTCTGCGATGTTTTTTTTTTTCATGGAAAACATTTTAAACCCGATATCCTACAAAATTCTGGTAATATTTAGTTAAAATTTAATTACTCGATATTCGATACAAAATACAATATTAATAGCCGAAACAAGATTTTTCATAGACCTCTCATTACGAGGAACAAATCGCCCCCGCGTAGAGATCAAGTAGCAAGTAAATGCCGATATGATGTTCTACTTGTCTCCAAAATTTTTAAATTAATTATACTTACAAACCTAGATTAATTAACAACATAATTTACGTAATAAATAATACAATTTAAAAAACATACTAACATTACATATTTTTTTCGTTTTTAATTATTATTAAATTATCAAGGAGAACACATTCTTATTATGAAGTTGTAATTATTCAGAACAGACGCTCTGTGATCTTTTAAATACTAATTTAAAGTATTAATTATAAATATATACATGGCTTTCAAAAATAATGGAACGATAGATGTATTAATTTGAACAAGTGTAACATATAGGTTCAAAAATTTGTCATGAAAAATACTGGCGCTATAAAACAATTAGTAGTGTACTTCCCCGGATTGGAAATAGAGATCCAGATTCAAATCCCGGTAGCGCAAAAACAATATTTTTCGACAAAATTGATTTTATATGTATATATTTATAATTAATACATTAAATTAGTATTTATTATTAAATTATTAAATGTAGGCTAATATTTGAATTCTTTAAAAATGATGCTTATTGAATACATACTAAAAGAATTAAATAGAAAGATATATAGAAAAAAATATAACTTATTAGTTAACAGAGATAGATTTTGAAATTTCGAGCATATTGAAAAACTTTTATAAATTTTCTCAAAATTATGCTTTTTGTTGGGTTAAAACTGCGCTACCTTTTGTTGTCAAAATTGAATTTGTTAATAAAATATTACACCGTTTTCGTGTGAATGTAGTGTTAATGTATATAATATATATATATTAATTAACTAAATATATCAGTATATACTCGTGTATTGGTATATTTAGTACAGCGTGCATCCATTGAATTCAAATAATTATACATCAGTACAGTGGTACCTCGGTACACGTCTGCTTTGGTATAAGTCCAACTCGGTATACGTCCGGTTTGAACGTTAAATTTTTCGTTTGGTATACGATTCGCGTGCGTCTAACGGTGCGCGCTTACGTCCTCGGTCTCGTTCGGCTGAATTCGGTTTTTGGAGAAGGGGCATTTCCGCCACGACTGCCCACTTTTATATATATATATATATAAAAATAAAAAAAATCGAATTAAATGCTATATAAAATTGATGCGTTAAATGCTATCTGCGTTAAAAATAGCAATTTGTACCACGTGAAAAAGATCACACATTAATTTAAATGAAGAGAGTTAAAGATGAAGATCATGTTAGATGGCTCTTTTGACGAATGCGTTATAAGAATAACGTTCTAGAATAAAATGAACGTATTCAATTATTATATTTATTATTTCTTATTATATTTATGGTAACTATAACATTAACTATTTTAAAATAATTTAAGCTTGTAAAAGCATTTTTCCCCCAAAACCCAAATTTCTTGCAGTAACACGAGTTGACAGCGTGGCTGCGTGGGGTATTTTTAGCATAGTATGATAAAAGGTTAAGGACGTATTCCGAGGCACCACTGTATTTTATTGTAGTATACTCAGCATAACGGGTAACATGCTCCGAGATGGGTCATGTGTCTGCAGGGTTTGTCGCCATCTACTTCTAGATAGAAAATGACATCTCTCTAGTTTGCAGTGTATCATCCCTAGAGCATTAATTCACTACCAAACCTTCGAGCCATCTCAGTTTCGACCTACCCAATCTGCTGCGGCAAGGCATAAAACTTTATTTAGGGTTCATGATTTTGCTTTGGTTTAAAGTATGCACGAAAGTTATCTCTCACTTTGATCTCTGAGAGTCAGTAAAGGTAACTGTATGTATTGAATGCGTCCACATTTGAGCCGAATTTCACTATTACGAATCTTATCTGCGGACAAGGTCCATAATAGTGAGTTTTCCTAGAAACGTATCTTCATTGGCCAACAGATGTTCATTGGCCAACAGATGTTTATTAAGAAGTAGAAGCCTAGAAGGCTTGATAAGATCCCCTGCTCCATGAATCTCGTATTATAATACATTCGCAAACTAGCATTCATCTTTGGGAAAACCTCTACATTGAACGAACATTGTTTTTTTTTTGTTAGGTATTTGAAGAGGGTGTTGCCTTACCTAGGGGCTCCGGTTACACCCTATTCCTCTACAGCCTTCACATCCACCAGAGCAGGCACTGGAAAATGGGCCATCGTATTGAAACTTTTGTTTCAAAAATATTTTTACGGAACGTAATGAGGTATCAAAAATAATAAAGAGACATGACCATATAAAACTGTGCTACCTGCTTTTCTTTTTTTCCGACTAGATTAGTAGTAAAGATTGTTTTAATTCGAATGTACTATGTATAATAGATAACAAATATTACGTAAAATGTGTGCTATAATGGCAGGATGTTTAAATTAATCAATGTTGGAAAACTACCCCGGCTGGAAAACTTTCATTACTTACTACAAGGGTAGATCGAAGCTGAGATGGGTTAAAGTTGTACTAGTGGACTTGTACTTTGGGTAGTAAATTAGAAGCGAGATGCCGCCACTTCTATCACTACTTCGAGTAGTACGGAAGAGCATCAGAGTAACCCTATTTCTACAGGAACGCATAGAAATCTCCACGCTTCGTTCGGCATGTCATAACCTATAGATATTGAGAAGGAATATCCGAACCACTGAACCCAAATGACTCCCATAAAAGTCAGGAAAATATGAAGAAGAATAACCTGTGATTGGTTAGATAGATCACATTCTAATAACTTCTCAAATATTTTGTAATTACAATAAATAAATAAACTTGGACCCTTCCATAGTCGTATTGAGCAAGCCCGAACTGTGTTCTTGCGCTTGAAGAAGGCGTTCTGCAGCCATGCCCTAAATGTAAATGTTGTCGCGTGCAACTCGGGCTGACCGGGCATTCTTCCATGTCATGGATAGAACGCCAGAACCCCGAGCTCCACGTCACCGGTCAATGTCCATGGGTCGCTACATAAGGGTTATATTTGTCTGTAAAGGAGGGTGAATGCACAATTAATTCATTACAATTAACTTTACAACTACCCACGCTTTTCGCAATAAACATACACATTTTTTCTATTTATCCATGTTTCACTTACCCACCTGTCTCTTGAGGCACTATTTCTTCTTCATCTTGACATCTTGCACACATCAGTGTCGCAGAGGATCCGAGCTGACGAAAGCCAGCAAGGATCAGCTCGCCAAACTCGAAACTGCCATCCAGAATTTGGAATAACTTTATAATATCAACTTTACAATTGCTCCAATTTTTTCATTTTTTCCCCGGCATAGTTTCTGCATACATTTCTATTTTGACTAAACAATTTTGTAAAAAAACTTAATGGTCTATGGTTCACGTATTAATTTATTTCTCTCTTGTCTATGGTAGACATCTATTTTCTATGGCCTTAAATGTCAAATGCACAGTGAAAATAAGAAACTTTAAAGCGTGATAACTTTTTAAATATTTGCGAGCGCTTTAATTTGATTTCATTTATGTAATCAGGGCACTAAACTAAAGTGTCCAGTATCCCGTACAGGCCCTTCTGAGACTCGCCTTCATTTATTCCGTCTTCTTCTCCGCATTTCAGCGTCTCGATCCGGTCCCACCAAAGAAGTGACAAATACTAGGATACACAGCATCCGTAAACGTAAACGATTGGCGTCATTTTCAAAATAACGAAATGCTTTTATTAAACGACTCGTGAGGGCTGTCGTTGGTCTGCGGGATTATTGTGTTTTTCTCCTTCGAATTTTTCTCGCTATCCTATTTTTCATCCACTCATTTATTCGCAGTCCTTGCTAACGTGGACACTAACATAAATCACGAGTAATAGGTACGGTAAGTAGCTCATCTTCTTAAGGTAGTGATTCTGGATGAAATTATCTCATTGATCGGAGATATGTCCGCTCGGTAAAGTGACGATATGGATCACAAATAAATTCTGTGGTGCGGCGCCATTTAAAAAGATGGTGAAAAAGCCAAGAATGGCAAGAAGCTATCCATTCAAATTTCTGAATACCCAAAAGAGATACCTACTATTCACTTAATACATTGTATTAAATAACATCGTAGATGTGAGGAAAAACGAATCCACAAAAGACAAAATATATAAGAACAAACGTGTCGAAGAACTGGAACAACTAAACTCCAGAAATGAAATTAGAAAACCCAAAATAATCTGTTGCTAAGATAATGAAGTAGCATTCCTCAGTGATGACAAGTGCATTCTCAAATGGTAGCCTGATCACTTCAGGATCCTGCTGAAAGGTGACGATGGAGGCGAACACAGGGGAAACAGCAAACCCTACCCCAGCAAGATGTTTCTGACACGGCGACACGAGAAGAAGTCATAAGGGATATCAGAAGACTAAAAAATAATAGGACTAAAAGTCTTAGTAGGGATAGGCATTCGGAAAAACTCTTGCGAAGAATTGTCGCAATTATCACAATGCACGAAAAAATACCTGGATGGTAATTACCAACACCATTGAACAAAATTCAGAATATAAAATACTATCTTAGATTATACAATCTTTAATATATAAACTCTGTTATCGACACTGATCGAAATACATCTAGTGCAAGCCCTCTCGCGAGTTCCAAGTTCGGCCCTATATTCCAGTTTAAAGATTGGCTGTGTATCTTGTGTCTGGAGCAGAATTCCAGCTTCACAACTCCAGACTGACATGTTACTGGATACAAGCTAGAGCTAAATGATGAGAGCTATCGAATATCGCTTTAATTAATTAGGCGCTGTTACGTCGTAAGCGCCGTCAGCCGAGGACCATTCGCAGTCATGTAGTCGTAGAAGCTGTCGTAGCGACTGTCGTAGCGACTAACACGTGTAGCTTTAATATCGAGATAAACCATTTCTAATTCATTTTAGACTTGAGACCAATTAACAAATCAAATTCAATATTTATATGGAATTGACGTTTCTTCAAGCTTTGATCGCATTTTTTATAGATGATTTCCTTGAAGAAACCTAGGCCAATATTTTAGCACTTATCACGTGCCATTGTCAAGGCTTTGCCGCAAAAGTTACAGTACAAGCAAGAGATAAATCTCCTACAATTTAAAATCATCTGACACGGAAATCTTAAATTTCAGTATATACGAGTCCCTATATATACGTATATAGTAGCCCAAAAAAAGTGAGAACATTTCGTAAAATGTGACATTAAAATTAGTTGAACTATATCAACAATAGCTTAAATAGTTTACTAATTTACTTACTTACCTATTTACCTATATTACGTTTTTTTCGACAATTTTCGGTCGCCATCTTTGATTATTAATTTTCCCATTGTTTATATTTGTTTTTTTCAAACTGTTGCCCAGAATGACAAAAATCACTGCAGAAGACCGTATTCTGATCGAAAATTTGCGAATTGAAAAACATTGGGGTGCTAGGAAAATGATCAAAGAAAAACAATGCCTGGAATAGTATAGCTAGACATTACAGCATAACTGGACATTACAGCAGGACGGAGCTCCATCTCACACAGCCAGAAATACAATCAACTTTCTTCGTCGTGAGAATGTTAATTTCATCGAGCCAGGCGTGTGGCCACCGAACAGCCCAGATTTAAACCCAGTAGATGATGCAGTATGGGGGGTGTTTTGATGATTTCTGATTAGCTAAATATTGTGCAAAAAAAAACATTAAGCATTATAATTAATTATATTATGTTTTGAAATAAGTCATGTGTTAAGAGATGTTCTCACTTTTTTTGGGCCACCCTGTATATATATATATATATATTTGCCTTAAATAACATATACACATATTTGTTTTTAAAGAGAACATATTATTATTGTGAAGTATTTTAATGTACATTAAATATATCAACTAGAAATACATACAGAAATAAAAAATTTAACGAAAAAATATTTTAGTTGTTTAAATATTTAGCTATCGATATGGTCTTACGACTTGAGGATATTAGTTTGAACAATTCTAAAGTAAAATTATTAGTAGACCCCAACATGTGCTTTATTTCTACAACTTTACTCTGCATAAGTACTTATATTGGATTTTAAATATATTAATTAGAAAGATATACATATAAAATTAATTTTATCGAAAAATATTGTTGTTGCGCCACCGGTGGCGCATTCTAATTAATATATTTAGTCTAATAGTTATATAGTAATATATGTGGTATTTCTAGTAGATATATTTAATTAATATTTAAAATGTGTTCTCCTAAATTATATTGGGTTGTCTAATAAGTCTTTGCGATTTGTTCAATTATTTATCGTAAAATCTTTTTTTTAAAATTACATTTCAATGAATGATTGACTTCGCTTCATCTTTCAACCGATTTATCCATACCTTTTGTATAAAAATCGCCTGGTCTGGCATCGAAATGGTTATAGAGCCTATTTTTCAGGACATCGTTGTTGTTGAACGTAACAATGCATTTGATTGGAGAGCGACCGAAAAATGTATTAATCTGACTGATCAAGATCGAGATTGTATGTGGTAGAATTTTCCAGAAGATAACCTTTGATTAAAGACGAAAGGAAGTATATATCGAAAATTGTCGTTTTCTTCAACTTGACACTCAATTATTTAAGCACAAAAATTAAGATAAACTAAAAGATACAGGAAAACGGCGATAACGACGCAAAAAAAATGCCGTCGAATAGTATGTCATCTTTTGAGAAAAAAAATCAAATAGTGGGAAAATAATATTTTAAAAAAACAATCCCTTGAACAGACATTTTTAGTTGTTTCAAAAATAATGGCCGATTTTTAAAACTGACATTATTAAACAAAGTAGGAATCATCTGATTCTGCATATTGCTAACTAATTTATGAATTTAAAAACATTTTCTGCTGCTTCTCTGTTATTCATTTTGCTTGAAAGGGTAAAAATTGTAGTCCTCTTCAGTTGTTTCATTCAACAGCAGAAGAACGTCCTTGACCCTCTTCATCTGTAATACTTACGTCTCCATTCCTAACGGCACACTGTTCGTTCAGAATTGGTTCCTTCATTACATGTTTATTAAATTCATTTAATCCCAATTCTGAAGGATTAGAGTAATAAATATTTTAACAATCCAGATATCACTCATTCATTCCACTATGCGTTCAGTTTTAATTTTTTTTAAGACTAAAATTTTTATACGATTTCACCGAAGTCGACGGAAGTTTCATAGCATTCTGAACGGAGTTAACTTTAGGCGTCGTCGGAACGAGCCAATAGCTCGCTTTATGTTCAAAAGTATGAAAACGAAGGCGAGCCAAAGTGTGGAGCTGAAACGTGATCTGGGAAGACAGCTCCTGCACGTTATATTAAAATTAACTGAAATTGATTACGGGCTGAAGTTTCAGCGGGAGAATCCGTAGTTCTTCTGTTAGTTACACGCCAAGTACCCGGCTACTGTAGCGTTACAAGGGTACCTATCCAGTACACACACACACATTGTGAAACTTTGTCCTGTAGCAACACTGACGGGAGATTGATTTCACCATTCTGTAAAGTGTTTCGGAGGGAGATTTGACGTTTGCGATTAAATTGAAATGAAACGGATTTTAAATTATTTTCTTTTACAATTTTTACGTCGGTCTCTTATGACCGCGAACTTTCGCTCTCTCGACTGTGCTCCTTCACTTTTCCCGGCATTCAGTAGATCTGTCACCAGAGCCTGTTTTCCTATTTTTCTTGAAATATTTCTTATCCTTTCTTCCACCACAAACAACAAGCACCTCGAAGCGATCTCCTCTTCTTTCAAGATGCTCAAAAATTAAAGAATTTGTCTTAAGTTTAGTTCGTCCTTTATGTTCAGAGCATGTGTCTCCAGCACCACATCTCGATGGTCTTCCGTCTTCTTTCCCTTGCCTTCATAGTCCATGATTTCTCTATTCATAGTTTTCATATATTTATTTGATAACAGTCAAACTCTTCTTATAGTATTGGCCTTTTAAAATATGCCTTAAAGAAGATATGGATGAGGACGAAGCTACTCTAGGGTGTATGTTTTTAGACAATTTTGGCATTGGTTGACGTAACTAGCTTTCCTGGATAAATGAGAAAGCCCAGGGATGTGCTTAATTATGCATCAACCTAATAATACCCTCAAATATCCTGTAATATCTGATGTAATCTGACCATCGTGTCTTGGAAGAAAACTAGTAAGAAACAGCAATACTGTGATGAGAAGTCGTAAGTCCTTTCCTTCTCTTACATCTTAGAAAACTTTCTGCAGTCTTCTTCTTCTTCTTCTTTCAAACAGGCAATCCACCCTTCAAGAGTAATTTGTGCCATTAACCAAGTTTAAACATTATTTCATAGAAAGCAGTACAACAATATTATAGAATAGGGAATATTGCGTTACAAGTTAATACCATTGACATTCTAGAAATTTCCTATTATATAGCTTAAATGTGGCGAGTTGAGGGAAAGAAGATGACACAAGTTAACCGGGAGTTGAAAATTACCATTGACAAGATTATTGTAAAAAAAACCTGTGATCCGCAATGGACAGGCAAAAAAGACATGGTCAAGGGTTTCCTCCTCGGCACCACATTCACACATTGGGGAGTCTATTATGTTCATTCTGAACAAATGTGAGGCCACCTGGCAATGCCCAATTCTCATTCTAGAGATATTTGCTACTGTTCTTTTAGAGACTTTCCTGTTGGAGAACCAGGGGGTGCGGGGAATATATCTTTGGATTATTTTAAGCCGATTACCCTTGTGATTGTTTGGATCCATCCATTGTGCAGACCAGATAGAATTCGTATGTTTCTGCACTCAATCTACTAATTACGGATGCTAACAAATAATCGAGAATGTTCACCATCTGGTATAAAAGTGGGATATTTTTACTTCATGTACAAAGATAAACAATTCTTATGTGATAATCAAAACACCCCTGTTGCATAATCTACTGGGTTTAAATCTGGGCTGTTCGGTGGCCACATGCCTGGCTCGATGAAATTAACATTCTCACGACGAAGAAAGTTGATTGTATTTCTGGCTGTGTAAGATGGAGCTCTGTCTGAAATGTCTAGCTATACTCCAGGCTTTGTTTTGAAACTCTTTGATCATTTTCCTAGCACCCCGACGTGTTTCAATTCGCAAATTTTTGATCAGAATACGGTCTTCTGCAGTGATCTTTGCCATTCTGGGCAACAGTTTGAATAGACCAAATATAAACAATGTGAGAATTAATAATCAAAGATGGCGACCGGAAATTGTTGAAATTAAACGTAATATAGGTAAATAGGTAAGTAATTATATCACATTTTACGAAATGTTCTCATTTTTTATGAGCTACCCTGTATATAGCGACATTTTTATTTAATTTCACATCGTGGGCGATGAATCAAACTCCGCCGAACAAATCGAAAAACTAATATTTAAAACTTAAAGCTAAATATCAGATAAAATTACCTTGTTCCAAGAGCATAATATGTAGACATATATTTTGTAAAAAAATAAATAATATCCGACACAAAAATTAAGTCGATAGGATTATTTAAAAAATCAACAAATAGGTATGCAAAACCAAAATGATTTAGTATGTTTGACGCGATAACCGCACACTGATAGGTTAACATTTTATGTTAAATTAATATACAAGTGCAACACTTTTATATTATGAAATGCATCTTATAACTGCATTTTGTCCTTAAATATTTTCCTTTACCTTATATGCCCTTACATTCTTTTACATATTTTATTACACAATAGTATTTTTTCTCCCATTTTATATATTTACTTACCTTGTATGTTTCGTTTTCTATTTGATTGTGTTTGCTAATTTATCCTAAAACAGGCTTGCCTAGTTGGGCAATGCATTTTAAAATCTGTGTAAAATATATGTAACAAATTGTTTTTATTTTTCGGCTGTACAATGCTTACATGTTATATGAGTCTAAATAAATAAATAAAAACTTAGTGTATGAAATATTTTGTATAAAGCACATACATAATACATATTTCCAATCATCACCAGCCTCTCTCTTTTCTGTTGGATGCTGGCCATCCAAGTATAGCCATTATTCACTATCCTTGTTCTACCTGTGCGAGGCTTCCACTCCAGGATCTTCATTCCCCGCCGTCCACCATCTTTTTGACAAATATTTTAGCTCTTTACTTTGGTACTCATAGCTCACTAGCATAGTCGGATAATGCACCTTCCCCGGTTAGGAAAGAGATCCAGATTCGAATCCCGGTGGCGCAACAACAATATTTTTCGTTAAAATTAATTTTATATGTATATCTTTCTAATTAATATATTTAATTGTTCTCAAAATTAGATTATTTTTTATATACATAGTTAGCATCGTCGGTAACAGCATTAGCTAAGTCTGTGCCTAATGCACACCACTGGTACTTAGCTATATAAATGTCCACTCTTTTAAATGTTTTATCTAAATGTAAGTTCTTAAATTTATCTAGTTAGTCATATAAAATATGCAGTTCAGGGTTCCATCTGATACACGAATGTAAAATAAATTATCAATTATTCGCAAAATTTAAATGTGTCCAAGAACACACAATTACTGTATTTTCACCTACAAAGGCACTGTTATTAAACAAATAAAATATATCGCATATAGACGAAGCTGGATAATTACAGGGCTCGAGTGATCACTTTACACAATGTAACGTTCACCATTACACCCAATCAAGGTATATTGTTTGTTTATCAATTGTTCGTCGGTTGAGGGTTAAAGTATATACTTTATATACATGTTACATTATATAAAGCGGCGTTTCGTGAAACAGAAACAAATGACCGTCTCCCATTAATTCCCTATCATTTTTCCGATAAATAAAACCGTCCATTTTAATGGGACTTTTGAGCTCCGATCGCCGAAACGATCCTATTACTGGAAATTAATAACTCGCCTTTTTAACGATATAATTTCTCTCGTAAAATAATAACGAACGAATAATAATAATTCGTGTGTTCAATTAAGCAAAATGAAATATTCAGAAGTGGGATCGTCTTCCCCGCGCCCGCCAATCCGAGGGAAACATTCAATCAGAAAAAAAAAAAAAAAACGGAAAATTCTCTTTGTAATTATTTACGGTATGAAATAGCGTTACTAATGGAGCGTTGAATGAAAGTTATACAGGGATAAGCCGAGTCGACTTCGGCACTTCGACGCCGCGGGCAAATAATATGGAAATTGGACGCCTGCTTGTACTCTTTTTTTTTTAGACGCTTTACTAAGGATAATCTGAGAAACGTCAGTAAAAAAAATAACAGGATTTAACGCTTTTTGATAAAATCATAACCAATTCAGGATCAAGTATCTATTTCATTTAACTGAGACAATTCCATGGAATTTAAAAGTCGTACTCAACTGCATGTTGTGCAGCCTTGTGTTGTGCAACCTAACCTAACCTAAACACTTGTGACCAGTGTTCATCAATTGAAGAAAAAGACCGTATCAAGTACCTTGGAATCATAATAGATAACAATCTCAAATGGAAAGAACATATTACTAATCTCACAAACAAAATAAGGAAAACTGCCTACATATTTTTTAGACTAAACATCTTATCACTTACATATCTGAAAATAATATATTACGCGTTTGTACAGTCACATATGCAATACGGCATTATTGGATGGGGAGGTGCATATAAAACTTTAATGTCACAATTAGAAATCACTCAAAAAATGATAATAAAAATTATTCTAAAAAAAAAAGACTATCCAAGTATACAACTTTTCACAGATTTTAAAGTGCCAAAAATAGTAGACATACGAAAAAAATTCAAATTTTCATAATTAAATAATCAATTAAATTTTAGAAGCGAATTCCGATCTACAAGACAGAGATCAAATTGATATCCCAAAACTAAAATATACCGCAACTCAAAATCAATATATTTATCAAGGTATCAAATTTTTTAACAATCTCCCCATCACAATTAGAAAAATTACGGACTATCATAAATTTGTAACTGAAGTTAAAAAAATATGTACACAGACTAACTGAAACATAAATTAACTCGAATATACTCCTTCTCTATACTCGAGTCTTACTCTCATAGAGAAGAAACAAATCCACTGATTATTGAAATTGTATTATATTTTTAATATTAATAAAAAATAAATAAAAATTTGCGAATGTACTTTTATAAGAATTGCAATTCTCAACTTGAAGTATTTGAGATGTGATGATTTCGTTGCGGGTTGCGCGGAATCATGCATTATTGAAACAATAAAAACCCCGAAAAGTACCGAAAAATCTCATCATTCAAAATAAAACTTCAAGCAGAAGAAACCCCGGAGGACGGAGACTGAACTGACTGAAGAACGTAATGCATTGGTTCGAAAAGTTCACAGTTAACGCAAATAAAATAGTGAACGCCAACATGATCTCTAACGTTTGCTAATCGGACAGCACTGGAAGAAGCAGATTATGGCTTCTTCTTTAGCAGCCTTATTGGACTCGAAAGTTATCACTTGACATCGGTCGTTGTGGTCCAGTCTGCTGAATTTGCAGTCTCTAGACGGATCTATTTCTATTTCTCGGTTAATTAGTGTAAGAAAGCTTTATATGGACACGTCTAAGTCCCGTTCGTCATGTAGCATCCTTGCTTTCATCTTCCTCGGGATATTTGGGGCATCATACCGTTTCCGGTTATTTAACCTATTACAGACATGGAAACAATTATGATAGATATTATTGTCAGAATGGTTTTAATTATCAGGATTATGTCTTTTTCGTATTTTAAAAGGCAACATAAGCTTTAAACCTACATCAAAGTTAAACGTCGTTTGATTTTCTTTTTAAGTAAAATAGTGAACATGGTCCTCTTTAAACGCTCCGATTAACCGGTTCAAGATCGGGATGAATGGAGACGTGTCTACTTTTTCTTTTTCTTCATCCGTTTATCCTAATCACCCTTCCACCGCTCTCTGTCCTGCGCTGTGTCGATTACTTGGGGTCACTGATAGTTCCATCCTTCTCCGCAGTCTCTCCATTTACCTTTTTCACGTTCTTCTGAGTCGTCTTTTTTTTACGGGGCGCTAGAAGGGGGGACCCGCACATTCCCGGAACCGTTGTAGAAGTTTGCAACTTCTTTTATCGGTTCCACACACGGTGCTACAGAAACGCGAAATCTACAATTAATAAACACAAGAAAAACAAAATAAATAAGCAAAACGAACAGAGATTTTAATTTAGACCTTCCTGCGTCCTTTTACATTATTTACATCTTTATTTATTCTTAGATACAGGTATATAACAACATTACAAACAAACAGATAATCAAGTGTCATGTACGGAAGATACAAGACAGCCATTAAAGGGCTAATTATCAAGTACACTCTCCCACGAAGGGACTTGAACGAAACACAATGATGTGTGAGTCACGCCATACACGGTGATTGTTTTAAAAATTTGACTTATGAAAAGTGAAGTGTCCGCGTTCTCGCTGACACGATCTTGTCACCATCTGTCTAACCCTAAACCCCATCTCGTAGTCCACGTTTTGACGAAATCCCTTGAGATTTGAGTCGTCCTATAGAATGGCGTCCTATGGCAATGATGAGAAAATCTGTTTAGGCAGCTGTACACGCATTGTGCACAAAATATCAAATACAAATCACGAAACCATAACTTTCAGCATTGCCTGCACAATGTCGAATTTTCTTTTCGCCAGATTTTGCCAATTCCCGCCACAATCGGATAGAGCGCGGAATAAAATGTCGGGTGACGCCATTTTGCGAAAACTCAAAAATTAAAACACTGCGCCACCGAGTCGGGAATTTTTACGATTGGAAAAAAATAATTAGATTGTTTTTAATGAGACCTCGTGTAATGGAAACCGGCCGTTGCCATTCGCGGGGCTGCCGGTGTTGCCACACCCGGGCTGTAGGGCCGGTACTTACCGACTCGGTTTACCCCGCATCCAGAGCGCATCTTAATGAATAAATAGGAAAAAATGCGCATTTTCTGACAGCGAGTGAGAAAATGTATTTTGACTGCAACAGGGGCGGATCCCTCTCAAGTCTGAGTAGGCTGTAGCCCGGTGCGGGAAATTTTGACGTTTTCTACGGCATTTTTTAAAAAATAAACGAAATAATAATTGTAATCCTATCTATACCACGAATCATTAAAGTTAAGTCCCTAACGACTGTATATTTTTTTGTAGTAGGTACTCTTCAAACACAAAAAAAGCAAATTGTGACGGAAAAACAAACTAAGTATATAGATATGTAGCGACCATAATTCAAATCTACCGCCATCTCAGTCGGCATCGACGCTAGCGACAGCGCTGCCGGCTGCTGCCACAAGTCTGGCTCAATTCACCGCCAGACAGTCTCTCCAGTTTCAGCGTTTCACAATGGCGGTCTTGCCGGCTCGCCTTCGCCGAGCAAGATCGCCAATTCATTTCATTTCATCATTTTCTACATCTTCATTCACTGTATTCATTTCTATCTGTCTTAATCGCATTTATCATTTGTTATTCATTTAACCACCGTCCTAACCCCCAAAGATATTATTAATTATAATTCATGGTGGGTACTTTTAAGTACAGTCAGACCTTATATGATGTAAACAAAAAATATAGCATAATACAATACATGAGAAATAAATTAAAAGAATAAGACAGTTAAGTCAAAATACCTATTAATAATCACAAGGAATACAAGCGCGTCAAACCTGACCTTGTCCTGACATTTCACTTGCCGCATTATTAACATAATAAAACAATAACCAATGTTAGTCTAATCGAGCAGACTATCATTTAGGTCGGCTTAGCAGTATCATCAGAGAATTGACACTTTGATGGTACTTTTAAGTATCAGAGTAAAAAGGGTTAACATGTACTCACACAGATCGGTGTACGGCATATAGATTCTTATCGAGAATATTAGTTTAAGGGTTGAACAAGCGACAAGAGAGAGGCAGCATAAACAGATTGAGTGGATTTGAATCAGGTCCAGCTAGATCGTCGCGTCGAGCAGCAAATCATAATGACGTGATTACTGTACACGCTTAGTGGTCTGGCGGGCCTCGTTCCAGGAAGCCATCCAGTTAGTTATACTTCCATAGCACAGACGTTTCGCTTAGTTTGAAAATAGTAAGAATATTAATGTGACACGTGTTGTATTCTGTCGCGGTACGGCTATAATTTAACATTAGCCATTTTTTTAATCTGGACCGTTTCAATAGAGAGGAGTAACTTTTCTTTTGCATTTATGATCTCCTGCTCTGTACGGCTCCCTTCCAATAAAAAGCGCCGGCGTGCTTTTTAAATTTTTTCTTAAATACAGTCTCTGATGCGCTGCTTCTTATGACAGAGAGCAAAGAGTTTCACGCATTTTATTATATAATATATTTGCAATGTCCTGACCAGAGTCTGACGGTGTCAATTTTTTCATTAATCTTTTTTGTGTTTCTTGGTTCATTATTTGTGTCAGTCCAATAAGTTGAATATTTTTATAAAACAAATAATAGATAGACGAAGCTATTTTTTTTACTTACTTACCATCACACAGTCTCTGTCCTAACACACAATTCTCGTCTCATCCACATTCATACATCTTCTCATACAAGCTCGCCGATTCTTGAGGCTTCTAACAGAACCATCCTCCATTATCTGGTCCAAGTCTTCCGCGGACGTCCTCTATTTCTGGTGCCATCAACACTTGCGTCATATATCTTTCTTACCATTCTCTCCTCATTCATTCGTTCCATGTGACCAAACCAACAATTTTTTTATTAATGGAAAAATATGAAAGTATGGGTAATTACGACCTGTATTCGGCTGGCTTAAGTGATCACTTACACAATATAACGTTCACCATTCCATCCAAGCAACCTCCATATCTATCAAATTTTTTAAAGTTGTACATATGTGGAATACACTATCGCCATCTATAGACTAAATTTGATATTAATTTTCATGAAACAGCATATATGTCACAATGAGAATCTAATTGTTTTTTGAAATTATTTAAAGCAATATTCTTTATCTTTAAATAAATAATAGCAGAATCTGCACTAATAGGACAGTGAATGGCTTTTTGCAGTGTAAAAAGCCATTTACTGTCCTTTTTCTTATAGAGTAAAAATGCCAATCTAGCGGCGAAAGAGTAGGACTGATATGGGAATTTGTGCTGATTAAACGGTCTTGGGTAAGCAGAGTGTCGCCATTCACTGGTCGTAGACGCTCTTGAAAATATGACTGAGTGTGATGACTTTCCAAGTATCACCAGATTCCTTAGGGGTTCTATCCTCTGCTTACTGACTAATCACTTTGGGTCCCGTTCTTTGGAATATGAACTCAGTATGTCCTTGTAATAATATTAAGTTTATTACAGTAATTATAAATTATACACTTCAGAGATAGACTAGTTATTCAGGAGAAGCTGAGATAGAAGAGACCCGTTCTCCCAGAAACGGCCTCTTATAATGCTTGTCCTCCACCACGCATTTACTCACTCCCCTGACACACACACACACACACACATATGTACAAAGTGACAGTTCTCACACTGAATTTTCCATATGCTACACGTCCATTGGTATCCGCTCAATATCACTAATTTAATTTTCCTTAATATTTAGCTTTAAAATTTGTTCTAGATTCAATCATTTTCTGTGAGTATGACTCTGACAACTGTACGGGATCTGTTTATAGTTTATAGTATAGAGTATAGAGCCTACGGGCGGTAAAATGATAAATTCGCCACTGGAGTGCAGTGCCGAAATACAGACGAATTGGTGGATTTACATTCCGCGGCTGCAGATAGAGTACTTCGTGAAATAATGAGCTCTAGTTGGATTCTTATTGTGTTTTTGAGTACCTACTCACTCTAATTGATGCAATAATTATTATCTTTTTTAAAATATAAAATATTATTAGGAGAACATATTCTTATTGCGATTATGTTAGTTGTAATTATTCAGAACAGACGGTCTGTGATATTTTAAATATGAATTAAATATATTAATTAGAAAGATATACATATAAAATCAATTTTATCGAAAAATATTGTTGTTGCGCCACCGGGATTCGAACCTGGATCTCTTTCCTAGCCGGGGAAGGTGCGTTATCCAACTATGCTACAGCGACAGTATATTTAGCGACAAATTTTCGAATCTATATGATACCTTTTTGATATTAATACATTTAATCGTTCCATTATATGAAAGAGCCATCTGCCTTATTTTTACAGAATCTCAAATACTTTTGAGTAAAATACTGTCGCTGCAGTATAGTTGGATAATGCACCTTCCCCGGTTAGGAAAGAGATCCAGATTCGAATCCCGGTGGCGCAACAACAATATTTTTTGATAAAATTGATTTTATATGTATATATTTCTAATTAATATATTTAATTCATATAAATATGTTTTTTCGGAGGCTTCTCGGGTCAAATGTGTCACAAAAATGCGTTAAATAAGTCGCGTTAAGAAAGCTTACAGAATTACGAATAAAATATATGTTTGTCGTTTTTATTTTCCATAAAACAAACATCAGAATTTGAGGTAAAATTACAATGCTTCGTTAACATTGTCAAAATCGACATTATGCTTTTTAGGTTATAATCCATCCATCCATCCATCCATGTCGCATAGCAACATAGAACAGTATCAATTCTAACATGTGAATGTGTACATTATGTCGTCAAACAATGTAAATGAATTTTTATATAATTTAATTTTTTAAATTAAATTAAAGTCTTAAAAATTATTATTAAAGAGAGCACATTCTCATTGTGAAGTTGTAATTATTCAGAACGTCTGTCATAGGCCGGTTGTAGTGAAGTAAATTTTTTCGCGAAAACTCATTTTACTTTCCGATATCCGACAGTAAAACGACAATCGATAGTTAAATATGGCGGACTCTTCACAGCTGTTCCAAAAGTCATCTGACACATTGACAGTTAGAGAGTTGCAGTGTAGGACAATGAATGATTCAATATCCCGCTATTTTAGTGATGACAGTTCGTCCGGTGATGGATTTTCATTGTTTCAGATTTCGAACGCCTAGGCGAAAAAATCCATAGATAATGCATAAAATAAAGCACATTTCATTATTATTTGTCACGCCTGTAGACATCTCCATCTGTGCTTTGACTGTAGTGAATTTGGTTTATCGACAACCCGGCGTTAGTAAAAAGTTACCATTGATGTTACCTCTAATGTGAACTTAAGAAATGTATTTACTATTATATAACGATGATTATTTGATTCGAATGTATGCCTACAAGTTGTAGAATGACTCGAATGTATGCCTACAAGTTGTAGAATGACTCGAATGTATGCCTACAAGTTGTAGAATGACTCGAATGTATGCCTACAAGTTGTAGAATGACTCGAATGTATGCCTACAAGTTGTAGAATGACTCGAATGTATGCCTACAAGTTGTAGAATGACTCGAATGTATGCCTACAAGTTGTAGAATGACTCGAATGTATGCCTACAAGTTGTAGAATGACTCGAATGTATGCCTACAAGTTGTAGAATGACTCGAATGTATGCCTTCAAGTTGTAGAATGACTCGAATGTATGCCTACAAGTTGTAGAATGACTCGAATGTATGCCTACAAGTTGTAGAATGACTCGCTCTAAATGTTAATATGTCTTTTGTCAATATTTCCAAGATTGGGCTGCATTGGGGCGCACGTTAGATAGGGGACCAAAATATTCCAAGTATAAATACTCTTCACGGCGTTAATAGTAAATCCACAGCAAGATCATAATATTATACCGTAGTGTCTAGTATTTTTAAAGTTGAAAATGTATTAGTCGAAAGTGATGGAAAGCGAGACACCGTGCTGAATACTTGCAGGTAATGAATGGTTGGAACCAATAGATGAATCTGTGCATCTGAGAAGTATGTTCGATTGAAACTGAAAGGCTGAGAAAGATATCGAACGGAGGGTGACTGCAGGAAACAAAGCGAACAGAGCTTTGAATAGAATTATAGATAATAGGAACTTGTCAACTGAGGCAAAACTAGCGGTACATAATGAAGTCTCGGTACCGACACTGATGCCTGGAGCTGGCAAAAGAGGAATGAAAATAGACTGAATGCAGTGGTAATGAGGTCACTTAGGCGTATGTGTGGCAGAATAAAGAATGAAGAAACCAAAAAGTAAGATTCAGAAAGGATCACTAAGGTGGTTTGGCCATATGGAATGGTTAGATGGTCCTGTTAGAAGTCTCAATAATCGTCGAGCTTGTACGAGAAGATGTATGAATGTGGATGAGGTGAGAACTGTGTGTCAGGACAGAAGAGTGTGGCGCTCTATTCTCTCTGCCCACCCTCGCGGGGATACTGCGTGATGGTAAGTTAGTTAGTAAAATGCATAAAATTCCCTAGAAAACAATGCTGTTTATTTCACGATAGTGCGAATGTCATGATATAAAAGACTGTTTTTACTAATTAGTGGATAAATCACGTAGTACTAATATTCGTATAAATTATACGGAATATTTGGAGAGAAATTTTTCATGAAGAATGTAAAAAAACTAAAAGTCTAGAACCGTACACATTGAGCTCCCCTGCGTCGGGCCGTATTAACTTCGCCAGAATGGCCGGCGGAACGATGAGATTATAAATTCCAGATAAGCTAAACCTCGGGTCCGCAGCCAATGCGGGGCCCGGGGGCGTGGCCGTCTCCACCAATGCCGTGTCTCCTGTTGACCATTTATCAAGTCTCTTTTCAATACTCATATCCGGCTGGCACCGGAACTGGCCGCTGTCAGGCCCGCTCCGCTGATTTATCGCCTGAAAATAGAACGAGCTGATGGAGTAGATTGGATTTCGCCATTAAACGGATACATCATCAGCTCGCGGCCTGTGCCCAACCTCACATCGGAGAAGTTTTCCATGGCGATGACGCGATAACTTGAAAATTACAAGCGTTTGTCAGTTTTTTCGTCGTCTCTTATCTGATTTGGATGAAGGCAACACAGCTTCCTAAACTACTGGAATTTTCCATTAATCACTATTTTATATGGAAAATTTCAGAATTCTCACAAAATGGCTCCCTGCCCCGAAACTGAATTTAATAACCGAGACCGACCCTCAAAAATAGTGTTATATTTGAATGAGAGAGAGGGAGAGAGAGTGAGGGAGATAAACGTACCACAATCTGTCAAAACTATCTGTCTATTTTTGAGGGTTGGTGTAACAATCACCTTCATTTCAATATTGCAATTTTGAGAATAGGCCTGATCCGAAATTATTTTTGATCTAAAAGTAAATACACACGAATATATTACAATGTACATATATTTTATTTTACATTATACAGAGCTTTAACAGTTTAACGACAGATTAGAAAAAAATATATTATAAAACAATTTTTTTTTTTGTATAATTTCGGGCACTGCGAAATGTATTTAAAAAACGTGTTACTTGTCTCAGACACGTGTATTATATCACCCCTGCATATAATATCTTATTCTGATTCGCCCCGCCCCACCTCACATGGGTACTCGTACAGATCATTGTGTTTTGTTTTAGTCCCTTCAAACATTGTCTAAATCATATTTAATGTACTTTTGAGACAATTTACCCAAGAAGCTCCCGAAAAATAATGTTTTAAGTAGGTACCTACCAATGTTAAAAATATATTTAGTAAACGCTGGAGATTGTCCCAAGGAGCTGTTAAAAGTATTGTATTATAGCAAACTGATTTTTAATTCAGTTGTACTTTTTGTAATTATTTTTAAATCTCTCCTAAAAGTGTTATCTTTGCTTAAATCTAAAGCCTATTGTGTATTGTTAAATTAAAATACTGAATTTTGTATGTATCTATTATGTATAGATTGGAACTAGGTACTAAACTGCACAAGTGACCAGGGTTGCCATTCGTCCTCCTTTAGGAATGGTGACCCACCGCCTACCCAGGACTGTTTTTGAAGTAAAAGCTCCCACATCGATCGTACACGATTACCGCCGGGTTGGCATTTTTTTTAACACTACCTGGAATAACCGTTCACGAAAAAAAAGGAAAAAACATTTATTCAATAAAACATATGCAGAAGTAAGCCGAATGGAATCTTCGGGGAAGATAGTCTTTTTTCAGACGTTTTGTTCTGTGTCCTTTCTTGAGATCGGAAAGGATGCGAAATGTCCTTCTTTTGTAGCATACACTAGGGTTGAGATTCATTGTGACTCCGTTATTGCATCTAAAATGTCACGTGGAATAACACTAAAACAAAAAGTCAACTTCAATATTTCATTGTTTAATAATTCACGTAATTGCATAAAAAATGTCTTGTTAAACCTTCAATTGCCAGTTGTGTGTTCATTAGTAAATACGGATTAAATATATTAATTAGAAAGATATACATATAAAATCAATTTTATCGAAAAATACTGTTGTTGCGCAACCGAGATTCGAAGTTGGATCTCTTTCCTAACCGGGGAAGGTGCGTTATCCAACTATGCTACAGCGACAGTATTTTTAGCGACAAATTTTCGAATCTATATGGTACCTTTTTGATATTAATACATTTAATCGTTCCATTATTTGAAAAAGCCATCCACCTTATTTTTACGGAATCTCAAATACCTTTGAGTAATCTGACAGCAGATGCCAGAATTATCAATTCATTTTTATTAAATTTTGGACACATTGATACAACTTTATTATTAGGAGAACACATTCTTAGGTCTGTGAAATAGAGTTTATATGTATATCTTATAAATATCACAGAGCTATGTTCTGAATAATTACAACTTCACAATAAGAATGTGTTCTCCTAATGATCATTAGTAACTTTTTACTAACGCCCGTGGTTAAAATCGTTTGCGGGTTGTTCGAACGTCAAATTTACTATTGACAAAGCATAGATGGAGATGTCTATAGGTGTGACAAATAATCATGAAATATGCTTAATTTTATGCATTATCTATGTATTTTTTCGCCTAGGAATTCGAAATCTGTCACTTTGATGGTGAAATTTCTTCGTATTATGTATTAAACAACGAGATCATCATCGGACGAACTGTCATCACTGAAATAGCGGGATGCTGAGTGATTAATTGTCGTGTACTGCAACTTTTATGTATCAATGTGTCAGAAGACTTTTGGAACAGCTGTGAAAAGTCCGCCATATTTAACTATCGATCCTTATTTTTAGTAAAATGAGCTTACTACGGGATGTACTTTCGAGAAGTAAATATTTTTTTTACTACTGATCACACAACCGCCCCTAAAAATACACCTATTTTCGAACTCTACCGAACGACGTGCTAAGTTAATGGAGTTTCAGTATTTTGATCAGCGCCCTTCCTTAACAGTTTACGAAGTTGGCAACCCTGCGAAACGACTGAGAGAATAATTATTCTACTAGCAGAAAGCAATCGGCAACTTTTCTGGGCTTCGCGGCCAATGCGGCCACTGCCAGTATTTCCCTAAATAAAAAATTCCAATGTTGAAAATGATGTAAATACGTATCGCTATCGTTCCGGCGACACACGCGGTTATTTAAAAACCTGTTTTTAATTGTTTATTTATCATAATGTTGTGTTATTTACATATATATACTTTATATTGTGAGGATGATGATGTTCCCTGGTTGTGTGCGGTATTGGGTCGATGAAATAATAGTATTTCATATGAATGCCTCTATACATGTCCACGTTATCCTTTCAACGCTTCGGAGGCGAGAGACCGCGCCGACTTTATCTCTTTCACGCGCGTCATCTTGCCAACCTGGCGCTTGTCTCGCATTCGTTCCATAGACACATCACATTTACCTATTCGTTTAAAATCTTCATCATATTCTCCCTCTCAAACTCCTGACAGAATCGAAACAAGTAATATTATTTTTTTCATTTCAGATGACTGCGCCTGGTGCAACAACCCCGTCACTCCGGACTCCAATCCGCTAAACCAGTCCATCGGAGACAAGTTTTGCTCGGAACTCTGCTTCAGTCAGTCCAGAAGGGCCACGTTCAAGAGAGCGAAGACCTGCGACTGGTGTCGGCACATCCGCCACACAGTTTCCTACGTGGACTTCCAAGATGGTGCAACGCAACTACAATTCTGCTCGGACAAATGTCTCAATCAATACAAGATGCACATATTCTGCAGGGAGACACAAGCGCATCTAGATTTAAATCCACACCTAGTCAATGCCGCCACGTCCAACACGAATCTTATCACCCCGGATTTGTGGTTGAAAAACTGCCGGAGTCGATCGGTTTCTCCGACTTCTGAGCATTCTGCTTCGCCTAATGCGGACAAAGTTTCACCAGAAAATGTTTCTCCTCCTTCGAAGAACAATATCAACATCTCCCCAGATATCACAATCACGACTACAACGCAGAATAACCCGAAGCCCCCGTCGAGTCACCCCATGATAACTGTGGCCCCAACGTCGAAGCTGATGCGACCTAAAATGTCATGCGTAGATGAAAGAATTAAAGTGCAAATCACACCAGAAATGAGGCGTGAACACAGAATAATGAAAACCAATTCAAAAAGACGCAGAAACTCCAGATGCTCTTCTACAGTTACCTCTCAAAATGTATCCAAACACAATGCTTCTTCGACGATGATCAAACCGCAGGACTTAACAATCAGGAGCCCGTCGATAAGTCAGGAAAGCTCTCCTAATTCAACGTCACTTTTACACACTCCTCAAAACATGTTACCGTCACCCCCGATCACTTTAAATCCTAGGATACCAAATATGCACCCCGGTAATTTTCCAAATCCTCTACTAAATTTCCAACAACCTCCGCACGCAAACTCGGGGCCGAATTCTTTTCCGAATCCCGGAATGATGAGACCGCCATTCTTCCCACAGCACAATTATTTTCCACGTCCCTTTTACCAGAATGATCAACACCGTCACCCCATCCCTCCGTCCCTGCAGCAACTGGGACTCGGACCTCCTCCACCTCTGACTGTTCTGGTACCTTACCCTATCATTCTACCCATTCCTTTGCCGATCCCTATTCCCATACCAATAATGAACTTTGTGAAAGCCTACGAGACAAAAAAATGGCCTAATGAAACGCAAACTCATCCGAAGCAAGACGCAAACCAAAGTACAACTTCTGAGGAGCCGTTAGATTTCACAATGCCCAAGTCACGAAAGGATCCGGACGAACCAAACAATGACATAACACCGGAAACGATAGAGAGAGAAGCTCCCGAAACGTCTGAAAAGGTACAGCAAGATGAAAATGAAAACATTTCCGTCACAGAAAATATCAGTAATAATGAATTTACCGGCCACTTGGAAAGTGTTGATTCGTCCAACCCTGAACAGACCTTGCCTCGTTTCAAAATAACCAGACTCGGTGCTAAAATGTCTAAGATCGTGATGCCTAAAACGAAAGAACCTCTAGAATCTACGAGACCTCTGAGAAAAAGAAGAAGATTGGTCGAGGTAGCGTCGGAAGATGAATGCAATACAGTAGTAAATAAAACGAGAAAACAGGTTCACGCATAAAAATACAACGTCATATTGGAAAACTAAAGAGCGATGATTTAATGTAATACTGTTTCGTAGTTGTCGGTAGCAGATTAATGTTTCTATACTTAGTCATTAATTTTAAGTCGGCTTGTGTATTATTAGTAAATTAATCTACCAAATATTAGTAAATAAACTTTTAAAGTTCTTTATTGCCTTTTAATTAAACCTTTTTTTTTTAAATACGTTGGCTGCATTTGTAATGAGCGGTGTTTAATATATATATTACAGTTGAGTCTCTATAGAAACAGTTTTTCCCATAACAAATAACTGACATTTAATTAATCAGTTCCCAGTTGCCAAAAATGGTACATAGATGAATCAATTTTTTGTTAAAACTTTACCTTTATTGCACTGTACACGATGGTGGAAGCGGAAGTGGAGAAAAGTCAATACTGTTTAGAAGAGTCACCATCAATTACAACATCACTTAACTATAATTCCGGTGGTGGTTTTCGTTTTGCTGATAATTCAGTAGCACTCGGTTTAACAAAGAACTTGTCCTCCAATGTTGCCTGTTTTTAAAACCTTCCAGAAGTAGTCAATCACATTATCATGCAATGCATTTATATTTTGTTTGACTATGGCAACATTTGGGTGCCACTTTTCGACCATATTCTGCGTCTTGGCCCAGTTAGACAGCATTTCCTTAATGTCAACAGTAGGTATGGAGAGATAGAGAGGTTCCACTGTATTTGT
This sequence comes from Eubasilissa splendida, assembly GCA_031772225.1. Classification (NCBI taxonomy): domain Eukaryota; kingdom Metazoa; phylum Arthropoda; class Insecta; order Trichoptera; family Phryganeidae; genus Eubasilissa; species Eubasilissa splendida. Next base: position 30,077,849 of record CM062853.1, on the reverse strand, counting down.
AAAGATAATCAAGCTGATTCAAGATATCTTACTAAAACTTTGTTGAATATTAAAATGATATCAAACGTAAACACCAGTGGCATGCAGTAAGTATAGATTTAAGTTATGCTGTTACCATTGATATTATTACAATCATATATGTACTACAATATATGTTGTACATAGGATTATGAACTTTCGATTAACCAACGTCTTTAGACAAAATGAATTTGTCGTTTATGCAACCCTACCGTGTATTTATTTGTAATTTTAGAGTACTATTTATAGTGTTTTTAAAGTTTAAGTTTTAACATAAAATAATACCTTCTTACCCATATAAAAAATATATGGACGTTTTTAAGAACACTTTTTATTTCTTTTTTTTGTTAGAAAATCCTTCACGTAATAACTAAACGAAATAATTATTTTTATTAAAGGTTAACGTAGGAAATAGTTCTGCTAATTGCTTTTTGTTTTTCCCAAATCAAAAACCAATCCATGCACCAAATTTAAAGAACAATCATGAAATCAACACGTTAAAAACAAGATAGTAAAATTCGCAAATTAGTAAAAGAGAAAGTAGACACTTCAATGATTTGCACGCAGTTGTAAGCCTTTCTAATGTTACTCTGTTAAAAAAACAGCGTAGGTAACGACTCCATACAAAACGGATCAACCGAAAGGAATTTTTAATTCAGTAAATATCCAATTATATGACTTGAGTAATTCACTAGCTTAAAGATAAAACAGAGTAATGTGAATAGCTCGATACGACGAATGCACAAGAGCGCCATGACTACAGTGGCGAGTTGTCATGATAATTTTTAGAACTAAGCAATTCAAGTCTCTACTGGTACACAGATAGCGTTAATTGTACAAAAAAATGTTTCTGTTTATGTTAATCCAATTGTTTAATTTATATTTGTTTCCCAGAATTTTTAGTAATGCACAGCTTTTTTGTTTGTATGCACTGCACGCCCCTGATAAACGCTATATGTCGACAGGTTAGTTTTGTCATCATTCTTCCACATGGGCTTGTGAACGTTTAAGAGTTTTAAAATTAATACGCATACATTGACTTCTAATGGAGTACAACCATAAAAATAATCCACAAAAGAGCATGGCCGTACATGGCGAATTTAGCTCTAACACGGACCCGAGTGACACATTCGATAACTATTTGAAATCGCAACAAAAATAGCCAATAGCCAATTAATAAACAGCCGTATCCTAGATTTATGAACCACAAATCACAACGTTTATCAATCAACCTCCATGTGGCAAAAAATTGTTTATTAACAATATCAAATAAACAGGATACAACTCGATATTTAAAAAAATATATCTTAGCATAAAATAATGAAACAAGTCAATTTTATAATAACATTTATTATTAAAATACATAATATTTTGCTAAACATACAGAAGTAACAATATTATTGCTCAAACAACTGAATGATGTATGGAAGTTAACTAACATTTACCTCTATAATGGAACCGCAACTCGGTTTTAGGAAAATAATATGAAATTTGAACGTAAAGAGGTGATGGTTTTAAAATTACTGCATAATGATGATACTATCCTAATATATAAATCATGTGATATTATTTTATAATTCTGACGGTTAAATAAATATTCAATTGCTATTTTTCAAACGCCACCGAACAAACATTGTTCATTAAATATACCAGTGAGCTGCCCTACTCGCAATAAATATTAATTCTCTAGTTCTCGACTGATCGACTACGAACCGGGCAACGTTAGTTTGTACTGTGAATATCCCCTCCCTCGTTGCATCGCTGCTCACCACAATGGGATAACAGTCAGAATTCGTATTTACTCTCTGTTGACAATCTGAGTAGCAGTGATGACTATTTTAATTAATTAATTAAGAATATAATAGACAACTATATTTTGCGCAACATTTTAAATAAAATCTATGCACAATATAATATATGTAGAATATGGCCAGTGTACTATCTGCGCAGAGACGCATTTGAAGCCAAGTTCAATACGACACCCGTCAGCATTCATTTAAATTATTCATCGCTCGGCTTACGGGGGAGTCTCGACTATTTTGTTGTATCAGATCGCTTTTTAATATATTCAACCCAATTGGTCGGGGATGCGCATGGTAGAAACCCCAGCCACATTCTTACAGTGGTCGTATTCTACAAAAACAATGTATTTCTACTATAAATAAATTCAAATAAAGACATTTTATATGGCATTACAATATTTTTGTTCAGTTCAATATAAAAATATCGATTGAATGTAAAATTTAAACATGGACTCCCGTAAATTCTAGAGAAAAACGACATCAAAAAGTATATTTTTACTAATGTTTTCAGTCAAAATTTTAAAGTATAAATTTTGCTATTTTACAACTACTATAATTAGCTGATATCAATAAAAAAATCACAGAGCAATTGTAACCAAATAAGTACCAAACGTAAAATAAATAATATCCAGCATATTTACAAATCATTAATTTAAAAAGGCTTCGATGAGCGTCATTTTACAATTTGATTTGTATAATCTGATTACAGCTCGTGCTGATCTAAGCGGAAAGTTTAAATGACGGATAGGAAATTGACTTGGCACATGACAATAATTTTGAAAGGGCAAGAATTTTATTACAATATTGGAACCTAATGACTTGTGACCGTAGCGGGACAACACAGATTCTAGTGTTTTTGTATGTCAAATACAAACAGCATCACACCTAGGGCATATACACATAAAAATGTCTACTTACACTGAAAAAAAATACGCAAATATTACGATTAGGTCAAAAATATAATTTATCTGTTAATCCTCTTAAATTTAGAAACACTTTTTGAGCTTTTATCTATGCTTTGCCCTCAGTTATCAATTCTTTGCCCTTGTTCAGACTTGTGTAAGATATTTGTTCTTTTTTATTTCTAATACAGATAACAAAATTGATAATTCTACGAGGATACAGATATCAATCTTATCATTAAATTAGAAAGAAATGACATTGCGGGTTCAGTTTTGTAGACTTTGTCACAACCAAACAGTTACGAAACACATCAGGATAGAAAGTACAAACAAAATAAATTTAGGTACTCATGACACCGCAAGTAAAAAAAATAAATTAAACCCCACGCCCAACTTACAAATTAAAGTAACAAATTTATTAATTTATTTATAATAGAAAAATAAATATTAAAAATGCCGAAATCACATATATATATTTCACTCGTGATGTGTGTATTATTATTTAATTATAAAAAAATACAGGAACATTTTAATAGCAGATCGTAAATTTTTCATTACATGTTATCAATTAACATTATGTATGAATTATTCCCAAATCACATAAGTAAATCAATAATACAAAAATACTTCCCACAATAAAACATATAAAATTTTTTTACCCAAGAAATTTATTTCTTTAGTAATTGCTTTGCAATTACACATGGTTTAATATAGTTCTAGAATATAACAAAGTAGATAAAATATATAATCTTTTCCGATTACATAAAATCTATATTTCTTTGTCATCACTATTATAATTAATTGATTAATTTAGAGATACTCAATTTAAATACAAACAATTCAGTTCCAGTGGTCAAATACAATAATGAAACATCTGAACAATGCCAATGACGACCGTCAGCAACTAATCAATACCCAAAAAATATTTTTTTTATAAAAGTTAAATAATAAATGCATTGAATATAATAGTATTATGATTATAGACATTTAGTGATTACAATTAGAAGTATGATGTAAATACGAGGTAAGTTCCTCCAAAAAACCTTAAATGAAATTATTCATTACTTTATAAAATCAGTTCAAGTGAGTAAGGTCATGTCGACGCATATTACATAAAATGAACACACATTTGGTAGCCAAATATGATAAAAAATAAATATTTTTAATAATATAGTCATACTTCATTATCCTTAATTAGGGTTAAATCATAAGATCATTTGGTTCACAGATATTCACTAATGCCATCAATTGTATATATCCCATAAAGTTATACTGCAGTCCAGGCCGCCGGCAGCCATGATGGGCGAGTTCCACAGGGAGACGGGCTTCCCCGAGTGACAGACGTCCTGCAAGGACGCCTTGTGCTCGGTGAGAACGGCCAGCGGTCGCAGACTCTTCCAGGAGAAAACGCGCAGCCTGCCGTCCCAACCGGCACTCATGAACACCTTCCTGTCTTGCCGTATCCTCAGAACGTTAACTCCCGCATTCTTTATCACGATCTCACACTTCAATGACAAGCTGAGATCAGTCCTAGACATGCTGAATACCTGGATGTTTTCTGACGCGTTACCGTAGACACCACGACCGGTGGACAGATCGTAGTCTAGAGTGATGGGACAGTCTCGCAGCTTTAATTTGCTGACGGGCTTCTGCGTTTTCAAGTCCCATAAGAAGAGATCGCCACTCTCGTAGGCAGCGAGAACATATTGGCTATGAACTAATTCTAAAAACTTAAAACACATCACCTCACCGAGTTTTATATCGGAGTCTGGAATTAAAGTCATTATTTCCGCACCGTGAAGGGTTAATACCTCTATTTTAGAATCTCTCTGCGGTCTGATGAGAACGTTATTTGATTCGGAAATCTCACACCTACAGAATCCGCAGTAATCTGATACAAGGGTGTCCTGGAGAACATAGTCGCTTTCTGACATAACCCAGACTTTGATAATTCCTTCCTTTTCTTGGGTGTACAAGTGGTCGCTGGTGTGGTGGATGCTGAGAACGGGAGTATGTCCGACAGACAGTTTCTTGTTGTGTCTATTGGACTGGAACAAATGTTCAAATAATTAATATATTTATAAATGTGCTAGTAAAACGACTAATGTTTTGTAAAAAATTAAAAACAACTTCAATAAGACAAATTAAAATTTCCACACTAATATACTTCCAGCTTTAGCGTTTATGAATTACATGTAATACTTACTGTTAGGTTGATTTTAAAATAATAGCTGATTTTAATGTCAAATTCAATTAAACATAGCTTTAGCAAAATAAGAATCAGAAAGATATACATATAAAATCAATTTTATCAAAAAATATTGTGGTTGCGCTACCGGGATTCGAACCTGGATCTCTTTCCAAACCGGGGAAGGTACACTATCCAACTATGCTACAGCGACAATATTTTTAGCGACAAATTTTCGAACCTATATGTTACCTTTTTTATATTAATACATTTAATTGTTCCATTATTTGAAAGAGCCATCTACCTTATTTTTACGGAATCTCAAATACCTTTGAGTAATCCGATAGCAGACGCCAGAATTATCAATTCATTTTTATTAAATTTTGGACACATTGATACAACTTTATTATTAGGAGAACACATTCTTATTGAATCCCGGTGGCGCAACGACAATATTTTTCGATAAAATTGATTTTATATGTATATCTTTCTTAATAATATATTTAATTCATATTTAAAATATCACAGACTGTCTGTTCCAAATAATTACAACTTCACAATAAGAATGTGTTTCTTAAAAATAAGAATCATTTGATTCTACGAATTTTAGCCAATGAATTACTAGCTTATTGGTGCCTATAGAATAAAACTCAGGCGGGTTAGAATTCTGTAATTCTTTAGTTGCTTCTCTGTTATTGAATTACTTGCTGTAAATAGCTAATGAAGTGCTTGAAAAAGTTAAAGTTGTCATGAAGCTATGTATCCTCTTCAGTTAATTAGTGCTGATTGCGTGTTTTCCTTTGGAAAAATTTGCAATTGGTCATTTCAAGCCAATGCTACACTACTTGTTCATTTCATTTTTCTAAGCATTTTAGCAGCATCTATTTAAAAAATAAAAATATCAGATATATGTTAACATTTCATTATGTATCATGCTATATATCAGAGGTACATATGAAATAATTCTACTTCTTTTCCTCTGAATTATTATTTTATCTTGATTTTACGTATTTCGATTAATATCCATTGTGAAAAAATAATTATTATAATTTTATGACAATTTTGTATAAATGGATAGGAAATGTGACCTTTCACCCAGAGAAAGTGCAGTTCTCATTTTAGGTTCACAATAAATATTTCGCATATCTTTAGTTTAACTTCTACGTAAATTGCAATTATTTCTAAATGCCACGAAGATCCAATTAACAGTTAACGTTTGTAAAAAATATAACTTTCCAATTATATTTTATAAAGTATCGATTTACTGCGACATCTCACTCCGATCTGCGAAAATCTAAGGTGACAGATCGAGTCGCATTGATGATCCGATTATCGAAAATGTTAAATATATTTAATTAATATTTACCTTTAAATCCCATGAAAATACGAAACCGTCCTGCGTACCAGCGAGCAATCTTTCCGATTCATTACTGGGGCAGTGAAAACACAAACTGTGCACTGGGCCCATAGTAATATGCCTCAAACTAAAAACCGGATCGGGCGGTAACACTGCCATTATTGAAGTATTCTTCTCACATATATCCTAAAAATACAACTCGATAAATAATTTTATTATGCGCAACTGACACGACAAAAACAATTGCCCATCTGACAGTAAAATATCGCAATTGCAATTGCAATTGCAAATGCAGGCTGGGAAACTGATACGACTTTTTCGATAAGTCAGTATTACATGCAGTTTGCTGAAAGAATTAAGTAAAAATTATGGCAACATTAAAAATATATATGTGTTTATCAGTTTTTATCTATGGCAGAAATTATCAATTATTATCTATTTATCTGCGCACAAAATATATACATATGTATATAAACGTCAAAGTCAAAATGGGCGGTATTTATTGATAAATATCGTCGGTCTGTTAAGTTTTGACCTCGATGAAATAAATTTCTGGAAAGTATCTAGTGTACGAAAATCAAAATGACGTTTTTTGTTAAAAGTAACGTCCAAAAATGTGTACCAATTTGGAACGCCGCTTCGTACAGACATTTTTTTATTACCTTGTTTCTTGTTTTGATAGTGTCAATATTCTATTTAGTTGCTATTCATTTAATACCGATTAATACAAATATTAAAGATAGTTATAAACATTTAACTCTTAGCAATGTAAAAGACTTGCCAGAAGTAGTTTTGCCGAGTGATGCTCCGAAACCTGCGGTCAGAAATCCCAAGTGTACCTTCTGGGATTGTTTTAATGTGTATCGCTGTGGCCAGAAGGGCCACAATAGAATCTCGGTATATGTGTATCCTCCCCAAAGGTTTGTCGACTTTCAAGGAAACTCTGCGACGTCTGTTATGTCTAAAGAATTTTACTTCATGTTGAAAACCATAGTGGACAGCAAATATTACACAACAAACCCTTCAGAAGCGTGTTTGTTCGTTCCCAGCATTGACACTCTTAATCAAAATAGATTGAATTTAAAACTGGTCCAGCAAGCACTGCAAAGTCTGCCATTGTAAGTATATTGACAACCCTTATTGCATATCTTCTTATTCTACTTTCTTCCTTCATGACAGTTTTAGCATATAGTGGCCAGATGAGACTGGTGCAACATATCTATCCACCGCTGTGGCACTCTTCCAGGTCTTCTTCAGCCCAAGTTGTGCTCAGGAAAATCTAATTTTCTAAGGTGTCATTTTGACGCATAATGTGACCGAAAAATTGGAAGAATATTTTGTAAACGCCTATTGCTTGGGTTTGCTGTGGTTGGATTTTTTGTAGAGTTGAGGAAATTGCCATATATCACACACACACACACACACACACATGTATATAACTTATTATCAAAATCAGTCTTCGATTCAGCAAACTCAACGTGCACTTTGTGAATTTTATGGTTGATTCAATCATTTCCATAAATGGACCTGTCAATTATATATCTAAACATTTTCTAGGGAGATGTAAAATCACTGAAAAACCAACGACAATTAAATAATTAAAAAACAACATAACTCGCGTTATTGGTAAAAAATGAGTGCACCAGATTTATGTGAAAGAGTGGCTGAAAGTTGTATCCAAAGATGCATTGTATCAAACGTAGTCGTGGCGTACATTTGAATGAAATTATATTCCATTGTTAATGGCATCCGATGATCTTTCAACTAAATAAAAAATCATTAATGTCATGCTTGGTTTTTTTAATTTAATTCCATTTTAAAGTTCTATCACGCTTGTTGGATAACCCTGTATTATCTGATAATCCTTCTGTAATGACATGTCTGGTTCTGTTTTGTATAGCCATGGTTTGCGTTTTCTATTTGCTCGTTGTTGTCTGACACCATGGGGGGGATTTAATATTATATTTTGTGGAATCGAAAAACTACTAGAACCTCAATCGTGACCTGCGCGCTCCATACAAAAATGTAAAGAAAGATGGCCGATTGAACGCTTTTAGAAGACTGCTGCAGCACTGATCTGAAAAATAATAATAATTTTGGTTTCCATGGTGCGGAATATATATATATATATATATAAGGGCATACATATATATCAATATTATGGATTCTTTTTCTGTCAACAGAAGAACTGGGTTGCGAATACGTTTTGGGGCGACATGACAACTCATGTCGACAAAGGCCCATGAAGAGATCAACGATCTGTCCAAGGACACATTGTTAATTATTAAATGTATTTTGACTATTACAATGAACACAGTTTGTCTGTTCAACAAATGTATCCTATTGTTTCTACAGAAGCTTTAAAGTTACCACTCCTCTTTTCATCTCCGTACATGTGTGATATTGCATTTTCGACAATTGCAGGAACCAAAATCAAATTTCAAAATAAACAACATTTGTCAAACTCATGCCGCGCCTGAAAATAACTAACATCGACATGGGCGTCATTGCTGGAAAGCAACAACTGGAAATAAAGACACTCTTCACATACAAAGATAAAATGAGAAAAAAGAAGTTTTTTTTTTACTTTTAAATAATAAATAAAAACCTGATTAATCTTATTTTAGTATTTTCAAAATAAATCCACATTTTATTATTAATATTTGTCACGTTTAACATGTATTTGTTATTTTATTATAGATATAAATATTATTTCATTCTAGAACATTTTTAATTGACTGATAAAACTACGTGGGTCGTGATAGATTATCATTTTAAAATTTGGGTCACATTCTAAATTACGGTGATTTTGGAAGCATTGCTCTTACAATAGCTTATATTTATGGGGGTGGCGATTCAAATCCACCTCCATCATCGCTATTCACATGTGTTCCAAAAGTCATCTGACACATTGACACTTTGAAAGTTGCGGTATGCGACAATTAATCATTAAATATCCCGCTATTTTATTGATGAGAGTTTGTTTGATGATGATCTCGTTGTTTAATACATAATGTGAAAAAATTTCACCGTCAAAGTGACAGAATGCCTGGGCGAAAAAATATATAATAAATCGTATTTCATGATTGTTTGTCACACATATGACAGTAGTAAATTTGATGTATCAACAACCCGCAAAGAATTTTTCTTACGGGTGTTAGTAAAAAGTTACTACTTATCACACAACTTTTTAGAGCTAAAGAGAAATAATCTTTAATCTGTAATTAGAGTTTGTTAAGTAACAAAGAATATAAATTAGATTCAATAAGACCTATGTTCCTTGAGGCTTCTTTTTGCATAACATATGTTGTATTTGTATTTTTTCAAATGGTTTTGGCTGAGTGAATTAAAGAATTTTGTACCGGGCAAGCAACTGATAAAGCAGAAAACGCCCGATCCAAAAAAGTGAAATAGAAAATGCTTGCAGTTTTTAATAATATATATATATATTTTTAATTTTCTTGGTAATTTTTTTTTTGCAGTTGGGAAGAAGGTGAGAATCATCTATTGTTCAACATGCTGCCCGGAGCAGCTCCCGATTTCCACACTGTGATGGATGTGAATACTGGAAGAAGTTTGATCGCCGGGGCAGGCTTTGACTCGTGGACCTATCGTACCAGCTTGGATGTATCCATTCCGCTCATTTCGCCGTATGCGGTATTAAGCGACAATAAATCTCCAACAGACAAAACTCACCTCGCGGTGTCTTCTCAAATGAACCTTTTCAACGATCTTGTGAGTGATCTGCAAGATTTGACAGATGAAAATGATGAACTGCTGCTATTGCAGTCCTGTCATGGAGAAGATGAACCCACAAACCATTCCATCAGATGTCAGTACAAAACTGGGAACTTGTACAGATATCCGGAAGTTTTGAAACACGCTCATTTCTGCCTCGTCGGACGGGGTGTTCGTCTGGCACAACCGTCTTTGCTCGAAGCTATGTCAGTCGGATGCATTCCTGTTATCGTTATCGACTCAATTGTCATGCCATTCCAGTCTGTCATAGACTGGCACAGATCTGTCATCTTTATCCCGGAAGACAGCCTGAGTACTCTTATTACGACGTTGAAAGCGGTATCGAAGGAGCGGAGGGCGGAAATGACCGCGCAAGCTAAATGGTTATTTGATAATTATTTCTCCTCGATCAAACAAATAACTATGACTACACTTGATATAATTAACGACAGAGTTTTTCCGTTGATGGCAAGAAGTTACGAACAATGGAATATGTCTCCAAATCCTGTAAGTTCCTGCACTTTCATTTTTATATTCCTCAACCTGTTAAGTTATTATGACCAATCCAGCCGATGTGATGCATTGAGGCCCATGCTAGGTAGGGGTCCAAAAGGTCCACATCCTTTTAATATTGGTACTTCTGCGAGAATCAATACTTTTCCCAGTGCTGATCAATATAAACTAATTAATTTTAAAATTCACCAGTAAAAAATACACTTATTATTAAAATCATTTCTCACTTGTATTATGAAAACGTGTGAAAAAATTATCTATGTATACCACGTACAAGTAGTACCACGCTAAAATTATTATTTTTAGTTGCGTTTTACATTTCTATAATTGCCTATGATGTGGAGTGACCAATTTTGTTCTTACTTTTTACTAGATAAACTGCCTAATAATAATATATTCATATCTTATATAACACAGTACATATTTAGGAGCCCTTCCATTTTCCTGTGGGGTACATTAACTTTTTTGCATTGGGGATCAATTTTTGTAGTTACGCCACTAATTATGACTGATTGGTATTTGATTATAATGATGATTGGTAATTTGAGATTTAATTGTGGAGGTTTAGTTTCAATCAAATCAAATCACAATTACAGTTAAAATAACGGTTTAGTTCAAACTGAGCAGTAAATCTCCTCGGTGTCACTCCCCCACCTAGCGGTATCATGGAAGACCCAAGCAGAGTCTGAATACGGATAAACAATTGATTATCTATTTTGCATTATTAGAATTTTAATTAATATTTTTGAATAAATATAAAAATATATTTTTATTTTTCAGAATGCCGCGTCAAACCCACTGTTCCTTCCTGTGACGGCTCCAAAGGCTCCTGGTTTCACAGCAGTCATTCTGACATACGACAGAGTGGAGAGTCTCTTTACTCTAATCAACAAACTAGTCAAGACACCTAGTCTCCAGAAAGTTCTCGTTGTTTGGAATAACCAGAAGAAACCGCCACCACCTGGTAATTGATTTATACAGCTTTTACAACTTTTATATGACTACTTTCGGTTGATTGTATTTATAATATAATATATATATATATATTGTATCTTTACATTTCTTACGCAGCTTCGCAATGGCCCGCCATAACAAAACCGTTGAAGGTTATTCAAACGAAGGAAAATAAATTGTCGAACCGATTCTATCCTTATGAAGAGATTGAAACAGAATGCCTTTTGACCATTGATGATGACATTATAATGTTGACACCGGACGAACTCGAATTTGGGTAATTTGAATACTCTTCTGTTCATATCATCTTTAAATTGTAATTATCAAGATTTCTTTGAAGTATTCCATTTTTAAACTGTTTTTACAATAAAAATTTTTTTTCCAGTTTTGAAGTATGGCGAGAGTTTCCCGACAGAATTGTCGGCTTTCCTTCCAGGGTCCATCTGTGGGATAATGAGACAGAGACATGGAAATACCACAGCGAGTGGACTAATCAAATATCAATGGTTTGTACAGTGATGAATATATTAATTATGAATGATGAATCCATTAAAAAATGTACAAAAACTTATCATAAAAATAATACTAAAAAAACCAAAAGATTATCAGACAAAATTACTTTTCGAAGAATTCCAAGTATGTACCTACATTTTGTGATCTACTTGAAAGAAATTCTATTATTCAAATATTAAAAGAAAAAATATCAATTTATTAATGAAAATCGTACTAAGTTTATATTTGTATTTTCATGCTCAAAAATTAACACATCATTTGCACAACACCACTATACGCACATAGGAAAAAATAATTTGAACACCTTACCCCAAAACATCAGGAGCATTAATGATAACAAAGAAATAATAAATGCAATAAAAAAATACTTTAAAGATAAACATGTACCCGGAAATGTATAATATTTTTATAACGTTGCCAGTAATTTATTGTATTTTATTTTATGTTAGTTACTTTAAACAATAATAAATAATATGTAATCCCCTTCTCTGCACAAGCACATGCTTTTTAGAGAAGTTGTAGAACTAAAAAAAAAACCTATTGTATTGTTTCATTGTAATTATAACAGATTAATAAATAAATAAAAAAATGAAAAATAGTAATAAAATGACACGTGTCTGCGGCAGCTAAAACTCTTGAATTTGGAAAGGCTTTGGGAGTTTACTGAGGATTGATGGCGAAGGATCGTTTCATTCAATTTTCTACATATATTCTGTATGTTGGAAATTAATATTTATGTGTGTTTTAAAGACATTTACAAAATGCCAAAGTTATTTACCTGTGTCCTATTGTATCACAATTATAATAGTGCTATTTAATAACAATTCACTTAAAGTCAATTCTTAATAAATAATAATATGTATTAATAATTAAGCGACCTGTTACATATTTAATAAGGTTAGAACTCAACTGCAACATGTGCACAATTGATAGTAACTATGCGCCCTGCGCATTTGCAGATCATAATACAATATCATACATGTGTCTCTCTTTGCAAAGGTATTAACTGGAGCAGCCTTCCACCACAAGCTGTGGTCCTGGTATTACACAGTCGGCATGCCGGGAGACATTCGGCAATGGGTCGACGATAACATGAACTGCGAAGATATCGCCATGAACTTCCTGGTTGCCAACCTTACCAACAAACCTCCAATCAAGGTATAGACTGATACACACTTATTATTAGTTTTATATATTCTGCTTTGAAGTTGTTTATATTTTGTTTAAAATATGTCTGTTTTACATATCAGTTTTTTATAAAACTAAATCCTCGACACTTCAATGTATCAATTTCCTTACATGTGACACGGAAGTATATTACGTGAAGAGTTTTGTTATGAGCAGTGCGTGCAGGAAAATGCACGGTATTAGATAAAACACAATGAAACTTAGAAACAAAATTATATTATCCGGGTTCAGAATTACCGGGATGCATCGTTGGGAGTATTCAAGTGGACTGTATCAAAGAAATGTGGAGGAAGAAACAGTACTCAAGAAACTACCACTCACCTTTTGTAGTCCCGCCTCTCTCCATCTCCACATTCGGTAATGAAGAATCCCTCGACGGATGCTGGAAGTCACCTTTTAAGGCACTCGAAATTATGTAAAAGGTACCGTCGGTCTCTTTGCGGGTATTTCTCGGTGTAGGTAGGTGACCGGCGCGTATTCAAAAATACACAGGTTTTATTGTTTACAGTATTGGTGACCAAATTAGCACTGACTGCGCCGCGCCGCGCTTTATGAGCGAGTAAGCAGTTATCAAGTATGTGTCTGGAGGTTGAGAGGGATCTATACCAGGATTAGGAACATTCTCTAACATGCATGTTGACCAGAATGTTAAGTATGTATTTGTGGTGGTTGCCTCCACAATCAGCAACATCACCGATGGCTCCTGAACGCACCTGGGTGTAAAACTAAGCTCTCATCAGCCGCAAAACACACCGGTACATGTGCCAATACAGTGCACCCGCAGTAGTCCAGAGGCCGGCCCTTGCGCATCACTTCTCTTACGGCTGCCTTCCCGATAAGATCTCTAGCAAATGCTCCTCGGTGTAGACTTCTCATTACATATTTTTCTATCTGCGACTGTGCTCAAGCATCAACAAACTTCTGTCAACTGTGAATAGTCTTTCTTGTTCAGCCTGCTCTGGCCACATGCACACACTCCGCAATCATATTCAAAAGAATTCGTAAGCGCTGAGTGTAATATATGGGGGTACCAGGCGCTCACACACATAATCTTCTGTTTCATAACATTCAATCCTAATTCAACTTCACTTTATCTCCATATATTGTTTAATGTGTCATTTCTTTCTTTAACAATCACATTAGTACTAGCAAAAGCCGATTGCTTGCTGCTAGGCCCTGCGGGCGGCTATTGTGCATGATAAACTTCAACTTCTCGAAGTTGATTATTTGTGTTTTTTGCCTGAAACGTTCCGCTATCTCCACCTTTTCACCAAAATATTATCAAGAAAACAGAATTGGCTATTGAATGATAATTATTAACCTTCACAGAAGTCAGTAAACCTGTTAATTATTAAACTCCGCCATTTTATTTTTCAGGTCGCTCCACGTAAAAAATTCAAATGTCCCGAGTGTACCAATACAGAGATGCTCTCGGCCGACATAGGTCACATGACAGAGAGGTCGGCTTGCGTCGATCGGCTGGCCAAGATCTACGGCCGAATGGCTCTGAAGACTGTCGAGTTCCGGGCAGACCCGGTTTTGTTCCGAGACAACTTTCCGCAGAAGCTCAAGTGGTTCAATGACATTGGCAGTTTATAGACGGAGAGATGATAGAATTGAATTATTCCCAGACCAGTGCACTCTTAACTAAATAATGACGTTAGTGCACGGATATTAATAGTGAACGAATTATAATTTTTAAATATTATATAAATATGTAGTGATGAGAATTGTACCATAAATAAACCAAGAAAATGGGTGTAGAATCTTGAAAATAAGTATGTTCTAGTCGACTCGATGTATGGAGATATATCTAAAAATGTGTTCAATTTTGGTGTACAATTGTTCATGAGCTTCTTGCGCACAATGTTCAGCTGATATGAGAGTAAGTTGAACTGTAGTTACCGAGAAAGCTACATAGAAAATAATAAAGAATTTTAAGATGATTGGAAATTGCGAAGCTTAATCTCAAAATTTAACAGTAGGAATCACTTGTGATGAATATCATTGTTGGAATATGTGTCACGCCATCGGTAGTAAAAATAAAGAGTAAGAAAATAACTATAAGAAACTGTACTGTATATAAAATTTGATCTATCAAAGATTAGTTTATTTGATTTGTGTTTAGAACGATTTATCTCAATTGGTTAACATTATAAACATATGTATTTTGAAAACAAATTAGATAAATCACTTAGAAAAATAATCAGTCAAACTCGAATACAACAAGAACCGAGGGATCAACAAAATTCCTCATTATAAACAGCTATTCGCTATATCTGTGATTCCATTATGCTGATATTATTTCACAGTGTCGACTCTATCGAAGGGGTCTAAGAAATTTTTTTACACACTTATCATTTTTAGTAGACTTGTTTCCGATTAATAATAATTTCACTTTAAAATCTCGTGAATGCTGGGTAAAACTGAAATAAATTTAAGGTTTGGCAAATATAAGGAAATCAATTAAGCAGCTGCCAATAGAATTTAATGCTCATCGCTGAAAAAGAAAATAGAGCAAACCCCCCAGTCGGGTCCATTAACTGGGTCGTAATCCGATGCAATAAAATATTGTCACCTTTTCGTGTTTGCCTATTTCAATAATTGAGGACTACTTAATGTTATGCACACCCGATGTAACTATAGAAATGTGCATCAAATTAAATCATTGTGGCTTTTTGCTCATTATAGCCATTATCTCATAAGTGTACTCGTTTATAACCAAGTTTGACTACAGTTCTATGCAATATCTTTCCAAGTGGTTTATCTACATAATTTGTTTTAATTATCAAAAGGAACTATGTTCTGAAATATCGTTCACAAATAAGTGATTTCATTCAAAATTAATATGTAATTTTATTATCTTTACTATTATCAGAATATTATTCAAATAATATTAATAATTTATAAAAATATGAACCATACGCGCACGCCATATTATGTGAATATATTCTAAATAAATCATCAATAATAATTCTTTTGCTTAAAAAGTGTATCTGTAGTCCAAAGAAAATTAAATTACTATCTATTGTTGTATAACTTAACATAGCTATTTATTGTAAAATGTTTTTGTTTTGATATTTATTTAGCTGTGTAGGACCTAAGAATGCATTATTGTTATGAAATACAATTGTTTGAATTTATCAAAACAAATTATGTTTAGTAATTTGTGATTTATAACAAAATAAAAGACATTTTATAAAAAAAACTTTTATTCCTATAAAGTAAAAATGCCACATTAATGAGAAACAATAAAATATACTATATTACATCTTAAATAGCTTAGTGATTATATAATTCACAGCGATTGAAATCTCGAGATTAACTGACAGGCAGAGCTGCCTTGTCTTGTATGGTGAACTCCGCCTGGTACACCTTCCACGTCACGAGGTAGTCCCGGACCAGCTTGAAGAGGGTGTAGTAGTTGGAGAACAGTAGGAGGGCGAGTGACAGGACGTGGTGCCACTCTGTCGTATTGAACAACAGGAACAGCTGCAGAAGAACCAGCGATATTTGTAGACAGAGGAGCACGCACAGGATTGTAGATGGATTGTGAAATAGTGACTGAAATAAAAACACCAGTTATATTTCAATAGTATTTTAAAAATGCTATTTGTGTTAGTGAAAAAAATTTTTTTTTAAATAAAATTAAAAACAGTCATAGAAGTTTTTCTATCCAGTACAGTAAAACTCAGTTCATTCAAAAATGGCCAAAAAAAAATTTTAATACGCTAAATCTATTACATAATTTGAAATTAAAGCATTGAAAAAATATCACAAAGTTTGTATACAATCGCAAAACCCACAAAAAAAAGGTCTAATATTATGATAGAATATACATATTTTTGCATGCTCCAAGAATATATAATTATGCAAAAAAAAAAAAAATGAACGTATTGTATTGTTTTATAACTTTTTTATTAAAATTTTTCCTATTGTATGATGTAAACTTGTATTGATTTATGGCGCAAGGAGTCTGAAAAATATTATGAAATTGATAATTTAGGTTGAGAAATGTTTGAAAATGTTCAAATTAACAGGGATTTACTGTCATTACATTTGCGTTGATGGCAAGTATATAAAAATTGAATGTGATAGGTGGCAGATAGGTTTCCAAAATGTTGTAATACAAAAACCAAACATGGATTAAAAATCACATTTTTTATGTATAAAAGTTGATATAAAAGTCACATTTCTTATGATGCATATGCACACAGATGAAAATTTTGTCTCTTATCTCAAGAGATTAACTCCTTGGCCGCCCATGTTGGAAACTTGTGACCGAGAAAGAGATGACACTATAAATGCCAATATTACGTTGGCTATCCTTATTCTATGGCTGACACTCACGTGACAGTGCACGACATTACTAATTAACGGCTGTCATCAGGGCCGCCGCGTATTGGATTTTAAACCAAATTATTCTGTCTAGTAGTGATATCATAAGGTGACGCATAGAAATATTATTTATGTACCTACGTTTTTTTTTTAGTTATACCAACGTTTTCATGGTTTTTTCGTAAAAATAAAATTTGAAAAAATGCGTATTTTGAATTTTAAGAATTTTAGCGCCAATATGGTGTTTCACCTATGATTTTTCTGGGCAGCTAACAGGTTAAGCAGTAAAGGTCAGCATTCATCATTCTGCTCAGCGTACAAAATACAACAAATGCCAGCTCACTCCAGTTTTAACTTTGTATTACCCTTTAGACGAGTCTCATCCATGTACATGAACCATTAAAAAAATTCAGGAATTAACAATATAAAAAAAGGCAACATAACCAAATTATGTACGCATTTAATGTGACTTGGCGCATTGACTAATTGCAATAAGATACAATATTCTTATGATGCAGTGACTTCTAGTCCTGACAAATTGTCTGATGTTACAGTTTTCACACGGCGGCTACATAACAAAAATGTTATAATAAATTATGAAATAAGATTGATTAATTAAAAGGTTATTACATAAAACCTGGCATGCATCTCATTCCCTGGTTCTGCAGCTGTCATGCAGCCTTTGGCCGTATACAGAGAGCGGCCGTGCCGGACGGAGGCGCCCGCCGCCCACAAAGTTCGATGGCACCACTGGCCGCCATTTGTTCCTTTGTCTCCCGCACCGTTTGCCGCAGCCGGTGGCTGGGGCGTGCTCTGCAGGGCCGCTGGGGGTGCGGGGCCACCTCTGACCCATCTGTTAAAATAGATTTCCTTATAGAATAAACATTGAAAATAAGTTAATTCTACTTTCAGTCTAAGACGTGACCTGAAAGTTTTTATAAAAATAGAATATACACGCATTTTTCAAATCAAGCTAAGCACTTGTACAAAAGTAATAAAATAGAAAAACAGTGTTGCGATCTTCTGGAATGAGACTCGAACCCTCACCCACTAAGTCTATCTTACCATAACAATTAATTGTTAATCTTTTCAAGAAAAGTACAAACATCCCACAAATGTTAAATTTAAAAGGTTACCTAAAAGACGATTATTTTAATTGCATTGTCCATTACATTGGTAATTTTTCACTGCACAATGCTTAAAAAATAACTGCGTTATTTCTCACAAATTACTTCAAATATAATGTATATTTCAGGCATTTCCACACAAGAGTAATTAGTGTAGACATATACCTTCCGAGATGGAGTGCGGCTCTGTGAAGGTGATCACAGTACCGTGCGGAGAGGCAGTGTGTTGCGTGCTGAGTGAAGAGCCCCAGCCAGACCAGCGCCAGGTGCCGTATTACTCGGTAAACATCAAAATACAGGAACGGCTGCGAGAACAAAAGACTAAGTTTTATTATAATTTTCCTCAATTTTTAAAAAATTTATTTTAAAAAGTATATAAATAATGAAATAACAAAAAAACTATGAATCTGTCGTAAACCATCTCTAAATTTTTTAGATGATCAAGTGTCATTTTCAGATCAAATCAATCACCACTGGTGGACTATATTTAGTTTTTATTTTACCTCTTCAATAATGCAATTAGTGGAAAATGCTTTACATGAAAAGATTTTGCATCTCAGAAGACCAAAAAGCTATATAGCTAATGGAAACTTGTCAACTGAGGCAAGACTAGCGATTCACAATGTAGTCCTGGTACCGACACTGATGTATGGAAGTGAGGCCTGGAGCTGGCAGAAGAGAAACAAAAGTAGACTGAATGCGGTGGAAATGAGATCACTTAGGCGTATATGTGGCAGAGTAAAGAATGAAGAAATAAGGAAAGAATGTAAAGCTGATCTTAGTATAGCGAGTAAGATAATAAAAGGATCATTCGGGTGGTTTGGTCATATGGAACGGATGAATGAGGAAGGAATGGTAAGAAAGATATATGACGCAAGTGCTGATGGCACCAAAAGTAGAGGACGTCGGCGGAAGACTTGGCACGACCAGGTAAACCAGATACTGGATGATGGTCTTGTTGGAAGTCTCAAAAATCGTCGAGCTTGTATGAATGTAAATGATGCGAGAATTGAGTGTCAGGACTCTATCCTGTCTGCCTACCCCCGCGGCAATGGCATGATGGCGAGTAAGTAAATTTACATAAATGTATAGGTATTTTTTTGTACGGGGTAAAAATTATTTTGTTATATTGTACATATTAAGGAAATTTTATTATATAAATACATTTTTGTATGAAAAATCGATTATAGGGAATTAATTTTGAAAAAAAAATGTATATATGTCTTTTTTCGATATAGCAGGGTTCGTTTTAACGAGGTTTTACTGTAGTATATTAACCTGCGCAAAACACCATGGCACATAGCTGGAATAATAGGCTCCCACAACCGAGCTGAAAATGACCTGCTTCAGTCTATTGTTAAAATCCGCCTTGAGCTCGTCTACCTCGTGGCGGACGGCCGGAGCGGCCGCGGCGCAGCAGTGCGGCGAGCTCACCGCCCCAGCCCCCACTTGTAGCAGGGGTGAGAGACGGCAGCCAAACAACAGTAGATATACACTTGCACTGGAAAAACATACAATCATTAATTTGTATGCAGTGTAGAATTGCCATCTGATATATACCCACCTTTACTGCCAAATCTCCGAGACGAGATATCTCAACCGTGTACACGTCCCATAATGCCAGATAATAATCCTGACCAAACACTAATCATAATATTGATAAGTTGAAATAATTTAAGTCCTAACAATCTTCTGTGGTTGTAGTACGATAACATGTTATTATTATGTATTGTGGTTGGATAAAGTATCGCAGAAAAAAATTATGAGGTGTTCAATGTTCTCTATAACTTTTTACTTAAGTAAAAAAATATTTAGTTCTCGAAAGTACATCCCGTAGTAAGCTCATTTTACTCTCCGATATCTGATCGATAGTTAAATATGGCGGACTTTTCACAGCTGTTCCAAAAGTGATCTGACACATTGATACTTTGAAAGTTGCAGTATATGAATATTAATTAATCATTCAATATCCCGCTATTTTAGTGATGAGAGTTCGTCCTAGAGGGAACATTTGTCACTTACGGATAGCACAGATAGAAGATGCTCAAGATGGGATGGGTTTGTATCAAGTGGTAGGTGCACCATCCCAAGGCACCCACAACTATACCAAACACCAGGAATCTGTAAAAAAAAAAAAAAATTCGTTACAAACATTAAATTTTTAAATGAAGAGGAAAAGTATTGATTCATAGGTCCGGTTGTACTTTTTACTAAAGTATTTTTTTTTGTGTGTAAACGGGTTGTTTGATCGTTAGTAAAAAAAATATTTACTTTTCGAAAGTACACCCGTAGTAAACTCTGCGATATACGATAGTCAAATATGGTGGACTTTTCACAGCTGTTCCAAAAGTCATCTGACACATTGATACTTTGAAAGTTGCAGTGTACGACAATTAATCATTCAATATCCCACAATTTTAGTAATGAAATGTTGTCCGATGATGATCTTGTTGTTTAATACATAATATGATTAAATTTCAGTGATAGATTTCGAATGCGCCTATGTGAAAAAATCCATAAATAATACATATAATAAACCATATTTCATAGACATCTCCTTCTACGCTTTGACAGTGGTAAATGTAATGTATCAACAATCCGCAAAGGATTTTAACTACGGGCGTTAGTAAAAAGTTACTACTGATCACACAACCGGTTCATAGTGATAAAATTATTGTGAGATTGGGTATAAAATATGGCTAGTAAAATGCTAAAAATAATCATAGAGGCCACACGCATACAATATTTGATCTTGCAAATATTTGTTAACGTCATGTCATCCATCTTTCAAAGAGGCATATCTCGAATTTGTTGATTTTATTTTTACTGTTGAAATATGATAAAAAAAGAACCTTAACTATTACTTATTACTGTCATTTGTAAGAATGACACATGGCAATGAGAGTGGTTACATCAAAATGTTTTCATGTAATATACTTCATTGGAATAAAATTCAGATATGCCTGTTTGAATGGATTATGATCATGTGTTTGGGCAATGTAACCCCCCCCCAGTAGTAACTCGATTTTAACAAAAAATGAGATATGACGATTTGTGAAGTTGCAATTATTCAAAACTCGATTAATTAGTTCATTGATAATAAAAACATATTGGATATATCAAAACACCAAGAACAATCATTACCACGGTTAATCGCTAGATGAATGCAGTGGTACTCGAAGGTAATCAAGAGCTGGACAGACCGTCCTACAACGTACTGAGTGACAAAATCACCAATGCCGAAATACATGGCAGCAAATAACAGTGGGAGGCTTTTATCCACCAGTGGCTGACAATGATGAAAAAAGAAAGCCATATCATTTTTTCACTAACAGCTAATTTCTAATTTGTTTTCATTGTACAACTATTTTTTTATGAAATAAGTATTAGGAAGACATTGAATGCTCAAGTACATTTAAAGAAAGATAACGAGACAATTTTTTTCATACACACCTTGTCTCACGTCATACATTCTTCGACCCCTTTCATGGTTCACATCTAGTCCCGAGTGAAATTGTATTTATTATTCAGGGGGAATGTACGTGAAAGTGGCCGTACCTCAATATTTGTATGACGAGCGGTAGGAACTTGACTGGTGTGACGGCCTCAGCTCCCGCTGTGATGAGACAGAAGAGCAAGCGTCTGCTCAGCACCACTAGGATAAATAGCACCAGGTGGCGGTCTATTAAGTAGAAGTTCTGAAATTAAACAAGCAAAATTACTAAGCAGTGTGTAGATTTTCATTATTTAAATTAAATTTAAAATACTCATTTTAGTTTATTAAAATCCTTCCTGCGATGGGTACAAATCATGTACATAAGACGGTTTCGTAAAATTAAATTGTTTACATAATTAAAATCTTGACAATTCAATCCAACATAATGTATCAATTTTCTTCACATAACAGGCAGAAAAACATTCTGGGTTATGATATTGTCAGTGTGAGTGCAATAATGTGTGTGAACCATTTGTAAAAATGTTCAGTGAGAAAAAAAAACTACTTACAGCTGCTAGTGAGAGGTTTTTTTATATTGATAAGCCGATTGCAAAAAATCTATCGGAGTGTTCTAAAATTTAAATACCCCAATAAGAACATCTTCTAAGCAGCAAAAAATAATATGAAATCTTTTGGATCCTAGGCGACATATTATTTATATGTTAAATATATTTATTTGACAACTACCGGCGCACATATCAATCTATTTGAAAATTATCAGTGTGCGGCGAGTGCCAAAAGAGGTGCCACGCAAGCGGGCTCAGACGCCCGATGTGTCTGCAAGCACTGTAGCACAAAAAGGAGACCTCAAATGGACTGGCACGGGCAAAAAATCGCGTACATTGTCAATCGTTTATAATTTTTTTTTTAAATCGAATTATGTGATGTAAAAAGATATTGATTTATTGTGCAAGGGTTTCAAAATTATCTCAAGCTACGAATCAACAGGTTTTTCAAATTAACGGTATTAAATCAACTATAAAATTGATATTTTGAGTCCTCTGTATAAAGAAAAATTTTCAAATTATATCAAATTTTGAATAAACGGGGTTTGAATTATTGAGTTTTTACTGTATACAACTGTGTAATTAAAATAATAAGAACAACTCACCATAGTCTGACTAGTATAAGAATGTGGCAGCCACCACACAGTTCTGTACAGATTAAGGAACTGGCTCCCAGCTGCCAGCGAGGTGAACAAAAACATCATCACCTCGAAGAGAAGGTCCCCATCATACGGAATGTTCGGGAATGGTATATGACGAGGGGCAAACGGTAGTTCGTAACCCAGTGTAGACATACTCGCCCCGGCATTGCTAAAATTGCATTTCACAAAATCATTGGCCACGGGTGGAGCGCTGGTGGTGGTCGGCGACAGGCGGGTGTTGCGCTGTGGTCGGCGATTGCCAGGGGGCATGTTAATTAAAGAATCTTCTTCAGGAGCTAAATACGGCGTAGAAGTCTGGAAACAAAAACTAATCAACTAGCGAAAGTAGAGGTTCTAAATTTGGTAAAACATATCAACGCTATGGCCAGAGAGATCAGAGACACATAGCAGAATAGTTCAGAAAACTCAATGACAAATGGTGCTTTGATTATTTATTAAGTTATTCTTAGTTATATAGTAATGCAGACTTTAGTACTTAACCTTAGTAATATTAAAACCACTTTTTATATAACTTTCATAATGCATGGTTTTTACAAAACGATGTCAACATTAGTCACATTTGTGGTAACTATTTAATATATTTTACCTGTGCTTTACTACACTAACTACAGCTAAAATATATATTTACATTTAAAATAAGACAAAACAAAATATCTTCTCGTAACCATGCAGAATTTTGGCTGACTAAAAAATTTATAATTATTAACAAATAGCATTTAAAAAAAAACTCTTCACTTATTATTAGACAGCAATTGTTGAGATTGTTTTATAAAATAACAATGTTTATGATTACCAAAGTTAATCTATTTTATCATTTTTAGTGGATGGTGGTGAAATTTTAAATATTTTTACCTTACTAGAAATAAAAAAATTGTCACTTATTTTAGCTAGAATATAATTAGGAATGAACGCTGTTGGTATTTTATTAATTCAATTCAATAATCCATCATTATTTAATATTGAGAATATAACATAAATCAAAGAGAAAACGTGACTTTGTTTATTTTCTACAATAAAAATTTGACGTTTCGTAATGTTGCTATGCTCACGGTGTATAAATAGAACGAATGGACGTCGACTTTTCTTACCTTTCTAATAGCTGATTCCACCCTTTTAGAATTAGACGTTTGTGTCATAACTTTGGAACTGTTGAGAGTTATAGGTCGTTTGACGAGAGGGTCTTTCACGATACGACGCCGCCTCGACACTCCGGTTGTCGATATGTGAGGCGCCTGGATATTGGCCCAACGTTTGGCCAACAGCAGAGTCAACCCGCCGAATACCGCCGGTAGAATATACTTAACAAGAGGTCCGCTTTCATTTTCCGTACAACTCATCACTCACATGTTAAAAAGTTTATAAAAATCAATCTTTGGCACCTCACAGACACGTTGTCCATAACATAAGAAAACTATTCACAGTAGCAACAAAGAACAAAACCTACCGCACGTCAAGTGCGATCATAGACAAACTGCGATATAGACAAAATACACACATTAAATTTCGCGACTAAATAATATTGAAACCGGGGCATGTAGAGCTCATGTAAAAATTTTAACTTGGAGAATACAAATTTTACTTTGATATTCTTATACCTCGACGCGGAATGACATGAAGCTATCATTGGACATAGACATAAAGAATGGCGCCAGTCCTGGGAGGATGGAACCAGCTGACAGGCGGAGACACGCCCTTGCCGCAAGCAATAAAAGTGAGTGGAACGCTATTTTACAGATGTACTAGTTCGTGTCAGAAATTTTGCACAGGGTCCCTCGAGGATAATCCGCCAGAAACGGCATAGTACGAGTTCGCTGTAACGGAGTTTGTTGGAGACTGCTGCGACACGAACAGTGAAGGATGGTCCTCAGAGGAGGATCCATCAGTTAGCCTCGGACAGCAGTCTCCCGCCATACAGAGAAAACCGAAGACACTAAGAACCGAGTAAAGCCAAGTGCAATCAATAGCGCTTATAGTCGCCAAACAAGTCAATCTAAAGAAGAAAGTGCAGAAACGAGCAAAGCCGAATCGAACGGAAAAGCAGACGGCTGGCGAGCAGAGGCAGCCAACACCACGACATGAGAGAAAGGGAGTGGACCGCGACCTCGACTGTAACGCGGATGCCCAGCCATGTGGATACCAGGACGTTAGAGAAATGTAGGCGTCCAGCCCAGCAGAGACCAGGACGGCAGTAGAGATGCGAACGATGACACCGCCCTCCGTCCGGTCGAGAACCGGATGTGAGGCCGGCTCCGGCAACATAACGTATCATTAATATAAGGTAGTCATAATTAGATTAAGTTAATTATAAAAAATTATGCCTGCATAATTTTTATACATATGTCGTAGAAAACAAACAATTGATATATGTGTAAAATAATTAAGAACATCTCTCTAAATTCATAATCATCATCAAACCCGCTTTATCAACTTTGAGAATACAAATAAATATTATGATGATATAACTTTGGGGGTTAGGATGGTGGTTAAATGAAATAAATATTGTTTGGCGTGTGTTGAAATTTATTATGTCAGTATGATAAAAACAAGGAAGACAGATAGAAATGAATAAATGAAGATGTAGAAGGTGCACGTGTATTATGAAATGAAATGAAGCGAGTTGGTGGTCTTGCTCGGCAAGCGTGAGCCGGCAAGACCGCCGTTGTGAAACGATGAAACTGGAGACACTGCCTAGCAGTGAATTATCGAGCCAGGCTTGTAGCAGCAGCCGGCAGCGCTGTCACTAGCGTCGATGCCGACTGAGATGGCGGTGGATTTGAATTTCGATCGCTACAAATATATCACGCCAAAATGACGTTATCCACGTCAGAAGCCCATTAGTCTGAGATGATTGGCAGATCAATGGAACTTCCAGGACTTTAAACGATCCTAGAAGAAAAATCGTGCAGGAATGCGCCCCTGTCGATAAATCATGTCTAGAAAGAGAACCATTGCACAAAATGCCTTCCGGATCTCGAAGACAAAACGAACATGGAACAGAGGCTCGAAGTAATTGACTTTCGATGTGAAAACAAAAGAATGGCTAAAGAATGGAAGAAGACTACATGGCTTTCCATGCTTCACCGGTCATCAACCCCTAAAACAAAATAATAATATGGACAGGTAAAAAAATAAACTAAAAATCTCGCATACAATATTTTGTGTAAAACAGTTTTGAATTGCAATGAAGAGTTAATTACAGCAGTTCTTGACTAATATTAGTCTGTGGACAAATATTTTCATACTGTAATGTAAATGCAATGAATATTTATAAAATAAAACAATTTCACTACGGCTCAGCGTCAAATAAAAAACATTTCACCACAGCTAACGATGTATTAATCCGTCACGATGTATGTAACCTATTATCAAAGAATATTTATTTCATGGACCCGAACCGAAAACCGAAAACCGGAAAAAATCGTTATTTTTGCCGGAACAAAACTGAACCGATTTTTTTTCTATTTACGAGAAAAAATTTTGGTGATGAAAGCTATTTTGTTGTGTGTACTATTTATATAATGTGTAGTATGTATAGTGGCTACTAGATGCGTAGTAGGCATTTCGTGTGCAGTGTGGAGTTGGCAGTTCGTTAACAAGCTGTGTGTACACAAACTTCATGACTTAAAGAAGGGCACGTGAACGACACAAGTTTCCTTGACGTTCATAACCATTGTTACGGGTATTTTATTTTGTATAAACTATTGCCTTGCACCCAATAACCTAACCTCAATCTGCGTATAGACTCGAGGTATCGTAATGTCGAAAGGGATAAAGTTGATTTCTGGTCGAAAACTCGATTCGCATTGTGTACGCGTGACATATAGAGGCTTCTTCTTCTGTCTTCTTTTATGTTATGTATGTAAAAATAAAATGGTTTCAATACAGCAACTTTATTTTTAATTGTTATAAAAATAATAAGAATAATTCAAAGCGCTTGTTGCCCTGGTATGATTGTTGGGTTCCTATGTCCAAATATATGTATGGATGGTCGGTCACCAAGGCAACGTTTTAATTTCGTACCTCATCTGATAAACTTTTCCCAAAGTAATTAATAAATTGCCAATAGTGGCAAGTTAAATGATAGGATACATTATTATTTATCTTCAATAAAGTTGATTTAATATGATGAAAATATCAATGAACACATTATAGATTGGCTATCAAAGCAAGAGTAAATACACCCATACCTATAAAAATGACTTGTAGATTAAAACAAACTAGATTATTTCTATACTGTTGTACTTTTGTTCCTAAAAGTAGGGACCGGTGAAAAGTTGGCAAGCCTAGGGAAAGTCAATGAAGTATGAATAAAAAAATGTATTTTGTCTACATTTTAGCTACACCAGAATCCGCCCTCTATTCCACAGTGCACCGCACACGCTACCAAATATTCTGTATGTATGTGATCACCTTAAGTTATAGCGAAAAGTCGTATAAAGAGAGGTATGGACGTATTTACATTAACTTGCTAATATTTAAATGCGAGCTAAACCGATTTTTTTTTTACTGAACCGGAACTAAAAGAATAACGGTCCGGGTCCCTGATTTATTTAATATAACCTCATTGCTTATTACGCTTTGAACAGCGACATCTATTGCACAATTCAGAAAGATATAAAATATTTTTTTGCTCATGTGTACTGCCATCTAGCGAAATACTTACAAAAACTGTCAATGACAATGGATGCAAACATTAACACAATTATAATATACATGTCATCGGGTACCTTAATATGTACATGCATTTATTATTATTTTTTAATTCTATTGATTAAGAAATCTCGACATTTAAATAAGAAACAAATATGTTTATTTTTTAATTAAAATGTTATAATTTTTCTTTCATATAACTACAGTATGTTATGTAAAACAATAGTTTTGTTTCTTCATTGTATCCAAATTTAAAATAAATACGCAAGCAATTATGAAATTCTTGGAACTCTGCAACGGATGGATTAATTTATCTTTGTCGCATTTTTCTTCCTTGGGATTATTCACTGTAATTAAGTACCAGTCAAAAAAACCATAAAAACAGATATACATTAATATGTTTCGATACCTATCTTCTTCAGGAAACAATGTATACTTACTAAAATTAAAAATACAAGCATAGATAAAAACACTTACACTTTTGTTTTTATCTGTGCTTGTATTTTTAATTTTAGTATACATACATTGTTTCCTGAAGATACAATAGGTATCAAAACATGTTTATGTATAAATAAATGTGTTTTTCTTATTATTTATAAAATATGTTACCATTAAGTAATTTTGCAAATATTTAAGAAGATATATATTTATTTATAGTTACTAGTACCAATAAAAAATAGCTGTTACAAATTCCAAACTGGAGACGGTCACCGAGAATTGTAGGCCGAGGCCAAGGCTTGATATAGGCTGTAGGGCCATTGAAGAAGTATCAATAAAAATTTAGGCTGGCAGTCAAGTGCATAGCTTTATCTGAAGAATCACCCATGGATACACTTCTAGAATGTTTCTACCCATACCTGGCATTGCCATTAATATCAATAAATGATTTATAAAATATTACAGAAAACAATATACACATTACAACTGTTAAAAATATTTAATTATATATAAATAAATGAGCACCGGTAAACTTTTGTAATTTTCTCTAGTTTGAATTGTTCACTTAAAAGATACATTCTGGCATTGTTCAATTGCAGATAGAATAAATAATCACATATCTTTGAGAAAATAAAATATCCTAATTATTTCAATGGATAAGTTAAAATAAATCATTCAGTGAGTACCCACGTTGCAGTAAGTAATCCAGGTTGATCATTTATTTTCACATTGTGATTTTTAAGGATATTACGAATATTATCACATTCTTTAAGTAAAACGCTTTGTTTTGACTCCAAAGCTTGTTTTCTTACAGAATGTCTAAATTGGACGAGAGCATCGATTATATTAGGTACTGCGTTGGTGTTTTCCAAACGCTTATCTAAAACCAAACCAAAGGAATTCATTATTTTCTTTACATACTGGCTCACCAAACCTATGGCAATTGGTTTGAATTCTTCGTTTTCGTTTGAATTTGGTGAGGATTTAGTTGTCAACATTTTACTAGTTTCAGAAGTTAGGTGAATTATGTGTGTCATACATCTAGCAGTATCAAAGTCATCTCTGAGAGCTTTATTAATCATGGTTTTTGTACTTTCAAGCTCTGATAATAATTTAATTTCATCAATTAAACCAGAAGTGTTGTTATTATTCATATACGTTGCGCAGTTTTCGATGAAGTATTTTATTTTGGCAACAGTAGCTTTAGCATTTTTCATCATAGCTTCACTGTACTCCATGGGATTACGGTAGTGAGAAAGAAGACACGCCATTCTAAACGTTGAAGCAGTATGAGATTGTAATAAATCGTTGATACTTATCGCGTTCTTCAATGACTTGGACATCTTTGTATCACCCTTGACGTGTAAGTGACCGGCATGTAGCCAGTAATTGACCCATTGTTTGCTTCCGTGGTACGCACAAGATTGTGCCTCTTCATTTTCATGGTGGGGAAATCGTAAATCTATACCGCCGGCGTGGAAATCAACAGTTTTGCCAAAGAGACGGCTGGCCATGGCAGAGCATTCTATGTGCCACCCTGGTCTGCCATTTCCCCACTCTGCTTCCCAGTACGGCTCTCCGGGTTTATGTATTTTCCACAAAGCAAAATCAGCCAAAGACTTTTTTACAAATGAGTCAAGTTCCTTTTCACCTTCTTGTGCGTTTTGAAGTTTACCATAGTTTTCAAATGATGATGTATCAAAATAGATGGATTTATCAGAGCCGATGTAACAGAGTTTCTTTTTCATGATATCTTCAATGAAATTTTTTATTGCAGGAATGTGTTCTGTCACTCTTGTTATTATATCTGGCATAAGAACTCCTAGATCAGACATATTTTTCCAAAATTCCAATTCATATTTCACAGCTATTTCCTCGGGCTTTATATTAGACTCGTGACTTTGTTTAATGATTTTGTCATCAATGTCAGTAACTCCCATGGACGTAATGAGATTTAAATTAAAATAGTTGATCAATATTCTCTGTATAATATCCAACTTTACGTAGCAGCTGGCATGACCAATGTGTGCAGAGTCGTACACGGTTGGACCGCAGGAGTACCATGTTGCCAATTTATTTTTTAAAATAAGAGGAACCTTTCTCTTGGCAATGCAGTTGTATATTGATATCCCGGTATCCTCACCTGG
Organism: Eubasilissa splendida; assembly: GCA_031772225.1. NCBI lineage: Eukaryota > Metazoa > Arthropoda > Insecta > Trichoptera > Phryganeidae > Eubasilissa > Eubasilissa splendida. Next base: position 30,047,312 of record CM062853.1, on the reverse strand, counting down.
AGGTTGGTGCCAATCCGCGTGACTGGACGTGGATTGAAACATGTTTGATTTGATTTGAATTTGACCGATACATGGTTGAGAGTACAATTTTTTCACCGGTAATCTAAGGAATTTCATCATTAATATTTCATAAATGAATTTGAAACACAGTCGTACAATGTTTCACAGTGTTATTATTTTAATCAAATGAACTTTTTTTATATCTAATGCACTCAAAAGCGAAGATCACTGACCGACGTGTTTGCTACTGTTATCGTCAAAATATACAAATATTTTAGGTTAGTTTACAGATACAGACGAATAATATATAATCTGTCAAAACAAACCAAGAAATATTTAATAGCTCGACGCTTGAGTTTTACGGAGGTTTGTTTTTATGTACTACGTAAATTTCTATTAAAAATGCAAATATTTCAATTTCTTTATTTTACGTTGTGATTATGAATAGTATTATTGTTCAAATTATTGTTGTGACATTTTTAACCTAGAATTATTTTAGGTGAGTTTCTATTGGATAATAGAGATTGCATAAAAAATCAACCAAGATGATGCGATATGGAGAAGACGATGAGACCTTGAAAGACAAGACGACTTGTGCTGCGGTCAGAGCTGATCTGAAGATGTGTCTTCTCGCAACTGACTGTTGCACCAAGGTATCCTTATATTATCATTTAATTTATGTACTCACTCCTAAATAACAATGATCTGCTGGTTTTTTTCTATTAAATCACAAAAAATATTTTATTTTCAATTTAGAAGAAATTATATCATAATGATGATTGAATAATTATCACTTTGCATTCATTCATTAAATTTTTGGTATATGTCTTCACTGGCTTCACACAGAACATACTAATATGCATTCAAATACGTTTTTAAAATCTAAATTCTTCAATGGATCTCTTGGCACAATGGGATGAAATAGTCACATGCCTGATGTTTTTTGTATCGGCCATTGGAATTTCTATCATCAGAATTGATAGCTAATGCCTAATCATAATATTTGACGAATAATTAATTATTTCAGTTGAAAAAAACTCCCCGAGAATGTTTAAAAGAAAATCATCCATCTGCCCAACAGTGTCAAGCCCTAAGGAACACATTCTTTGAATGCAAACGTTCTCTTGTAAGTATAATACATATTTTTTTTGATTTGTCCAACTGTAGATACAGAATTTTTATTGATAAGTATATGCACAGGGAAGAATTCTGTACAAATCTGATTATTTTAGATTCAAAATAAAAATTAGTACAATATTATGGATGAAGCGCCAAGTCAGTTTCTGATGCAAAAGTGTAGTGCATCTTTACCCTTCGTTGGTTTTATTATCCCCTTCTGTAATAAAATTTCGTGTCAATTTGCAAACTACCACAATTGATCATGTGCCTTAATTTTACTTTTCCTTCTTCACTAATAAAGTTAACATCAGCAGTTTTACAACTTTCGCCTTATCCACAATCATACTTCTCGTGTCTGCTCGTAAATTGTTGAGACTTCTAACCGGACCATCATCCAGAGACAGATCATGCCAGGTCTTTTGCAGATGTCCTCCATTTCTGGTGCCATCAATACTTGTGTCATGAATTTTCTTCATCCTTTTCTCGAGCAAACCATCTTTGTGAAAGTGATTTATTTTTAATTCTGATCACAATCAAATCATTAAATACAACCGCAGCAAGCCTTATTTACAACAGAGATTAAAAAATTCTTCTAATTCTTTGGCCACATTATGTGTCAAAGTGACAGCCGAAAGGAGATTGGGCCGAAGACCAGGAAGAGTGTCACAACAGTGGACAGATACATTGTATCTTGTTTGGAGACCCTGGAAACAGCTGGACCAAGACTGGGACTTGTGGAGGTACATTACGAATCGAATCTCATCTGATTGAGGCCACATTAAGAAGGAAAGAAAAATAACACATAAAATTTTATTACTAAATCACAATAGATGTACGCAGATGCGACTTAGATCTCTTGTCTCAGAGATTTAGCGGTAAAGGTCGGTATATATCAATTGGCCATTAGACTCTTGTGTGCTAAGTACAACAGGTGACAGCTTGCTCCAGGCTCAACATACTGCCCTTCACGCAGATTTTAAGACGAATCTCCGACACAGGCCTCATCCGTGTACACACGCCATTACTGTTTTGAGTTTATTCAATGTTTGTTTACTTTAATTTTTCAGCTGGACAATCGCATGAGATTCCGAGGTCACAAAGGATACTAGGTAGACAATTAGATGGATACTCGTATATTGAAGACTTGAATATTTTATATTTCTCTTTTGTTTCAATATTGTAAGATAATAAAATGCAATAAAATTATTTAGTTTTACTAAGGTCTTTGTATTTGAGGGCAGTAAGCACAAATATTTGATAAATATAAAACATTGTATTTCTCTGTACTAAGTTTTTTCCGGAATATTTATTTATTATAAGATAATTATAATGATTTATAAATGATGTATGTTTTTTGCCTAAAACTCGAGTTTAGACTAAAAATGTAAAATATTTGGTGATTATGAAGGATTTTTCTTTTAAGTCGAGTTAAAACACATTGAATTGGAATAGGTAAAATTTTCTTGCAAAATGTGACAAGCCTGAGATGATGCAATTTAAGGGTCTAGAGCGTGTCTAAAACAGTGATGAGCTTAAAATCACGAACTGTTAGTCAATCACTGATGTGTCATAATCACTAACAATAATTGAGTATTTGAAAATACATATTGTTTATGCGCCTTGTTACTTCGATTAGCACCACTGGGTTTCTTCATTTATAGTAATGTACATGTGGGTATTGCCGCCTTCTTTCGGAGCCAAAAAAACAGTTAACGACAGGCGGTTCAATTATATCTCATGCTTCGACCAGTCCAGAGGTCCAAATAGACTACCAGTGCAATATCGGACCAGAAAAACAGCAAATACAATAAAAAGATTACTGCGGTTCATTTAGCATATGTGTCTTCATTGTCAATTGGAAACCTGGGGACCAGCTACCGAAGGCATTTACATAAACAGGTGGAATAGTACAATTGATTTCTGTTTGTTTTTTTTTGTATATATAAATGGCGACCACAGTTTTTATCACTTATCATCCAATTGCACTCATGCCATGTGAGTCGAGAGTAGCAATCTATATCTTCACTAGTCCAGAGGTCACTAAGATTTTGAAAATTTGTTAGATAAATAAAAAGTAAACAATCAGTTTGATAATGTAATGGACTGGTGACCAAGTCCAATTTTTAATCATCATCTAGACCAAATAACTTTAAAAATGCATCAAAAAAATAAATATGGTCCCAATGCACCACTATTGGGACCTACGTTCGACAGGGAAGTGAAAATTCAGAACTTAAAACCATTTTCGTGTAAACTGAAATAGCTATCGTAAAATACTATACGAGTGCTAGTTTTTATTAGTTAGCTATTATTTCTAACAATTCTTGTCACAGTGGCAACATTGCATTTGTTTTTGGAACAATGGTACCTACATTTGTTTATGAAATGAAAATGATAAAAAAAATAGACCAATAATATCTTATCGCCATTAGCACTAGTTAATACTAAGGAAGCTAAAAAAAAAAGCATGTCTCAAAACTGATCGATGACCACTTCATGATTGAAATTTGACAAAATATTTACAAATACCAATTCTTGGGGTAAAAAAATAGTTTTTATTTTGTATTTTTCTTGGTATATAATTTATTTAATATTATTTCTTGGTATTTAAAACGTGGTTAAATTTAACAATGGTTTGCACAAACTGGCTGGATGATACCACTACCAACACGCGAGGATATGCACTGCAAACTGCGTAATTTTTAAATGAGTGAATATTCTCATACTTCATTTCACCGAGAGCCGCGAATGATATCTGAGCTGCTAGCAAAATTGAAAATAAGCAAATTATGCATATAACAATGTACTATCAGGCCTATTCTCAAAATTGCAATATTGAAATGAAGGTGATTGTTACACCAACCCTCAAAAATAGACAGATAGTTTTGACAGATTGTGGTACGTTTACCTCCCTCACTCCCTCTCTCTCATTCAAATATAACACTATTTTTGAGTGTTGGTGTAACAATCACCTTCATTTCAATATTGCAATTTTGAGAATAGGCCTGTATATCAGGACAGTTTGTTCAATGTGCTTTCATCACTAATTCAAATGATATGTTTACTATGTTTCAAATTGGTTCACAAAATTTTCATTTTGAAAATATGTTTTTGCCCATTGCCACAATTGATGCCATCTATCATAGACAAATCTACCCGAGGGCTAAACTCATTGGTGCACAAGATCCCTAAAATGTTCAAAGTAAATCAATTTATTTTTATTTAATTTGTTTATTTATTTCTTAATTTCACTAAGAATAAATAATTCCACCAAAGAGTAGAAGCTGAAGAAATGATAATGAGATATTTAAATGAAACTTAATGAATGAAAATAATCATTTATTAGTATTACAAAATTTATAATAGTTATCAAAAATATTAAAACTAATAAATTTTAAAAGAAAATTAAAATTTAAGAAGTACATATATTACAAATAAGGCATCTGCAATTAGAATAAAGTTTTTCATAAAAATAATTAATATTATAAGTTTTGACTTATATTTTACACATATTAAACTATGTATATAGAGCACAATGGTAACTTGTCAACGGCGGGGTTATTGATTTATGGTATTTTAAGCTTGAGCCAGAGTCGGTAGATTTTTATATGAGTTCACAACCCTGGCAAATGAGTAACCAAGTAAGTAAGTGGAGTCAGAGCCAGAGTCGTTAATTGATGGTGTTTTAAATAATACAAAGGTTACAAGTTATTTCTAACAATGTTATAATAATAAAATACAAACTCAATAAAATATGTACATAAAGATACACAAGCAGACTATCTACATTTAAAATTTTGTTGTACATTACACATACGGTTTTTACAATTTATGGCAAATATTGTAAACTTAAAAACGCTCCGCTGAATTTTTTTGGACATGATGCCATTGTACTCTTTACTTAAATCATAAAAAATTAACCAATTAATTGCACTAAATTAAAATGCAGAATTAAGATTAACTTCATTAGAACATTTTTATTATATGTATGTATAAACATATACGATTATTCAGTCTTATTATTCAATCCTCACCTAATGACCAAGTAGTGTTGCTAAGGCTGGTTACTGTGCTAGTTTAGCAAAGTGGCCAAGACAATGCTGTGTACGTATATCAGAGGTGGATAAACTACGATTAGTAAACTTAATAGCAATATAATCATTCCTACAGTTCACTATCCCTAAAAAAACAAATTACTCTTGTACGAAACAATCATCCATCCTATACTAATATACGCAAGTCCCATCTGGAGTTCAAGTAACACAAAAATTTTAGAATCCAAACAATACTACATCCTTAGGAGAATTACAAACTCGCCCTGGTTTGTCAGAGTTTCACAGAGACCCAAACATAACCTCACTTAAATGACATATATGATTTATTTTCTAAATTAATTTCCATCCCAAACCCTTCCATAAACTCCCTCGGCCTATATGATCCCTCATCATCATTGTCCCATTTCACTTCTTTATCTGTTCTTGACTCTATTGAACAAGATTTATAAAATGATTAAAAACTTACACTAAAAATTGTAAAAGAAATCAAAATTTCTAACTAAAAAAAGAATTAACAAAATAAAAATATATTTTTTTTGTAAAAAACATTCTTGCTACTACTTTATACAGTTATACACAAAGTTAAAATAAAACAATTTCAACATGTTACCTGTTCAATAGGGTTCCCCAAAAAAAATCTTATGCCATTGTTGTTACCTCATATGTTTGAGACAAGAGGGCTCAGCCCTTATTCCTCCCTCCTTTATTAATTGAATCGGAGCATATCATGTTATACAGTCAAATCTCTTTGTAGCGAATACTGTAGTAATAAAAATAACAGTATAATGTAACTTTCATCTTCTTCCTTGCATTCAATATAACAAAACACTTTCTTTAGTCCCGTGAACTTCGCTATACTGAGATTTTACTGTATTAGAATATTTTATACTCACCTCTGTTACAACAATGATGTATGTCTATAATATATATCTATCTAAATGGGAGACCACCAAATTACTAAATTGCAATGGACAAGTGCTTAGCTCAGCTTGAAAACAATAAGTATATTAATGTACACATAATTTTAGCAAAACAATTTCATCAAATAAATTTAAATTTTTTGTGATTCGGATAACAAGTTACTGTGAAACCCTCTTAATAAGTTTTCTTACATTACATTCTTCGGTCCCGAAAAAGTTCCATACAAATTACGTCTTTTTTCAGGCTTAATATATTTTCCTCTTAATAAAGTTTCCCGCCTAAGTAGTTTAAATATTTATAACAGAATTCAATTTATCCTTACAAAAAAACCTTTTGTAATATGTTTTTCGGTACAAGAAATTTTGTTTGACATTCTCAAAAATGAAAGCGGTATTTCTACAATGCGTGCAATAAAATTAGGGTTTTGGGTTTTGCCCCCCATCTTAAAAGACCTATCCATTGACTAAAACAGTCATATTCATATGTAACATATTATTATTTATAACAAAACAAGAAATAGCTACCACTGCAGTTTTTTTTTTGCTTGTGCAGATAATCGTCACAATACAAGAACCACCACATTACCATCACCATTTTATTTTTATTAATATTTACCTTTAACTATGCAAATATTCCTCATTTGCTTTGGTGGCCGGAAAACCAAATTGATTAGATGGTCTTTTTATGGCGAGCATATCCATTCAGAGAACAAAATATGTAATGCATTGACATACAACAAAAATAATATCATTTACCGTCAATTGTTTTCTGCTAATATCTAAAGAATTTTTTTTTTAAACTTTTAAAACATAAAATACATACATCGATTCAATGAATCATTTTAGTTAAACTGGATGTGAGGAAAGCTTTTAGCATTTTTTTCTGAAACTTCAATAATTTTTTTGCCCATCTGATTGAAGTACTTTTTCACTGGAGGCATATTCATGGTATCATTCATTGAGTTAGCAAATGTTTTCTTAATAAATGTCAAAAAAACATTTCCTTCATATAAGCAGGTTTCTGGGGTCCAATAATTCTGAAAATAATAAATAAACGTGTAATATAATAAGATTTTATAATGGTATACATTATTTACCGGAAATTCTGAATGTCGCTATTATACAAGGTTTCGCATCAGTACAAATCTTGAATAATATAGGACCTTTCATAAAATATTGTCGACAAATGAAAGTTGACATTTCTAAAAAAAACATATAAGCCGATATGACTCTGAAGGTGCCATCCTATACAATAAGTGCAATCTCTATATATTTTAAAAACTTTTAATATTACAACGATTAATAGTGGTGAAGGTTTACCTTGCCAAGTTCAATCATGTCATCAATAGTTGCCTCTGTTAAACTTTGAAGAATTCCTTGTCTGTCCAGATTTCCAACGATAGTTTTGTCAGCACGATTTAAGTGGGCTTTCAGCCAGATAGTTTCCTTCCTAAAACTAAATTTTAATTGTTACTGTGATGTCTTTGGGATTATGACGATGTGTGTGTATGTCATCGAGCACCGCATGTTGTGGATGTATGTATGTGTGTGAATAGAGGGTTTAAAAAGTGACGCGCACTGAGTGCAGCTCTCTTAATCTGCCGCTCGCATCTCCGTAAATACGTGTATATTATTGTGTTATAAGAGTATTCGTGTAATAAAGATTGTAATTGGCGCCTGACATATTTCATAACCGAACTACCAACAATCTTATGTTGGGTACGCAACATTGGGAAGCGCAGACAACCTAAATACATAACAGTTACTTATCACAACCATAAGTCGCTGTTCGTCTTTTTAAATTTTCCCAACTGTGGACAGTTCTGCCAGACTGCTGGGAGACTAGTTTGCAACACTTCTCTCAGCACAAACCCATGCACGAGGCACCAGAATACCTTCAGTGATTAGACCACGACATCCAGTCCGAAGTCGATAGCTGCAAAATGGTGGTTAAGACAGAAGTGCTTCTTCAAAATATCCAAATTGGAAGAATAAAAATAATTCAATGAAACTGTAATTTGGTAAAATCAACAAATATAAGAGCACACTCAATAAAAACCTTTGAAAGTTATTGATTTATCTTTATTGCAAAAAAACAGCCGATAAACATAATATGCAGGAAATTTAAAAATAATACTGTTGTCAGGATTATCATGCACACATGACAGTCCTGACAACACGTATGCACACCAGCAGTGTGAGTTTTAACCATAGTGGGGACCGCTTCTTCTTTTTTCTCTACTGGACTTACTTCTTCTTCTATTGGACAGTTTAAGATTCAAAATTTTCAACTGGGATCGCAGCACAAACACTATACACATTTCTAAATATTACTACAAACATAAAAAATTAGAGTTTATACAAAAGTGATACAAGATTACTTTTCCTAAGAAAATAAGTGCTAGTAATTAGTAACAGTAAACAAAAACTTTAATTAATTTAAATGACATAATCACTAAAAGATGCTAGCCATAAGATCATCTTGATCCTGAAACACAACCGAAATAGAAAAAATGAAGTCTTCGGATGGTTATTGAACATGTGTGTTGACATGTCGGGACCGTGGTTTCAAAGCCATTTCCTGACTAACCCACAGATCAGCTGTGTGGGTTTTCAGTTATTCCTAAAAATTCCTAGATTTGTCACTAAAATTTGCTAGCTATTATCTCTTCAATAGATATGTCAAGTAATTCATTAAGACGGTAAATTATGAAATACCTGTATTTCGTGTCATGTGTCGAATTTTTTGCAGGAATACTTATATCCAGGTTCACCAGCTCCAACTCATTGAGTTGTTTAACTACTTGTTCTTTATTTAAATTCTTATCATTCAGTGGACATTTTTCATTCAAATTAACTCCATCTACATCTGCTGAATAGAAAATTGTGTGATTTTTTAAGGTATACTTATAAACACAATGGAATTCTTCATTTCCAAAGACTGCATTGTTTGTGTTCCTTTTATTAATAGGAAAATCTGAAATAACGAAGAACATTTGAAATGAATCCCAATACAATTTTACTTTTGAATATTTAATTGTCTGCACACAAATCGCTGTGCTTGTTCAATATTATAACTAAAAAAAACCACGCAACATTCATGAATGAATGGACACATCCAAAGTGATTGGTTGGAAAACAGCTATTGTATGGTTAACTATCAATATAGTCTTTGAGTAACTAACTACCTTTAAAAAAAACCTTAAAAAAATAAAGTGAAAATTATTACATTTTGTTTTGAATAGTACATTATTTGTTACTTATTTTAAAAAACCGGTAGCGCATTTGACACAAAATAAGTAACAAATGTACATTAAATAAACTCTTCAAAACAAAATGTCTATAAACTGTTACATAGTTAATGCCCAAGTACAGAAAATTATTACCGCTAATAAGGTATTTTACAACTTTCTATGGATGAAAGTAATTGAAGTAAATTCAAGAAAAGGATCACATAGAGAACGCCAATCATTTCCTGATACTTGAAATATTGCCCAAAGCTTACGATAGTTGTCATAAAATTTCACATGCAAAAATGTGACCTTTTGTACTTATCTAGGGACATTTTAATACCAGCTCCATATCATTTACAATAGTCTGGAAGCTCTGTCATCAATTTAAAAAAAATCTCAATGTTAAATTTCACTTTAAATAATAAAAATCTCATGACAAAGAACAAGGAAATTAATGAGCAGATTGAACTTAATATACTTAGTTTTTCCTTTTTATGTGTTTCACTTAACTTTAATTGCACCATTACGTTAATTAATAATACACTCATCTATTTGAGTTATTACTTACAAAGGTAAATTATTTTTAAAGTAACAATTCAGTACAGTAATAATTCAAAATAGTAATACAAAAACCATTGATTTCCTATGTTTAACTAACAAATTTTTACAGGGTATGTTAGAAACTAAAACAAAATACCTCAATAAGCTAATTTTATGTTATTGTTTAATCAAATTTTGATTTATATCGCTACCCCAAACATTTTTTTCTTCTTCCTGTGCCCTATCTGTTCAACGAACGTTGGTTATCATCAATTTGTTAACTGCGGCCCGGAAAAAGCTCTACAGTAGACTGACCAAACTGTTGTCTTAGGTTCTTCAGCTATGATGTTCTCCTTCTTCCAGGGCCCCCCCAACTACCAGTAATCTTTCCCTGCATTGTGAGGTGCAAGACCTTGTACTTCTCCGGATGTCTCATTACATATCTGAGATATTGAAGTTTTTGAATTTTTATTGTTTTAAATTCAACTGAACCATAACATCTTCATTTGTAATATATTTTTTTATAATATATATATAATAAGTTTAAGATAAAAAAGTGATACATTGAAAACTAAAAATGGATGAATTACCTGAATACATAAACTGTTTGAATTTCAATTTCCATTTCAATGCTTTTTCAGCCTCCATCCTCCATAGAGCTTGTGCTCTGTCGACCTCTTCTTGATCTACAGGCACTGGCGGGGGAATTGGGCTAAGAGTGGGCGTTACATAAACCTGTTGGACTATGGGAACGTATACCGGGGTAGGGTCCACGCGAAGCAGCTCAACTTCGGGAATTTCTTTGAATATCACTGGTTCCACCTTCTTGGGCAATTTTGTTCGATTTGAAAAACAGCCTCCTGAAGTATTGCGGACTTTGAGGAATATTACATTGCGATAAAGGCAAGCGGTAATTTGCATGTATCCTGATTGGCAGAGATTAACAAGTGTCATTTGATTGCAGGCAAATGGAATGTTGTCTTTTTCAGCTACAAAAATGCTTTCATTCTTCTTCACAAACTTGAGTAAATTACTGAAGATTATTTCGTTATAGTTAGAAACCAATATCACGGTACCGTTCAAGTTAAACGGCATTTCGCTATTCGAAACATTCCTTAAGTAATTCAATTGCGATGTATTTTCATAGTAATTCTTGTTGTAATCAGTGCTGTAGAAGCCTACAATTTTCGGAAGGATTCTGTCACTTGACTGACAAATTAACGCCATTGTTGAAGAAACGAAAACTTACTTTAGTAATGCTCAACGCTCAACGTCCACTTCACAGATAAGAGAGTTAACTTTGGTTCACTTATAAAGTATTGCAAGGTATAAACATAGAGGTTGGTACATGTTAAAACCAGTTTAAACTGTAAAGCTTGGACCATAGATAAGAGCTTGGACTTCATTCTTTCTATGAAAATAAAATAACAAATAGCAAGAATTATGGTATTCCCGGGTAAGTTTTGCGGTGCGTTCAGTATTCATATTACGCTTGACTCGTTCTAGTCAAAGACTAGAGTGAGTCAAAAGTACCATGATAATCAGGTCTATTCTCAATCTCAAAGCAATATCAATAACCATGATCTACATCGCTATTGTATAACATTGTATACTTCGTCAATTTTGACGTATTCTACGATTGAGTGACGTGAAACCGAAGGTTCAATTTCAACGATTGGTTATGCGAATATTGTGAATATTTGTTGTCTATAGTTGAATATTTTATTTATGGTGTAGTCGGCTTCTGATTGGTCGATAACCAAATAGACGTGAAAAAGGGTTGTGCATTCGCAAGTATCGACATCAGTACATGATTTTATTTTTTCTGTTTTATTAGAAAAATAAACATGGATTATAATTTTTTAAATGTCTTATATACATATTCTTATTAATATATAATAATTAATGACTTACTAAAATAAGTAAACTGTCTCTCTGAAACGCATGATTAATAAGTATTTTCATTGATTTATACCATGTTTCAAACTTTTTGTGTTGGCAACTGATTTCATTTGTTGATTCGCTAATTTGTTTTACGAAGGGAACTTTACAAAAATAAAATAAAAGGGTATTTAACGATCCAGCGTCTTTATTTATTCTACATATATATTTTTAAAATCCGAGCCGATGCGGGACAAACATCTGATACGCACTGATTTAAGGGTAGGAATACAGCCAATAGCAGAAGAGATGACGTAATAACGTATATGCCGCATTTGTCTTCATAAAAGTCTTAACCCATTAGCGGCACAAGTATCTGTAGCGACCGTGATTCATATCTACCGCCATCTCAGTCGACATCGACGCTAGCGACAGCGCTGCCGGCTGCTGCCACAAGTCTGGCTCAATTCACCGCCAGATAGTCTCTCGAGTTTCAGCGTTTCACAATGGTGGTCTTGCCGGCTCGCCTTTGCCGAGCAAGACTGCCAATTCATTTCATTTCATAATTTCCTACATCTTCATTCACTGTATTCATTTCTATCTGTCTTCATTGTTTTTATCATTGGTCACAATAAACCTCAACACGCGCCAATCACATGTATATCATTTAACCAGCATCCTAACCCCCAAATTGGTGACCCCGACGTGATTTAAATCGACATGTGGGGATTAACGGTGGTTAAAATACGCGACAGACTATATTTGACAAGTGCTATTTTAATTGTGATCGAGATTTAACTTCGAAGAGTATGTCAACAAACGTTACATGGGCGATAATACGCACACACGTGTCTGTAAATTTAACATGGACTAAAAGGACAAACAAGACTGGCTGGGACACCAAGCCATGCATTTCAACATTGACGACTTTCATCCACACCAACGCCGACTCACCGAGCGTTTTTCACGCACACAGCACCGACACACCGCGCGCTTACACTTCAAGCAACTGAAGCATCCATTGCATCACGTGTTTGGTCCGCACGATGTACGATCTTCAGACACAACGCCGACTCACAGGCATGCAACCGCGGGCAGCTACACGTTATGTGCCCACGACTCATCGGGCAGCGACGTGTCTACGAGCCCAGCAACCGCTCAAGCCGACATGCCTTGCGCCTACGACGCAGCGGGCGGCGACATGTCGGGCGGGCAACAACAACACAAACACCAACCTGCCTTTACGTCCACGACTCACCGGACGGCGACAGGTTGGGCATTCATCACCAACACAAACACCAACTTGCCTTTACGTCCACGACTCACCGGGCGGCGACAAGTTGGACGTTCGCCAGCAACAACACACACCAGCTTGCCTTTACGTCCAGGACTCACCGGACGGCGACAGGTTGGGCATCCAGGAATCCAGGGGGCTCCGCCTGGCCCTGGTCATCAACTTCAAGAAATGCAGCCGTCATGTCATCAAAACTGGTGAAGCCCACGCCAGTACAATTGTCCCACCGTCCATTCTGTAGCAGCGAAACCCATCACGACCACACAGACGTATCGCGACCTTCGACCTGCGACTTGGTCGCTGGAGGGGGAGTCCTATAGCGACCGTGATTCAAATCTACCGCCATCTCAGTCGGCATCGACGCTAGCGACAGCGCTGCCGGCTGCTGCCACAAGTCTGGCTCAATTCACCGCCAGATAGTCTCTCGAGTTTCAACGTTTCACAATGGTGATCTTGCCGGCTCACCTTTGCCGAGCAAGACTGCCAATTCATTTCATTTCATAATTTCCTACATCTTCATTCACTGTATTCATTTCTATCTGTCTTCATTATTTTTATCATTGGTTTTATCATTAACCTCAACACGCGCCAATCACATGTATATCATTTAACTACCGTCCTAACCCCCAAATATCCATTTGGACACACATATTTTGGTCTTGACATGAGTGATATGGATTTTTAATTCTTTTTAAACTATTTTTTTACGTCTCTCGTGCATATCTATATTCCAGAGAACTAGTAACTGGAAGAATTGACTGACGCATTGCTTGACAGACGAGTTCATTCTTGTATCCAACTTGGAACTCCAAAGTAACATTTTACTTAAAACCACAATATAGCCAGTCAAAATTAAAATTCCAACAAAACAACTAATTTCGTCTGAAGTGAAGGTTTAAATTGGTTTATTTTTGAATTGTAAGTATTTATTAGACACCTCAACAAGCAAATTTATGATAGTATCATAGAAAAATAATTTAAACAGCTGAGTTGTAGATTTATTTTTGAAACAACTATAATCCGATTTAGGGAACATTAGCAAAAATGACTCCATTTCACTATTGACCCAAGTTCTTTTATCGTCTCCAAGTAAATAGTCGAATATCCGTTACGATAAAACATCTTCTGTGGTATCATCAATATCAGTTTGGTTCATTTTTATGCATCCACATGCATTATCATTACAGCATCGGCTGATGTCGTCTATAATTTAAATTTTCTATTTTGCCGCCTTCGTCTTTATTGTTAAAATGGCAGGATCTGGTGATGATATATATATCATACTCAGTAACTTCATCACTATCCTCTTCTTCAATTACGTCCAATATACCGTTTACTGGCAGTATTCTTTTCGTCCATGTTAGATACATCCTTAAAAGTAAGCAATTTCATAAATTTAAAATATAAAAAAAACAAAAATAACATTATTTCTTGAAAATCATATTACTTAATTTGTTATGCTCACTGTTAAGCTTGTCTATATGGACACACTCGGGTTCACGGTAATTTATTGCATCATTAAAATACACAAACATCAGTTATTATTATTCAAATGTAAACTCTGCACGCTAATGATTCATTCTAGAAAATAAAAAAGATTTTAGAATCAATAAAATCAATAAAAATAGTTAACTCAGAAATCGGACCACAGTTTTTTCGTTCGTAATATGAGCGTCCACTTTGATAATTAATATTGTTTTCACTAAATTGTTCAGAGCCCTGAAAGAACGCCTGGATCGAGCTGCGTACTACACTCGAATGACTCATGTAAAGAACATGAACGTTTTCTTAGAAATGACAATACAAGACCAACATCGGCAACAATAATTTTGTGTTCATATAAACATCTGTGACACTAATGCAAACTATCGGGTCTGGCACTAATGAGTTTTAATCTTACAAAATTTTTATGTAGGTGCTGGCAGAGAAATTTCCCTTCAAAAATTCAAGTTACTAACTTTCTTAGCTTATGAGCTTTGGGTGACAGATAAACATGATTCGCATGCACTGTCTTTGGGTAATGCGCGATTAAACAATGGAATAGTTTTCATCTTTGTACTTTCTAATACGTTATCGTTATTTAATAGTTCTATTTATATTTATGCTTTCATTATAAATAACCATCTGTCTTTCGTACGAATTTTATTTGAACATTGAATTCAGTGAAAAATTTATGCACGCCCATTCAGAACATCTCCATTGAAATAATCGAATCTCCCAAAATATGTACTTTTTAAGGACTTTAATGCATGAAATATGAAAATAATAATTCTCACCGAACATGAAAAGAATTTACCACAATAAAAGTCGGTATTTTTTTGCGAAATCATTCATTGTTACATCCCTAAATGAAAAATAGAAATTCTATTATCTATGGTTAATATTTGACAACCTCTCAACTCTCAACAACTTGGACCTCTCTCAGAACAGAATGAGAGATTCCTAGCAGTCGAGCGGATCCTGGGAGTCAATGGAAATCCAGAACTTCAAGAAATTGGAGTTAACATATCTCCGGACATTAGCCTACCAGGGAATGTACAAGGAGAAAGGCAGGCGTCCATTTCACCATCCTCAAATATCGTCACTGTGACAAATAGCCCAATTCAACCACTGAGGCCATCTCCTACGGCCTTACACGACTAGAAGATTCTTAGCAGAAAGACCTATAAGATAAATATCAGACCGATACTCAAAATTGCAAAATTTTTGTAAAGTTCCCTTCGTAAAAACAAATTAGCGAATCAACAAATTAAATCAGTTGCCAACACAAAAAGTTTGAAACATGGTATAAATCAATGAAAATACTTATTAATCATGCGTTTCAGAGAGACAGTTTACTTATTTTAGTAAGTCATTAATTATTATATATTAATAAGAATATGTATATAAGACATTTAAAAAATTATAATCCATGTTTATTTTTCTAATAAAACAGAAAAAATAAAATCATGCACTGATGTCGATACTTGCGAATGCACAACCCTTTTTCATGTCTATTTGGTTATCGACCAATCAGAAGCCGACTACACCATAAATAAAATATCCAACTATAGACAACAAACATTCACAATATTCGCATAACCAATCGTTGAAATTGAACCTTTGGTTCACGTCACTCAATCGTAGAATACGTCAAAATTGACGAAGTATACAATGTGATACAATAGCGATGTAGATCATGGTTATTGATATTGCTTTGAGATTGAGAATATACCTGATTATTAGGAAAATCAAAGAACCGTTGATATTCTCTGAAGATAAAGTCAAAGGGCCTAAAAATCTTAGGCATTGTTATGTCTATTTAAAGTTCAAGTTTACTATCCAGGGAAACATCCCATACACAATCATGTGCTATACTACGGATACGTACTTAGTTTATGATTTAACTCATGTCAGTAGTCACCAATTTAGGGGTTAGGTCGGTGGTTAAATGAAAAAGTTGATGATTTGCGTGTTGAGGTTTATTGAGTTGGATAGATCGAACAAGGAAAACAGATAGAGTGAATACAATGAATGAATAAATGCAGAAGGAGCGCATGTATTATGAACATGAAGCGGGTCGGCGGTCTCGCTCGGCGCGCGTGGGTCAGCAAGACCGCCGCTGCAGAGCGATGAAACAGAAGAGACCGCTGTTGCGAAGCGATGAGACAGGAGAGAGAGCTTGGTGGTGAAGGATCGAGACAGACCTATAGCGGCAACCGGCAGTGCTGTCGCTAGCGTCGATGCTGGCTGAGATGACGGTGTAAAAAAGAATAGACTCACCGTGAAGTCTAAAATGAAATCAAGCTTTGGTCAATCTTTCCATATGTTTCTGGCACCCAAAGCCCATATCATTTTTCCGAGCAGTATGAAACAATTCTCGAACACTATCCCAGGAGCTGGTTATTGGATGTTGGCAGAAAGGAAACTAAGCAAAGATTCATGGATATTTGGGGGTTAGGACGGTGGTTAAATGAAATAAATGTGTGTTGAGGTGTTTATTGCCGGTATGATAAAAACAATGAAGACAGATAGGAATGAATACAGTGAATGAAGATGTAGGAAATGATGAAATGAAATGAATTGACGGTCTTGCTCGGCGAAGGCGAGCCGGCAAGACCGCCATTGTGAAACGCTGAAACTGGAGAGACTGTTTCGTGGTGAATATGTTGCTTCTTTACCAGAATCTATTTTTAAAAAACAATAATTATTTAAAAAAATATGATAGGGTTTGAAACTAGTAAAAGCATTTTTGTATTATTTAAAATACTTAAATATTACACGTTCACCACGGTAACAAGAGTTGACATTGTGGCTACGCACGGATATTTTCTACCACGGTACGATGAGGGTTAATGACCTCATTATTATTTTTCAAATAACGTTACATGTGCTGATATTTGAGAACGCGAATAGTCAGTAATTGAAACAAATATTTTGATAATGATTAATTTTTAAAAACGGTTTGTTTTATAACCGAACACCCCGATAACAAGAAGGTCACCTTCATAACTCGCAGAGCGATCTGTGCCGGCTGCTGTCGGTCCACGGGCCGATCGTCGACCGATCCGCCGCTTGCTGCCCAGCTCGCTCAAATTGTTCTGGGAGCGGATTGAACCGTTGAACGGGTGATCCGGTGAACCGTTGAACCGGCTCAGTGAGCCGGTTCGTTCGCGAACGAGCTTCCAACTCACTATTGTAATTTAACGCGAATAAATTCGGTGTAATGTAAATGTAATTATAAAAAATCAAATCGTATTTTTATAGGAGGCCAATAATTTCTAGGTGTATACAATTTAGGATACAAGATAGGATATTTCGCCTAGAGTACAAAATTTTAAATATGAGTCGAAAATGTTCAAGCTGTATGTGTCTAATTTCGAGCATGTCAGAAGCTTAAAAAAGTCATAGATAAGCAGTTATTTCGATTAATTGAACTGTTTTACTGATTCTAAACTATGTTTTGAATATAAAAAATAAAAGGTCATCGAAATTCGAGCTGCCAGACTATTTTTTATTGGATGATTTAGCCAATGTATTGAATAAAAATGGGCCAATTTCGCAACCTCGACATGATTTTGTGTAAATCTCATACAGTAAGATTTTCTCTAAACCGTGCAGAATTTGCACATACTCCATGAACATTTTTATAATTTAGTCAGGTTTCCACCCATAAAATATTGTGGACTAGATCTATTGCACCCTGTATATATATTTTCTTTTTTCCTCCATCACATCAGTATTAATATGTGAAACCCCCCCTGCAACAACACTGTATATCGGTTTTTACAAATACTACGTTGATAGATAGTCGGAGCGTCGGCCATCCTGGATGATATACAGTGTTGTTGCCGGGAAGCTCACTTAAAATCTGTATTTAATAGTATTTTTATTTATTTTATATGGTTGTTTAATATACCATTGGATGCCCAAGAAGATATACAATGTTCTGGCATTCATTACTCAGATCACAAATAGGCAACTCGAAGTGCATTCAATAGCCAACAATTTCTACGGAGAAAGAGCAACAGAAATTACCATTCCACGACTCTTCGACAAACGGCCGGATTATATTAAGGCCGGCAAAGAGACTAAAGGAATAATATAAATTCTCACTAAGTAATCCTACCTTTGGAATATAGGAACAAACAGTGAAAATGACCCTTTATAATGATTACCTGTTATAATTATCACTTCTATTATTACTAAAGTCCGACCGAAGCTTCGGGTTCGGCTTCGGCCTCCTTCGGCCAAAAAATACGCCTTCGGGGCTAGTATTTAGCCGCCGAAAAGTGGCGAAAACGCACGAACTATTACGAATGAAGTAAAATTCAGTTTATGATTTCAAGAGAACTGCAATTTATTTATTGAATGGATATGTTAACAATTATGATCAACGCCATAAGGCAGAGAAGTAAGTAACAGTGTAGAATTTGCATCGTTGTGTATACTTTCTAGTTGCCGAACAATCGGCTTCGGCTTCGGCCAAAAACTGACCTTCCGTCGGACACTAATTATTACCCGTTATTACTGTTACGCGTTAGCACGATCTAGAACAGTGATTCCCAAAGTGGTCTATATCGACCCCCAGGGGTCTATGATAACCTGCGAGGGGTCTACGTCAGCGAAAAAAAAATATGGGGGTCGATAGTGGATCTCAACATACACTGATAGTACCTATTTACTTACATTATAATCTTATAATATAAAGATATATACATTATTTATAAAAGTACCTATGAAGTAAAAAAATTATTATATATGTTTATAAAATTGTGTAAGTTGTAGGATGTAGGCATTCGCTTTGTGGTTTAAGTTTTTAACAGTAAACTTCACTACAATTAGAAATTTACAAAAAATCGATATCAGGTAAGTAGTGGGTCTATCAAAAACCGAAAAACATGGCAAGGGGTCTACGACACAAAAAAGTTTGTTAGTATTATTGCACGGATGGATGGTTAAAAATAGTGGTCCCAATCAGATGAGACGAGTCCCGGTCCCGGGTCGCCCTCGCAGCTGACTCTTCAGTCAGATGCACCGCTGTGGCAGGCACGACTTCGACTTTGACGCATTGAGAATTGGAAGAATATTTTGTCCACTGTTGTAGATGCTTGCTGAGGCTGGAGGCCCAATGTTCTTATTCACGCCACTGGATTGAATTAAACCCGATCGATGGCAATCGAAGGATTGGATAACAAATTGGCTTCCTAATTACAACATTTCGCGAAGTACATAAATCGGGACACAACAATTAGAAGCGAGTTGACTTATACGGTTCCAAATATATCTTCTTTTCTGAAAAACGACATCCCGCGGTCCGCATAAATCGTGTGACACCGCGCGGTAAATAATGGAACTAATTACACGCTTGTAAAGCGGCCGGAACATGTTTTATTCCAGCAGACGTCGCGGACTGTTATTGTTCTCTTTGTATCGGGAGCACATAAGGCGGGGGAGGAACAATCCGACATTATTGTCCGCGTTATCTGCGAGAGAGTTGCACAATCTGAGTTTTATTTTATTTACATGCGCGCGCACCGGCTGTCTGTTTAAATTCCGTATCAGCATTGTATCAAGGCAGGAGTTGGTGTAGGTGTTGTCGGCTACCGCAATATCTCTTCTGCCCCTTTGTTCTCCCGATACTTGTAATGTCTCGGTTTTAACTGGGAGCTTTTTCAGCTGTGATGCATGCGCACTCACTGCACTGCCATCTCCGTTTATACTTTAGTTTTTTCGGGCACTGCAGTTGCTTTATTATTAAGTAATGCAATTAGACATTTCTTTTATACAGATATCATCTTCACACTTTCTGTCCGATCTAGACTGCCATTAATACAATTAAACTAGGCGCTACACACAAAACCCGTTTTTTAAATTACATTTTTTTTTCTAAGACACTTCATAGGGTGGAATTTTGCTCCTTCCATAAATACTCACCGCCTACTTCTATCACTGACCTTTCTTCTGCAGTTCCATCATGCTCCAGTCATCTTCTGCGCAGACAGTCCACCTTGGTCTGCCACCAGGTCGCTTCCGCTGGGGTATCCACTTGGTCACGATCTTTGGTGTCCCGTATGGGGTAATTACAATAAAGAATATTGCTTTAAATAATTTTGACTT
Organism: Eubasilissa splendida; assembly: GCA_031772225.1. NCBI lineage: Eukaryota > Metazoa > Arthropoda > Insecta > Trichoptera > Phryganeidae > Eubasilissa > Eubasilissa splendida. The sequence goes on along the minus strand of CM062853.1, from coordinate 30,026,671 downwards.
GTAGTGGTACTCGAATCGAGTCCATATATTAACATATATACAACTTTCAAAAATTTGATAGATGTGGAGATTGATGGGGTGAGAATAGTGAACGTTATATTTATATAAAGTGATCACTTATGCCAGCCGAAGACAGGTCGTAAGCCCTGTAATTACCCCATACTTCTATATATTTTCCATTAAATATAATAAAAATAGCCTTGTCTCTATGAGATATCTGATATTTGTTTAATAAAAGTGCCTTTTTTGTAGGTAAAATCCATTAATTGTGTGTTCTTGGACATATTCTAATATTGCTAAAATTAAATGATTCGCTATTTAATTATTGGGTTAGCAAAAAAAAAACAGTTACCAGGTTCAATACGTGATTAGCGAACGAACTAAATTTTATCACAACAATTTTATTTTATTAAACACATCTTTAGTCAGCTTCATATTTAAGCGTATTTAAAATAAATTGTCACGAAATAAACTAATTACTTGGTCGGCAGGATTATAACATTGATCAGCAACAGAAAGATTAGGTTAGGTTAGGTTAGATTTAGCAGAATAATATAATTTTTACTAAATCTGACGATTCGTTTCTGTATTACTTTAATTGCAGCAAATATATTTAATTAGCTATAAAAAAATAGAAATAACTTCAGAGCTGCTTAATATGATATTATTTGCTGATAAATCTTGTTCTACTTCCTGAAATTCATTCATTCAATTAGTAACCCGTGCCAAGGGTCATTATATTTTTATGTACACCCATTCACAAGCTTGGTATAATCAAGTGATTTTCACAAAAGTTAAATAATTAATATTTGGCCCGCCAACAGGTAAAGTAGTTCCAAAATATCACTATTTTTTAAATCTCACTTTGGTACAAGTAGATGAGTTTGTGTATTTGGGAAGTATGTTCGATAGAAACGGAAAGGCTGAGAAAGGAGGGTGACTGCAGGGAATAAAGTGAACGGCGCTTTGAATGGCAACTGAGGCAAGACTAGCGGTGCACGATGGAGTCCTGGTACCGACACTGCGTATTTGTGGCAAATCTATTTATGACAGAGTAAAAAATGAAGAAATAAGGAAAGAATGTAAAGCTGATGTTAGTATAGTGAGTAAGATTAAGAAAGGATCACTTAGGTGGTTTGGTCATATGGAACGGACGAATGAGGAGAGAATGGTAAGAAAGATATATAACGCAAGTGTTGATGGCACCAGAAGTAGACTTGGCACGACCAGGTAAACCAGATAATGGAGGATGGTTCTGTTAGAAGCCTCAACAATCGGCAAGCTTGTATGAGAAGACGTATGAATGCGGATGAGGTGAGAATTGTGTGTAAGGACAGAAGAGTGTGGCGCTCTATCTTCTCTGCCTACCCTGACTATATTTGCCGGCAGAAAACATCTTAGAGCTGACCCAAACCTCAATATCACGATGTCCCGTCATTTTGCTAACAGTTGATGTGTTGGGGCGGTATTTTTTCAATTTTGAGAACACATTCTTTCACACATTTTTTATTTGTTTGCTATTCTTCTTCTTCTTTTAAATTGTCAATCCACCCTTCAAGAGTGATTTGTGTCATTAATCAAGTTAAAACGTTATTTTATAGAAAAAAGTACAATAATATTATAGAATAGGAAATATTATATTACAAGTCAATACCATTGTCGTTCAAAAAATTTGCTATTATATAGATTAAATGTGGCGAGTTAAGGGAAAGAAGATGACACAAGTTAACCGGGAGTTGAAAATTACCATTGACGAGATTACTGTAAAAAAAACCTGTGATCCGCAATGGACAGGCAAAAAAGATATGGGCAAGGGTTTCCTCCTCGGCACCACACACACATTAGAGAATCTATCAAGTTCAATCTGAACAAATGTGAGGCTACCAGGCAATGGCCAATTTTCATTCTAGAGATATTTGATATTGTTCTTTTGGAGAACCAGGGGGTGCGGGAAATAGATCTTTGAATTATTTTAAGCCGATAACCCTTATGATTATTTGGATCCATCCATTGTGCAGTCCAAATAGAATCCGTCCTTTTTTTACCAGTTCAAATCTGTCACACATCGGAATATGGAATTAAAATGTTCAACATACATTTTTTAATATATTAAATTCACGTGCCCGCTTAGACATTAAATCTCATACAGAAAGTGAGTGTTTCCATAAAATCCTCTCCCTCTTAAATAGAAGAAACACACAGGATTTATCTTTTAAATAACTTAGTTGACTCGCCCTATTTATTAGAACAAATAACTTTAAACTGTCCCGCACACCCAACACGATCAAATAATATTTTTCACCCAAATTTTGACAGAACTAATTACATGAAATCATGTGTTGTGATCCGCTCTACGTCACAATATAATGCCGTAAATTCTTCTAATAACTTTTTTACTCCAATAATTATACCATAATTAATGCCATTAATACGCCCAATTTTTAATAACTATTAATATAAATTGAATATATCGCATCCCATTTCCTTCCCCTCCTTACCCTCCCACTTTGTATGTTCAGTTTAAAAACACTATTTTGTTTCTTTTTTAACGTATACTAATTTTTAGTCTATTATGTTTATTTTAATGTAAAAGTTTTTTTGTTTATCGGTTTGTTTAAGTATACTATTTTTTAGTTTATTATGTACTAGTTATTTAATTCCGAAGAAACTTCACTGGTGTTATTTTTTATATATTACGTTATTATCAGTTATTATTGTTGCACTGTTCGTTTCTCTAAATATTAAATAATAGTTATAAAAAGTTACAAAAAAAATCTGAAACCGTACATGGCTTAATTGGCTAAATTATACTATTATACTCTACGAGTACACGCTTTACTTCCCTCATTTGAAGAGTTATGACGGTACCGAGTCAACCGTGCAAGGATAATTAAGTTAACCATGAAGATATGATAGCAATGGTAAGCGGATTAAAAAAAAATTAAGATTGTTATCACAAGAAATGAGCATTCCTCCAAGAATTGCATTGTTTGAAATCAATGCTATGATTTACAAGCGGAGGAGGACTGATGCAGACTTGTTAAGATCTGGGTAGTTTGGTTTGTTTAGAAAATCATATTTTCACATATATGTTGAAATTCAATCAACACTTTTGAGCTCATTATCTCAAAACTGTGTCATTGTCAGATGGAACCTTGTTATTTTGAGTCAAAAATGACTAGGCGAATAATCATAAAATATCTGGAAATTAAATTATTTTAAATACATATAATTGAATGCTTTATTTATGACTTTATTCACATGCGCGTTCGAAATCTGTCACTTTGCTGGAGAAAATTGTTTGGTGTAATAATGTAAATTCAACAATGATGTCATCATCGGACAAACTCTGTATACTGCAACTTTCAAAGTATTAATTCTTGAAACAGCTGTGAAGGGTCCGCCATATTTAACTAATGTTTTACCATCCGTTGTTGAATGGTAAAATTAGTCTTAGAATAGGTAAATGCCTACAACTTGAGCTTCAACATTCAATGATTTTCAAGGATCTAAATAAATTTTGCCAAAGGTTATTACCAAAAAAAAGTTTTTTTTACTATGGTGTTCACACACAGCATATATAATAATAATATTATGAAGTTGCAAATCAAGAATTAAAATGTTGAATTTTCTGACAGTGGAAATGAAGTTTTTCTCTTTGAAAAATGTTCAGAACAAAAAGGTTACATATCCACCTTATTCGTATTTCACAGAAAATTGACACTTCACGCCAATGTAATGTATCCGTTGTTTCCAAATTTATCTTCAAAGAAAGAATCGTTATGGCCCGTGTCCACGGATGACATTTCTCTCCGAGATTCGACTCGAGTACGTGCAAAGAATAAATCAGATTTCAGCGCGAAGCGATATATGAATTATAACCTCATTTTGCTCACTGATAACAATGGCGCATTCAGTGTTCACGTACCTTTACCGACTCCGAAAGATTAAAGTCTCATTGAAAGTGGACGCTGGCCATTAGACACAATATATGAGATAAGATGGTTTAGTTGATGCAACCCGAAGTTGGATTTAGAAAGGAATAATAGCAGATGGATATGGCCTATCTTGATTTAAAGTCCTGGACTGGACGTTAATTTCACCTCCACTTAACTCCCACTTTTGTAATGAAGAACAGAGATATCACTGCACTTCCGGGTCGTGTATACACAGGACGACAATTTTGATCCACAAAAAAAGCTTGTTGACAGCTCGCCGTCGAAATGCAATCTATTCTCATGTCAGTAATTAGTTGGCCAGTGCGAGAAAGATATATTACAGTTTATTGGATAGACGTAATGCACATGGAGTATTCAAATTATTTTCAATTAGGTGCAGTCACAACAAATTATATTGTATAATTAAGCTTTGATTCTGAAAATATTAAATTATTTTAAGCCAGAAATGTCAGCAGACTCTGTGATGGTGTACACTCTTCGGCACTCATACCTAAGTAGATATAGTTCTAGCTGAAATGCAGGACCGGGTTTACCCTCGAAGGGATTCTGGGCTAATTCATATTGGGGGCTCAAAAATAAATAAATTATTAAACCTTTTTAAAAATGTATTCTTCTTGTTTTTTGTTCGCAAAACTATATTATTAAGGAGAACATATTCTTATTGTGAAGTTGTACTTATTCAGAACAGACGCTCTGTGATATTTTAAATACTAATTAAATGTATTCATTAGAAAGAAATACATAAAAATCAATTTTATCGAAAAATATTATAATTATAATAGATAAATTAACGAGAGATGTATTAATTTGAAAAAATGCAACCTATAGGTTCGATAATTTGTCGTCAAAAATATTGTCGCTGTAGCATAGCACAACAATATTTTTCTTATAATTAATACATTCAATTAGTATTGAAAAATTATTTATTACTTATTCAAAATCAGTATGTCTCGAGCCGAAAATCTCTTAAAAATCTCATTCGTGAATACGGACCAGTGCAGGAGTTGAACGTGAACGCATTTAAAACAGCCGCTAAACAAGGATCCGAATCGCTGGCGTGTGTTCCGGGTGGATTGTGAGCACTGATACCGGGCTGGAGGGCAGCGAGTGAGATTGATGGGAGCGAGGGGGGAGGGCGAGCGCGCGGGATGGGTGACCGGTTTCCTTGCAAGGGCATGCGGTGGCGCTGGCGCTCCCTAATAGGGGAGGGGTGCTCCTTGGCCGCGGGGGGAGGCTCGATAAGTGAGACGACAGCTTTAATTATTACTGGCTTAAGTGATCACTTTATATAAATACAACGTTCACCATTCTCACCCATCAATCAATCTCCACATCTATCAAATTTTGAATGTTGTATATATGTTAATATGTAGAAACATACATATACAACATGAATGCACTGAAACGGCATATATGTCACGATGAGAATCTAATTATTTTTTTGTAATTATTTAAAGCAATATTCTTCATCTGTAAAATGTTTTCAACACTTTATACTAGAATACGCCTGAAAAATTAATATTTCTCAATTTTATATATTTTCTTAGCCAATATTTGAATATGTCCATTATACGTTAGCGCCATCTTTTCAACGGTAGCAATATTCGTAAATTGTTTGAATTTTTTTGGTTAACGTATTCCAAATATTTTTTTGATAGAGAGATTTTTTATGTATCTCTTTCTAATTTATTAATCTATTTTGTTTAAAATATCATACAACTATGTTCTAAAATTGCAACTTCAACATAAAGCGTACTGTCATTCAAAAATATGTGCATATGAACATGTAATATAGGTATACTCGAACATGTTGAACTTTTGTTCAACCGACGTCTTTAGGCAAACTTATATTGTTGTTTGCGAGCCCTTACCATTTATTATTTAATCATTGTATACAAATACAGCGGAACCTCGGTTTACGAACAATTCGGTTAACGAAAAATGCTTCAGTTTGCGAACAGAATTTCAGTTTACGAACAGGCTCAGAACTCACAGCAAAAGACGATGATAGAGGAAATATTTTTTTCAGAGACTGATGAGAGAATGGAAGATGTTACCGGGTGCTCGATATAGCGAGGTGCAAAGTTTTCTGGAAACATATCACTTTGATAAATGTTTACCATATCGTATTACAAGTCTGCTTAATGATAATGTCATGTCTCATTTGTGCAATATTTTAAAAAGCGAAAAGAAAAAAAAATTGTTGGATAGGTTTTTCACTCCAAGCAGCCGATGTTTTCATGGAAGGAGAGCCCACTTCCAAACAATTACACTTTACTACATATTTTGCAAGATAAGTTAAATTGAAGTTTATTTTTTCGAATTATTATTTACCAATTTATTTTAAGGTAAAACCATGAATTTGTATTGCTTTTATAGGATTTCAACCAAAGAGTTGAAACGAAAGTTGAAATTTGAAATGATCGATTGGGGAACTTTCCTTTCGATCCTCGTTTTTCACCTAATAATCGATCTTTGTTATTCCGAGCGCATCCACGATTGTCTTTCTCTGTAGACAGCGCGGGGCTGCGGGAAAAACGTGCGCGCGCAGCCAACAAACATTTTTATACTCCGACGAGCTTGCGGCTGCTTCGCTTCGCCTCTCGTAGATGGCAGCACTCGGCGCGATTGTCGTGGAAAATAAATGTACGACACATGCATCTTGGATATGCATTTTCTATGTCTAACAGAATTATTTTAATGTAGAATATGTTTTATCTGAGACTTCCCGGGTAAAATGTGTCGCGGAACTGCGTTAAAAAAGTGTGTAATATTTTGTAGGAAGGGATGTAATATATTGGTTTTATATATTTTTACAGACGCCAACGAGGAACAAACAAAAGAACATCGTCTAAACTTGAGAAAAATTTCGGATAATGTTTAATAATAATAATAATAAATAATTTATTCCAGCGTGATCAGGTTTTTTTAACCCGATTCGCCATAAAAATAATACATATTATATAATACATTAAAGTTACGAAATAAATATAATGCTACGAAAAAGAAACCAAGGAAAATATTAATAAATAAATAAAAAGTAAAAAGATCACACACAAAATATTAATATTACATATATAACTACTTCAGTCATTCCATTCCATTGTTGTATATGTAGCTATTCTGTAGAAGAGGCCGACACAAAATACAATTGTCTGTATACCGTGACGATCTAGAAAAATAATGTGCAAATACTCAACAGCATTACTGTGTTTACTCGTGGAAAATTTCGATAGTAGATATTTAATGTAATATATATATTTATAATTTTTCCACGACATCGGATCAATGTTAGTTTCTTTATTAAATCTATAATGAATCCTCATTCCCAAAATTTCACCAACTCGCTTCACTAATTGATGACCAATCAAGGCCCAATATGTCTTCATAATCAAGTCTTTGTTACTGTTCTCTAATTAACCATTTTGCAAATAACAATTTTGTATCTTCGAAGGCACAAATATTAATTAAAAGTGATAATTATAATGGTTTGTTAAATGCTCCAATGGCGGAGTAGGTATATACTTACTAACTCTTTCCGCTAGGTTCGCACAGTCGCAAAGTGTAATGATTTAGAGAACTGTCAAGTCAGTATAGATTTTGCCGCATTTTTATCGTTTTGAATTTATTCAAAACTACGGAATAACCAAATAATGTTTTCATTGAAATTGTTTTATTTTTTGCTCCCATCAAAGTCATCAAAGTTTACAAACTTTTTATCCCCAATGGAAAAATGTATTATAAAAAATATATGTAACCTTGTTGCTTGTAATTTTAATTTCAATTTTTTACGTACTACAATATCAGATATTGTGTGTTAGGAGGGAAGAGTCATATGTTATTATGTGTTGAGAAAGGAAAGTAAACAGAGTTCGCAAAAAACATAGATTACGCTTTTCTCTCGTAAACATTTATTTACATTATGTGACAGATAGACTGAAGCAGTAAAAAAAGTAGTTTTATGGAGAATTACAGGTGCATATTGCTAAATACGTAAGTTTGCAAATACTGAAGTCTTTAAGACACTTTAAGCAGGTATTTTTACATACATATGGGTCGATTTGGTTTTACAATTATGCAAGCAAAAAATAGCTGTATAAAGCGAGAATAAATAAATTGTTCCTGCAGATGTGAATACAAACCATTCGTTAATTAAAAAAGGTGGGTATGACAGATAAATTATAACAAAATACTTTTTTTCATAACTGCAAAAGACACAATGTTAATGGTAAATAGTATTTGAATTTTGAACGCCTAGACATGTCGTCTCGTAGTCGCGACTATGTACCGAGTATTAGCCTTTTTTCAGTGAGAATATTGATCTGTAGAAATATGATAAAATCGCCATTTTGTTATTGAGACTGCCACCATTACCGAGTGATGGGGTACCATTGCATGTTCTCAATCTCAATATAAAGAAAATGATATGATTGGACGGTGAAGGATTCTCATTACTTAAATAACACTGCTGATCATATAATAAATTATAAAATAAACAGTATTTGCTCTGACTTATTAGATTTGATTTTGAACAATAATTTAATAAATAATTAGACCAGGTCCTATTAATATAAACTCATTACGCAGTATCCATGAGTTAAAAAATAAGTAGAATTGTAGAATGGTACAAATTTCCTGAATTTCACGCCGACTTTTTAGCGTTGGATTTAAAATTACAATTTTAATTTATCGCAGATGTAATCATTAAAAAAGAGTTATTTTGACATTTTTATTTTAAAAAATGACATAAATAGAAGCGACTGCCCACCCTCGTATTTTGTTTGTAATGATTAGCTTAAACACATTAAAAAAAACTCATAAAATTAAAAAAAAATCAATTTAAATTTCTAACTTACTTAATTAGCATCATGCCGTTTCCCCACAGGTGTAGGCAGAAAGGAACTCTTTTCCAATATTCTAACATACTTACAACTCTCGCATCAACCACATTTATTCAGTCTTTCATGTATGTTCAGCGATTATTGTGGTGTCAGGTAACAGGATTATATGCCGTTATTATATAAAATTATCAACCAAAATTTAGGAGTAGGTACTCGACTTACGACTGCATTATTTTATGTATGGATAGAAAAACTTTTAATTTTAACCTCCATTCATCAATGACTAGATTATTTAGAATAGTTAAACAAACTACAATATAAACAATATGATTTTTTGTCGAAGAAACATTTTGGTAATAATTATTTGTATATTTATATACGGTAGATACGTAGTAAAAGAAAGAAAAACAACAATTATACTTACAGATCAATATTAAAAAATGACAGCGCAATAAATCATAGCTATAAGAAAACACACATCCTGGTAACTATTGAAGAAACGGCAAATCTTTCAGAGATTGATAAGTTCTATCTCAATACGTATTTATGTAAGTAAATGCACCGACTATCTGTTTATCTGCCTTCAGACAATCAGGTACACATATCGCACACCTAGATCAAAACTAAGACAACTCAAAAAAACAAGAATTTTGAGTTATTATTGTATTCGGATACTCTGTCACATACGCACCTTACTCAGCCCCAGTTCTCAAATAGTGCCATTTTAGGATACATTTATGACCCAAAATGTTATTTAGTTTCATAACTTTAATAACAAAAAATGGAGATAAATGTATTTATTTTTTTGTCTATTGATAAATGATTTTTTGAGTTGTCTTAGGTTTGATCTAGGTGTGCGATGTGGGTAGGTACTAAGTATCCGTATAGCGTTTTTGAGCGCAAAGCACGGACTTCCGTTGGACAGTGTCCGGAAGCTTAAATTTGACAGTTCGTATAAGGAAAGCTATTCCGCGTTATGCGTGATTGCTGAACGAATCCGTTACAGAACTATGATATGGAAATATTTACATATTATGTTTATTATTCATATAAAGTATCGAGCCTTCGCGCGTATAAGGAAAAACATGAAAGCGGCAAACGTCGACAGACACACTGTACTGAGGAAATTGCCTGATTAGCGACACTATGAATACGCTTTTGCAACAAGAAAGACCGCGACAAAACACAGATTGAATCAAATGTTAAGAAAATCGTAAACTAAAATGGTTAAGTAATATTTATCACCCTAAAGTAGGTACTCACATTACTGTTGCGAATGCATGTATTTGTATGTTATTTTACAGAAATAAATGAGATAAAATAAAAATCCGTATGTCAAAATAAATATTTGTTTATTGTCGTTCGTTGTTTTCTCTGCCTTTTCATCAAATATAAAATAGAGTACATTTCTATTTTGATTACAACTGAGTGTCATTACTTAGATGCTTTATATTTCGGAGATTTTGGATAACAAGTGAAGGCTTAGGTAGGAAGAAAATATAAATGTGTACAAAAAGACGTCCTAAAGTGGTTTTCAAAATAAATTATGTATTGGACATTTTTCTTATTCCGAAGTGCTAATTTGATCAATTTCTCAACACTATTTTGTTTTTAAATTTCACATTGTTTTATTATAGATCTTGATCATGTCTTTAGCTACCCCCATAATTCAAGATCTTCCTTGTTTGTGGGGTGCATAACACAATTGTTGTACATTTTATTTGTGTTCAAATCAACAGTTGTTGTTCAATATAAACAAATAATAAGATTATCTCGGCTGTGTAACAATAGAAAATAGCTCTATGTCCAAATAAATCAGTATATTGCGACTAAGTTGCAACCTTTCATAGAAGCTGACAATTGAAGGAAAAGATATTTGCGAAAAAAAAATTAGTTCTGTTTCTTATTTTACATAAGAAATCCACCCACCGAGAGTAATTTGTGCCATTAATCAAGTTGAAAACTACATTTATAGAAATAATGCTATAATATTAAAGAACAGGAAAAATTACAACTCAATATCATTATCACTTCTTTAAAATTTGCAAAATTACTTTGTGGCCTCATTTTATATTAATAAATATACAAAATAAAAAAATCGGGGGTCTATAAATTATTTTGCAATTATTTTTTATATAGATACAACCTGCAGATATTTTGATATTAGAATTAAGGAGCAATTGAGATGCCTAAATAACAACAACTATTCAGAATTTTCTAATCATCTTTTGGAAACAAACCATTCCTTTGATATTAATAAGAGTTAAGAATACTAGGGGTTTACAGTTAGATACATTTGAAATTTTAGAAATAATAAGCTTAATATTGTAAATAATCCTCTTTGCAAATAGTTACCTTTTAAATTTGTTGTTATCTATGCTTGTATTTTTAATTTCAGTATACATTGTTTCCTGAAGTAGATGCCATAGGTATCGAGACACGTAGAATAATTAATAAATTGTGGTTTAAACAAAGTATTTTGTATATAATTATTAATTTCATTATCGTTCAAAATTTTTGATAATTTATGGATTAAATGTGGCGAATTAAGGATAAGAAGATGACACTGGTTAACAGGAAGTTGAAAATTACCACTGACGAGAACATTGTCAAATAAAACACTGATCACTGGTCCATTGACAAGCAAAAAATAAATGGTCAAGGGTCTCCTACTTCACGACGTCGAATGTTGAACATTCACTCAAGTCACAACTAAAAATGTATATTACTGATACATTTTCTGTAACATCACTGTAACAAATCCAAAATTATTTGGCCGACTTTTATCAAAAAGAAACGTCGAGAATTTTGGGCATTTTATGGAGTGAGAAAAATGTGATGAAATATAATGATCTTATATTGCAAGGGAACGTCATTTCTTAGGAGAGTAGCTCTGATGTCCATGGCAGCTGCAGATAAAATAATCATTTCCACGAGTTAGCCAATCTCCGAACCGTACCATTTCAGACAACAAAAAGCTTATTCAACCCTTTAAAAATAAATGATATTCGTAAATATTTAAGAATTTAATTAAGATTATTTTATTTGTTTATTGGTAACTAAATAATACAAATGTAAAAATATATGTTGAACTGTGCCCGTCTCACTAGAGAAGTTCTGTGTTAATTAATTGAATTAATTATTTCTAGTTCCCTCTGAAACAAAGAAATACGGACTGAATGAATAGAGGTTGTATTTATTGTAAGAACAAAAATGGGGTTCCATAAACTATTTTTGCCGATCCACATTCAAAATATATTTTAATGCACCAGATTACACCTCAAGCTAAATGGTATAAACATAAATAGTTTATACCGTTAAGTCTTTCTATTAAAAAATTGCACATGAAAAATTTGACTGCCCTGAATTAACTTTAATACTCACACCAAATTATAAAACTAATGCCATTTTAAATAGCTTTATAAATAGTGATTTATTTATAATATTTTTTAATAAGAATATTTTGTTATATTTATTTATTTATTATTTTAACAAGTCTACCTTGTACACCTTACATAAACACGATTTCTTCTAAACATGTTCAAAAACCCCATACACAGCAAAGTATATAGGTATATATTATTTATGTATTGATATATTACTAGGTTTAGTTAGGTGTAGAATATGTCATAGATATATGACATTGTATTTTTGAATATATCTATGTCGTCTCACGATTAAAGTAACATAAGGAATCTGACGACATGTATAGTGTTATTAGCTTAATTGGTTAAAGTTATCTGCCGGCAATGAAATGTTACGGGTTCGATAAGTAGGTTTTTCTGTTTATCTTTCCAAATGATTAAAAATACCTAATGTCCTTAAAATAGAGGGATTTAAAAAAATGTGCATATATACATATACTTACATATATTATGAGATCCTTTAATACATGTCATAATATGTAATTGATAGATTGTTTGAATCTCTAATAAATATTACACAATTTAAAAAAAGTAATAATACGTTTTAATCAAAAGATAACACGGCGAAGATGGTCGATCTGATAAAGTATTTCTAATCAAAAATTAAAACAGTTATATGAATGAATAAAAAACGCGTGCCATTTGGTAATGAGATAAAATTGTTGAAGTATCTAATTGATCAACGCAACCAGCTACGGGCGATTGTAAACTTATTAGCACGTATACCTGCGTAGGCCGGTACAATGGTACACAGGTAAAATGTAAATTAGAGGATACTTAGCAAATACACTCAAATACGAGATCTATAAGCGAGCGGTACTAATCGAAGGAGGAGGGATTTTAGCTCGCCTTATTAGGACAAGATTTCCATATTTGGCATCGGGGGATTCTAAATATGGCATTGGGGCCGGCCTACCATCGCAGCACTTTCAGCGCGCACAAACACTCATATTTAGTTTACTCCATTAATAAGATATAACACGCCTCGGTTTTTAGGCGACATATAAAATGATATAACTCCTTTCGGACGTAGTACAACCTTTCTCCAGGAACAAACCCCGGGAAGAACTTTTGAATATCGGGACTACTTTCCTCGCGGATTATAAATTGAATGTACTTGTGTCGGGTTACGTGATTCTCATAACAATCGCCCCGATGTTATCGCGTGCCGTCTCGCTCTGGCGCGCGGCGGGAGGCCCGACGGCGGAGCGAGACGACGGCGCCGTATGTCTGCGCTCGGTCGCGGCAGCCTCGGCGAACGGAGTGAAGTTAGTCGCGCTCGAATCCTCCGCCGAGACAGTGCCGCGCTTGCTCAGCCGTCCGGAACGTAAACATTTCGCGTGTTTTCTGTTTGTGAATTAGATTTACTGTGGCGTACTGTGAAGTGATAATGGACGGTCCCGGGGGAGCGCGGGACTCCAGGTTCAACCTGGGCTACAACATGAGCCTCCTGTCCGGGGAGTCGCCGCCCGAGATCTACGGCAACCCGAACGTCACCCTGGGCCGGCCGCCCGGCGCGCTGGCGCAGCAGATGGGGCGCGGGGGACTCCTGCAATCGGGCTGCGGGCTGCCTCGGGGGCTCAAGCGGCCCGGCGGCGAGCAGTGCTACGACGACCGCGCCATGGGCTCCCAGGGGCTCCTGGAGCAGTGCGCGGTGCCGGACATCGGGGACGACAGCTACACGTCCCTGCAGCCGAAGAAGTCCCCCCCTTCCAACGGCAAAAAGACTAAAGGCCGAGTGAAAATCAAAATGGAGTACATAGATAACAAACTCAGGCGGTACACAACGTTTTCCAAGCGGAAGACGGGGATAATGAAAAAGGTGGGTAACCTAACACGACTCAGCTGTCAAACTCTCGCAGCCGGTTGCGCGTCTCGCTCGCGCGCGCGGGCGCACTGCCGCGCGGGAGCGGGACGGCGCGCGTCTGCGGAATCACGGACGTTCGCATCTGCGTTTTGTTGTCCGTGCGTTCTGATTGTTTTGGCATTATTCCATATTTACCGACCGATTTGCGGCGCAGGCACGGGCGAGGTGCGCGCCTCGCGGCCCGGTCGCGCTCTGGATAGCCCGGCGGCCCGAGCGCGGCCGAGCCGACTTTGACAGATGCCTCTCGCCCCGCGGCCCCCGCGCCTTCGCGGGACCGTGCGCCAGCTTTTTTGACAACAAATGGTGTTAATTTTTCAAAATACGGTCGGATCCTCGCTCTGCCGGTCCTGGCGGCGGGTCCAGCCTTCAGTTTGCGAGGAAACCAGTGGAAATCTCGATCGACGCCGGCAAATGCGACGTCCCCGGAGCGGGAAACCGAATTATTTTGACATGTGGATGGGCTCATTTTTTTGTTAGGCGTTTCGCATTGTGTGAACTTTCTTCACGGTTTCGCGGTGTGCAATCCGAAGACTGATTTTTAACGAGATCGTTAGCTTGTATCGCACTCATTTGTTTATCGTACAGAATAATAATTTGATCAAAGTTCAACGTTAGATCGTTTTCGTTTAAACTTTACGTGCATACTATTACTTAGATATCAAAAGAAACTCCTGTTTTTTTGTTGTATAACATACACTATAGCAATGGAGCTGTTTTTCTAACTCTATTTTAATGATATTATTATAAATAATTAATTTTTACTGTTGATTTACCGGCAGTACTTTGATAATTTATTAAACTGTTGCCAACCAGTAGTTACTTAGTGTATATTTGCCTGTTCAAAAAAAAATGCTGATGAACAGCTTAAATACAGTATTACTATTTTTTTCTTAAATATAATATCGACTACATACGACATATATAAATGTGTGATCGCGAGTACGTTAATATAATATAAAATTCTCACTAATTTATATTTTTGCCCTATATACTTCTAAAAATTTTCAATCGTCTGAAATCGAGTCCGTGATCCGGCGATTCTCTTACTGTAGCGAAATATATAGATCTTCAATCAAGATAATGGGCGTCCAATAAGAATTTTTAAATATTTTTAAGGAGAACACATTCTTATTGTGAAGTTGTGATGTTACAGAATATAGGTTTGTGATATTTTTAATACAAATTAAATGCTTTAATTAGAAAGATATATCAATTTATCGAAAAAATATTGTTGTTGCTGCCGGGATTCGAACCTGGAACTCTTTCATATATGATATATATTTTTTTGATAAATTGATTTTATATGTATATTTTTCTAATTAATACATTTAATTTGCATTGAGAATTTTTAATAAATTTAACAATTTGACATATATAATACAATGTTTGAAATAAAAAATTAGGTAATATTTTTATCGGCAGTTTTCTGTCGCTTCGTCATTTATATCTGGTTTTACTCATTTTCATTAATTTAACATTTGACACCGATTGTAATCAACTTTTGTTTATAATTTAAAATAAATCAAAATTTATTTATTTTATCCTTGTGAAAATAAAGAAACGTATTTTTATATCGCTTAAAAAATTGCTGAAGTGAGTTGCCTGACCAAAATAAGAATTGATTCTGTTGAAGTATTTTGAATCAAATGATATTATTATGTTCCTCTGTTGACTATTGTCAAAAATAATTATCTAAGAATTCATTACAATTTTAAATAATTTATTAAAAGTATTCGCTAGATATAAAACATACATAAATATTACACACATTAAGAGTGTGTTTTAATCACCATCTTGATACATAATACATACTTTCTACGATTTGCTATTAAACAGAAACAAAACACCGAAGTTCATATTAAAATTCACACCAAGGCCTGTACTCGAGAAAACACCTGCGACCAATGTTCATCAATTGAAGAAAAAGACTGCATCAAGTACCTTGGAATCATAATAGATAACAATCTCAAATGGAAAGAACATATTACTAATCTCACAAACAAAATAAGGAAAACTGCCTACATATTTTTTAGACTCGGAAACATCTTATCACCTACATATCTGAAAATAATACGAGTATATTACGCGTTTGTACAGTCACATTTGCAATACGGTATTATTGGATGGGGAGGTGCATATAAAACTTCAATGTCACAATTAGAAATCACTCAAAAAATGATAATAAAAATTATTCTTAAAAAAAAAAAAGACTATCCAAGTATACAACTATTCACAAATTTTAAAGTACCAAAAATAGTAGACATATACAAAAAAAATTCAAATTTTCAAAATTAAAAAAATCAATTAAATTTTAGAAGCGAATTCCGATCTACAAGATATAGAGATCACATTGATATCCCTAAACTAAAATATACCGCAACTCAAAATCAATACATTTATCAAGGTATCAAATTTTTTAACAATCTCCCCATCACAATTAGAAAAATTACGGACTATCATAAATTTGTAACTGAAGTAAAAAAAATATGTACACAGACTAACTGAAACATAAATTAACTCGAATATACTCCTTCTCTATACACGAGTCTTACTCTTATAGAGAAGAAACAAATGTTAAAATATATATATTATATATGTATCCACTGATTGTTGAAATTGTATTATGTTTTTAATATTAATAAAAAAATTATAATGTCAAAATAATTCTGAGTTATAATTTTGAAAACAATATACAGTCAAAGTAAAAACTCGGTAGAAAACTAGGTAGGTGCCAACTAGATACTTGCATTATAAAAATATTTGATTTATATATAAAAAAAAAAAAAATTATTTGTTGTCAATCGCTTTTAGAGTAGGTATCAGAAACAGACTGATAAATTAGTTATACAAATATTTAACTGTAATCAGAGTACATATTTCGTTATTATTTTCGTACGTCCTTGACGAGCAATTTTTTAATTGTGATACAAAATATATTAATTTTTTTATATACATAATACTACTATTTAAGCGGTAGATGTACGCAACGTAAAGTTTTCCCGGTGTGTACTGTAGAAATTTTACAAATAATCTTGTTTTAATATTATTAAGATCGGAATCTTCTTCAGATTAAAGTACTCATGTGTGCATTCATATTTATTGTATGTACTCTTTTAGAACAGAATAAATAAAAATTTGCATGTCTGGATAGAAGTTGGGTCTAACAAAGCAGGCTTCAGTTAGTACTAATAAACAATTGATCAAATCTATATACATTACATAATAATTACCCACTAGATGGTGAACCTATGATACGCCACAGCGTTTTGGGCGACACGCCAGCGTTCACTAATATCAGAGTTATCAAAGAGTCTACCCGACGACAACGTTGGAATTTATCACTTTTAATTGAAATGAGCAATTAATTAATTGACATCATTCCGTATTTTTCAATAAACAATCATTGTAAAGATACTCATATTATTTTTAATCAATTTCTTTATAAATTATACATTTTTTCTTACGTCTGAATTTTGATACTTAAAAATATGCTATACTTATATAGTGTGATGTCGATCAACGATGTTCCATTATCAAAATTATTGTGACAGTTTTGGAAGTTTACTTCACTTTAAAATTATTTATTAATCTATTATTTTTGTATAATTTCGTTGCTAAGCGACAAGTGCGGACCGTGATATTATATACGTAGGATTTATATATTCCTGAAGGTGAATTTGATAATAACGTAATTAAGTAGGTAGCTCTTTTTTAATTAGGTAACATGAAGAAGATACATATTTATATCGATATCGAGACTGTATTTGATATTCGTGTGAAATTTCAGTCACGAGTCCACTGTTAATTTTTTTTTAATAATACATTTAAATATTTTCAACGGACGTCTGTCTCCCATAGTGACAATGCACTATATTATTCATACTCGTGCCTCACAATACAATACTGAAAAGTTGTTAATTTCCCGAGCATCTTACACTAATCAATTATTCCGCCTTAATGAAGCACCTGGTGTAAACCTGCCTCGCAATTTGTATTAATATTTTTGCATTAATTGTTAATAAATTTGTGTCGTTACTACAAATTGTGTTGAAGTTAAAAAAAAAAAAAAAAATAGCACCCACCTGCTTGTGTAATTGTAATAAAGGAATTTATAAAAATATTATTGTCAAGTGTTATGTCAAAAATATCTGCAATGTAAAAATATAGATTTTATTAAAGAAATCAACAAAAAATCGGTATTGAAATTATATATAATGTATAATATTTTTTCAAAGAAAACAAACACGCTGTGACTTGACATTATAATTAAACAATAATAGAATGTTCAGGACAATAGTATATACGATATTGTTTTAAAAATCAATTAAATCTAAAAATATTGTCATTGCTACCGGGATTCGAATCTGGATCTCTCCCGATCGGGAATTTTTTTTAAATAAAGAAAATGGCTTTCAAATAATGGAACGATAGATGTATTAATTTGAAAAGTGTAACATATATGTTTGAGAATTTGTCATCAATGCGATGTGTTGCCGTAGCATATTCGGATAATGCATTTTCCCCGGAAAGGAAGAGATCCAGGTTCGAATCCCGGTGGCAACAACAATATTTTTCGATTTAATTGATTTTATATGTATATATTTCTAATTAATACATTTAATTAGTTTTTAAAATATCACATACCTTTGTTCTGAATAATTACAACTTCACATTGAGAATGTGTTCTATTGCCCTGAAAAGAAGGTTGGGTTCAACTGAAACTAGTTGACTTTAGTGTGTGTGTGTACATAATAAAGTGATTTAAAACTAAGCATTCTATTATTTAATTATATATATATATATAGTATAACTAGCTACCGAGCAGGCGCGGTCGCTTCGTGCATGCTTTGGATGCTCCACATCCTTTGTGTTCTAGAGTCAAAAAGTTTTGGACATATTATTTCTAATCGAAAACAGCGCACTGTTTCAAATAAATTCGTTCTTTAGAGACCAGTCCATAACACACACTATGACACGGCGCAATTCGAAATACATATACATACATTCTCAGTAGTATTTTATGCCATAATTGAATTATACATCGTTAACAAGAAATAAATTTCAAAAATAATCTATATGTTGGACGTACAAGATTTTCTGTACCAACCTATCTACTGTTTATGTGAGGTTTCCACTCCAGAACCCTACTTCTCCGGTGTCCCATCATTGCCACTTGAGTTTCTAGATTTTTTTTGGCAATATCTATTACTACTATTGAAATTAGCAAAATTAACTTTGTAATAAGTGGTTAATAAAATAAAGTTAACAAATAAAAATAATGTCTATTATCTTGATCTACTCGATCTTTCAAAGAGATTTCATTGCTCTTTAGGCAACTTCTAATTTGTGTATGGCATTGAAGATGATAGTCCACGTCTCGGCTTCGCGTGTAATTCTTGCACTGACTAGTGTGTGGAATTTTGGCTTTCAGGATATGATTCTACCACCCTGGTTGTACTGTTTGATAATGATGGTAAAATCGTTATTTAAACCGTTGTTTAAACCATTATTGTGACTGTGATTGTGTTCAATTGTAACGATGATTGATAATTGATTAAAATAATTCTTCAAGCAATGACTGGTACACTAAAAAGTAAACCTCCAACAGTTAAATCTTAGTTACCAATCATAGTTAAATCTCAGTTACCAATCATTGACACAATCACAGTCACGTAACGGTTTATCATCGCTACTGTTTGACCTATGTATATCCTCCGGTACATACTCAATGCTATTGCCTGATACCTTTGTTAATTCTCTGTTACTTTGTTCATTATAATGTGATAGAGCATTTAATGCAACAATTATCGGTCCATCTGTTAAAATTTTGCGGAAGGTTCAACAGTCTGTACCGATGATAAAATATTAAATTTGAGTACTTGAACTAGTATACTATCCTGCAACAAAATCAACGACGGCATGCCCTATCTACAGCAGGGAACAAAATATTCTAATTATTAAGGAGAACACATTAATACATTTAATTAGTATTTAAAATATCACAGACCTCTGTTCTGAATAATTACAACTTCACAATAAGAATGTGTTCTCTGTAATAATATAATATATAAGTTGTACCAATGTGTCCAAAATTTATTAAAAAATAAATTGTTAATTCTGGCGTATGCTATCGGTTTACTCATAGGTATTTGAGATTCCGTAAAAACGATAGATGTATTAATTTGAAAAAGTGTAATCGTCAAAAGTACTGTTGCTGTAGCATAGTTTGGTAATGCACCTTCTCCAGTTTGGAAAGAGATTTAGGTTCGAATCCCGGTAGCGCAACAACAATAATTTTCGATAAAATTGATTTTATATGTATATCTTTGTAATTAATACATTTAATTTGTATTTAATAAAATATTTTTTCTGCCACTGAGATTGTTATGGGCGCAATTTCGGAGACGTTCTTTCATCTCGCTGTTCACGATATGCATAATAGACTAAAACAATGAATCCATTTAAGAAAGAACAACATATTTTTTTCAGATTAATTTTTCCAATTTTTCAATGGATGGTTTTAGGGGATAGACTGTTAAAATCTTCTGTCTTGGCATCCCAACCTTTCTTCTATAATTTTCTCATGCGTGCTCATTGCAGCTTCTGACAGAGTCGTCTTCCAATATCTTGTGCTATAATATAACTACGTGAAATATCTTTTGTTATGAAAGTTTGCTATCTTTTGTCGATTGTCTGACTTTGTATTTAAGTATTTAGCTGTGCCGATCGATTTCAGAGTGACTTGCTAATTTATAAATTAAAAAAATATATTAAGCTATCGAGGCGCACGCGCGTGCATTATTTCAAAATGTATATTATTACTCATAGTTGAAATTGTATTGTATTGAAATGAGCGTGTTATTACGCTGGCTGTATTCAAAGAATTGTGCGCTGCGGTTTGTACGGCGAAAAATTAATGTCTACATTACAAAAATATGCAGATGATTCATGACTAACTATCAGAATTTATATTGTGTATGCATAACACTGCAAATATTATTAGTAGAGGATTGCATCATTTAAAGGTTGAATATTTATGCAACTGTGTTACGAATACTTTTATTCGATGTTAAAAAATAAATCAAGTACATATATTATTTTTAATGAAAACACTTTTTTTTTTTTTTTTTGTGATGTTGCAATATAAAATTAATTAACTTTTAAAAGTGGAATAATAGATTGTAAAAAAATACTACAGTTTAAAATTTGTCAGAAAACGTAATCGGTTGATGTGGTGAAATGGTAAAAAATCCTCAATTCTGCGACGTTAAACGCCCCGAAGCGAAATGAGCTGTCAATTCTAAATTTGATTTCAAATCTTGGAACGAAAATAATTTTTCCTAATTCAAAATATCGCCCGCCGGTTTGCGGCGGTTTTTAATGAGAAGAAAATTATATCGCACGCCGTTCTTTGCCATTCGATAATTTTTCCCCGCCGCCGCTAAACACCGCTCCGAGGGGTCATTATCGCCTGGGTCGCGGAGATTTATTCGGCATTTCTGTGGCCTTCTGCCCCATTGGACACAATTTGGCATGGTCTACTACGCATCGGGAAAAATGTTTATACGTCCGGATTTTTTGTATCAACATCACATTTTCGCGGACGTGTGAAAATAGTCTGGGATTATCCAGATTTAAAAAAATATATTTATTTACCGGCTATTGTGCCGTGTGTATAATATTACCGCACTGGCAGATGTTTGTATGCAATAAATAATATAAATTTTAAGATCTTCCATATTTTATATTTACATTGCAGATGTGGCAGACATAGTCAGACTAAATTACGAGCTCAAAGTACAGATTTTTGTATCGCTACGGAAAATATTTTTCCTTTTTTAAACAGCATATATGTCATCACTGATTTTTTTTTGTTTGAAATTATTTAAAGCAATATTCTTTATCTGTAAAATGTTTTTTAACATATTATACTAGAATACGCCTGATAGATTCTTATTTTTCTAATATTATATTAGAAATATTTGAATATGTCATGTGTATATTGCTAAAATAATAATAATTATTAACTAATGTTTATTATATCTAAGGGCCGGTTGTGTGATCGGTAGTAACTTTTTACTGTAGTAACGCCCGTTGTAAAAATCCTTTGCGGGTTGTTAATACGTCATATTTACTACTGTTAAAGCATATCTATGGCGCGACAAATAATAATGAAACATGCTTTATTTGATGCATTATCTATGGATTTTTTCACCTAGCCGTTCGTTATCTGTCACTTTGGTGGTGAATTTTTTTCGTATTATGTGTAATGATGTATATTAAACAACGAGATCATCATCTGACGAACTGTCATCACTAAAATAGCGAAATATGAAATGATTAATTGTCGTATGACTTTTGGAACAGCTGTGAAAAGTCCGCCATATTTAACTGTAGATTCTCGTTTTTATTATCGGATATCGCAGAGTAAAATGAGTTTACTACGGGATGTACTTTCGAGAAGTAATTATTTTATTACTAACGATCAAATGACAGGCCCTAACAAACAATAGTTGATTCAATAAATTATGTATAATTGCTACGACTTTTTTATATATATTTATTACACAGTTGAGATCAGGCACATCCGCGTTGTTCTCTTACGACTGAGAATTGTAGTCTCCATGAACACCTTGAATGTCTTGACTATGCTCATCCACTTTTTTCGGCACCCTGAGGGGGTGTCACCAGAGAAGTGCAAGCCTATTGCTTTTTTCACACGGTCGGTCTAACGCTAGGCGATCTTTCTTTAGAACAAGCTTCTCCGAGCTATGTTCTTTTTTCGCAAGATGCCCGAATATTAAAAGATTCCTATTTGCCAAATGGTTAAAGAAGTATTAAAATTTCTCCTTCTTCGTGCACAATAGTAATACTATATTTCGGCAATATTATTTAACCAACCTGATCTGCCATCGTGCTTTTATCAATGTGTTAAAGAACTTAAAAAATTGAAATTTAGAAAAAAAGTATAAAATACATTTTCATTCACGAAATCTCTTCGATTTTTGCCGGTGCCGGAAGGCATTTTTTTTATGAAACAAAGCATGCATTATATTAAAATGCATGTTTATTTCCTCGCAAAATTATTAAATCCCTTTTAGGACGGACGCGAAACACGTACGCGGTACACAATTGAAATATTTACCTACAATACAATACATTGTACATTTTAAATATGAATTAAATATATTAATTAGAAAGATATACATATAAAATCAATTTTATCGAAAAATATTGTTGTTGCGCCACCGGGATTCGAACCTGGATCTCTTTCCTAACCGGGGAAGGTGCTCTATCCAACTAATCCGTTATAATAGTTCTAATAGTTCGAATCCCGGTGGCGCAACAACAATATTTTTCGATAAAATTGATTTTATATGTATATCTTTCTAATTAATATATTTAATTCATATTTAAAATATCACAGACCGTCTGTTCTGAATAATTACAACTTCACAATAAGAATGTGTTCTCCTAAACATTGTACATTATTATAGATTTATAATTTTCAAATTTGAAATTTTTTATCCAGCACCGAATATTGACACATCATCTAATGTAATGTTAAGAGTTTTCCCCGCTCGAACGCACATAAAATATTTGAGATATATTATATGCACTTTGACGTAGGTAAGGTACACATAACATTTAACATTGATCCAAAGATTCTGCGACAAGTCCTGGTGAA
Organism: Eubasilissa splendida; assembly: GCA_031772225.1. Classification (NCBI taxonomy): domain Eukaryota; kingdom Metazoa; phylum Arthropoda; class Insecta; order Trichoptera; family Phryganeidae; genus Eubasilissa; species Eubasilissa splendida. The sequence continues at coordinate 30,002,891 of CM062853.1, read as the reverse complement.
ACCATCGTATTAGTCCCGCTGTGCATAGCAGCACGCACGCTTAGCTCCTAAACTAAGAATATTATTTTCTCATGATTCCTTGTAACAGACAATTATCGCAATTGTAGGTCTACATTTCAATTTCAATTCACAGCTGAGAATATTTCTTTAAAATTTATAATTCTCATTTAAAATATATATATATTGTTGTTGCTACCGGGATTCGAACCTGGATCTCATCCTATCCGGGGAAATGCATTAACCGATTGTGCTACACCGACACAGTAAATTGACGACAAATTTTCGAACCTATATGTTGCACTTTCAAATTAAAACATTTGTCATTCTATTATTTGAAAGCCATCTTCCTTATATTTACGGAATCTCAAATAACCTTTGAGTAATCCGATTGGAGACGCCAGAATTAATTGATGATTTATTTTTAGTAACAATATTTTTTTGATAAATTGATTTTATATGTATATAAATACTAATTAAATGTATTAATTATAAAAATATACATATAAAATCAATTTTATCATAAAATATTGTTGTTGCGTCACCGGGACCATTCGAACCTGGATCTCTTTCCAAATTGGTGAAGGTGCATTATCCAATTATGCTACAGCAACATTATTTTTGACGACAAATTTTCGAACCTATATGTTACACTTTTTCAAATTAATACATATATCGCAACAATTTTTTTTTTATATGTATCTTTCTAATTAATACATTTAATTAGTATTTAAAATATCACAGACCTATGTTCTGTAAAACTGCAACTTCACAATAAGAATGTGCTCTCCTTAAAAATATTTATTTTTGTATATATATGTGTTTTTTAAATTAAATTAAATTGTAGAATTATTAATATTTGCTGCCATGTGCTAGATGTTTCTTAAATACTTTGACTGTTCCTTTAGCTACTGGAGATTATGCGAAAGGCACTTTTTGCATGTGGGCATATTCGGGTACTTCCTACCGTCAGACGTGGAGTTATAAACCTATTCAGAAGCTCCCCTAACGTCTGGGAGGTGCTTTTTTTTTTCCTTTTGTTTGTTCTCTGACGAAAAGTGGTCCACAGTAGAATGTACATATGGAGGCTGAATAAATTTAATCCATTGTACCGATAGTTGTATTTGTGAGAAATTTTGCAACCCTAAAATCGGACGGTAATTCTTTTTTTTTTTTCTAATTCATCCTTGAATTATTTATAAAAGTACTGCATTATATAGATTGAGCGTGGTCTGTTTGTAACGTACTTGACAGCATTCATAAGAGTCGTTAATGCCAGTGTCGAATCAGGAAAATCATATATTGGAGTTCTGTTCAATAATCGGCGAGCGTTACGTGAATTACGTAAGTGTGGTATGCTAGGACGGAGTATGGTGCCAGAGAGGGTTGAGAAGTGGTGATCATTAATTGATAGTATGAGGGTATGGTAATGAATGATGTGTTGGTCGACTGTCTGCCGAGACAGAGGTATTGTCACCGACGTAGGGAGTGAGTCCTGGTTGCTTCTACCGCGATAGGAAGGCAAAGGGGTACATGCAATGGAGTTTATACACCATAATAGGTTAAGTGGTCAGTACTTACTTTTTACTATGGTTAAAAAAATTACTAAAGTAAAAAAAAAAATGCGAAAACGGGTTGTTAACTAATGGTTTTACTCACGAATATCGAATGGTAAAAACAGAAAATCGTTGGTCAAATATGGCGGACTCTTCACAGCTGTTTCAAAAGTCATCCGTCACATTGATACTTTGAAAGTTGTAGTATAAATCAACAAATCATTTTATCTATTTTGTGATGAGAGTTTGTCCGATGATGATCTTGTTGTTAAATATACATTAAAATTATTACACATAATTCGAAAAAATTTCGCCACTTAAGTGACAGGTGTCGAACGCAGAGGCGAATAAATCCAAAGATAAATCATATTTTATGATTATTTATCTTGCCACGCTGTGAGTCGATATTTCTTATCTATGCTTTGACAGTAGTAAATTTGACGTACCGACAACCGGCAAATGGTTTTTTTTACTACGGGCGATGGTAAAAAAAAACCATTGGTATAAAAATTGACTACTGATCACATAACCACAACTTCACTACATAGAAAGCACTCAAAATTGCCGGCACAGATTTGACCCCTGTCGACAGTAAGATGAAACTCGTTCATCTCGGTGTCACCCAACACCGAGCTTCTGTGTGTTGAACATATATAGCACCATCAGTCCGCTTTGAGGGATTAGTTTTAACTGCCTTAAAGACGGGTAGTTAAAAGCTAACAATATACATATTTGATATTATGGTATATGTATTTTAGTTTCGTTCTCACATTTCCAAAAAAAAAAAAAAACTTGGCTGAAATACATTTGGACAAATGTATATAAACATGATTATCAAAAGTGATCTTCCACTAAAGCGTTCGCGTGCGGCTGCGAAATGTGAAAGTGGAAAGATGTATTTTGGGCATCACACAAAGAGGCAATCGTTGAACAAACGCACGATGGATGGGACACATCTTGTTTTATATAAGGGATTTATTCGGGTATGGGTGAGACGTTGGAGCTCCTTAGGTAGGTAGTTAGGCTGTCATCCAGTAATAACGGAGGAAGCTCAAGAGCCGACAGGCCGTCATAAAATCAGCTGAATTGACGAAATCATAAATATTTGAAGAAATACACAGCAACAAATAACAATTGAGAGCAAATAACAATCCAGTAGAGTTTCGTTCTCATGCGTGCAAGTATGAAGATAGGTAGGTACTTGAGAAAATTACTGATATTTTTCCCAATACCGAAGACTACCGGAATACGAAAGGTTGTTAACACTATTTGAACGTATTTTGGAATGTTTACTCAGAGTAATAGAACCAGTGGGATATTTCCACTTCTTGTGTCCGCAACACAACGGCAGACCGAGGCTGGTCCGCACCGCGACCGAGATCGCGACGAGCATCCGATGCACGCAGTCAAAAATACAGCTTCTCGCATCTGTAATATTTTGTCCACCTTCGAGTATCCAACAATATTTTAAAATAGTATATTCTGAAGTTTATCTAGTAAAATGCGTTAAAAAGTACGCAACATTTTATAGGAGGTTCGCGGATGGGGTGTAATATATTTATTTATTTCCTTCAACGCCCTTGTAGAGTTTTACATAAGAATACCATTTTATTTAATTTAAAATATAACAGTATATTTTTAATTGACATTTCAATATAACTGTATAAATATGACATAAAAAAGTATAATTAACTTACAAATATTACTTCAGCTCAAGTATGCTCCTGCGACGAAAAATATCAACGAAACTCAAACTTGTTACCAAACCGATGCATCCGCGATATTGGCGAGTTAACAGCATAATTATTTCTGTGTGTACCTACAAAGAACATTTCATGTTGTATCGTTTTCGTTGGTACTTTATACGAAACCGTTTGTATCGTATATAATAATGTTGTGCATTTGTTATGGTGTCTTTATAGACACTAACAAAGAAGAAATACTTCCATAATACAAAAGAATCTGAATTTGAAATAAAATAACAGACGATGTTTGACAAAAACAAAGTACAAAGATCTGTTTGCGACGTATACATTGTATGGTGGTCATTCTTATAAAGCACATCTGAATTGAAACACTAATTAAATGTATTAATTAAAAAGATATAGATATAAAATCGATTTTAAAGAACAAACTAAATTACAACTTCACAATAAGAATGTGTTCTCCTTAATAATATCTAAATTGTAATATTAATTACGATAACTAATGGCGTATAATAAGTGATATCAAATCTCGTATAAAAACAATTTATTCAAAGAAAAGTGTATTTAGATTTTTTTTAAATGTCGATAAAACGTTACACGTAATCTAAAACTATACATTCAATTTTAATTTTAGTATAGTATATATTGTATCCTAAAGGCGGGGACTGTTGACCCCGAAACACGTTGAGTTATCAATATTATTTTTTTGCTTATTTGTACAATCCACGTTAAAATAATTTAGCATATATACTTAAATGACAATTTGATAGAAGTCTATCAGAGAATACAAAGATGACAGCGCTGTGAGGTATTTTTATTTCAAAATATTCGGTAAAAGCGAGAAACAATATACAAATTTTTAGAAACATTGATATTTCGTGTTGTTTTAATTTTTAATACGATGTAAATGTTTTAAATTATATTCATCATATAAAGATCTGACCAAGGTGCGTTGGACGTTTTTTTTATTTATACCATTTTTGTATCGGTTCAAAATAACCAAATTTTCGTGTCTTTTTTAATTTTTTTTTTACATATTTGTATTTATTGTTTGTCATCGTCGACGGCGAGGAGACGAAACAAATCTGTCAGGTATCTGATGTTTGCTGAGACAACACGAATCAAGTTCGGGCCCACACTCCTCGGAAAGGCGTGGGAAAAACTGACCTACGTAGTCCTTGCCGGGCTGCTCGGCGATTTCACAACCGGCTGATGCGGCAGACGACGCCGCTGGATATATTATTTATAATTGAATTTGTCAACCGCGCGCGCTGCGGCTGCGCAATGCGGATTTGACGTTTGATGAGAGCATTATTTTTTAATTATTTTGCTCCACATGCAGATGCGTTTCGACATGCCGTGTGTTGTGGGGCTCGGACGCGCGGAGGTGTCATTGCGACGCGAGTATTCTATCGTTCGAAGAATAGATAAACTAGCGAAATTTGTTATGTATATTTTTTCATTATATGAAATTACTCTGACGTAAACCTGGACACTAATAAAGACTATCCTTACGGCCGCAGACAATGATGTCTTTTTGTGTGCGGGAATTCAGGTATCCAAGAACTCCATGAAGGCAATATGAGAGATGTGTTTTGATTTATTTATCCCTTCCACGATGCCATTCTTGCCAACTTGCGCGCGTCATACGATCGCTACATCATGATACATTACATTGAATAAAATGGAGTGTTACGTAGGCGTTAAAATCGGGAACTTTACGACCCGTATGATGAGCCGAAATTCATACAAGGCAGGAGGAAGTTGTTTTCTTTAATAACATATTTTAAAATAAATTGCTTAAATATTAAATAAAGTGCGGCCGAAAGTTACAAAATTAGAAAGGCTTCGATGGTTAGGCCACAAACTGCAATTTCCAGCCGAATTTGTCCAGTAGGGCGGTGGTCTGTCGAGAGACATGCGGGCGAGCGTTGTCGTGGTGCAGCCTAACGCCCTTGGTCAGCCTTCCTCTCCGGCGATTTTGGATGGCTCTTTTGAGTTTTGTCAATGTCTCGCAGTACCTGTCCGAATTGATGGTGGTCCCTTTAGGCATAAACTCGGTCAGCAAGACGCCTTTTCGGTCCCAAAACACCGTAGCCATCACTTTCCCTGCGGAAAGCGTCTGCTTAAACTTTTTCGGCCTAGGCGATTCAGGATGGCGCCATTGTTTGGACTGTTCTTTTGTTTCTGGAGTGACGTAGTGACACCACGTTTCATCTCCCGTAATAATGGAGTCCAAGAATTCTTCGGTATTCTCGGCGCATTCTCGAAGAAACCCCTCGGCACACTTGACACGATTGTCTTTGTGGGTTTCTGAAAGCATGTGTGGGACCCACCGCGCGCACACCTTGCGATAACCAAGTTTATCGGTCAAAATGTTGTCGATGGTTTTTTCACAAACCTCAGGAACCTGGACAGCAAGCTCCCGAAGCGTTACTCTCCGATCTTCGAGGAGAATGCGCTCAATCTTCGCCACGACTTCGTCCGACACCGATGGCCTCCCACTCCTTTGCTCGTCGTGGACGTCTGTGCGTCCTTCGGAGAACTCCCTGCACCATTTGCGGACGTGTTGGACGCTGATGCAAGCTGTGCCATAAACTTCTTCCAACTGTCGATGAATTTCAACAGGTTTAAGCTTCTTCGCGTTTAAAAATCGAATCACCGAACGGATTTCACACCTGGCGGTAACGGCGATGGCGGGTTCCATAGCGGATGGCTGTCAGGCCTTTACTGAGCGTCGCAGCGTTTGCTCCCGGTAGTGGGGATGTAGTTAAGGGACCAACAATCAAGGCGGTGTTGCCGGATTTCGCCTAGCATCTCGCGTGGCGAGTGTACAGCGTAAGGAACCTTATTTTTTACTTGGCCCTCGTATGTATTATAAATGATGCGAAACTTCCGAAATGACTGCTCAATAATGAAACTGAAGGAAGATGGAGAACAGGTAAACCCAAAACGAGGTGGCACTACAGTATAAATAAAGACATATTCATTCTTGGAATCAGCAATACAATGAGAAGTTGTAGTTTCTTTTTCAAAATAACGTGCACTGTTAATTTTTTTATTCCAGTACAGGCTGCAATCTTCCTTATCGATATACGCGGATCGCGCATAATTTCACGTCGAACTTGAGCCACGTGTTCTGGCGTCGCTGCTGACGTTGACGGTCCCGGAGGAGTTTGGTTAACCGTCGACCCTTCTCGTCTGAACTTTTGAAATCAACACCGGACAAGTTGCGCGCTCGGCCCATCACTTACTCGTCGAATATTAATGTGAGTACAAAAAGGGCGACGCGCACGAACCAATGAATCACCGCACTTTAAATATAGCTCAATTGCGACTGGCAATCCCGCAAATCATGCGCGTCGAACAATATCCCTCCCACTTGCCTCAACACCTATATATTGGTAAATTACGCGTTTTTTCTTCATTTAAATAGCGTGAAAGTAACCACTTGATCACCGATTCAAATGATATTAAAATATATAAACATTTTAATCTACTTTTCCCATTAAACGTTTTATGATGATTATACCTAGAATTAGTGACGGTTAAATCGTTTTACAAACACGTTATTTTAATTGCGATTGCGTTTGATTGTAACGATGATTCGTCATTCTTCGGCCGATGACTGGTACAATAAAAAGTAAACCGCCAACAGTTAAATCATAGTTACAAACCAATCATCCTCACAATCACGGCCAAGTAACGGTTTGAGCTCGAGAGTTTTCTCCCTTGTTCAGATATGGAATGCCTGGTGCCTTTCTGCTCCGCGGCCGCTCCGCGCGCCCCGGGTAGCGGGGGGTGGCGGGGCTCAGACCCCGTGACCCCTGACCTCTGGCCCGCCATATGGCGCGCGGCCCGAGCGGCCGGACCACCGGCGGGCCTGGCTCGCATCGTCACCACCTAGGCTATTGGTTCAATCGCGAGATGCCGTTCTCGTGTGTTAGCCCGCGTTTTTTTATTATTTATAAATATATATTATGTACGAGTATTAATAACTTATTCAACGATTCGAAGGCGTAATAGACAGACGAACGGGGGGCTGCTAGAGGTGTTTCACGTTCCCTTTATAGTGCGGGGATAAAGTTAAGGGTCAAGACTCAAGACCAAACATTAATATGTGGACGCCAAATATGGATACTCACGGAGGAAAACGAGATTGAGAATCTGGGCTGCCCGAATGCGGAAATATCTCGGGGGAGTAGCGGGAGTTACATTATTGAATCGAGTGAAAAGTTCCGATATATAAGGGAGACCCTCCGCATGTAGTCTCTACTTTTACATATTGAAAGATCTCGATTATGGTGGCTTTGACACATCTTGTAAATGTTAGAGGAACGAGTACTAAGATGATTATTGGACAGATTGCGTCTTGATTGGTTAACACGTATCGAAGCGGCAAGACGGAAGAAGATGGAAGTGCCTTGTCGAAACTTGGAGCCCCTGATCATCTTAAGATATGGAGACGAAAATGACGATGATGATGATAAACTAATTCAATAAATGAATCTATTGGTTTGATTCATAAATACGTATCGTTTTTGTATTAAAATTTTTAATTATAAAAATGTTACAATCAATATAATGCTAGTACTTTTTTACGCTTAGGTAGCAGATTTTTAATTCCGTTCTCTAAGAATTTTGTTTGTTTTAATGAGAAAAAAATTTAATGCGACCAGAACACGTAAAGATCCGTTGCGTCAACATCCGGAGAATACGGAGGGTGTGATAAAATCACGAAAGTCTCAAATTTATGGTGAGTGTTTGGATTCCGAAACATTACATGGCGAAGGTGTACCTTCAAATCGACCATTTTGGGGTTTGCATTAGATCATTTTATATATTATGTTGTTTACAAAAAAAGTACTACTAATAAATTCCTTTCTTATTTATGTATTTATTTATCGTAATGTTCGCTGTTTCGGGCCAAAGGCACTGATTTATGAATCAATACAATATTACTGATAACTAATTCAACGAATACAGAATAATTATATAAAATTAAAACAAGAAAAAAATATTTAATGATTCAGCGATTAACAATACAATAGAAAGTTAGTCGATTTCGGACGGAGATTAAATATTTATAAATATAATGCAAAAAGAGACGTTGTCCGAAGACAGCAAACCAAATATGTTGATGCCTTGGTTGGTGTCCTCGGCTCAGGCGGCCTTGATATAAAAATCCTATTGTCGTGAATTATAATATTTGTCAAAGGAGGTTTATTTTTATCAGTATGTACCATATTGCGATTTCAATAGCTTTGATTGACAAATACACTGTAACATCCCTATAACGTAACGTATCGATGCTAAGGCACACACTGTAACGTATCGATGCTACGGCACACACTGTAACGTATCGATGCTACGGCACACACTGTAACGTATCGATGCTACGGCACACACTGTAACGTATCGATGCTACGGCACACACTGTAACGTATCGATCTTACGGGATGTTCAACCACAACGCCGTACAACTTTTAACCGACATCTAGTGTCTTCTTGATATTATGAATCATTCTCGTATTAACCTTCGGTTGAAAGTAGCCGACATGATTGATGAATATTGTGATTCAATATGCTCTCGGACATTGTAAAAGCTTTGCAAGGGTTGAAAGGCATTTTAAGAATTAGTCTAAGGCAAAATAATTAAAAGACGATTAAAAAAAACAAATAATTTTACAGCTTTGGTGACTTTTTCATTATCTTCCACGTCGGTCTTCCATGAACTCCCCGTCCTCTTGACTATTTTCGATATCCTGTAGATCTTAGGGCTGTTACCAGATAAGTGTCTGTTGTTTTTTTCACTCGGTTGGTTGGGGATCTTCCTCTTCGTCCTTCGGTGTGGTTCACCGCACAAGTTTCACCAAAGGTGTCTTCTCTTCTCAAAAAATTTAACGATTCGTCTCTGGCAAATGGTCTGATGAGAGTCTGTCCTGCAGAATGGGACGTGCGTGTCGCCGTCCATGGTGTGTCTCCACCCATATTTTCTTCCTTGCCTTCAGGGCTTCTATGATTTTACACCATATAAACATGCACCAGAGACTATTCACAAGCCTGGCCTTGGAGATGTTATGGTTCGGGTGAATAAAGAAAAGTAAGTATTTAAAACAATAAAGCGAGATGTCCAAAGAACATCGTGGCCGAAGAATCTAAGGAAATGGTTTAGCCAGTTTATTGTAGAGCTTGTTCGGGTTGCAGTAAACGACTTGGTAATAGCCAACGTCCGCTGAACGGATAGGGACGAGAAGAAGTTTGCATAATTAAATCGACATTAAATAGTTGGACTTGTATTATCATGAGTGACACAGTTTAATAGTATTCCATACGTAACGTTTTGTTCCGCTCTAGACGTCATTTTATTATTAAGGTCACAATGCTGTGACCTTTGTGCGTGCGTCGGCGGCGCGGGCGCCGCTGCACGGTGGAGAGATGCTTAGAAATGCAGCCGAATTGATGCAACCGACTGGTGCAGCGGCTCCACGTTCAATTGCACAGTCTTCCGGTCTGTTCGTGAAGGTGGTCATATTCTTGTGCACTGTTGGCAGTGGCGTTTGATTTTAATTTATTTTGACATCTTTTATTTTTGCGTTATAAACGTAGCAAATTATTTCTCCTGCACACAATTAATATATTTAATTCCGATCTGGGCTATGTCCGTTTTGAGGTAAATATTGTTACTTAATAGTAATTGGTAATATTATCAGATTAACATGGTTAATTTTGGATTTGAGTATATAATTAACTTGTAGTGATGAGCTCAAAATCACGAACTATCAGTGATTGAATGTTTACGAATATCGTGATTTTTTTTATTTACGTTTCGTTTTGAACCGTGATTCGGCGCATGTGCACATGAAACGAAAATATTCACGAAGGAATGACGTTATAATAGATTTTGCCAAAATGTTTCACGCATTTGACCAGAAATGCTGAGAATTTGACCCGAAAAATAAACTCACATTTTTTAAAGGGTTTTCATTATCTTTGTGATGATATATATATGCTAGAATATGTTTTTTTACGCAAATGACACTATTACGTTTATTTATTTATTTCGTGTATTGTGATATCGTGCGGCGCATGCGTATTAGTAATGAAACTGTGATCACAGTCACCGTTTTCAATCACTGATATTATCGAATACCGATCACAATCGCACCAGTGAGTCAAGAGTAGCATTTTTTCTGATCACTACAAACTAGCCACATAACTCTAGCCGTGTCTACATTTTTATGTTTTCTCATCTATCTAAATAAAATTGAGTGCTTATATTGAGTGTTTTTTTTTCTTTCTGTTTATGTATATTTATCAGTGATTCATCTTATTTGTTTAACATATTTTATTATATTCTAAAAATGCAACTTCACAATAAAAGTGTGATTTCATTAAAATCATTTTAAAGATCTATAAAAAATTTTGTTTTCTATAAAATGAAATCTGAGATGTTGAACGGCGACGGACGGGAGGACTGTGGAACTTGGCCTAAATAATGCATTGTGATTTTAAATTTTGTCAAATTTAATTACATATTTCCTCATATTTTTCTCAATGAGCTTTCGGTTGTTGTCTTGGCTATCTGCCGACATCCGAGAGCTCGTGTTATTGCGCGCGCTAAAAAAATAAATAAAAATACAACGTTGTCGTACGTTCCCGTTGTTGAGCGCTATTCATGTGTTACGCGAATTTGTCTACCAGATCACGTGCGTTTACTTCTGGCCTGGTCTGGTCCATCGAAGAGATTCTCTTCTCGTGTTTCGCATTAGGTAATCGCTCGCTTCAACGTACGCACGTTCCGATTCAAGATCGGACGCCTTGCACTATTAATGCTTTTTTTATAAAGTATTCCTTCCCCCCTCCAACCCTATACTCCCTGAAAAAAAATTGTACTAGATTAATATATGTTGAGACTCGTCCAATATTTCCATGCCGACAACAACTCACCCCAAGTAATAAATCATGACAAACAATGAACATCTACACGCCAGCTCCGAGAGCAACAACGACATTTTATCAAAGATTCTACATGTTCTTAGCTCCGAAACTGTACAACGCACTCAGCACCAACTGGAAATCGTTCACTTCCAATAAGATTACACAAATATGGACCCAATATGTGATCCAATCGGGTAGAGATCAATCAGAAGCATGGCTATCCAATATTCTAACATAATCATTATACAGTGCCTACACTAATAAATTCACTAAGTTCCATAACACTCCCACTACATATTTTCATTTCTTTTTTTCTCAATATTTTAATTTCTGTCGAATCTTTATCTTTCATGAATTAAAATAACACCACAACAGCACGACAAAAACTGACTACTTTAACACAGACTGCAGTCTAGCAAAGTAGCCAGGACAATTCTGTATATATCAGAGGTGGAGTCTATTCCATCCCACATAATAAACTACGAGTACATATTTAATTGCAATATAATTGTATCTTATATTTATTATGTTATATGTGTATATGTCAATAAAGTCTAATAAAATATGTGAAGATAAAGCGAACAAACAAGTTCGTCATACTTGTTACAATTTTGCATACATTTTTTATACAACACGCATGAACGTCAACTAATGTTTTGACAAGCCATAACAATAGTGTATATGTCCTTTTTTTTATGATACGATACTCCTCATACTGTACATGCTAATCTACTACTGCAAGCGCACACTTTTAATAACTACCTCATGAATTGGAAGGGTAAAAAATTCTGATAAAAAACCCTTATTATAGCATCGTTCTTATAAGGTAACTAAAATAAGTTACGACTGCACTAAAAATGTTATTTTTATTATTACAAAGTCATTTGATGGACAGTTCTGTCGACGCTGTCATCTCTGTGTGCATCTCATTTCGGAGGTTTGTTTTGCTTCAGGAAGTAATGCCTGGCCAGTCTGTGTTTGTATCTGAAAGGCATGAGATATCGCGCTCATGAGAGCCGAAATTTCGGATGAGAGCATTATCTTGTGCAGGATGGGTGCAAGATTTGTGGCAGTATAGTAGGTATAGAACCGCATTGTGAATTCAGTAACAGTAACCTGCATCACTCGAAATTATTTGTCACGTTACAAATGCGCGTGTGTGTAGTACAAAGTTTGGTTTATTATAATAATTAAAAATTGCGAGATCGCTTGTGGTATTCACACTCCAGATCTCTGTTGTCAAAAGTCGACGAAGTAATTATTGGTATCATTATCAATATTTTATGTGTGTATATATTTTTATTTATTTATAAAAATCATAATTATCTACAAGATTTTAGAGACCGAATTGATATTCCAAAATTAAAATATACCGCAACCCAAAATCACTATATTTGTCAAGGCATCAGATTTTTTATAATCTCCCCATCACAATTAGAAATATTACAGACTACTTACTATCAGTTTGTTACTCTCATAGAAAAGAAATATATATATATATATATATATCCTACTGATTATTCTAAAAATGTATTGTATTTTCTAATATTAAAATAAAAATAATAAACAAATTATTATACTATATCGTATATCAATTAGCATTAAGTGAAGAGATTATGAAAGAAAAGAAAATAAACACATAAAAAATGATCAGATACTACATACCTACGAAGAGTGGCAAGATCAGTCACGTCGTTCGCGTCTAAAATCTCACCGACTTCTCGTTGCATAAGTGTGGACCTCAAAATTATATTTTTATTCATGTATAATGGCAATAATCTGTTTTTAATTTGTATCATCGCGCTAGAGCTTTATTAATATAATATGACGAGATTGAACAAATATGAGAGGCCCCCCATTACGCCTCCTACGTGGTCTCTGTCTTAAGAGGTCAATTAGCAGTTTGTTTCCCTCTTCTTAGTTCGGCGGAGTGGACCCGTCGCGCGGATCAAACACGACGCCCACGTCGAGCCGCTTTTCGGTTCCGCTGCTCATCGTCTCGCTGCCGAGCTGATCACTGGTCACTGATCCAGCTGTTCTGCTGCTAATGAAGCTTCTTCGCCGGCAGCTGCATTCAAATAATCCGTGTTATTCTTGCACATAACATCCCTTAGTGAACTATTCGGTGTGCAAATTAAATCTCGACCCCTAAATATAATCAACTGTAGCAGTCAGAGTTGAAATAAATTTTCCCATATATCTTTCTAATTAATACATTTTATTTGTATTAGTCAACACACTACCAAATATATAGACATGAACTAACGCGAATTACTTGTTTCAATATTTTCATTTTGGTGTCACCCACGTGGTAATTTACGTGATCAAATAGCTCCGCGACTTTTTTTAAATATATGATTCGTTTGGAACGAAAATTTAAACGCTGACAATGTAATATGCATTAATGTAAAAAAGTACATCTTGTTTAAACAAAGATTTAATTTTCGAAGAGTAAATACTTTTATTGTTGCATACATGTGTCATTAACTATCGGATTTATGTTTCCACCAAGAATATGTGTAGAATGCCCCTCGTCCCGCAACTAATGTTCCAAAGCCCTCTCCTATATATACACTTTATTTCATGTCTATTCATTTTCTGATTTGTGGCATTAATCTATATAATATTGATGTAGTAGTGAATGTTGAATGATTCTTTATAATTGAAAATTTTTAAGATTGCATTGTATGTATTATATGAAAGAAAATTAAATTGTTTGAGTGACGCAATTGAACGGTAAAGACAAATTACCGGCAATGGGACTAAGCAAGACTAGACGTCGATAAAATCATTCCCGACCTTATCGTCTCAAAACCGTGGTCCTTTGACCGAGATGGTATTCGCCAGCTGTTCCATTCCATGGCAAAAGTGTACAGATTCTGTGATCGAGATGATAAAACATGATTTCATTTTTTATAAATCGACAATAAATTATAACAATAATAAGAAAAAAACATTTTTTTTATACCAGTATTTATCGATAAATCAACATGTTTCAAGACCAAATATTAAACATTATAATAACCAAATTCTTTTTGTTAATAATAATTACTTTTTATATATGTTTTCACTGTAGTTCCGGATTAGTTACCCACCACTAATATTTATAGTTTTGTTTTTTGTCTATGCTTGTAATTTTAATTTTATTATATATTATATCCTGATGAACGGACCGTTGTTCTTGAAACATGTCGATTTAACAATAAATAATTGTTTAAAACAAAGTGTTTTATTCTTATTATCAATATAATAAGTAATTTTGAAAATATTAAATAAACAATAAATTTGTTGGAAACAGATACACATTGGCTTCATTCTTCCGAACAAAGTAGAATTTAAGTTGTGTTGACCGATGTACAAGGCGACACGTCATCTGGCGCCTCTGTATTTTGAAGAAGTCGATTGGTAGACGTCCAACTCTCAGATCAGCCTCTACTTCAGCCGCGGGAAGGGTTGTTGAACCGATCAGCTATTGCCAGAAGACCGAGTTCAGTGAACGGGCATTTGCTGTTGTGGCAGGCCTAAAAACGTGGAAATAAGGAACAGCTTTGAAAAAAAAGAATTAAAAATAATAATATAAACATGCACATTTTCGGCAAAATCGTATTTATAAGTTTGCACCTTAATTTTTATTTTAAATGCTGGGGTGGTACCAAACAGGTTATGCGTCTTTGAGTTTTTTTTATTTTTATGAAAATAGCCCGTTATTTTATTTCACTTTTTTTACAACATTCAAATCCATCGATGGGATCTTTGCCTGGTTTATATCCCGGGCGGTAGCAGCGACTGGAGCACAGTTCTATTCAATCAATTTTCCGTATTTGGGATTTATTGCCATATCGATTATATAGGAAAAACTATAGAATGTAAAATCAAAATTTGTCGTAAACGAAATCGATTAATATAACGAAAATAGAACATGTTTCCTTGAAAAGGAATAGGTTCAGGTTTGAATTCCGGTAGCAACTAAATATTTTTTCGATATACAGATTTTTTCTGTGTATCTTTGTAATTGATTAATTTAATCTATCCAAAGCGGTATTTTTAAACAATATTGTTTTTTTTTTCTCAACGTAGACCTTGTACTTTGGCTAAAGTATGATCCCGTGGGTTTAAATGGATTCGCTTTAAAATGGCTGATAAGTGACGTTGGCGGACGCCAAACATTTCAATGGAGTCAAATAGCAGGTCGAATCGTATATTTCATTACGCAATACTCGTGGGATTTAAATATAGCCTTTCGTATAAAATATAGTTGGTACAAACATGTTAGTACTCTTTATTAAGAACATAAAATAACTGAATATGTGTGTAACCACTTGGGATTTATAATTTATCGCTATTAGAGTTCAGAACTTCGTTCGTGCATCAGGTTAGAATGAACAGCATTTCTTTGTATTAGGTTATAGAGAAATTACAACCTTTTTTAACTAGTAAATACCAGTAAAAACATTTTTTATGGTCATCTTGTGTTTTATTTTTACCTTTGCCGGTAACGAGTGTCGATCCCGGTAGCTCTCACATGCCAAGATATCCCCCCATTTACCGTGTCATCAAAGTGCTCATATACGTACATAATGCTGATTTTTTGTTGGTTTGTTTTCAATTATCAATTTTAATACTGATGTTTACACAAGGGGGTGGGGAAATAAGGGATGCACGAGAGGTGAACCATAAAACATGACCCACCTGTAAAATGCTCCTTACGGTATCTTCTTCCGTTGGATCCACAGGTCTTCTTCCGGCTGCAGGACACATACAACGCCGTTCAGCACGATGTTCACTTGAACGTATACTTTAGGTGATAGCGCGAAAGTGTCAAACAACACCATTCACAGTCGCACAATGTACAGGTTTCGGCACGCACGTAGCGAGGAACCGAAACACACACAATAAACTATCAACCCCACACAGCAGGACGAACTTGGCGACAATAAACGCACCCAATGGTAAACGTTTACTTAACAGTTCGAACGTATAACTTCAACTCTAGAACCATAGAGAACACACCATAGAAAAAGGTCGTGTTCTGGTATAGGAGGAGGGGGTAGTGGATATGAATCAGCGATCTACGTATGGCGTGTTTACACGCGCGCGCACAGTTACTGGCGATCCATGAATAAATTATAACGATTGAACAAATATTTCTTAGCGGCATTTTCACTCATCTTATTTGTGTTCCTCGACAGTAATAGCGGTCCGGGGTTCGGTTCCCAGCCGGTGAGATTTTAATTTTATTTGTTTAGCTGAATGTATGGATATTTTTTCGAAAAAAAAAAAAAAACACATTTTATGCAGGCGTGGTATGATGATCAAGTTTAACATCTATTTAGTATTTTAAAACTTGCATGATTGGAGATTACCAAGGTCGAAAGGTGACGGGTGTGACGGTGACGTTAATGAACTGTGACCGCCTGCAATCTGGCCGATGGCTAACATCAAAATACAATACCGCGCAGTCAAAACTGCGGGTCGTGTTACAGAACGATACGACCACACGTGGCGAATCATAACTTGCAATGTTTAATTAAAAATATAGTCTTTAATGTTTGTATAATGTGCATATTTTCTTCAGCTGCCACACGGGACTCTGAAGTCATGGTGCGTCATCCTTCCCTTAATATCACCGTTGTGATTCAGTTTGCCGGCCACTTGCCCTACGGTCCTGTTAGCTTGTGTAAGGGGGTGCTCGCTACGTGTCCCGCTCACTGCTCAAGATATCTGACATTTTGTGTACTGTGCCCAAGTTTTTAAACTTCCTCCGTTCTCTTTACTTTATTTTTGACCTGCGACCTGGTTTTCCGGGGGAGGTGCTTTATCCAACTAAGCTACAGCGGCATTATTTTTAGCGACAATTTTTCGACCTTATATGTTACCTTTTTTGAAATCAATACATTTAATCGTTCCATCATTTGATAGAGCCATCTACCTTATTTTAGCCTTACCGGTTAGGGAAGAGATCCAGGTTCGAATCCCGGTAGCGCAACAACAATATTTTTCGATAAAATTGATTTTATATGTGTATCTTTATAATTAATATATTTAATTCATATTTAGTGTCACTTGATATAGTGTGAGTACAAAACTGATTAAATGATAACAATCGGACAGTCGGTCAGACCCTAGTCGGAGATGACGTCAGCGATCTATTTTAGAACATAATGCCTAGGTGTTTTCGCGTTAAAAAATATCACTATTATTGCGTCCAGAGGTAATTCAGTACAGTATTGTAATTCGATCCTAACAATGAGATGCTTGGCATATTTCTCCCAAAGGCCCGTATTAATCGAAACGTTGATTTATTATCGTTGGATAGACAATAGAAGAGGACCTTACCGTTATTTCGTCCGAGGATAACAAACTCTTACCAAAGTATTATTATTATTTTTTAAAATTATTAAGTATCGCTCTTTCTGAACAGCATCTCCTCTCAAATTTATTAAACATCACAAACACTTTCTAATTACAAATCCATCTTCTTATTTATCCTCACCTGGCGCCAGCTACTCCGATCATCCTGCGTTCTGTCCCGGCTCATCCTCGGTCAAGTTCAAATCTTTAAGATCGCGAGTGACTGACCCTGGCGATGTTGCTCGCGATCTTCGCAGTCTTATGAATCACGTGATCTTCCACCCCACGCACCATGTCCACACCTTCCGAATCCACATTCTTATATTTTTCACGAATAGGGACCACCCTAAAGGAAGCAGGATTTAATCATTTTGAATCAACTTCGGCTGTTTTACTGTTATATCATCTTTAATAGAGTTTTTAGAGGTTTAGAGTGTGTTCACTTTTTTGATTTCTCTCAACACTGTGACTATTACAATCTAGAGAAAACGTGTAATTAGTTAAATTTTACATTTTTTGTACGTTTTTGTAAAGCTATGCATCTAGGTCAACCAGAAATTAATCTCACATTCAACCTTCCACATTGTAACACCAATGCCGAACAAAACTAAAATGAATTAGGCAATTTCAATACTTCAGTTATCATAGTTAAATCTAAATTGAATATATAAAATATTTTTTTTATCTCTATTTATATTTTTATTTTCTACTTTTTCTCTTATTACAATTTACTGATTTTTTTTTGTATTTCTGCAATAGATGAGAATGTTCTCATTCCTTTGTCGTGTTCTATGCATCGTAAAATTCATTTCCTATTTAAAGTCTTTTTTCAAATTATTGTGTTCCACGGTTATCCAAAATAAAAAGTAACACATTCAGATAAGAGAGACGTGCCATTGTGATATTATCGTATTTAAAAAGAAAATGGCATTTCTGCAGTTTCTTACTTGAAGCTTGTCCACAGTTGTGTTTTAATTACTACAAACAGAGTCATCTTCACAGCATTCCTGGAAATCCTGTCTCGATGAACGATCGCCCATCGATCTCGCCGGATTGCGCGCAAGAACTGGCGGGCGCAGTCGAGACTGCTCCTCCGCCGATGGTGCCCGCCTGACAATAGCTGGTACCGAGCCGGCAGTCGCCGGTTCCCACGGCAGTTGGCCCGACGATCCGACAATAATTCAGCTCACGTCCATGCTACATTTTGTATGACGCGCGCATTGTATTCTAGATCTCCGGTAACTAGATATATCACCATCTGCGTGCGTTTTTTTCTCTCTCTTCATCTGTCTTGTTATTTTGTTTTGTTGCCGTTCTTTTATTTTTGACCCCCGACCGGCGGTCGTTTGGACGTGATCCGGAGCCTTTGTGGACCTCTCGAACCGATCGAAAGTGTTACGGAGATGTGTATTCATCTCGCGCTGCGGCCCGCGACGTGCGTGCACGATCGCCCGTTCTGATGAATGATGCCTGGCTTCGAAATGTTTTTTTCTCTGTATGAAAATTTTCATGCGGAATTTTCTATGGGAACCGGCGAGTTTTTTGACTATTTTTGAGATCGTAATCTTCGTTGGTATTTCTGACTTTTACGCAATCCCTCGCTGTGTCCCCATGATCTATTGCAGAAGGTCTCAACTTGTACATTTCAATGCGCTTTCTTCCGTCGCGATCGGGAGATCCCGAAACTGCCTTCTGTAAAAATGTGTAATGTGTTAAATTTTATTGATATTTTTGAATTGTTAAGTAAACACGATTCTCTGTGCTCCATGTGAAGCGTGTTAATGTTAGATTCGCCGCTGTTGTCTCCTTTCGACGGGACCGCTTGTTCATCATTCTCCGCAGGAAGAAGAACATTAGGTATTGTTCATTTTTGTTTGAGCGCTCCTATAAAATTAACTTTTTTGTGCAGGCTGTGATAAACTTTTTCTCCATTATACTGTGTGTAGGCCTCCCTCAAGGATCGCCAATTCTCTGACTTGAGACTTTTTCATCAATTTTTTCGTCGTCACTCTATCGTAGTGTGTGATCATTCGGTGTTTGTTCAGGTATATCGTTGAGTCTGTCTTTTGGTACTGTGTGAAGTGATTGCAGATAGTAATGGCAGAAAAGGGAAGAAATAATAGAAACGAATACTCACAAATTAAGCTGATGTCTCCTAGTGTAGTCTGGATTATGCTGTAGGGTTGAGGTGTACCGACGCATCACACTTATTCATTGATGCGAGGATCTTGTTTCTCCAACTGCTCATCATCTCTTCGAAAGATATCGACCACTCCTACATCCTAGCTATTTGATAATTATTTATGTGGCAAATTTAAAAAAATATATATTGTATTCTATGATGTAGGTACTAATAAACATAATATTAAAAAAAATACTGCCATTTAAAAATGTATCAAAATAGATTTTATCAAGAATGATTAAAAATGTCATTTTTTACTTACGAAGGAGGGGTCGACATGTCTAGCTCATTGTACACACTTGTAAATAACAAACAGTCCACAATATTTTGTTGGTGGACTAAATTACGAGTCGAAAATGTTCAAGGAGTATGTACAAATTTGATGCCGTTACGGATAATATTATTCTTATTTCTATATATTTGCTTAAGACCTTATATAAAATGATATAACTAAAAATAGTCTAGCCCCTCGAAGTTCGACGATTTTTTATTTTTACATTCAATAATATTATGTATTATTTAGAATCAATAAAATATTTCAATTAATCGAAATAATCGCATTAATATATAGGACAGTTTTAAAATGCTCATATCTTTGACGTGGTTGCGATTAGAAACAGGCAGCTTGAACATATGTATCCACCTTTACAAGCCGCTTGGACATATGTATCCACCTTTACAAGCCGCTTGGACATATGTATCCATCCTTACAAGCAGCTTGAACATATGTATCCACCCTTACAATATTGTGCAATAGGTATATTACACCCGGTGTAATTAGACTTATTATTAATTAGAACTTTCAATAGCAATATTTGAATATGTTAAAGAACACACACTTACTGGATTTTTACCTATAAAGGCACTGTTATTAAAAAAATATCAGATGTCTCATAGAGACGAAGCTATTTTTATAATATTTTTAATGGAAATGATATATAGAAAATATGGGGGGTAATTACAGGGCTTACGATCTGTCTTCGGCTGGCTTAAGTGATCACTGTATATATAAATATAGCGTTAGTTATATAATTTTTAACAAAAATCAGATTCTCATTGAGTTGACGTATTAATATAAGGGTAAGGATAAATAAATGATTAAATTTGGTCCATGGATGGCTATGGTGTACTGGTACTCGAAGCGAGGCAATGTAATAAGATATATACAATTTCAAAAATTTGATTTTGAACATTGAACAAAAATTTAGTGAACGTGATCACTTAAGCCAGCCGAAGACAGATCGTAAGCCTTGTAATTACCCCCCATATTTTGTATATATCATTTCCATTAAAAATATAATAAAAATAGCTTCGTCTCCATGAGATATCTGGTATTTATTTAATATATATATTTTTTCATTTTCAACTGTTTCGATTAATGCGCGAAATTAGTATTATTGAAGTGTATCTTATCTATACATATATAAGTACATATCTAGATGGCAGCAGGTGATCGCTTAAGAATCAATACCCGTGCACAGTGGAATAAGGATCGCGTCAGATCGCGATGATAAAAAAGGCGCGCACATTTTATTGACAGATGATTCTCAGGAATATTCATGAAGTATTGTTCATTTCTCCCTCTGCTTTGTATGCACACGAGTAAGCTGGCTGTCCTGTGAAATTAAAAAAAAAAAAAATACAAAATACAACAGCATTCACGACGTTCCGCCGTGTGACGTTTCCATGTTATGTATTTATATATATATTTTAATGCCCCACGTTGTTCGCATTGTCAACATGTCAAGTGCGTAAGATACTGCGGAATCTATTATCATTATTGCGGTTGTGCCCCGCGAGCATTGTTGCGTCGTATTTTTTGCACTCTATTATATGATATCTTCTCTCTACAATTATTTTGACTTCATCCACACCGCGGAGGTAACGGGTGAGGCAATATTAACTCCCCTATTAAAAAGACATGTAAATTTTTTGTTTTGACTTTTTTTTGTACAGTTTGTAAAGAAGAATAGCTATGAATCGATATTTTCGCATATGTTTCGCGAAGAAACTATCATTAATGACGAAGCACATTTTCATATCCAAAAGAAAATTCTCAATTTTGTAGATGGAAAAACGTACAAATCATTCATGAAAAATCATTACACCCCCAAAACGTCTATGGTGCCTTTTTCGTGCCGACCGTTTCCGGCAGGGCTGTAAAAATCAACCAATTCCGAGCGACTTTAACCTTTACCATACCATGCTAAAAATACCTGACGCGGCCATGCTGTCAACTCGTGTTATCGCAAGAAATTTGAATTTTTTTAAACACTTTAAATGAGAAAAATATGCTTTTATAAGCTTTATATATATGATTTTAAAATAGTTAATGTTATAGTTACTATAAATATAATAATTTTATTCTCAAACGTTATTCTTTTAACGCATTCGTCAAAAGACCCATCTAACATGATCTTCATCTTTATCTCTCTTCGTTTAAAATAATGTGTGATCTTTTTCACGTGGTACAAGTGCTATTTTTAACGCAGATAGCATGCAACGCATCAATTTTATAAAGCATTGAATTCAATTTTTTCAATTCATTTCTAGGCGCAAATGATTATGTTAGGAATTGTGCACATTTATAGAAATACGATTTAATTGGCTCTGTAGACCTGTGTTAATGCATGGCTAGGGAAGGGTTAAATACAAAGAACGGAATATTTTTATACACTCTTATGCAGCATTGATCTGCTCAGCTGCAGCGAGAGAACGCGATGTAATTTGCGAAAGATTAACCAATCCTGGTGGACGATTCACGCTCGCTCCAGACTTCTGAAACATATACAATCGTTATTTTATAAAATAAATACGTTATATACATTATCGATTAATTAAAACAAATAGCGCATAACACACTTTCACTGTGACTTTATGATAATGCGGCAAATTAAAAAAAAAAAAAAAGAGCCTCAACAACATGTGATTTCAACAAGACATCGCGTACAGCCAGTGAAATAATACCGATTTTGAATGACCCCTTTTCCAGGTCGACGATTTGTGATAACCTGAAACATCACCAGATTCAACCAGCTCCAGATTTATTTTTATAAATATGTAAATCAAAAAAATATCCATTAAAATGTTCAAAAAAGTGAACCATACAAATGAGGCGATCCGCGCACAGCCGCTGATGGCAGATATTTAATCGATATAATTTTTGAAAATTGACCAACATTTTTTAAATAATATGAAAAAAATACTTTGTATAATATAATATACAAAATTCTATGCAACCAGCTTTTTAGCTTAACAAACTAAATAATTATATATTAAATAACAAGGATAAGGATGACATTTAAAACAAATCGGGGGTCTACAAATTAATTTGCAATAATTGTAATCATTTTTATATGGGAAAAACTTACTGTGGTAACTTTGGAAAGTTCTATCCTCTGATTAAGGACTGATTTCTTAGTACCGATTCCTTATAGTGAAACTCAGTATATTGGGTAACAATATTCGGTTTATTACAACAACGTATTTACTGTAATTATAAATTACACACTTCCGAATCCAAAAGATCCGTTCCAATTTTTTTTTTTCCAATTCCTTAGAGTCTACGATACTCTTGAGTACTCTACATGCGGCTAGAAATCCAAATCTACTGCTACAAGTGCATCAGCGCTAATCGCTTTGACACTTTTACTAACTACCTTATTGTAATAAACATGTTTTATATTAGTACATGAATTGAAAGGGTAAAAAATTCTGATAAAAAACCCTCTAAACAATTTACTGGAAAAAAGATCCGTTCCCCCATAACGTTTTACCCCCACCACTCATCTACTCACTCTCCTGACACACACACACATACAAAGTGACAGTTCTCACACTTACAAATTTTGATATTAGAATTAAGGAGTACTCGAGATGTCTAAATAACAACTATGAATTCGCCAATTATCTTTTGGAAACAATCCATTCTTTTGATATTAACACGTTTTTAGAAATTTTACATATATATATATACTAAGGGTTTACAGTTAGATACATTTGAAATTTTAGAAATAGTGTTAATAGCAAATTCAATATTATAAATAATTAAATAATTTTTGCAAATAGTCACCTTTTAAATTTGTTTTCATGGTTGTTCCTAATTAGTTATCCACCACTTATACTTTTATAGTTTTGATTTTGTCTGTTTGCATTTTTAATTTTAGTCTAGTGTACATTGTTTCCCGAAGAAGGGACCCATAGGTCTTGAGACATGTTGATGTATAAATAAATAGTGGTTTTAAACAAAGATTTTTTTCTTATTATTGATTTATTATGCTGCCACAAAGTAATTTTGTAAATAATGAAAAATTTTTTTAATACTAAATAAATCAAGAATAGAAATCCTTGGGTATGGTCGCACAATGGAAATAAATAATCTTTTATTTAACTTCATTGCGACTTACGATAATGTCCTTTTACTTTGAGCTGTCAGAGAGACATTTTGACAGGAGAGATGAGAGTCAAAGTTAATCGACCCAGTTCTATTTTCATTGCACAGACAATCTGATGTTGCATTAACGATATTTTCAATCCCTTTCTCAAATGAATAAAATATGTTCCCTTATCTTTTTTTTTTGTCTACCTTGTACAGTTGCAAGTCAATCAAATTTCATTGGTCCCTATTTTTCTTTTCTATATTTTTATAGTAAATAGATACGGTTTATTCTATAACTTTATGTAATTAATAATCTTCCTAGTTGTACCTAACGTTTTTTGTTGTGAAGTTGCATTTTCATAACATAGTTTTTTGGTATTCATTCTGGCGTCTCCTAGCGGGCTTTACTCAAATGTATTTGAAATTCATCGCAATATAAAGTTGATTGCTTTTAACCTTTTAAATGCTAAAAGCGTGTTGACACGCTAAACTTTGCATGTTACCCCAAGCTAGGAGCGTGATAACACGCAATTTTTGAACTTGCTGACACTATAGTCCCTTGAACGAATTAGTCATATTTTTTAAATCATTTTGTCGTCTGTGGACGACAGTTCTCGGCTTTTAATAGATACTGTAAGTCGTAGCCCTTAAATCCTACCCTTACACTATGTGGTGTTTTCTATTCGGTTGGCAGTTAAAAGGTTAAAAATGTAATAATAGATGTATCAATTGGAAAGATTACAGAATATAAGTTCAAAATTTGTTGAAAATGTATTCGATTGCTACAGAAAAGGTCCAGGTTCAGATCCCGGTAGCAACTAAATATTTGTTCTGTATGTCTTTCTTGTTGATGAATTTAATTTGTATAAAGTACCAACACCATACGGTATGTTGTCTCATCTAAAAGTATGATGTTTTGTGCAGGCGTACGAGCTGTCCACGTTGACGGGCACGCAGGTGATGCTGTTGGTGGCGTCCGAGACCGGCCACGTGTACACCTTCGCCACGCGCAAGCTGCAGCCCATGATCACCTCCGACTCGGGCAAGCGGCTCATCCAGACCTGCCTCAACTCGCCGGACCCGCCCCAGGGCGCGGGCCCCGGCCACGGCGGCGACCAGCGCATGTCGGCCACCGGCTTCGAGGAGACGGAGCTCACCTACAACATCGCCGACGAGGAATCCAAAGTAAGGCAGCTGGTCTACGGGGGCTCGCCCATGGGCGGGCCGCCGCAGGGCTACCAGCACATGGACCATCACGGGATGGGCGTGTCGCCTCAGGGCTACCATCAGCACGGCCCGTGCGCCTCGCCGCTGCCGCTGCCGCCCTCGCTGGCGCAGCAGTACGGCCACCCGCACATGTCGCACCACACGCAGCGGTAGTCGGTAGCGGCAACCCCGGAGCGCTGGCAGTCGAGCGGCTCGATCATTTTGGAAATTTTAATGCCAACCTCGTTTCAATATCCAAAACACGTCAGAGAGTAACCGTTTCATCTAAACTTATGTCAATAATTGGATCGACATAGTTGCTTTGACGAAATTTGTTAAAAAAAGTCATTAAAATATCCAAAACATACTTTAAAGTATCCGTTTCGGCTAAACGCATATTGACAGTTGCACTAGCAGATCTGTAGAGCGGCACGTCATTTTAAAATATCTAAATCACATTAAAAAAATGATCTTCTTAGCTCGACGTAAATTACTTGTTGAACAAACACAGATCTAGAGAGCACCATTGACGCACTTTGTCCAAAAAGTGCATTTGACCTGTCACGGTTCCCTGTTCGACTGCCGGCCGACGCGCCCCGAGCTCGGCACGAGTGTGGCTTGATTGCACGCAGCTTTAACACCCCGGCCGGTTTCAGTATCACTTGTGCAGTTCTGTGTGCGTGTGTGTGTGTGTGCGCTGTTGTGCTTTTGTTAATTAACGAAGTGGACTCCATATTTGTTGAAGCTCATTGTCAATATATGAATATCTTTGTCACTTTTGAAAAAAAAAATTACAACCACGCTCTGGCTGTTGTGTATAAATTCATGGTTTAAATTGATTTGAAATGTTACAACAGATAAATCACGAAAATTATGAATGTGAAGATTTAGAGGTGAACATATATAACATATATAGTGATCACTTAAGCCAGCCGAAGATAGGTCGTAAGCCCTGTAATTACCCCATACTTCCATATATATATTCCATTAAATATAATAAAAAATAGCTTTGTCTCTATGAGATATCTGATATTTGTTTAATAACAGTGCCTTTGTAGGTAAAAATACAGTAATTCTTGAACATATTCAAATATTGCTAAGAAAATATGGGACTAAAATCTAGTAAACCTGTTTAGATTGCTTTAATAATTTCGCTTTAGTGATCCTATATTTATATATATATATATGTTGCTTTATAGATAGATTATTTCTGTATGATTTATCTAATCTGTTTTAGTTATCAAGGAATTTTATATTTAATTATCAATTAAATTTTTACACATTCATACGTGGTATTACATAAAATCATGCTTTAAATACAACAGTAATATCGTGCTAATGTTCTCATATACGTTTATTATTAATTCATGTATAAATTCCGAATCTCGTATAGTAATATGTATGATATATACGCATGGTCAGATCAAGTAGTATATATATAATAGTCGTTTTTAATTCTAATTTGAGAAAAAAGTGGCACACTGGCGTAGTACTTCATGCGGTCGGTAAGATTTTTTTATTTAATTCATATATAAATAGTAGCTATTTTAATTATACGTATTATTATAATTATCGGTATGAACCGATTGTATAGAGGCGGTGTCCATTTTTAAAATTTTATTCTTTAACATACTCATAAAAATGCGTGTCATCTAGCGTTTTAATTAACTGTAATTTATGAGATTTTGAGTACATATATATATTTACATATTTTTTTTCATCATTTAGATTTTTTAAAATCTAAAATTTAATCCGATGCTCTCAATTCTTGAAGTATATTTAAATGCATCATCTCGTCGTAGTTGGTTGGAGTCTGCAAATTTTAGTTTCAGTAATGTTCTCATGACAGTAGGCTTGAAACAGGTTTGTATCATTGCTGTGACATTTTCCATTTTATTATTGATTTTAATACTACACATTCACGTATATATGCAACTTTTGTATGTTTTTTTTTTTTCCACCGACAAAGTTTGAATTTGAAATCTATTTCGTTGTGTATGTTTAATTCCAAATCTTACGGCACGTGTGTACGGGTGAGACTCATTTCGGAGAGACCATTCATCGCTTGTTGTATTTTGTACCCGGGGCGAATGAACAACTGATAAGTTTAACAACAAATCTTTGAGACAAGAGATCATTGTCTCACCCGTGTACATGCGGCACTAAAGTGACATCACACGTGTATACAGTAAACGCATCAAATTAGTCGCGTAACTTTAAATTGCATCGATTTCATTTCTAGCTTTGTCCAATATTGTTTTGTAAATTTGATGTATTTTTTTATATATATATATACTCTGTGCATGGTGTGGTTTTTTTTTTTTTTTTTGGTGTTATTTATAAATATTTTTATTCTATTTGATGATACATAGTGAGATGAACACCATCCGACATTCTTCATTGTGTAGAATGTTTTTAGAGTACTGGCTACCGTGTAGCCTTTATTATGAACTTTTGGATATTATTATTATTATTAAGGTAATTAAATATAATACTCTAATGAATTATATCTGTAGTACTGTTTCATGTGTTAATCCGTCCATATATGTGGATAATTGAATCAACTTGAAATGTTGGCCATATAGCGTATAGTGACAAAAATCCCGAGTGCCTTATAATATCTAGTAAATATTATAGTTAAGCGTCGTGTCTTGATCCATATCATATATATATATATATATATATATGATGCATTGGTAATTTACCAAAAATTACAACTACGACTTCTTTAATCATGACAAGTATTAGTGTAAGGACTGCTCTCAAGGAAGTAAAGGATCACACTTTAATGAAAAATCACATCGATTATAATACCTACGTATATTATTATATAGTTTGTTGGAATTATTTTTTTAGGCATTGTGCCCTTACACTTAGCGGTAGAATTGAACTATTATACGAATGAATTATATATATTATAATTCATAATTTTCAAAATTAACTTGTACTTTACGATAATCAAATTTTTTAAATTTAAAATTCGATTATAAAACACTTGTTTTTGATTTGTTGTACACGATACGTGATGTACATTTATTTACTTAGTATTATCAGCGGCGTGTCTGTTGAGCGGCTCGTCAGTGTGCTTATTATGATTGAAGCACTTTACCGTAGCGTTTCAATCCGTTATGTTTTCCAATCTCTTTTGACATGTCTATTTCACAGATGATCTCCTTATCTGCCCTCTCTATCTGTTGTCTATTGATGTCTCATACTCTGTCGGCCGCCAATCAAAAGGCGACATTTCGTGCCGGTCCGGGGAGACGCGCTGCCCACTTTGACCGTCGATTGGACCACTTTAATTTATACACGAATTACACAGAAATTGCATAAAATGTATTCGTATTGCGATCAGTCCGTCCGGCCGAAAATGAAACTGTGAAAATAATTCGATGCTATGAGTTTAGAGGGGTGATCTGGAGTGCTACGTCAAGCAAGAATAACATGTGATCTCACGTCGTGACGTGATCACCGGTGATTTTTATTCATATGAGTTTCTACTGTTAAAAACTAATACATTAACGCACGCGAGTATATAATTGGACAGACAGATTTGGCAGTTGCCCTTGGCTATGGAAGGTAGCGCACGTGTGTCGCACTATCGTAAAACCATTTTAATAATCTATATATGAAATATTGGTTTTACAGATGCGTACTTGACCCACCACATACATTTCCGGGACCGTTAAATAAGCTCGAGGCTTCTGTTTTGGTACTACCCATACGCCGCTTGGTTGGCATTTTTTTAATGCTACAAATGGGGTTGTTCAATATCTCCCACAAGGCCGGGGAGCGGGGGAGGTATTAGACAACACTCCCTTTCTTGGGGGGAAGACGGCACATAAAGAAAAACAACCGAAGCAATTACACATTTCGACTCGGAATTAGTTGCATCCGCCGTGACATTTTGACCCCCTCCGAGATGGCGACGGTGCAGCCAGCTTTCACCGCCGTCCAACGACTCCAGATGAAATCTGTGCGTAATTAAAATTTTATTGATACTCCAGCCTATTGTGTGCGTATTGGACCATTAGACTCGTAGAGTGCGGTGTAACGGTTGTGTCGAAATAAACAACCGACAAAAAAAAAAAGTGCTTTTTTTTTGCGTCACTCGATTTTGGTAGATATCATATTACAAGACGATGGTATTCTTGCAAAATTCACGTACTTGATGGAAGACTAATTGCAATCAGATCGGATCCTATAGAGGTGGTCGATAGAGAATATTATATCGCTGTGAAATATTTACTTACTTTGTTTTGAATTTCTTCAAATAACATAATTTATATTTAGATACTAGACGATTAACCCGCGCCGTGCATAGTTTCAGGGTTTAACAACATTTTAAACACAACAATACTGCCTCGATACACACACACACATATCTTCGCTTGATTGTTAATTCGACACTGTATTGTAGATAAATAAATGATTTTATTTTTATAATTAAATTATTACAGTGCGCGCGCCTCATTTTATTTTATACAAAGTGAAAATAATACGTCACTTGTTGTTATTATTATTATAAATTAGAACTATCTAAATAACTGTCGCCGTTTGGGCGACATCTGTATTAATATTTTCGACATTTTAATCAAAATTAAATGTAAAAAAGAGTCTTATATATTTTTGCAGTAGGGGAGTATACAGGGTGTAACAGACCTAGTCCACAATATTTTATGAATGATTAAATTACGAATCGAAAATTTTCAAGGAATATGTGCAAATTCTATACTGTTGGAAAATATTATCGTTTAAATTTTTTACAAAATCTTGTGTAGCTTGATGTTTACATACGAAATAAATATTTGTGAAATTGTTCTATTATTAATGTATATCTTTGCTCAAGGGTCTTAAATCATCTAACAAAAAATAGTCTAGCCGAAATTGGGTGACTTTTAATTTTTTTGTATTCAATATATAATGTGGAATTATTAAAATATTTAAATTAATCGAAAAAATTACGTTTTTTTTTTTAAATACTTGTATCTCTGACACGGTTGACATTAGGCACACATCCCTTGAACATTTTCGACTCGCAATTTAGTCAGGTATCCACCCATCAAATATTGTGGACTAGGTATGTTACACTCTGTATAATATATGCGTAAGAATGGGTTTATTTGTATCTAAGTATCTAATACGCGATTGGCCTTTAAAGGTAATAACGCTTCCTTATGCACAAATATCTTCAACTTGTAGACTCCCGCGCAGTTCGTTTGTCGTCCATCTTAATTGATCGCCTCTCTTTTGTTTCGTGTCTCGCTTGTTTGCGTCATCTTACGTACATCGCACACGTCGTGTCATATAGGTTTTAGAGTGTAAGAAATTGTATTCATAATTATATCAAATTCGATTAATGATTTGAATTAAATTTACTGCGAATACTGGCGCCATCTAACAAGTTTTACTCAAAGGTATTTGAGAATATTTGCAATAAAAATGTGTTTAGATCAAAATATGACTATAATTTACAGGGTTACTAAGAGCGTTGTGATTTAGCAGAGACCCATTGAGTGTTGCCGGTAAAAGTTTAGCGGTGAGGTTATACAACAATATTAATTGAAAATTTGAATCCAAATATAATGTAGGCAACTGAATAGTTTTCAGGTAAAAAAAAGTTAAAGTTGTCGATCTTGAATTAACAATACATTTCATTTTATCGAAAGCACTAATTGAAATAATTCCAGTAATAAAAATACATCGATCGATTAAGTGATTCGCGTTTGATCATATTACAATCTAAAATAATGGCGGTCTCCAGCCCTCCTCTAATTGAAAAATGCTATTAAAACATCCGACTGACCGACGGGCGCGTCGGGAGGATAACTGTCGGATTAGCCGCGGTCACGTGGCGTCTCGGTTTTAGTAATAAACGAGCACCCGCGTTCGCGTCCCGTTCGCGGTGGCTGACGCCGCGCCTCGTATGGGCATATTCGGCTAGATTCGGTCCTTATCAGAAGCGCCCGGGTGCTCTCGGTGCCCGCCTGCGTGATCCTCCGAGCCGTAAAACACGGTGGACATGTGATTGGCGTCAGCTGTCGCACTTTGCTCACTGCCGTTTGCAGATTCTTATTCGAATGGGACATTGTTTTGATTCCTTTACTTTTTTGTGGTTAAATTTCTAAATATTGTTTATGCTGTGTTTTCTCTCAAATAAGTTAGGTCTGACATTCTCTGTGAATGGTACATCATTTCTCGCATTAAACAGTACTATTCCCAGTTGGTACTATTCAACGTGGCAAATCTATTCACTCCGTTATTAAACTTTAAAAAATGTTCATTTTCGTTTTAGCCCTCCTGTTAATTTACGATAGTTTTCTGTGGAGTGTGCGGTAT
Source organism: Eubasilissa splendida (assembly GCA_031772225.1). Classification (NCBI taxonomy): domain Eukaryota; kingdom Metazoa; phylum Arthropoda; class Insecta; order Trichoptera; family Phryganeidae; genus Eubasilissa; species Eubasilissa splendida. Next base: position 29,971,235 of record CM062853.1, on the reverse strand, counting down.
ATCGATCTTTTAAATGGGACACTTTTATTAAAATTTTTCAAATACTCCATATTAACCTCACTGAGATACCGCTGTGTGATAATTTATTATGCCTCTATTCTATATTATTTAAGTATCTGATTTAATTTTTTTTTCTTACAATACGAGGATGTTATACGGGACACATGGTTAAACTGCAATATTCTAGTGAAGTTCTTCGACGGCGGGTTTCCTATTGACAATATGAAAGCCAATGTAGGTAGAAAAGTCACCACTAACCTGGTATTACGGATGCTGTTTCTCTGCTTGTTCTTCTTCTGTGCTCCGATCTCCACGTATTGCTTCGACCGGCCGAAACAATTAAATATCGGAACCGATCAATAGGTCTGGCGAAGTACCGACTGCAATTGCCAACCTCTTACGACTGTGCTTTGACAGCGATTCTCCGGTCGCAGAAAGCGGCGACCTTCACACTACATAAAATAATCATACCAACAACACGAAAATTAAGGGTGCCAACCGAAGGAATAAGAAAGTGCGTAAACGCTTATTATTTCCGCGCGTTATTGGACGAGCTTTCATATTATAACGTGTTTAGGTAATGATTAGTTTATATTGTACGCCTCTGATTAGTAAGGCCTGGTTAAAAATGAAATAATAAATTAAAGATGCCTGGATTTGTCTCCAGTCGCAAAAGTCCACTGGGCCGCTCGCTTCTGTCGGACGCGTGTAGCCGATTGATAATCGTTAATTTTTTTGTATTTTTTAATCGCACCACGTGGGCGAGGCTGTGACGCGCTGCTCGGCCGCGCCGGGACATACAAGGCGATACCGAGATACATCTGTTAACACCGACCGACACAGGTACAATGATACTACACTTTTTTATATCCTTATTAGATGCGTTTTATTATAAATATGATTGCATTTTTTTCCCATTGAGAAACGGCACGCGATTCGGTTGCACTGAGTTAGACTGAATTTCTTTTTCACGTGCGCCATTTTTATTGTGCACAGTTTGACATCGAAGCGATACGTGTTTTTTTTACGTCTATCTAATAGATTTTTTTTTTTACATATATGACAACACAATTTATTTTAATTTTAATTAAATATGTAAATTTTTATAATTTGTGCACTCGACACTGAACACTGAATCACTGATATAAATTAAAGAAAGGGGCGGGGTGATCCCTCCCCTCGCTTGGCGCTAGACGTAGACGACGCGACACATCTTATAACATTAAGAGAGATTTGATGGTTTTCGTACAGGGGGTGTAGTGATGATTCACAACACTACTCATACACGGCTAACATACAAAATACACTTTTCACTGTTTCAATATATTTAATAAATAATTATGTATAAATTTTATACATAAGTAACACATGTCACCATCAATGTTTCTTCTAATTTTGGATAACGGTGTACGTATAAAGAATCTTTTGTGCCATTTTAAAGACCAATGCTATTATTTGTGCTCTGGGGAGAAAATAAAAAAAACATTACCATAGCAGTACAGTGGAGCCTCTATATTGCGTGCCCAATATAAAAGAGTTTTTCCCCTAACAAATAACTGAAATTTAATTAATTCGTTTCCAGCCCCCAAAAATAGTACACACATGAATTAATTTTATGTCAAAACTTTACCTTTATTGTGCTGAGGAGATATGATGGTAGAAGCGGAAGAGGAGGGAAGTTACTAATATTTAGAAAGAGACAATTTAAATATCAGGTAACTCTAATTCTGGTGGTGGTTTTCGTTTGCCGATGATTCAGAAGGACTCGATTTAACAAAGAACTTGCCCGATGTTGTCTATTGTAAAACCTTCAGGAAATAAGTCAATCACATTACCATTGAATCCATTTATGTTTTGGTCGGCTAAGGCAACATTTGGGGCCCACTTTTCGACCAAATTCTAGTTAGACAGGAGAAAGTGACAAATATATAAAATATTAACGAATGTGGAAACATTTAATTTTGATGAATATCGAACCAGACAAATCTAGGGGCTGACGAATATAGAGGTTCCAGTGTATAAGGTTCCAGACGGGGTCTAGATTGGCCACATTACTAATGAAGATTAATTAAGCCGCGTACTCCGGTCACATTCTTCGCAGTGAAAAATATGATCTTTATGCAAGGGAAGAAAGATATGATATTTTCTTGGTTATGTAACCTCAGAAAGTGGTAAAATGTCTAAGATGTTGGTGATTTTATACAGGATAAATCAACATGGTCGCCAACCTTCGATAGAAGACGACACATGAAGAAGAGGTCTTCATAAAATTGTGTGCGCGCGTATACCGCACATCTTAGAGGTACCATCGATCACCATATATAACAAATATTAATGGTGTTTCATGTCTACCGAGGCAGGCACAATCCAGTTGCGAATGGCAAAACTAAAGTTTGTTGCTACCACTGGTTGGCTCACTCCCTATGAAGTGTAGTTAAATCGTCATTGAACTATACTGCAACGAAATGTCTGAAGTGCGAAGTGTGTAGTGTGATACTTAGCGAAGCATACACTTCAATGAACACCGTGAACTTAGCTGCATACTCGTGTAGTACTTTCCCAAGTTTTTCGTACTTGTTTGTTGTTTTCGTTCTTTACACATTTTGCAACTGTGTTATTTGCTAGTGTGTGTGAATCATTGTGTGTGTGCGAACTGTGAAGCGTGAGTATAACCAAGTAGTTCATTGAAGTACTTCGTGCAGTGTGGACCCATCACTACAATCCGGTAGAGTCGGGGAGCAGGAGGGCAGATGTGGAAGAAAATACTTCCTTAGTCTAATTTGAATATTTCTCATCCGTCCATATTCTGTCCGTTGTTGGATTCTTTACGTGAAGCTTTCCCACTGTCCCCTGTCCGCTGTTGGACACTTCTCCACATGGGCTTTAGATATTTCTTCACATGGAGCTAGCTTCCTGCCGGCGGCACGCGCGCCGCCCGCCACTACCGAAATAGTACGGCGCACGCGTTAGTGCGCGCGGGACAGGGACGGCGACAGGGAGCGAGGGAGGCGCGAGAGGGAGAGAGAATTGGGCCCAAACTGAACTCATCTAGCCAGGCCGGTTACGGAAATAGATCGAAAATGGCGGTCTGAGACTCCCGGATTGGTCGAATTTAGGAGGACCCGTGCGCCGAGCTTAATCATTAATTTTATATCAAATTTAAATAATTTTGTCATGCATTCGAAAGAGTACATTTATTTTTGTTGATTAGGTCAATGTTTCAGTATTCATATAAATATTATATGCAAAGTTAGATACTTCCATTTTATTTTTTTTCAAAATTTTAACGCGCATTGTTTTAACTTATTAACCATCAAATTGAGTTCTTTTGATGTAAATTTAATATTTGTATTTTACCAATGACAACCTTCGCTATTCTGAATTTTAAACGCCACTAGTATGGACAATAGCTTGTTTTTGAAAGGTGTTTTAAACTAAATTTATAGCGATTATAATGCCTTAATAAATATATTCTTATTTAAGCTATTATTTGTTGCTGACATTACAACTAGTACTAACTCTCTTAAAAATCTTATATCTCACAAATGTAGTTTTTTTTATACTAAAACTTTGATTTTTTTATTACACACTCTCAAGTATAAATATTTTTAAATCGATACGTTTCTAGGTATATATCGTTAAAGTACGAAAATGATTTTTTTTTTTTCACTGCGTATTATTTTTATCACGAGGTGCAGTCGCTCTTATCAAAATTATAAAATTACGTCTTAATCGACAGCTGTGTGCGGATTGGAATATTTAAAGAAAATTGTATATTTATGTTGCACCATGCAATGTTGCACCACGCAATGTTGTAAATCCAAATTGAATGAATCACGATGTTCGGTCGGGAATTGTAACAATTAAACTGTCATAAAATGTGTCGATCGTGTCAAATGCGATTGATAAATAAATATTTTCTCTGATATGCGCTGTTGTACTTATATCGGTATTATAATAATTTCCTTATTTCCGTTCGTCCGTGTAGCGCGGCGACACAAAACGAAAAAGATTTACTGTTGATTTAATCACACGGTGGGTTATTACATCAGACAATGTAGTAATTATATTTTCTATATACCGTTAGTGCCAATATTTTAACTTTATATCATATAAACTTGTAGAAATTTATTATTCACATTTAAGCTTTTTAATTTTTTTCTTCCAAGTTGTCATTCTATTTATTTTCCATCCATCTTGTATGCTGTACTAATCATACAATATTTCCGCTGCGTAATGACTCTTGTTCACCAACAAACAGTAGAAACCTAGTGTCGAGACCGCCTTAATTTTTTGATTGCCCATATTTCCATGTAAAAAGTAAAATACTTTGTTTAAACCACTATTTATTAATTATTCCACATATTTCGATACCTATGGTATCATGTTCAGGAAAACAATGTATACTAAAATTAAAAATACAAGCATAGATAGAAACAAAACTATAAAATGGTGAATAAGTAAGAACTGATATGAAAACAAATTTAAATGGTGACTATTTGCAAAGAGTATTTAGTTATTTATAATATTAAGCTTGCTATTAACACTTTTTCTTATTTCTGAAATTTCAAATTTATCTAACTGTAAACCTCTAGTATTTGTATGTATAATTTCTAAACCCTTATTAATATCAAATGATTGGTTTATTTCCAAAAGGTGATTGGAAAATTCTGAAATATCAAAATTTGTACAAGTTTTTCCTATATAAAAATAATTGCAATCCTTGTTATTTAATATATAATTCTTTAATTTGTCATTAGTGTAAAAAGCTCGCTGTATAGTATTTGAGATATTTTTTATAATTGAATTTGAAGTAAGATTATTTAAAAACACAATTAGAAAATATTGAAGAAGTGATCTTTAAAACGAAGAATATTTGCAAGCAAGCGTGCCAACAACAATTGTGGGTGTTGAATAATAACAGTATTACATTTTGGGTCGTTTTTTCCACGGCCATCCTTGAAACCGAATACAGCGAGCGTTTCATTCTGCCCACTTCTTTCAGACGGGCAGAAATTGCTCCTTAACTTATACCCTTCGCTCCGGCACCATCCATTATCTGAACTAATCGCAATGGGGTACCTACCCGTTAAACCCACAACTCGGTTAAGGAGAGTTCGTTTGCCCTCGCATTTCATTCAAGAGTCCTTTAATACAGGCACACGTGCAGAGCGTCACCCCGCGCAAAAATGACTAAATTAAATACTGTGTCCGTTGACAGTGCACTGTTTGCTCCGCGTCCTTTTATGTAAATGTTCCAAAATTAGTATCCGTCATCTTGTTCCGTTGGTGTTTCCAAACATTTTTGCATTTAATTCAGAAATTTGTCCCGTGTAACAGTGTGCTTCAGAACACGATATGATTAAATTATATTCACTGCTTGAGCTCTCTGCTTTTCTGCCAAGTGTCGTTTGTTTATTTATCTTCAATTTATTTCGTAGCTCCGTTAGTATTCAGCATCAAAAGTAGGTCTGATGGCGAAAAGCTCATTTTCCGCGAATGCACTCGGTGCGGGGGGAAATACAAATATGACGCTCCTGATTGCTATTTGGCTCCAAAGTGCAGTCCGACGTCTGGAATCGGCGTGGAATCAGCCTCGCTGTAGCCTTGTTCGACGGTCGAACGACTGGGGAGGCGGCCGAGGGTCCGTGGGTGTTGGGTTCGCATCCCACAATCGTAAATTTCGTCTCGGTTGCGCAGTAGGCTCGCCGGATGTTGTATGTAATTTCGTAATGTTTTAATGGTTTTGCGTTAGCAGCGTATGATGGCATTTTCATATTTTATACCTTTTATATTTCGTTTTAATAATAGTCAAGGTAATCATTTTTTCACAACAATAATTATTGCACGGTGATTATTTGCTAAATAGGTATACCAAGTTGTGCAGATTTTAAAAATGTTTATGTCACGTGGTTTAATATCCTACATATCGATACCTCAATCTGCAAAGCAGCTAACTCCACCCGTGGTCAAAAAACCCTTTTTGATACCATTATTTTCCCGTTTTATTGTTCTGTGGTACACTAAAAGCCAAAAATTCATTCAATTTTAAAATAATAACTAAGTACTAGTTGCTGAAAAACTTTACACTGATTCTTGTTTAATGTTTACCTGACACAGAAATAGAAGTCGTCTGCGGAAATCATGGAAAATCACACAACTCCCAATAATATTTCACAATTTTGGTAAAGAAATTCAGCTATCTCCAAATATTCCCTATAAGTACGAGATAAATAAAAATATCAACAAAATTATTCAGCCACCCTATTTCTGCATAAACAATGTACCAAAGTGTGTTTTGAATTTTTCGTAATCCGCTTAATTACAAAATTAAACAGTTTTTTGTTGCTCCTGAACATTTTAGAAAAATGAAGATAGCTGCTTTGCAGATTAAGGTATCGTTATATTATTTTCTTATATCCGTCCGTTCATTTCGCAAACTTACATGAACTGTCAATTCTATCACGCGAAAGTGTGCAGTTATCGCGTCAATGTAAATTATTTTACTACTATACTTTCGTTGTTTTTTTGGAAATACATTTATGTTATGAAATATATTATTTTTCCGTCATTATTGACGGGTTAGTAGTGTATAACGATCTGAAAAATGAGATAATATTTATTTAACTGTCCACAAAACGGTCTGAGACTAAACTAAAATATGTAAGGAATATGTGTTAGGATACTGACTGGTCCAAAACAGGAATATCTCAGACGTGTATGGATAATGTGAAGAATTAAATCAACATATCTGATATATTTACTAGTGTTTTATGGTTGAATGAGGAAAGGATGGCGAATTAATTTTAAAGACCTCACGATTAGATAAACAACAACAATTAACGAACAAAAAGGTACAAGAAAGGTTCGCTCGGGTGGTGCCATCGTGTGAAACACAAGACGGTTCCGTTAGAAGCCTCATCGATCAATGAGCTGGTGGTCGAGTATACCTATACCTGGAGCGCGCGCTAGAAGATGTATCAATACTGAGCGAAGCGCCCTATCCTCCCTCTGCCCACCCCCTAAGTTGGCACCTGATGGAATGATGCACGAAGTACTGCTTTAAATCATGCATTGATCGCGAACAAATTTTTGAGATTTTTTTTTACGTCTTACAGAAAACGGAGGAGTCAAATCTGGAGGTGCGATTCTAAAATTAGTTGTGAATTGGAACATGCTCTGATTTTTATTTGTTTTTCATTTCTGAAACACCGCGGCGATTATCTATTCAAAAAGACAAAATATAAATTTAGTCTATTCGGCTTCTGAATTTCGTTGTTTATCTGACACGAATGTCATTTAATATAATTGGTCAAAGATATTATTTTGTCGCATATTTCTGTCATTTAGTAGAAAATAATGAATTGCAATGTTTCTCAAACAGCTTTGAGTAGTGTCTGCTAAATGACGCCAGAACTTTCACTATATTTTTTATTGATCAGAAAATATTAATACGTCAAATATATTTGTATTTTATTTGTTATGTTACGCTTATTCAGGACGTTTGATCCTTGATAATGAAAACATTGCAACTGTATTTTTATTATTTAATTATCGTGAATATCAGGATCCGACTTGTCATCTAACGGCGTCAAAATGTGCCGTGTAAAACAGAGCTAATATTCAAAGATGCATGCACAATTATTATTCAAGGAAAACCTTAGGACGTTAACCTAGTTAGTCCCGATGTCGAGAAGCCGAGAGTCGTGAAGAATTGTTATGCCGATATTGAATGTCCTAGCGCGCTGGACACTCGCTCCGCGCAGTTAGTCACCGCTCATTTCGCTCGGCTGCGATTGGGCAGGGTATATCGAGCACGGCCATAAAACCGGCCAGCTTCGCACCGGGAAGTGACCAAGTCCGCGCGCCGACTCGGCCGACACCCACACCACGGGCTCGCGTCAAAAATTCAGCTCGATTTTTTAGCGAGAATTCGCATTTGGCGCCTAAATAAACCGGCGCGCTGCGGGCCAAGAGTTGGCATCTTCGGCTGTCGGCTTTCGCCTTCCTTCCTGAATTATTTTCTAGTGTGTTGCGCCTCCACGTACCCAGATGCAGCACACGCGAAATAAACCACCGCCAGGGTTGTCACAAATTATTTATTTTCGGTACGAATTGTTCATTATTGTTAATTACATATACAAATAATATACAAAAATGTATATAATGTAAAAAAAAATATCAATACAATATTTCAATTAATCTAAATACTAGCACAATTATAACTTTTTTTAAATGCGTATGTCTTTGGCACGGATGAGATTAAGAACATGCAGCTTGAACATTTTATACTCATATTTTTAATATGCATGTAGATACAGATAAAATACTGTGCATTAGGTATGTTACTTCCAGTAAAAAACATAGTGTTTACAGTATAATTTAATGACTTAAAAAATTTACAAAGGTAAAAAAATTGCAAAATACACATAATAATTATACTTTTAAAATAAGCAAAATTAACGTTGTGGTTAATTAAAATTCATTATTTTTATTTTTTAACTTTGTTTCATTAACCGCTTATTGAGTTTAAATACATCTACCGGTTTTGAAAAATACCATTTTCTTCTTCAGAATGTCAATATTAACTAAAAACATATATTCTTGTTTCTTTACAAGAATCTATTTAAAAAAAAAAATTATTTCAAAAATAAATTTAGTACCTAATTCAAATTGTTACTTAATACAAATTTTTAGGAAAATTTTTTAGAATGGGACTCGTAGTTAAATTTAGTTGGTTGTTTATTATTTTTTTTATTAGTTTTATACGCTTTATTTATCTCCAACGATACCAAATTATTTAATTTGTGACCAACACCGTTTATATGCAAAATTGACAATCCCAATTTTTTATCAAAACCATGACCATTTTTTATCAAATGATTAGAAAATTCTGAAAACCCACTATTGTTCAAACATCTCAAAAGTTATTTAACTCTTATATTAAAATTTCTACCTGTTTTACTAATATAAAGCGTGTAAAACTAAGTAAATTTGTATTAAGTAACAATTTGAGTTAGGTACTAAATTTAATTATTGTTTTTTTAAAAATAGATTCTTGTAAAGAAACAACAACATGTGTTTTTTGTTTGTATTGGCATCCTGAAGAAGAAAATTGTATTTTTCGAAACCGGTGAAATGTATTTAAACTCAATAAAGTGGTTAACGAAACAAAGTTAAAAAATAAAAATAACATAATAATTAACTAATTAAATTACTATCATGCTAATTCTTAGCTACGATCTTCTGTCCTGAGATATAACTCTCGCCTCATGCACTGAGGCTTCTAACAGAACCATCCTGCATCTGGTTTACCTGGTTGTGACTATTCAGTATTCAGTATCTTCATTTCTGGCGCCATCAACACTCACGTCATATATGCAAATTTAAAAGGAATCTGATATTGTAATGAAGTATCAAATTCTATGAAGTACGATCAGATGAACGACTTACTTTTGTCAGATATTTCAATATCTGAATTTGTTTCTTGACTTTACATCATATTACTCTTATTTTTGTATATATATTACCTATTTACTGGAAATTTTATTCATAAATAGTGATCCGAACTGGAACGTTATTTTCAATATCGGTCTATTATAGGGTGAGAAACGTCGTATGTAACAACTGTTAAATAAAAATTATACAATTAAGGAAAACGAGCTTAAACACATTGTGAAAATTCACTAGAAAAATAAAGAAAATTTCGCGGAAACAAAATTTGCTTTTGAACAATGTCTATTTTCAGCAGGATAAGGCTACGTGCCACACAAGCCTGAAAACATTTCCATTCATATTACATGAGAAATTTCATGGACGCGTTATTTCTCGTTTCGGAGACCGTACTTTTATTCTACGCGGTTATGTGAAAGATAACGATCCAAGTACTGCTATTGGTGAAATAGGGACTCAATTATGGAAAAAAATATTTATATAACCGTTGGACACCTAATCGAATTTAATCAAATAATACAATGTTTAGTTTTAAATCACTTTATTTTGTACTCGAGTCAACTAGTTTCAGTTGAACCCGACCTTCTTCAGGACAATATATTGTAGTATAGACTAACTTAAATAGAAGGTTAAGAGGACAGAGCAACAGAATATCAGAGTGTGACAATGTATCAGGTAGGGGGTGGGAGAGAAGGGTATGGATTACGCGGGAACAACTTTAAAATCGGTAGTAAAACTAAACATTAATTTATTTAACTTTATTAAAATCATTATGCTATTCAACATTACAACGAAATTTGAACAAGACGATGAAATTCTTAAGATTTGTGTTAAGGACAGCCAAAAACTTTAACTCGCTCCGTTCTCTAACTACTTTATATACATCTATTGTAAGAAGTACGCTGGAATTTAACTCCCCTCTGTGGTCTCCCTGCTATGGCTCAATATCGAAAGAGTGCAACATACATATCTAAGATTTTTCAATTACGATTATTAAATTAGTCTACTTTATTTGAAAAAATTAACCCGGAGAAGAGATGTGAGCGATATAGTATATCTATATAAAATGATCAACAGCATGTTGGACTGCCCTGAGTTGATACAAATGATTTCGTATAAAGTACCAAGACAAACGAGACAACATGAAATGTTCTTTATAGGTACGCATAGAAATAATTATGCTGTTAACTCGCCAATATCGCGGATGCATCGGTTTGGTAACAAGTTGAATTTCGTGGACATTTTTCGTTGCAGTAGCATACATGTACTGAAGACATATTTGGACGTAAATTATACTTAGTTTTTTTTTAATGTTATACTTAATCTGATATATTTAAACTGTTATATTGAAATGTTATGTTACTTATGTAAAAGCTCACAAGGGCGTCGATGGAAACAAAATAAAAAAATTCATCGATTCTTAGACGGGTTTTGTTTTTGAGTATTTTTAAAATTCTACATTTTAATCTTGTCCTCCCGATCTGGGTCCAGTGTTGAATCTTTGAATGTGATTTTTTTTTCCTTATATAAAACTTTAGACTGTTTAGTCTCATCCCTGGTCTCGCGCGAGAGCGGTGCGCCGTCTTACACCGGCCGTCGGTAAAGGCAAATAGTCGGCTAGTAGATTTTGTTAAAAATTGAGGGCATTCGTTATTTTATTTTGAGACTTACCTACCGAGTTTATTTCTATCTATCCGCGCGTCCGCCACACCGGGCGTCGCCCGTGTATCGGTGACACGAGGAAAAGTTTACAATTTTTTTTCTTTCATACGTATTTATGTGCAATGTTCGTAAATATGTCTATATATGTGCTCATTATTATGAAATTGAAAAAAAAAATGAAGAGTTTATCAATTATTTCGCGTCACGTTGTTTTAAATAAATATTACATATATATGCAAATTGTAACAATTGTGACAAATTTGAAGCGTTATAATATTCAGTGTTTATACGAAATCAGAAGTAGTTCTAAGGGCACAATAAAGTGGTATCTTTTCATGGCGAGTACGGATGGTTGGTTCCTATTGGCTAGTTTCACACGGTCTCTACAAAAGCAAACTATTGTACGTATTTTCTAAAATCGCAGACCCTTTACGGTTTTTTAACTGATTGTGACGTCTGGATGAAGGCCTCCCCGTGTCACTCCCACTGCTCCGATAATTTCGTGTATTCATCGATAATTTGGGTGTCCTCACCATTCAGGAACCCGTCAATAATGACGGGAAATTATCTTAATTTTTAAAAACCTTAATATTTAAAACGACAACAAAAATACAACAGTAAAATAATTTTAATTTTGATACCTAAATAGTACGCGAGTACTACTTATCTAGTGTGATATCGATCAACGCCGCTTCACATTCAAAATGAGAGATTATAATTCTGCTTTTATTTAAAATAATTTTGAAAACAATCAGTTATGTGATGTGCTCTGATTTAATAGTGTCGGAAATAATTTTACATTTGTCTATTTCAACGTGGATGGATTCAAACGATGGTTTACCTGGACAGAATGGTGTGCGCCCCACTGAACGGTACGATACACTGCTTGACATCTTCTGCAACGAATATTTGTTGTGCTGTCTAATTTTTTATACACAGCTACTAGAAGCAGCATAATTCGATACCTATTAAATTATAGATCACGCTAGATAATTTACTGCTCAGGAGCCAATTGATTAAGTAAAAAAAAATAGAAATTCTTGCAAGATTAAGAAACACTTTTTTTTTTTACTTAATCGATTGGCTTCTGAGCAATCTTGGCTTTGGATAATGATGCTAGCTGGATGGTGGGCGTTACCATCTCTTCAATCATTTATTTTGTTTTTGTGACGTCATTATTTACGCTTCACATTCGGTATGACTCAAAGGTGGAATTTTGGTGGAACTAATTAATATTTATTTTTTCAATAAAACACGTTCTACGCAATTAGCCGTGGGTTTACGCCGAAGACAAACTTAATTATTAATTGAGTTTTACCGCTGAAGAATGTTCATGAATTACACGAATTAAAATAAAATAAATTACCCAGATCACATACTCACTCAGATGCTTAACGATTATCAAAAATATAGATAGCAATATTCACAGGAACTAAACCGAAATATATATATTTATTTTTTGTGTGTCATAAAAAGTTTTTTTTTTTTTTACTTTCTTTGATCGTGAAAAATATAAATATTAATGTACTTATCGTGCAGTCAGGATATATTTTTGTATTATTTGTATATGTATCACGGTAAACAGATTAAAGAAAACATGAAATACCATTGTAGGATGGTCGGCACGTTTGATCATTTATGTCCATTTCGAAAATTTAAACACAAGTGTCCGACTATATTCAATGTTATACGATTGTTGGCCATGAATATGCTGGTAAACTGGCCAAGGAGGCCACTCAATTCCATATTCCGATGTATTACAAACGTAATATGGCAAAAAAACGTACGAATTCTATGTGGACTGCACAATGGACGGTTCCAAATAATCATAAGGGTTATCGGCTTAAAATTTATTTCCCGCACCCCCCGGTTCTCCAAAAGGAAAGTCTCCAAAAGAACAATATCAAATATCTCTAGAATGAGAATTGGCCATTGCCAGGTAGCCTCACATTTATTCAGATTGAACTTAACAGATTCCCCGTTTGATCACAGGTTTTTTTCTAGAGCAATCTCGTCAATGGTAATTTTCAACTCCCGGTTAACTTGTGTCATCTTCTTTACCTCAACTCGCCACATTTAATCGATTTAATAGCAAATTTTTTGAACGACAACGGTATTGACTTGTAATATAATATTTCCTATTCTATAATATGATTGTACTTTTTTCTATTAAATAATGTTTTAACATGAGTAATGACACAAATCACGACCGTGACCAACGACCAAGCATTTAAATCAAAGAAATGAAATAAAAAAACCCTAACAGAAAAAATAAAACTGATCCAAACTGAGCCCATGGCTCAGTGTAAACCGAGCTTTATGTATGACAACTTCACAAAACGGTGTGTGAGTAATAATCGCGTTACGCGCGTAGGAGGGCACTCTTTTCTCATTCCAAAATACTCGCTTGCCAGTTTACCGCCATTGTTTTGAATTTACATACGACTAACCCCCAAGTGCAATTCGACATAAAAATAAATTAATGTTAATAATATTATATTATTTGCTAATACGATACAATTGTCCAAAATTAAGATAATATGGAATATTGCCAATGTCGAAATTAAAGATAAGATAAATAATAAAAACATCAACATGTATTTCAAAACTGATGCTGTAAAATTGGAAGAACATAAAATAATAACAAAGAATAGCCAAATTGCCTAACGACTTTCCCCAACAGCCGATACAATTAACTGGTCATTGACAAATCGACACCTCAGAATAACAAGGTTCCATCTGACACTTGACACTGTTTTGAGATAATGAGCTCAAAAGTGTTGATTGAATTTCAACATATATATACATGTATCTTTTGTTTTGAGTATTCAAATATGATCAGTTTTAAGGTTTTAACATATTTTCAGTATTATCATTGACCACTGTGAGATGAGGGAAATTAATAATAAAAAAAAACATTGTAAATTAACAATAATGATCCATAAATTGAAATAAATAAATAAATAACTGGTACAGTTGGAACTTTCAGCCCTTGCTATTTCCTTTAATATCCGTTAAATAGAGTTGGTGTGTATGGAAGAAATAAAGAATAATGCATTTGGAACCCATTTCACGCAATAACTCAAATTAGCCCAAAATGTTAGTTGGAACCGTGTTATTCTAAGGGGTCGAAATTAGAAAAATTATTGACAAACTTACGAAAACACTCACAAACGCAATAAAACATAATACAGAGAAGTTGCAGAAACAGTTTTTTAAAATTAATTAGCTAAAATGTTTAGAATCACATAGGTCTTTGATTTATTCACTCTAATCGTGTGTTTAATTGAATTTGAAAGATAAAGTCGAGCATTATTTTCGAAACAATCTTCGAGATCATCCAGGAAGGTTAAAATAATGTTTAGTTCTAAAAAATTAATAAAATATGTTAATATACAATACATCTTATCTTAATCTGTTTCTTCGCGTACTCCTACATGCCAGCATTTATCTCAACTGTTCACAAGCTGTTGTGGTGTCTTCCGCCATTTCATTAATTGCGCCCAAAACTGATAATTTGCGTGGGAAGTTTTTGATCATCCACCGTATACTTTGGATATTTTCACATTATTTTTACTAAGTTTAAGCAGTTCCTGGGTGGAAAACGTTTTAAATGTGATGACAGCTCGCAGTTATATTACAATTCGTTATATTGACTTGCGCTGGACGACTACACCGGCGGGACTTTAAATCACATGAGCAGATATTACGAGGGCATCTCAAAAATTATGTACATTTTTCGTTCTACAATTTATTTATACATACTTCACGGAAGTCAAGCTCGTCGTGTGGATGATTTGATAGGCAGAACAGTAACTGATGTTCAAAGAAGACGCTACCTCGCCGTTTTGCTAGAACCATCACTCGAGGTTGCTGAATCTCGTCGTCCGCGGTGGAGGTTGACGGGCGTTCTGCTACCTCTTCGTACGGCCACTTTTAAACTTCTCGATCTACAAAAAAAAAAACACCATCTAGAGAGATCGGACATGTTTACACTGTAATACCTGGAAGGCGAATAACCCGATCGGGATCAAATTTCTCAAACGTGATCGCAGTCATACGAACTGTAAGAAGGCAGTATGGCAACCTTGAAGGTGTGTTATGAAATAGTTTAAATTAGTGTGTATTTAAAAGAGTATAAAGATTTTTTTTGGTGCGAAGCAGACAACGGCGTATATAAAATATTTTTGTCGGCCAGTAGGCAGTAGGTGT
This sequence comes from Eubasilissa splendida, assembly GCA_031772225.1. Lineage (NCBI taxonomy): Eukaryota > Metazoa > Arthropoda > Insecta > Trichoptera > Phryganeidae > Eubasilissa > Eubasilissa splendida. The sequence goes on along the minus strand of CM062853.1, from coordinate 29,955,908 downwards.
CGACAATCAAGCCTCTAACGGAATACGAGAAAGTAATTATTGTTTGGAAAACACACGGCGAGTGTCGATCGGATGTCGGCGTGGGCGACATTTTATATCCTACGGTAGATTCTCGATCAGGCCGTCCCACGTGATCCGTATCTCGTTTCTGTTGGTTTGTCAATAATTAAATAATTTCTAAACAAACTTGTCATAAGTGTGCGCGCGCTCGGCATTTGTATTTTGTAATCATTCTATTATTCACAAATCCATTCAAAAATATTAATAAAAATACAGATGTGTTCGTGTCGTGTCGTGTCACTATTCATTTCATATTCTTAACATATATATATGTATAATATATGAGATTGAGAAGATCCCCGCATCATCTTACCGCTAGATCAACATTGTCATCAGCTTGTGTCTCTCCACCGCTGTATGCCCCATCTGTTGGGTTCCATTCTTTTGATGTCATTGTCCGAGAATTTTAAGATATAGTATTTTAACTCTTGTGATACTCGAGAGGAATCAGTCGCTGGACTGAAGAAATCATCAAATTCGGCTAATGATGATGATAATTGTGTTGGGAACATAGTTTTAAAATATTTTTAGGGTTCAATACCTAATGAAGTCTATTGATTGAAACAATTGTAGTGTCCTCAGGTAAAAAAGCGATAATGACGTGTGCGATCTTTATACACAGCGTCAGGAAAATGATACATTACATTGAGTGAAGTTGATTTGAAACATACGAATTAGTTAGATATGTGACCTTTTTATTAAGATAAATAACAAACACGTATATATCTATTGTCAAAATTAAAAAACTTTATTACACTTTTTTTTTTTTTATACATAAATCGCCCTATGTCCGTCTTTTGGGACAGTTCTAGGATGGGTGTTAAAACACTAGTTGTTTTAATAGCATTCTGCGATCTTTTTCCGGTCTTCGACGCGACCATTCCAAGCGCAGCCGGTCAGCAGGGACGCGCGCCGGGAAATGACTCCTCGTTCGCTCTGCGAAGGAAATATGATGTTATTTTGGACAAAATTGGTTCATTTTACACATCTGGGTTCGGGTACTCTCTCTCTCTCTCTCGCTGACTTTCTACGTCTGTTTGCCCATTAAAAGTGTTGTTGTGTCTCTCTCGAGCGTATGTGGCTCATCAAATATAGTTACAGCAGGCACGGATCTCTGTCAAATGCTACTGCTGCCGTACAAAGTAAATGCGCGCCCTCTTTTTATTTTTATAACTGAAAATAGACTGGGACTTTACACAATTTGTGTGTTATAAAGATCATTTCTGTCTTATATCTGTTTAATGCGTTGTCATTCAAAATTCATCTCGATAAAACTATTCCTTTAATGATACCAAATATTTTATTGGAGGCTCGCCCAGATGGTTGAAAATATAACGATAAAAATAGCACATTAAAATTAGAAATATTTTTTAGAAAGTTCTCATTTGCAGTGTAATATATCGCCACCGTCAGCAGCAACACCACATATCATCTATGAATTGTGTACATTACATGAGAGAGACATGTTTAACTAGTTTTAAATGATTTTTGTACAATTACTCAAGTAATACTTACCTTTCTAGAGTTGTAAAGAGGAGCAGATTCTTTCTAAACCGATATTGAACTAAACTTAAGTACGATTCCCTTTGACTTGTGCGCAGTTGACAGGGAGGTTACAGATAATATATGTGGTGATTACATTTCTATCGTGAAACTATTCCCGCTAAAATTCAAATCCAATGATATGAATATCTTAATTAGACAAAAAAATGAGATATGCGGTGTTGTTTCTGACGGTGACGATATACAAATTTTCTTTCTTCTTTTTTGCACACTTCGCTTTCTATGACATCATTACCATTTCATCATCGTTATTACATTTTTCATTCCCCCTCCCATTTATGTTGGGAGGTGGGATCGGGGGTCCAATATCTTGACAGGGGGCTTTCATCTTCCGCTAACTGCCCTGTTTCACTGCATCTTCATGAAGTCTTCGTTGATGTTTATCCCACATTGTCTGAGACGACCCACCGGCCACCTTGGCCAAGAATATACGTCCTGGTAATAGTTCTCCTTTCGCTAGTTTTAAAAGTAGTAGGTTTAATATAATAAATTATTAAACAAATTTATATATTGCTAGGTTGGGCAGTTTTTAGTTTTTTTTTTTTTTTACAATGTTGCGATTAAATTTTTTTTAAAAAGGGAAGCGATCTACCACAGTACATCTGACGCAAATAAAAATACAATTATACATATTCTTAAGATGATTTAAATATGTAATTTACCGTTCCGGCGATTAAACGAAACACAACTGCGATACTGCCTGGAGGCATTATATAGGTCTTGCTAAATAATGTTTTTTTTTATGTGTCTCTGCTAAAGTGTACGCCACCGGACGACGACACGTGGTGGTAATGTAATATGAGATTTTTCAGACTCGAATGCACATTTTCGTACTACGCCATTGTCTAGGCACATGCGAAGTACGTGACATACAATTATTTGTCTAAATTTTGTTTGTCTTTTGTATAGTCTTTCTACTGCAACATTTAAATTGTTGAATTTTTAGATGTTTGATGCAAGATGCCGCTAATGTATTCTTCCTCCGGAGACGATACGCCGCGCCCCACGCTCTGCGCCAGACGTCTAAATCATGTTATTTATTCTCCATAGGAACGGGCTCATTTACTGTATTGTTTGGATGCATTATTAACACGACAGAAGAAACTGGCAACCAGCCCCGCCTGGTGGACTCTGCTGTGGCAATATTAACATAATATTGACATATAGTGGCCTCTGTCAGATGAGGCTCGCTGGATCTTCGGGATCCCTCCAGCTGGATGCAACTCCTCCCCTATAAACCGACCGATTAACACTGGTCTTCATTTTCATGTTGACGTTTTTTGTCGGTACAACACTTTATTTTCTTCGGACGCTACATATCTTAAGCTACTTGTCAACATAGTCGTCACCGTTAATAAGGCACTTGTCAAAACGGGCCACCAATTTTTGTATACCTTCGTCATAGAACGACGCCGCCTGGGATGAAACACATGCATGCACTCTATGGCGCTAAACCAGGACAAAGTAGGACACATTTGGCGATGGATGTCAGCTGGTTTCATGTTTCGTGCGTTCAAGAAACGAATCACGGACAGTATCTCACTCATAGTCAGCAGGCTGATTTCAACCACTCACTGCAAGGTGGCCACACTGTGTGAATATCGCGAACGTTGCATGCGGTGAGTCGACAAAAGAAGGAAGAAAGAATTGCGTATGTGCAACATCGCAATCGCAGCGTTACACCGGGAATATTCGGCATCGGTACTTACTCGAATGGTTCTTAGACTCCTCGAGACTACATCTGCACTGAGCTGCTGACGCTAAGAATAGATATGTTTTTATTTATATTGTCGTCTTATTAATACGCTCTCACGGCCTTACCATCGAAGCCTTCATAATTTTTTTGATTTTCAGCAAATTATGCACGTTTACATTTCATTTAATAAAATATATTATCGCGGTAAACACTTTCGGGTCGGATTATCGCTGTTCTGCATGAGAGATGGGGTCATACATTCTGATGATAATTGATTTAGTATTAATTGCGTTACGCATTCTACGATTCTTTATATGTGGCCAGGTGTTCGCGTTATTTCATTACGTCGGAACCGCCGACTTCGAGCGAGCTTAATCGCATATTGAATACCTGCGTAATGATGTTTCTCTTTACGCAATTATTATCGGTTTCGTGAAGTTTTACATTTTGAATGTATTATAAATATTTTCTGCTAATTTATTCCGATAGATTGAAATGAAAGGAAGTGCAAGGTATTTATTTTTCATTCACGTGGATATTTTACACTCTTGAGATTTTTATATCTGATTATAATTTTTGAAATGTAGCTTTCGCGCTTATGTCTGTTTTTTGTTTTTTTGTAATATTCACAATAAACATTTGTACTACACACACGTTGGGTTATTTTCACTACCGGTTTCGAGAGGGTGCACTCCCTCTCATCGCTAGGTGATAAACAATAACCGCGATGTATGTATTTCGAAACAAATTGTACACGTCGTAGAACGATAATTGCCACCGTCATTTCCGCTTTGACCCGCTTTCGGTGAGTTGTTATGCATTAATGCAAATAATACCCTTGGCTTAAATATTCGAAAAATAGGCATGCGACAAAAATTACCAAAACCAAAATCAAAAAAATTACGTCACACTCACGTTTTGACACTTATAATGTATGCAACTAATTTGAACTGAATCCAGCACCCACATGGTATCTAATTTTTTTTTTAAATAAATACATACCTAGTACCTACCCACACAAGTAAAAAAAATGTTAAGTAACCGTTTTCTACCGGATGAAATTTGAAAATGTTCACAATAAATTGATTTTTTTTAAATAATTTTCTTCCTTCCCAGTGTACTGTACATACAACATACATACACACATAAACGCACACACGCGTGCGCGTTATCTTTTCACATAACCATAAGAGTACTATTCTCCGTCCGCCTTCTCCAAGGCGACTGACTAATTGTTAGTCAATCGTTCAATCCTCGCCAAAGTATTTTTTTGTGACTAATTTTGTACGAACAATAAACAATCCCGTTTATCGCCGACTCATTGAATCGATCCCCTTCGCATAACAATTATATTGTTTATTAATAAATATGTGTCATTATTTTTTGCGTTCATCATTACCGAAATTGTTGCAATTTCAATATGCCGACATCATCATCGGTGGCCGCATCGCTGAACCTGGCCTCCTCGCCATTCCGATCTGTCCTTCGCTGTCCTTACTCAGTTCCGACCGGTGAACACCGATTGCAATGAACTCGTAGAACGCAAAGAAATGTAAGCAATACCTAGTTAGTAAAAGGTTAAAAACAATTGATCATTCCTTATTTAATTATAAATTTATTAATAAATTATTTTGAACTTTTTTAAAACATGAAACAAAGTTTAACAAAGTCATTCCTTAAAAATGTTGGATGTCATTTATATGTGTAATATAATGTTTTTGTATTTTTTTTACTATTACAATATTTTGTATTATTTTCCATGTTTCTTTTTCAAGTATTCACATATTGTTATGGAATTTTTCGACGCTTAATTGCGTTTGATATTATGAAAGAAAATGTTTTTATTATAATATTAGTGCCATATTCACATTTGATATCGATTATTTCGCAAGATAGTTACACGAATATATTTTTTTAACTATGTTTAATTCTTGATGTGTGTATATGATATTGAAAACCAGGTTCGAGTTAATATTGTTCTTTGTATAAATAATGTGTTCATGTAAATTATATGCCATGTATCGTTCGTACTGTCAACTGTCAATTGGATATCTAACTTAATGCATGGTTGTAATTAAATTAAATAGATGATTAATGACTATTTTATTTAACGTGTCTTAAAATGACATTGAAAATAAATTAAAGTTAAAAATATTTATTTTTTAATCGATTAACTGTTGATAATTAACTACAGCATAGTTACATTAGATGAATCATTTACAAAGATACACAGAAAAAAATCTATCTATCTAAAAATATAGTGATTTTCAAAATTTTCATCTGTATATGTTTCCAAGTGATTCATCCAATTTGTTTTGATTGTTACGAAAAATTTCAATTAAAATTTAGTATTTCAAATAATTCAAATAATTTTGTACTTATTAATTAAATTATGCGCACACAATGGGGTTGGATTTTGACTGAAGAATAATAATGTTAACGGAATTCAAAGAAACTGTTGAAAAACTCGCGAGGGTTTTATTTACGAATAGATTAAACGATTTAATATACGAATATATTTTTGTTGAACGAAGTGTATGGAATCTATGGCGACGACAATAATCTGTTAAATTAGATTAAATAGAGATGTAATCAAATATTTTGTATTTTTGTAAATATTGTTGTATAAAATCTCTAGATGTAATAATATTAAGATTATGAAATATATAGCAAAATATTTAAGTTTTATAATGAATTATATACTATAAGGATTATTAAAAAAAAAAAAAACTTTTTATATTTATTCATATTCTGTTGAATTGTTATTACTACGTGATAATAAATCTAACGAAATGATACTCACTGAACTTAAATCTTTATTTTATTTATTTGTTTTTTCATTTAATGTTCCCTCTAATTTTTTTTTTTTTGTGTACTGTTGAATATTGAATGGTGTATTGAAAAGTTTAAATATTTTTATTAAAATTTATAAAATTCCAGTGATTTTCTTGGAAAGTAAAAAGTGTCTATTTCCTTTGAAATGCTAACGTGTCCAAAAGATCCATTTATATCGTCAAATATTTGAAATATTTCTGAATCGAATATTGTTTAGGTAGGTAATGATGAATATTTATTTATAATATTTAATACCTACATGGTAATAAGTATCTTTGTATTCACAACGCTCGTTTTTAAAGTTAAAATTTCGTCAACATTTTTTTTCTCGACGCTTCAAGAGTTTAGTTATTAAAAAGTGTTTTTGGTGTTTACTTAATAAATAAGAATATCCAATTGGTCGGGTTTTAAACAGTGGTTTATTAAAATATGTAGCGAGTTAGTTTTAAAATTAGCATTTAAAAGTATCGTAAAATCGTGTCGCTTCTGTTGTGGGTCCGAACAAATGTGATGCTCAACAACGATGCATTAAACATTATATATTTAATAAATCTCTCTTACTTATCGAATTACTCACATGGGCCGATTCATCTCATTGAAATCGGCCATCACTCACCGAGACGGTGAAATAAATCGTAATTTCGAAAAATATTACGCTATTACGCGGCTAAATGATGTTTTCCCCGGGCAAAAAGTGCTGCTACCCCGTTTCGATCAATTTATAAGTCGTTCGCATAATAATCTTCGCGTCTGCAAATAAATTCGTTTGAAATGTATAATTCAGTTTGGTGCCCCTGCATGACGATGCCGTGGCATAAAAACGAAATTATTAAAATCGCGTAACATAAATATAATATCAATTTCTAGTGGCGGCAACGTTGTTCTCATGCGAGGGGTCTGTCTTCTGCTCTTCTTTCATTTTTGAATTTTTTAAAAGTATAAGTCTGTTCGGCATATTGTTACGTAAATAATGAGATGCACTCGTGAAAGCCATATTTTTTAATTATTATTATTAATATCTCTACACCTCAGTCATTAAGGAGAAAGTAGTAGCGAGCTAACATCGCTTATAACTCGGGTTAACTTTGTTTACTTATTTTGCATTTTGTAAATATCAATTGACGAGAAAGTATGTATTTTATCGAAAAATATATTATTGTTGCTGCTACTGGGATTCGAACCTGGATCTCTTTCCAATTCTGGGAAGGTGCATTATCCAACTATGCTACAGCAGACCTTTGTCGACAAATTTTCGAACCCATATGTTATATTTATCAAATTAATACATCTACCGTTCCATTATTTGAAAGCCATCTACTTTGTTTTTACGGAATCTCAAATACATTTGAGTAAACTGATAGCAGACACCTATGTTCTGAATAACTACAACTTCACAATAAGAATGCGTTCTCCTTAATAATGTAAAGTGTTGAATAATGTTAAGTATTTCTGAAATAGCTTTCGTTTTAGCTGATTTGAAGCCAAAAGTGCCATTATTTTGTGTGATGTTTTCACTTTCTTTGCATACATGGCATACCATCGAATGTTTCCTAAACCCCTGCATTTTTAAATGTTTGACTTATTATACGGGTCCTCACTTTATTTAGCACGAATAATGCAGCATCCAAATGGCACCACGTACAACTAGACTTCCCGATGTAGACCAGAGATCATAGTGTTTATCTCAGCTTAATATACAATACTAACCATTTATAATTTTTTCGTTAATGCTAATTTTTTTAAATTATCCTCTACATTTTGTTTTGGATGTAATGAAGAATACTGCCAGCTGTCTGCTCCGTTAGTCCATCTCGTTGGGCCTCTTTCCAGATGTCCCTCCTTGACATTTCTGAAAATTAGGAGGTTCTCTAAACATTTTCGTTTTGACATTTCTATTAATATAATTTTTACGATTTTTTTGTTCAGTCCGATGTAAGAGAAAAAAAAAATGCATACAAGGTTCAAAATCCGTATGCTAGACTAACACATTATTCAATCTTTATACCTCAGTACATGGCGCAAGCTGATGCATAACGTAGTAACTTCTGTGACGCATTTTCATCTCCACGAACGGGTTTTATTTAGCTGCCGAAATTTGATTTAAAATTAATTGCATTAAAAAAGTAGTTTCTTTCTAATTATAACAAATAAGAAAATATTTTTTTTATATTAAATTTATATTTCATTGGCGAGTTTGTGATTCTTTATCGTCGGTTTTTTTTTTTTTGAAAGAAAAATTTGAAAATAATTAAAAAAGTTATATTTTTGTCACGACTATACTTTCGAGATGTGTTGTCCTACTCATCAACAGGTTCAAACGACAACAGTTGCCATTTACACATGTGCTGCACCTTGCGAAGTCACGTGTAGTACAAAGTTTAATTTATTCAAAAAATGAAAATGATTTGTCCGTCGCATTTATTTTGTGATAGTTAAGATTTAGTTAATTTTTATGTTATCGAATATAATTTAATCACACAATCAGACGTGGTTAATGTAATTTGGCTATGAAACTGAATTTAACCGAGATCGCGACTTAAAGAATTCCAAAATTATGACATAAATGTATTATTATTGGTCGGTAAAACAGACCAGCAGTACTGCAGACAAGTGTACGCTGGGGTGGATCGAAATACAAGTGTTTAAATAAAAATGGAAATGTTAATTTAATTTTGCAATTATTGAAGCTTAATATTTTATAAATGTTTTGTTTTTTCATAATTTTTTTTTAAAGTCAAAACGTTTTTGGAGCGGATGAATCGCAAAAATATACAAATGTGTATCGTATAAAGTAAAAAGTCCCGAAATGTGTGTCATGTGACGCCGTACCTGTTAATTCGTTTCATTAATAAATAATTTAATTAATTTTGATGACCGAAATGTAGTTACTTTATAATGTTGAAATATTTATTAAATTTTCATAGTTACACAGTGGCGGATAATACTAGTTGTAAATAATAATAAAGTTCTATGGTAAATTTAAAAAATAAAAATAGTTAAATACGTATTTTTTTAATTGTTGATTTTTTAAACATTACAGTACATTTTGCTGCATTTCAGTCTTAAACTAGTCCCAAAATGTTTTTTTTTTTGTCTCCTATTATAAAAAATATTTGAACGCCGGTTTTCGTTCCACCCTCTAGGGTGCGCGTCCGATGTGTCCGACGTCAGTTCGCGAGTCGGCGACTGGACACTGGACATGTCGCGTCTCGGAGTTTTTTGGTGCGCGGGCACCATCGCGCTCGCGCAGACGACGGGGAGAAATAAACAAACAATAACAAAAAAGGTCCGGAGTGCGCGGGCGCGGGCGCTCGGACCGCGGGCGGATTACGTATTCGGGGCCCGTAGCCCTTGGCCGGGCACCCGAGGTTCCGCCATTTTTTCCCCGAAAGCCGGGAACATATTGACGTTGGATTCCCTGTCCGTCTGTCTTGCGGGCGTAATTAATGGCGGCAGCGAGAGACACGAAACCCAGTCCACATTTGCAACTTGATTGTGTATTTTTATTTTGTTTATAAACTAAACATGCACATTGTATAACTACACCACAGACCAGTAAATTCATAGACATGAAATAAAGTGTACATATAGGAGAGGGATTTACACACATTCTTGGTGGAAACATTTAAAAAAAATATATTTTAAATTAAAAATTGTGCGAACGCCACTCTGGTGTACAACACATGATAATGTATATATTTATATACACAGGCTGTAACATATCTAGTCCACAATATTTTATTTACCTATTTAAATTACGAGTCGAAAATGTTCAAGAAATATGTGCAAATTCTGCATTGTTGCGGTTATTGATTGTCTAAAAGATTTACAAAACCGTGTTATGCTTGAAGTCTACGTACTTTGAAATAAATATTTGTGAAATTCTTCCATTATTAATCTATATCTTTGCTTCAGGCCCTAAATCATTTAGCAAAAAATAGTCTAACCGCTCGAAATTCGATGACCTTTAATTTTTTGTATTCAATTTTTTTTTTTTTTTTTTGAAATGCTTATATCTCTGACATGGTTGAGTTTAGGCACATATCCGTTGAACATTTTCTACTCGTAATTTAGTTAGGTATCCACCCATAAAGTATTGTGGACTAGGTTTGTTACACCCTGTATATATTGTCATGAGTAATTTATAGTGAGCATATGAAATATTTTAAAAAAAAATGTATTAGTACCCACCTAAGTCTGTTTTAAAATGATGTTCCCGAATATTATAAAACTACTTGTCCACTATTGAATTATATCGTGTGATATTTTAGGCATTAATAAAATATCGATTAAATTTTTTGCCCTCGGCATGTCCTAATTACCAGACGCTTGTCAAATCATATCCTTTTAAAACACAGTTTATTCGTTAATGACGAAACAGCTATTACCGCATTTATGTAAAAAAAAATACATGCTGTTCTTGAAACACAAGCTTTTTTAAAAAAACTATTTCTAAACCTTTATATGTTTTTAAAGTTTATTAATTCAACTAAGAAAAACGGTTATTGAGTATTTTTGATTGGAAATAAATATAATACAAAATTTGAGTAGCTTATTTAGTTTAGCATTGATAGAACAAGCGTTACTTTAAAAGTAGTATGAATATTGATATGATTTTTTAAAAATATATATTAATAGCGCTACAAGTCTCAAAAAATAATGTGTAAAACGCAACATATTACAAGAGTACCGCGGGTAGGCTGTGATACCCGATAACGTTGTTAGCTATATTTAGTATATTTGTCCGACGTATAACGCGTTTTCTTTAAAGATAGTTTAATGAAATTTTGCGATGGATTTTTGAGTTGCAATTGTGCACTGGAAATTGTGAAAAAATAAAAAACTACTTTCGGTCAATTTGAGTCGGCCATGGTTTTGGCGGCAAATTTTGAAAAGATAAATTAGCGCGGGAACGGAATGCAGTCGTCCTTTTTCTGCCATCTCAATCGAAATTCGGAAATTAATTTCCCTTATCGATGACACGGCGAGGATTTAATAAGATCGGTGTCGATCGGTCCGCCGGAAAAAACCCTCAGCATCACCTCGATTTTCCGTTGCAAATCCAGTTTATTTGGAATTTTTATTTTATTTGAACTCTTGCTTCTTCATGTCTTCAGTTCATGTCAAATCAATATTCTTATCATTTTTCAAATTAACCTAAGCCAAGATGAAAATGCTATGAAAAATAAGACTTCTAACGTAAATAAGTAGATGTCTCACTAAAGTAACATGTATAGATACAAATTTGTAGGGTTACTATTGCATAATTGATAAATATGAAGTATTTTTATTGTGCATAGTTTGACGTCAAAGAAAATCATGCTTTTGTGGTGCAATTTAATAAAACTAATTATAATATATACAGATTCACTTAATAATCTATTACCGGTAGACTGCTTTACCAATCAAGTATGTCATAATAAGCTCGCGAAACAGTCTTCCAGATGATGGCTGCTGGTTGACTGTTATTGTTTCCCGGCGTCGGTACCATGTGTGTTTATGACTGTTAGGAGCTTAGTTGTACGCACCGTTATAGTAAAGTGTGCGATGATGACTGTGGATATTACAGAGAAAAATAATGTCAGATATTTTAAAATGATAATTGTTTTTGTCTTTATTAACATTTAAAAATTATATTATAATTTTTTTTTAATATAATGATACTAAATATTTTGTAGCTCCATCGACAATATAAAATATAATGAAAATGATTTTCAAAAAATCTTATAATATAATTTTTTGTTTTTGTGCATTACACGGTTTGTCACCCTCTTGTATTTTATAATTAAATATATACTATGTAACTAAGTATTTAAACTTTTCAAAGTGACCCAAATAATTTAATATTAATATTAAATGAAATAAAATTTCAAGAATTCAAACAATTTGTAATGATTTGTTTTTTATTATTTTTAATTAAAGTCAGGATAATAACATTCTTGAAGCAGGCGAAGGAAATTAATAAAACAATGAAGAAAACATATTTATTAAAATCTTTATACAAGTTTTTGCTAGTCAGTTCAACTAGGAACTAGAAGGAAACTGTACATGAATATATTTTTAAATCGTAATTAAATAAATTAATATAAATACATATGCAAGTGACGATATAAATTAATGTTAAATAACATACTTACTTAATCGGTTATACATACATATTAATAGTAATTTTTAGTCAATGTTTTACTTAACACTGCTGTGATTAAAATAATATATAATTTTTTATAACTTTTAACATAGGTACCCATTTATAATGTATTAATATGTAAATAAACTTTTTAATTTAATATGTAATCCTGAATATAACATGACTGTTTGTTTACCAAATAAATATTTTTGTAAAAAAGGCATTTTTGTTTTAAACATTTTTTGCATTTAATAAAATATTATGCGAGGCTTTTAAAATACATTACCCTCGAAAACGAATAATTAAATACTATTTATTTATCAAGTATATTCGCAAGATTCCATACACTTTCGTCACTATATATTATATACATTTATTCACTCGATTTCAATGTATTATATTTCGTTGAAATAAGTGAATTTACCTATTAACCTTTTAAATGCCACGAGCGAGTAAGACACGCCAGCACATGAGCGAGATATCTCAGACGAACTTTCGCCATGCAGAGCCGCGATGAAAAAAAGTCCTACATGTTACATATGGTTGGTAGTTAAAAGGTTAATTAATATACATTTGTAGCAGAAAGGTTAAGTAAATTAATATATTGCAAATATTTTCTTACACAAATCGATAATATTGCATATTAAATAATTAAAATGTATTATTTTGTCTAATCATTAAATTTTTTTAATTTAATTAATAACGCATTTTTTTTGGCTTAGTCACTTAACCTTTCAGTTACCGATACCACTCTCATATATTTATTTTAACAAACGTTTAATCTTATGATTTAACCGGTTAACTGTCCAAGATCATAAATACACGTTCAAAACATGTACATACTGTTTATTTACGTGATAATTTTTTTTTGTGGGTTTTTGCTTTTGAAATTAATTTAAACTATTTGTTCTGGACGGGCAGCCGGTTAAATCATTAAGGTTAATAAATGAACAGTAGTGAATAATTTCTGATAATAATTTTTTGCTACCATTTCACAATCAAAGATAAAAAAATTTAAATTTTTCTTTTCCTTATTTCAAAAAATTTTGGCAACAACTTTTATTCAGTGATGTGCTGTAGATCAAATAAAAATATCTGCAATAATGAGACGAATTTATATTACAAAACACAAAAGTAGAACACGTATTAAGAGTGCAATTATCATACGAGACCGCTGTGATCATATGGTGTGTATTGTCGGATAAATAATTCACAACATTTTGAACTTATCGAGATAAATATAGATTTTTTATTAGTTTATTTTTCACACTACATTTCAGCTGATACTGTCTTAGACAGCCAAAACGAACGTTCAATTATTTGGAAAAATTAAATATAGAACCAAAAAAATCGTGTTTGATTTATTGTGTTGATTAATTTTTATTATGGAGAATATATTGTTATTGTGAAGTTGTAATTATTCAGAACATAGGTCTGTGATATATTTTTAAATACAAATTAAATGTATTAATTAGAAAACATATAAAATCAATTTTATCGAAAAATACTGTCGTTGCTACCGGGATTCGAACCTGGATCTCTTCCTATCCGGGTAAATTGCATTAACCGATTGTGCTACGGCAACACACAGTACATTGATGACAAATTTTCGAACTTATATGTTACACTTTTCAAATTGATACATCTATCGTTCCATTATTTGAAAGCCATCTTCTTTATTTTTACGGAATCTCAAATTACCTTTGAGTAATCCGATAGAAGACGCCAGAATGAATACATTTATTTTGTATTTAAAAAGTGATTAATTTTTACATTATTTAACAATGATTAAATATTTGGAGAGTGCTTGATTTCATTGAATACTAATTGTCCGATTTTTGACGTTCATACTTTTGTAGGAATAAGTATTTATTTATGCCTGAGGAAAATTTGATTTGATCGATTCAAATGTCAAAATTTGAATCTCGATATTTTACGATCTTTTCTATCTGTTGGAGAAGAAAAATTATCTTTGTTTAATAATTATTTAAAAAAAAATCATATATTAAATACCGTTTATAAAGTAGATAAAATCTCAACATTTGCAGATAAAAATATTTTTTTTTTGTTGTCAGAATTGAAAGTGAAATGTTGCCATCTTCAATGCACCACCAATGAGTCCTTTTTACTGCTTCTCTCTTTTGGCGATGATCTGAAACAATAAAAAAAAATATATAATTAAAAAATAATATTGCCAATTTGTAAATCGCTCCTTTTTTTTCTGTGATCGTGAAATGCGTGATGTTTCATAATTATTTAACAAAATTGCACACAAAATGTTAATTGTTTTTCATATTTATAAAATTATTTATTATTTTTTATCAAAGTTGTACAAACTTGTTTTTGGACTGTATTAAAATTTGATACCTATTGAATCAATAAATAATGTTATATAATACTTATATATTTGTAAAATTCACATATGATTTTTGTATAAAAAAATTAACAGATCACCAATATAAATAAATACAATATTTTAAATTATTATTTCGAACGTTGAAACAAACAAATTAACGTGGTATAAACGAAAAACGTGGGTGTTTATTGTATTAAATTCGTAAACACTTCATAATTCGTTCAAATTACAAAAAATTGTATTGATCTACATATAAATAAATAATTGGCCTTTACGCGTCGGAAAATACTCCGTTTTGCATTCTCGCGGTTTATATCGCGCCTCGTTACAGCGACGAACTGTTTATATCGTTCCTTAATCCTCGCTAAGTGCATTACTGGTTCGACCAACGCCGCCGAACGTTGACAGCCGACTGGCCTTTGGGTCAAGCGTAGCTCCTTTTAACGACAGCCAACCCACTCGCGTCCCGAGCCCGTTCAAAACGTCACTTTCAAACAACGCAAGTGTACAGACCAAGCAAAAAGGTACACTTAAATAATAACTATTGGTAAAGTGCCTATTGGCAGAAACGGTTGACCTTCACACCCTTCTGTCTTGATATGCGACTCTCGCCCAGGTTTCTAACACGATCGTCCAATTTACATGATCATGGCACGTCTTCCGCAGACGTCCTTATATTTCTGGTGCCATCAACACCAGCTTCCTATCCTCATTAATTCGTTTCACACGATCAAAGCACCTAAGCTTGTTAACTATGCTTAAATCAGCTTTGTAATTCACTCATAATTAGAATTTTACGCTCTATATTATTAGTCCAAAAACGTCAGTAGCACTAATACTCTGTATTGTCAGCAAAACCCATAGTACTTTATATATCTTTCCCGGAACGGTACATTACGTATCAAATTTGTTTGGTTAAGTTAGGTTGTTCTGTGATACCTAGACAACTTCCTTTTTTTTTATTTATAGTAAATTATATTTAAAGATTTTACGGAAGCACTAGCAGCGGCAGCGCGGCGGCCATTACCTAGCGACAAGAAATCTAATATTTGTTCTTCGTCATCTTGATACGTACGGATAGACCTTGAATTTTTCGAATATTTTCTGGAGTATATGTAATAAATGATTTTCATTACAATGTAAGTATTTTTTTTATTGATATTTTTATAATGCCCTTTGTACGCCGTGTCTTTGATTCAGCCCTCGCCGTTGTGTACGGCAAGTCGACTGTCAAGTAGGCCTAGTATGACTAAGCGCGCGGGCGCCATCCCACGGTCGCGTTGAGCGGCGGCCGTATGAAGTGGGCACCTATGATAATATTATTTACACACAACCTGAAGTGCGTACAGAAAGGGATTATAAATAAAATTCTTCCCACATTGGCCGCAAAAATCTTTTTCTCTAAACTTATCGTTCTCCCTCCATCTTGGCTTCCTCGGCTGCCTCGTAACATCCGATCAATTCTCTCGAAATAAATAAGTCAGAATTGTTTAAAATAATAATATTTATACTTCAACATGTATCTATAAAAAAAAAACGAATATTTCAATTTGTTTGTAGTTTTCAATGTGTGCAGCAAAGGGTGATCCAAACTCAACCGTTATTCGAATTAACCAAATTATCCACGGACTAACTGAATGAAGTTCGACTATAATAAAAGCGGTTCTAATATATTAGTTATTTTTATCTAAATAATTATTTTATTTTCATTATACATAAACACGATGATGTACTTTATATTAATTTCTAGTAATTAAATAATTAAAAAATTTGGACTTAACGCGTTTCTGTGATCAGTGCCGATATTATATATATGTATGGAAAAAATTAAACCTTAAAAAAAATACTTCAATATCACTTTATGTAGTTTAATGAACACAGTTTGACAGTTCAAGTTACCATTTTGAATAATTAGACCATTTAAAAAGAGCACTTTGTTCTAATAATGACAGCCAAGCGTCACCAGCGAAAGGCGGGCGATGACTAATCAACGTGTCCGTACGAATTTCGTAAAATCACCGTTGAAGCTTCAAATTACCGCAATTGTTTCGACTCTTGTACTATAACCTCATTGGAATTAACACATTATTATGTTTTCTAATTAAAAATGACTTATTAAATATATAGACTGCTTGTTAAGACTATAATGTACTTTCTCCTCTAATGCAGAAAAAAGTGAGAGAAAAAGTTGAAAAGAAGAATATAAAAATATGAATAGAGGAGAGATAAAACGGGAAAGGTAAAGGAAAATAGGATAGGGAATAAAATCTGTGTGATAAAAATAAAATGAAGGTCATTAAGGTTTATGTATTGAATTTAGATTTAATTGAGTTAACTGAAGTATTGAAGTTTCTGGAGCATTAACTCCAAAGGGAATGTCTTATGTAATAACTAGATTATTTCCCGGCTTATAAGGCACGTAGCCCCATCCTGCTGAAAATAGACATCGTCCAAAGCAAATTTACAATTTCAATGCGCTGCATGTGTCGACTCACATTCGTTAATGGTACAGTTTTAATTTATGACATTTCTAGCCAGAAATGATTAAAAATACAACGATGTATAAAATAACAGTTGAGTTTGCATCACCTAATATTTGTAGATATTGCAGTAAACGCACGTGATTTGTAAGTGGTTTTGATGACAATATTTTAATTTTATTTCTGTGTTATGTCATCGAACATTTAATGTTGCGTATGATATAAAACGAAATAAAAAAAAATATACAAGTAAATAAAACATTTTCGTGTTCGCAAATGCCGGCGGCTGTCGGGCAGGCACCCGACGCAGTGGTCAGCGGTCTGTATCGATACAAAGCCGATAGCCGCCGAGGCGGTGTATGCCCGTCCGACGAAACAGGTGTCCGCGGCCGCGGTGCGCCCCGTACACACAGACAGCAAACGTGTTTCTACATAGTTTCGCTAATTTAGTAGACTGTAATCCAAATTACACGCATCATTTCATTCGGCAGACGTGACGAAGAGGAGGAAAGAAATAAAATTGCCGTCCGGTGGCAAATGAATATTTTTACGAATTATCCGCGGTTAGTACAATGCGCTAGTCCTATCGAGAGCTGTTGCCCGTGTATTAAGGCATTAACCAGTCCCGAGTGGAAGGTATTTCTGTATCGATCTAATATCGTTTAGTAATGAAACGTTGTTGAAACATTTTAATAAGTATCGATCAAGAGTATATGATTTTAATATGGTGTAATATATCATACTCCAATGTCTTTTTGTGTCACCCGGGAAATTTTTTAATGCTTCTAGAAGTATCTATTATCTATCATTCAGACCTATTCTCAAAATTGCAATATTGAAATGACGGTGATTGGTACACCAACCCTCAAAAATAGACAGATAGTTTTGACAGATTATGGTACGTTTATCTCCCTCACTCCCTCACTCTCTCTCCCTCTCTCTCATTCAAATATAACACTATTTTTGAGGGTTGGTGTAACAATCACCTTCATTTTAATATTGCAATTTTGAGAATAGGCCTGATTATCTAGCAATAAGTACAAATTCATATATATTTAGTGTCTATTTCACACATCGTCGGTTAAGAGTGAAATGACTACCTGTTCGTAGTGCAGTGTGTTATATTGATATAATCGGGGTAACATTGGAGCAAAGTGAGATATATATTTCGGTACTTTGCCTGCTACACTAGTATTTTACATTATTATAGCAGACAGTGCTTTACCGATATAGTAGTAATGTTCAATGTACAAATATATATATAAAGAGTAAAACAAGATGCAATTAGATATCATATAAATATGAAGTAAACTTATGTAAAATTGTAATGTTCAATATAAAAAGATTGAAAAAAGTTCAATTGAATGATATACTAACATAACTACAGAGAAAAGTATAAAATGCAATATTAAATATATTGGTACTGTTGTAGCACTTTTAATCTCTTGTTTGGATTTTTAAAAGTTCTTGGGCGTAATTTCTCCCCATTTCGTGGAGCCAGAACTGCACTTTTCTTGAAAAATATGTAAGACTACGGTTATAATTCTTCACGTCTGAATTTAGTGTTGTATATTTTTGGTGATAGAAACAAATGAAATCTTTGTGCAAAAGTTTTGTTTAATTTTGGCACGAGATAGAGACAGTTAGCCTGTGTCTTTGTTAAAATTAAGTTTTTTGTACTCATTTTATATACTTACAATGAAATATATCGTTATTTTTTTGGTCGTTTATAAATATAATATTAAATTTACGTAAGAAATCGTTATTCATTTTAAGATTACGCTACTTTTTATGATTTCTTAGTGTTATAGTTAGTCAAAAGGTTGGAATAATCGTAAGGAAATTTAATATATTAATGTTTCTGATTTATTTATTAATTTTTATAATTATGTAGGGACGTTGAACAAGTACACTTAGTCACATATGACAATTTTCGCTCTTTACTGACGATATACAATATATATGTAGATGAGAAGAATTAGTTCATTCAAACGCCTTTTGAAACACCGTTTACTAATCGATCTGCATCGTATACATATATTTAGCAATCATGTTATTGCGTATAGCGCATCAATCAAAGGGAAGGTGTAGAAACACGGAGGTGCCGTCTCTTGGGTGGGAGGAACACGTTGAAAAAAGTCCCGACGGAGTTAGAAAAAGTCCACATTGCCGTTGTTACCGTCCGCAAAAAAAGGAATTAATGGCTATTCGATTATTAATGACTGTTAATTATCTCGCAATCATTTTGGGCCGAGAAGTGACCGGCGACTTTCTAGGCACCGCGTGGCCGGCGCGCGAGGGGGACGGCGCGAGCAACCTACCAAATATGGCCGTCACATGCGCCGAAAATCCGCCCTACGACCGGAACCGCTCGCGCTAGAGGGACGCCGCTTGCGCGCGCAGGAAGCGGCGCCCGGAAGGGAGCCACTTCCGGGCGCCGCGGCGCCGGGCGGCGGGGCGGGGCGCCGCGGCGCGGGGAGAAAGCGACAGGTGGCGCGGCGCCGGCCGCAGCCCCGCGCCCCGCGCCCCGCCGCGCCACGACGGCCGGGGACATGACCGAAAAATCGGAAGGCATTATCTGTCCGGTGACCCGCCTTTTCAATATACATTTTATCATTATCTTATTTATTATTTTTACAAACATTATGTCACATCTTTATGATTTTACCCTCATGGAACATAGTTTTTATGATTACCTGTTAAAACTGCAATTCATTTTCAAATTTCTGACAGTAAAAATGGCTATTTTCATAGGTAAAAAGTGTATCCATATCCATACAATTCGTACATATATTTCAAATAACGTTTATACTAGTTGTATCGTATAGAGTTACTCGCCGTGGAGGCGCCAATTACTTGGTACGATACGACACGTGTCAATAATTTAAAGGTGTAATCATCGGCGTGGCGCCAAAAAACCCGCGGGATAGATATCAGGAAAACAAGGACGTCTTAGTAGGTACTCGCAAATATGACTATATGTATTGTTATGAATTTGAATAAAAACAGAGTATTCTGCTGGCGGGATGCCATTCTAGATTGTGTCGTGTCGCCGTAGTGTACCGATATTGAATATCTTTTGTGTTTCATTTATTTCCACCTCATAATCATCATCATCATCGCCGGTTGAGAGAAGCTGAGATGAGACAATAATAATTGTTAATAAACTCTCAGAAAGAAATTAAAGATTTATGCTCGGCATATGTATTCGAATATTGTCTTCGGGTAGACGTCTGGTGGCGGGACACGTGTTCTTTGGTAGCTCTGAATTATTGACCAATGGCGTGTCGCCAACGCCACACGCATTATAGATTCGCCATCACTAATCTAACTTCGCAATTCTTCGAGCAATCACTGCTATGCTAGAAATTAAACCTCGAACAGTTAGATCTCAGTTACCAATCATCGTCACAATCACAGTGACACATTGGGGTATACTAGATAAGGGTATAAGATATACTAAATATGAAATCTGTCTAATCTATTAACATCGTAAAATATATATTTTTTTGTATATAGGTACACGTATATTGTATCAGTATCGAAAGAAAATATTTGTATTTATCGTTAGATCACGAGTTTCCGATCGTCTCCGGAAGATTATAGATTCTGCGGCCAGATTGCAGAATCTGACAGAATTTGAAGCGATACCACTCGTACACACATACAAGAAAAGAATATTCTCTGATTTAACCTATTAAAGCCACGAGCGTGTTAACACGTCAAATTTTGCATATCACATTATACGCCACAGTTTTAGACTGTGCAGGGACGGAATTAAACACAATTGTTCAATTTCAAATATTTTTAGGCTACTCCTACTATACGTGGTGGCCCTCACACAAAATACCATTGGCTGATAGAAGATTAATTTATTATCATCTGTTTTATTTCGGATCCTATAACCGAAATTGTGAACATTCAATTTGGTTTCAATCAGTATCGAAATTATTTTGTAAATACCCCCCCCCCCCAACCGATAGTTACATAATCTATAATGGAATAATTTTAAAAAGCTCGGTGAGCAGTGATTGGTCACCTCAGTCTAGACATCGCGATGTTCGTTCGCTTGCTCCGGTTGCCGGCGGAAAGGATTTCGGCCGAGATATCAACGCGCGGTTCAAACGAAACCCGGCCACCTCGGATGCGTTGTTTTATTTTTTATCCTTGGAGTTCGGACTCACTGAAGACATTTAAATTGACGTTTTGACGACTTTTAAATAATTGTGTTTATAATATTTATTATTTAATTTTAATATGTTTATTTAGCGGGGTGCCGTAGTAAAATTTGTCACGAAATCTGTGTTAGAAAATTTCGTAAAATTACTACTCTACTCCCAGTATTACCTATTTTATTTAATTTTCACATTTAGCGGTACTACTGACATCGGCACCTTTCACATTCTAAACGAGCGCTCTACCATCCTTGTTATTCCCCCATTAGACTGTGGTGTCTAATGGCATATAATGGTAATTTTTCACATTCACATTTATTTTATTTTGATATAATTCATTTTTTGTATTTTAATATTACCTAATAATTAAATTTTATTTGAAAAATATTTATATTTGGTGAACTCCGATAATTTGTATTGTAAACGTCAATTTTAACGTCTCATTACATATACAGTCGACAGTGGTTAGTATATCTGTTTGTCACGCGGTGGACCGGAATTAATTTCTATGCCGGGGAGATTGTTATTTATTTTTATTTATTTAATTGAATTTATACTTTTTTTCTAACCAAAAAAGCATACCAACATTACATGTCTCACCGGTATAAGGTATACACTGCATCCACGGGTACAGCGCTAGACGATACGCGTTTATCGCTCGCGGCGATCGCACGATCGTCCGACGGAGTGAATGCAAATATTTCATCGCTGATAGCTGTTTGTTCGTTAATTTTGATAAAATAAACTACATTAAACGTGAAAAAATAATTTAAATATTGTTTGTCTTGTATTGTAATTGTCTTTAATATTTTTAAAATAAATAATTTATAAATTTGTCGGCCGCAGGAGGGTTAAACTGCAAGACGGACGTGCCCGCGACGGTGCGTGCTCTCTAACTCATCGATATCGCCGGTTCATCTCCGTCCCGGGTCAAATTCAAATTACCTCCGTTAGCGCTCGTGCGCATGCGCGGCGGGGGCGGGCGTGACGTCACAGGCGCGGGCCATATGGCGCCCGCGCGCTGCAGACCTGGCGGCGATCCGAATCCAATATATTCAAATGCACATATTGATATTCCCATCGCATATTGATTTTCATATCAATTCAATCTTTGTACAATTGAATTTGATCTTAACATTGTGTACATGGATATTCATCCAGTTGGTACCCTGGTAAAATATGTCAACAAAACTGCTTTATAAAAGTAAAAATTTTGAAATAAAAAATATTTCGGAGGCGCCGAGTATCGAGCCCGGTACTTATAGTATGCTTAGCGAGCGCTTTACTATCTGCTGTATAATAATATATATACCTATAATGCTGACTTTTTCGGTTAGAATTTGTTTATTTAGAAATATTAAATACAAATAATGTGTTTTAATTAACTTTTAATTTTTTTTAAAAAATTAATAATATAAAACATGACGTTGTTTACATTACACTATACTTTAATTCAAATTAAAATGTTTTCGGTGCTTACTGCATCATTTTCAGTAATATTATATTTTCATTAATCAGTATTGTTACAAGACGCGCTGCCTCTTTCATAGGAAAAAAATCGTTTACATTCGTTCAGTAATCAAATATCTATTAAGGCTACAATTTTTTTTTATAGTTAAAAGTTACATTATAGCGAGAAAATAGTAAAAGCATGATATTGAAATAGTTTGAAGTAGATAATGAGGTTAATAAATATTATATAATATCTAAAGTAAGAATATAGGTAATATAAATAGTTTAAATTGTTCATAATTTTTTTTTTTTTTCGTTTTTTACACAATTAACTTAATTTCTTATGATTAATAGAATATAATGCATTGATTTGTATATTTGATATATATATTTTTTTATTAATTCTACCAATATTTAAAAAATAGTTGCTCCTGGTGAAATTTGTAGCAAGCTCGTGTAAATAAAGAGCTTAATTTAAACAGCTGTTTTCAATATGTTTCGAATTCGTAAACACACTTTTGTCGCGTCTTTTAGAATCAACCGCGAACATTGTCATTGACACATTTCCGCGTTTAAATTCCATCCATACATTTTCTCATGCTCGTATTTTCAGTGTGAAATATGATCTTGATGACAGCAGACGTCATCTTGACCGATATTTGTTCGATATCGACATCGCGATAGCATTCGCGGTGTGGACTTTTCAGCTCCAGTGCACCAGCATTGTATTTTGTTATATTGTGTTTTGATCACGTATTGTTTGTTATCTGTGCGCCGTGGGTGAACTTGTGACATCGTCGTATTCAATTGGGATTGAGCAGTCTTTCCGAATCCCGGTTCCCCGAAAAATCACTAGTACTTTGATTAAAACCCCTATCCCCTCACCGACCTTATCCTGTATTACGTTTCCCTACTTCCCTCCCCTGCCCTGCGGTGATTCCGATTTACGACCGGAATTGTCGTATTCCATTCCGCGGCACGTGCCACCCAGAGATTGAACAATTCATAATACATGCGAAATCTAATACCTACTTGCCGTAGGGAACCTTGTCGTGTACGAACCGATAAGCTATCTTGTTCGTGAAAAATGTACTAAAGTAAATTAATATTATCAAATAATATTTGTAACAGAAGTTAAAAAACACTTTCAAAACCCATAATTACTTAAACCATATGATTAATTGATCTCATCAAATTTGACCTTCGCTGTTTTAATATATTATATATTATATTTAATTAAATAGATTATGCGCGAGTGTTTTGGCGAGAAACTAGTATATTTTTTTTTGGCTAAATAAGTGGTTCCATAAAACCACTCTCAAGGTGAACAAACTACACCACAAACAACAACAATGAATCATCGCAGTCTGTACATTGGCTGAATAAACATTTTGTGTATGACTAATGCCAGTTTTATTTTGCATACGACATAGCGGCATTACACACATCATGGCCACACGCCTCAAGATCTTAATGAGAGGAAGATTATTATTGATTGAATCGGCGTAGAACTTTATAGAGTTTCATCATAATTGATGGATATAAATAAAACAATGTTATAACTCTACTTGAGTTTATTAGCACTACCTGAGTTTCGAGAGAAACACTACAACGTCCGTCACGTGTCAAGGTAATAAAATGAATAATTTTGAAAGTTTAGAAATAAAAAGAAATTTGAACTCAATCTCAATATTTTTATATTTATTTTATATTTAATATTTTCTCTCAATATTCTCGTTACAACCACCCCTCCACTATTCACCGTTAACTCCGCCTCCTCCATCTCTCCATCTGTCAGTACCTATGCCTCGTGTCCTATATTTGTGTGTAGTTAGTTTAATACTTCAGTGTTACTGTTTCTCTCGAAACTCGAGTAGTGCTAATAAACTCAAGTAGAGTTATAACATTGTTTTATTTATATCTATTCGGAAGATTATTAGTATTATTACATACACTAGTTATGCACGGGTGCAAACATATCTGGAAGATTCTGTAATAGAGGAATGTTAATCTTCAATTAAGTAAGCATTGTTGATAGGAACAAAGCTAGAAGGACAAGAATATTGATATGTGATATGCGACAGTCATTGGAGATAAAAGCGTTGGTTTATATTAGGTGCGTATGTAATTTCGGTTTTAAATTAAGCCTGTGTCACGGAGGATATATCCAGGTTGGTTTTAATGGATTAAATCTCATTGTAGTAATTGGGCTTTCTAGACAGGAGTGAAAAAGAGCCTAGATTGGTATTGTAAAACTTGGCGTGAAATAAGGTGGCGATCTCAGTGATCGGACAAGGATATTGAAGGCTATTGACTTCTCTTTATCTTGATTAAATCCTCTTTGCAAATAGTCACCTTTTAAATTTGTTTTCATATTAATTCTTACTTATTCACCATTTTATAGTTTTGTTTTTGTGTATTTTTAATTTCAGTATACATTGTTTCCTGAAGAAGATACCATAGGTATAGAAACATGTTGAATTATCAATAAATAGTGGTTTAAATAAAGTATTTTGATTAATTGTTTATATAAAATGAGGCCACAACGTAATTTTGCTAATATTGAAGCAGTGATATTTTTAAGATTATGATTATTGTTGCTCTTGTAATGAAACATGTTCAGCGATTTCGAGCCCCCCTGGCGGCTGTCCGGGCTGCGGGTACGCCACTGTTTCCAGCATTTCTTGTTGATGATCTGTCGTCCTCTCTCGTCGGATCGCAGAACAATTGTAGTAACCGTACGATTCTTTTGAATGGACCACTCGTGTGAGTCACCGCGCGATATCATCACATCAGATCTGCTGTCGCTGGCTGGCAGATCACAATACTGCAATGTTACAATGGCGAGCCTGCGATGACCCCCGGTTGGCTCGCGTGACGAGTATGGGAATTGTATTATATCGTGAATCTCACATGACCACTGAAGCGTTTTGGGCCGAGTCTGCATAATATTATGTACGCATTTATCACCTGCAAATGTTGATCGATCATATGCCGAAGACTTGTGAAAACTCTTTTGAAAACATACTACACGTGTACTTGTATCACGCACCCCTTGCGTTATGTTTTTCAGGTTTAAAAAAAAAATCATAAATTCAACTAGACAAATATTGTAATAATGAATATCTTCCTGGCGGTCAACTAAATCCTGGTCCCCCCGCGTGACAAGTGGGAATTTTAACTACAACACCACAGACCGACAAATAAATAGACATGAACTAACACTATTTTCTTATCCATAATCGATGTTAATACAATAAAATAGTGGAAGAATGATAACCAATCATATCAATTAATACTGATAAAATATTCTTTCTACGATTTGCTATTCAACAGAAAGATAACACTGAAATTAATATTGAAATTCACACCATTTTATAGTTTTGTTTTGTTATTATCTATTCTTGTATTTTTAATTTCAGTATACACTGTTTCCTGAAGACGATACCATTGGTATCGAAACATGTTGAATATTATTAATAGTATTTTACCTAATTATTTATATAAAATGAGACTACAAAGTAATTTTGCTATGATTGAAGAAGTTATTAATATCAGCTTGTTATGAAATTCACTGTGTCTATTTTTCAAATAAAATTAAATATCAATATTAAAACTAGCTATACGTGTGCAGAATTAGAATTATTTAATTGATAAATCAGAATTTTATTTCGTGTTAAATAATTGTTTTCTCTTTCTCTCAGTCGGTGTTCTCATATTTGAGCATCGTGGTATTTTAGTCTGCTTCCTCTACGCGAATAGATTGTATCCACTGTTAGCGATCCTGGGCCTTGTTTAGTGCGACGTGTGTCACGTCTCGGCACTTGATATGTCCATTGTCCGTACTATTGGAGATTAATCTTTTGCTCTGCTCTCTTGTGACATTCCCAACGATCACCAATTTCTCCGGCGTATCTTCATATCTTCTAACAACTTTTCAGTCTTTTCCGTACAATGCAAATGATATATGTAATTATTAGGAGAACACATTCTTATTGTGAAGTTGTAATTATTCAGAACAGACGGTCTGTGATATTTTAAATATGAATTAAATATATTAATTAGAAATATATACATATAAAATTAATTTTATCGAAAAATATTGTTGTTACGCCGCCGGGATTCGAACGTGGATCTCTTTCCAAACCGAGGAAGGTGCGTTATCTAACTATGCTACAGCGACGATATTGATATTTTGATGATTTTATATGTATATCTTCCTACAATTTTGTCATAGGTATATGTTTGATGACACGAATATAAATTATTTCAAATTTCTTTAAAAGTGAGTTTACTCGATTTTGACATTGAATTACATCGTGACTGACGTTTATGTAAAATTGACGTATTGTATAAATTTATATTGAAGATTTATTTATTGTAAAGTATTCATGCGCCGTGTCATGAGGTCATGCGCTGAGTAAATAGTAGACGAATCGGTGCAATTTGTGCACCCTTGTGTAGTTCATGGTTTCTGCACTATTATTGGTCCAATCGAATATCGTTTTGGAGTCGACAGGGGCGTATCCCTCGGGTTAAATTTATCCCGGGAAAATTTTAACCGTTTCAAATAATATTTATTTTAATATAATGATGATCTTGGAATTGAATGGACATACTATTTTAAAAGTAAAGTTGTATCAGTGTGTCCAAAATTTAATAAAAATGAATTGATAATTCTGGCGTCTGCTATCAGTTTGCTCGAAGGTATTTGAGATTCTGTAAAAATAAGGTAGATGGCTCTGTCAAATGATGGAACGATTAAATGTATTAATATCAAAAAGGTAACATGTAGGGTCGAAAATTGTCGCTAAAAATATTGTCGCTGTAGCTTAGTTGGATAAAGCACCTTCCCCGGTTAGGAAAGAGATCCGGGTTCGAATCCCGGTGGCGCAACAACAATATTTTTCGATAAAATTGATTTTATATGTATATCTTTATAATTAATATATTTAATTCATATTTATTATACAATAGTTTTGTACTGAGAATGTTATGCGTGAACGACTGCCGCGTATCGGTAAAAGCTGTTAGTGTTTATTTATCCATAATGCTGTTTCAGCCTGTTTCTCATCTTATCCACATGCTTATCGATTGTTCTGGTTTCTAACACGACCGTCTAATTAATTTATTATTTAAATAAATTATATTATATTATAAATTTATTAATTAATTTCTTCTGTATCACAGTATCATCAGAAATATTAGTCAAAATTAACCTTTTTACCGCTAAATTCTTGATTTGAATGCGTGTAAAATGAGTTATATTGCATAAAGTGACCGAAATCAAGAATCGGTTAATTTTATTTTTCGAAATTATTTAGTGATATTTTTGTAACGGGCGATGAATCAAACGTCGTAGAAAGATTCAATAAATTAATATTTAAACAAAAATATAGATATCTCTAGAGACGAAGCTATTTATATTATATTATATGGGGACATATGGAAGTATGGGTTATTTACAGGGCTTACGACCTGTCTTCGGCTGGCTTACACTTTACACAATGTAACGTTCACCATTCCACCCAGTCGAAAATGTTCTTGTATTAAAAAGTACGTAATATAGTTGTACTGTTACGGTCAGAGATTTTTACAAAATCATTTTTAGGTACTTCGAAATAAATATTTGTAAATTTGACCCATTATTATTCTACGTTTTTGCTTCACGCCCTAACTCATCTAATAGTTTGATGACCTTTTATTTTTTGTGTTCAATAGACAATTTAGTATCAATCAATACTTAAATTAATGGAAATTTTTCAGAAATGCTCATAGATATTAGGCACATGCAGCTTGAACATTTTCTACTCATATTTTTAATATGCAGTCCTACAATATCGAGCACTAGGTAACGTTACACACAGTATACACGAGAAAATATCACAAAAATTTTCAAACTTTATTATTTTTTCTTTTTTGACCTCGGCAACGTTGCGCCACTGTCCCGCCGGCGGGTCACCGAGGAGCGCCGCTGATGGCAGATAACAGTCGGACGATATTGTGTTTACTAAAACCGCGGGTCAGGGGTGACTGCGATACTTGTGAGAATCTACGGCCGGCATAATTCATCACGCCGCGGCGGCCGGTCGGCGCGCCTGCTCGATTTTGACCAGGCCACCGAATTTTGATCCGCGCCCGTGCTGTGATTGCGGCGTCTTCGCACAATGGACCGAATGACAACGCGGTTTTGTAATTTTTTTTTTTTTTTTTAAAGTTTCGTGGCTGTGTTTTGATTGCGTTTGCATCTCGGTGCGCGGACGCAGCACGCCGCTCCGAACCCGCTGTCATATATTACGTTTCGATATCATTGACTCGTCAGGCTTGCGTATTAGCGGGGCGGAATCGTAGAGCCTGAGATGTGGTGCTGGAGACGCACGAATGTCACCCGAACGCAAGAGCCGAACATCAAAGACTGACTCTCAATCATTTTTCAATTGTTTGGGCATCTCGCGAGAAGGTGAGAGACCGTGTAGAAGCAGCTTGTTGTGATGGACGAAGAGGACGAGGTAGATCCACCACGTGTTGGACCGACCGAGTGGAAAATGCGACACGCACTTCTCTTGTGACAGAAAAGTGGAGGAGCATCGTCAAGAAGGCGGGGGTTCATGGAGATGACGATCCTGACGAGTCATGAGGGACCGGTGTATATAATGATCGTTGATTCTGAAAGTTTTGCGTCATGCATTGCAATAATTAAATTTAATACAAATTAAATTAATTAGTAAGATGTACTTACAGAAGAATTCATTCTATCAAAAAAATATCTGGTTGCTATCGGGATAGATTTTTTCTGTCTGATTAATTTAATTTGAAATTGCAACTTCACAACAAAAATGTGCTTTCATTCAATTTTTTTTATTGTTTTGACCTGTTTTCCGCAGGCCCTAAATGTTCGCTAAATTTAGCCAGGGAGGGGGGGGGGAGGTCCTAGAGAACAAACGAGTAAAATTTACATTTACATCTTTTTCTCTGTAAAGTTGTGGGTGTAACCAGCAACAGTAAATGAATAGATGTGAAATAAAGTGTTCATATAGGAGAGGAGTTTGAAACATTATTTGCGGGGCGAGGGGCATTATACACACATTCTTGGTGGAAACATTTTTTTTAAATTTAAACTTTTATTGTATTTCAATATTAGAAAATATAATACATTTTAGAATTATGAGGAGGATATATATATATTTCATTTAACATTTATTTCTTCTCTATTAGAGTAGGACTCGTGTATAGAGAAGGAATACATACGAGATAATTTATGTTTCAGTTAGTCTTTGTATATATTTTTTTTACTTCAGATACAAATTGTTTGTATCTGAAGTCTGTAATTGTTCCAATTGTGATGAGAAGATTTTGGGTTGCGGTATATTTTTTTGTAATATCAATTTGGTCTCTAAATCTTGTAGATCGGAATTCGATTCTAATATTTAATTTATTTTCATTTTTTAAAATTTGGATAATTGATTTTTTTTTCGTATATGTCTATTGCATGAATCAGACAGTTTATGTCACATTTATGCAACAGTGCTCTTCGATATTTAAATCTTTGTGTAAACAAAACGTATTTTTTACGTTAATGCATATTATATTTGTCAGCGTTTAAATTTTCGAATCACGGTACCAAAGTGATCACGTGGATGGCATTAAAATGAAAATATTAGGAAAAGAAATAACGTTAGTTCGTATCTGTATATTTTGTGGTCTGTGGGTGTAACGGGGAAAAATTGAATTTGATAGCATTTAATGATAAATTAATACACATTTATACCGAAAGAGGGGGGTACCTATGCTTTGCTCAGGGTCTGAAAAAAATAATTTAGATCGGTTAATGTTTCAATGTTCATTTCACAGCTACCGTCTCGTCGCCAGCCCGGGTAGTCACTGTTAACGGGGCACCGTGGACAGCCGCAGCACAATTCTGCGAATTCCCTCACAATTTCTCGCTCTCTCCGATAACAATCGACACATTTAATTCCCAACCTCTTTTTGCCCAGAAACATTCACGCTTTTGCTCTGATAATGCGTACTTACTGCTGCCGATGCGTCAAGAAAAAAGTTTCAACTCGTAAAGATATTTTTTTCGCGCAATAAATCTCTCTCTTTAAAATCTTCCGCTAATATTAAACCACGTTGTAGAAACGTTTATTTATTTATTTAAACTTTATTGACATACATATTTTTGTTGTGACAGAAGTGAATATATTGTTATATGATATGATAAACATAAGATACAATTATATTGCAATTAAGTATATACTCGTAGTTTATTGTGTGGGATGAAGTAGACTTCACCTCTGATATATACAGCGTTGTTCTGGCTATATTGCTAGACTAAAGTCTGTGTTAAAGTAGCCAGTTTTTGTCGTGCTGTTGTGGTGTTATTTAAGATAAAGATTGGACAGAAATAAAAAAAGAGATAAAAAAAAAAGATTTTTTTAAAAAATAAAAATATAGTGAGAGTGTTATAGAACTAGTGAATTATTAGTGTAGGCACTGTATAATGATTATGTTAGAATGTTGGATAGCCATGCTCTCCAACCCAATTTGATCACATCTTGAGTCCATATTAGTGTAATCTTATTGGAAGTGAACGATTTCCAGTTGGTACTGAGTGTGGTGTACAGTTTCGGAGCTAAGGACATGTAGAATCTTTGATAAAATGTCGTTGTTGCTCTCGGAACTGGCGGGTAGATGTTCGTTGTTTGTCCAGTTGTTGTTAGTACGGAAAAATTGGACGAGTCTCGATATAAAGATTTGTCTTATGTCTACGGCATTGTACTCTTTAAATATTAGATCTGATGGATATCTAAAGGGACGACCATTTATTATCTTTTGTTCTCTTTTTGTCGACACTAATATTAGCTGCTCCTCCCCAAACTAAAATAGCATAATTAATTAAGGAATAGCAGAGTGCAAAGTACACCAATCTTAAGAGTATCTATCTACGAATCTAGGGCATTGTACTATTAACATATTAGATCTGATGGATGTCTAAAGGGACGACCTTTTATTACCTTAAGAATTGTCTTTTGTGCTCTTTTTGTCGACACTAATATTAGCTGCTCCTCCCTAAACTAAAATAGCATAATTAATTAAGGAGTAGCAGAGTGCAAAGTACACCGATCTTAAGAGTATCTATCTACGAACTTATCAAATCGTATGTGTTAGAAATTACCCCTTTTTGTGAACGAACTTACTAGCCTTTTACGTTTGTTTCGTTCGCACCGCAGTTTATGGGTTTGTTGGAAGAAAGCTCAGGAAAGTTTCCCAGGCGGATCCGCACTCGTTCTAGTTCAACATGCAGTAATGCACCTCACAAAACGGAACGTTTCAATCTTGCGATGTATATTTTGCTTCAGCGCTACTTGCAGACGTTTCTCTACTATTTGTCGGAGGTTATTTGTGTTTGAAATTTTATTTCGAGCGAGCGGAGGGCGCACGGCGAATTACCGTTACGGAAACGACAAATTTAAAAGAGGTCTTCCCACAGACGTGTAGATATTTTCGCGCATTTATGAGTTCTTTCGCCGCGCGTTGGACAAATGTACGAGACGAGATTGTCGTTAAATTTTTTTGATGTGAACTTTCTTTGCTGGGATCTTGACTCGTTCTCGGAGACTGTGGCCGTATTTTATTAATATTTTTATTTCTAAATTGTTATGATTCGACCTATTTATGGCTTCTCTGTTGTACTATGCCTTTTACTAACTGCGTATATACTATTATACTCTGCATATACATATTATCTGTACTGCTCCGTCTTGTCACTATGTGCGAGACGAAATCGCACATCTTCCTATTAGCGTTAAAAAAATGCCAACCTGGCACATACGTACCATACTACAGCAATTCGTTGCGCGTTACATGTTACATTCTATACTGTACTCAAAGCGAGGTTTAATTTATACGTATACCATAGGAGCCATGAACATATTTATATATATAGATTTAGGTTATGCTGTTACCAATGATATAATACACATCCAATGTACAACATATACATAGGGTTATGAACTTTCGGTTAACAACATCTTTAGACAAAATGAATTCGGCGTTTATTCGACCCTACCATGTATTTATTTGTAATTTTAAAGTACTATTAATAGTGTTTTTAAATTTTATGTTTTAACGTAAAATACTTTCTTACCCATATAAAAAATGTATGGACGATTTTAAGGACACTGAACATGATTCTTTTATTTTTTGAAAATCCTTCACGTAATAACTAAACGAAATAATTATTTTGATTATAGGTTAATGTAGGAAACAGTTCTGCCAATTGCTTTTCGTTTTTCCCAAATCAAAAACAAATTCATGCACCAAATGTACCTCGAACGCAAATAACGGCCATGAATTCAAAACAGTAAGAGTAAACAGTAAGAAATTTGTGAATTAGTAATAGAGGAAGTAGACACTTCAATGATTTGCACGTAGTTGTAAACCTTTCTAATGTAATTCTCTTAAAAAACAGCAGAGGTAACGACTCCATAAAAAACTGATCAACCGAAAGGATTTTTCAATTCAGTAAATAGTCAATTATATGACTTGAGTAATTTCCTAGTTTAAAGAAGAAGAACAAAGTAATGTGAATGGCCACATGCGGTGAATGCACAAGAGCGCCATGGCTATAGCGGTGAGTTGTCGTGGTAGTTTTTAGAACTAAGAAATTAAAGTCTCTACTGATAAATAGATGGCACTAATTGTAAAATAGTGTTTCCGTTTATGTTAATACAATTATTTAATTTATATTTGTTTCTCAGAATTTTTAGTAATGCACATCTTTTTTGCTTGTATGCACTGCACGCCCCTACTAGTTAGACATACATATATTTGTTATAATTCGTCTAATTTTCATCATATTGGGGATTTTCCATCTATTATACAATTTTATTAATAAATGCATGCAAAATATATTAATTTATTTTTATTGTTGTCGTTTCCGCATTTGTCTTGTGCATGATTTCATCCCAGGTTTTGTTCTTGCCCGTTCGGTTCGGTCATCGCAGCGTAGAAGTTGGTCTCTGTTGCCTCCAAAATTGTGCACCCTTCATTAAAACGATATTAGGCATAACCGCTATTGATGAATACTAAAAAAAATCACAATAGCTGGTAGAATTTACTTTCACTACATGGTAGCCTATTTCACTACGTGGTAGCCTATTTCGCTACTCAGTGGCCTAGTATGGTTTATAGTAGACATAACAACGATGTAGATTCGGAATTGTACAGTGTATAGTATCTTAACTAAATTTTTTTTAAATTAAATTAATTACCGGTCATGGATTTTAACCCGCGTACCCAGATATAAATTTGGCTTCTTTTACTCAAAACAAGTTAATCGTTTGTATTTATAACAAATGTACAACATCGTAAGCTGGCACGTTACTTACTGTTAACACAATCCCTATTACTCGCTAATTTTCTAATTGTGGGCGCCTTCGTTAATCATGTGACGAAGGTTCTCACGGACGGCGAATGACGGGCAGTAGACACGCGCACGCGCGCGAGCCTCCCGCCCCCCTACCCCGTAGCTGCGAATAACGCACGTTCGACGAGGGTGAAAAGAAATAAACTGGATGATGATAATAGACTACAGTCAATGTAGTCTGTCGTGTACTTAATATTAATTAGTTTTAAACTTTTTATACGGTATTATTATTTTAAATTTATTTTTTGTTACTCCAATATATATAATCCTTAACCATGTTGAAGCAAGTCGAGTACCTATCCATTCCCTCTTCATTTTGTCCATCCAATATCTAAACCTTAATCTATACCTGTCCCGCTCTGGCCAACTAATTACTTTCGATTTCGCCGACGGGGGGACAGATTGCGCTCTGACATTAAACTGTCAAGATCTATGTTCTTTTTTAACGTCCGAAAAAAGCAACGCCGTGCGTAACGCTGGGACCGCGAAGAGGAAGTATTCTACACAGTGCCGGAAGTGCAGTGATCTCTCGGTTATGCACAACAAACGTGCTAGTCAACCGAAGGTGAAGACGACGTCCAACCCTGGTCTTTAGAACAAGTACGTCTGCCTTTATTTCCTTTATAAATCCAATTCGGGTTGTGTCAACTGATCAATATTATACTCGATACAATCCACGAGATCTTATCCCGCCAGACCATCTTCAAGGATATATCCGACTCTGTTACTGTAGACATATATTAGGTGTATCTATAATAATATTATTTTATCATATTGCTTAAAGGAAAAAGGTTTGCTAGGTTATTGCTAGGCCAGCCACTTTGCGGCCACGGCCAGTGAAGTTGAAAAACTAAAAGTGGATCTAACACAGTATTTAACAAATGAATGCAAACACATACCGAGTGTTTAATTTTAAATATGTACCGTTCACGTGTCAAGCGGGTCGACTGAAGACTGCTATTGAGCAATTTGTGTCTTGACTAAAAATACTATTGGCGGTTTTATTATGATAGTTTAGCAAACGTTAAATTTACGAAATACCATTATTAATGGCGTACTTATTGGTCTAGTAGTCTGGACTTTGAGCCTTGTTCCAGGAGACCGACAAGTTAATCCTATTTTCTATAAATAATTAGACAAAAATACTTTTTTGACTATTTGCAAATAGTCACATTTTAAATTTGTTCTTTTTTATTCACCACTTTATAGTTTTGTTTTATTTTTATCTATGTTTGTATTTTTAATTTCAGTGTACATTGTTTCCTGAAGAAGACACCATAGGTATCGCGAAACATGTTGAATTATCAATAAACAGTGGTTTAAATTAAAGTATTTTGTCTAATTATTTATGTACATAAAATGAGGACACAAAGTAATTTTGCTAATATTGAAGGAGAAATCTTATTTTCGTTCAGCTTAATTTGAAAATAGTAAGAATATTTATTTGTCACGTATTCCGTGTACGAATCTCTATTTTATAATAAAAATGTATTTCTAAAATATAGTTAGGTTAGGTCAAAATGTTTTATCGCCGACGATCGAACCTTTTAAACCAATTAGTGAGTAGCGAGTCCATGCGGTATGAAATAAAACTTCGTACCGGTAATATTTAGTCTTTAATTGAAGAAAAATTCCAAATTGTACACAAACATAGCGAGGTGCATTTTCACGGCCATTTTTTCCTCAAGTATTGTGTGGAACGCGACACGGCTTGCCGGGATATACTCCGATCATCGGCGACGCGCCGGGAGTTGTCGTGGTCCGTGCAACACGTCGCGAGGCTTCGCTGTAATCGTTTCGTGCGGACGTGTAGTACGGGACAAGATGAAATTGTATTTTCTTTTGTTTCAATAGATGGGAGCCTGCGATCCTTCGCGATCCAGGCTTCTCGCGACCGCTTCGGCATGTAAAATCCTATCTAATATTCTTAATTATTATAGGATCAGACGAAAGTAATACTGTCTAGTAATACAACAACAATAATTTAAACACATGAATAATTAAAACGATATATTATAACGACGAAGCTATTTTTTATTAATGGTAAAATGTGGAAGTATTGGTAATTACAAGGCTTACGACCTGTCTTATATGAGAGTGTAGTGTTTACATGTATTACTTTTCGTTATACAATTTATTTACACAAAACTTTACGAAAGTCAAGTTCTATGTGGATGATTTGATGGACGAAACTATGACTGACGTTCAAAGAAGACGCTGAATCTCTCCACCAGCTCTCGAGCTTGCTTCGTCTTGTCGTCCGCGGTGGAGGTTGACGAGCGTCCTGCTCCCACTTCGTGCATCACGCTCGTCCGGCCACTTTTAAACTTCTCGATCCACAAAAATCACTTCTCTCCGTGTTGTGATGGAAGTCTACGATGAATTTCAACCCCTTTCACACCCCCCGACCGGAGAAATCGGATCACTAATAGCCGGAAGGTAAATGATACGATCCGGATCAAATTTAGCACACGTGACCCCAGTCGTACCAATTCTAAGCACGCATGCACAGAAGGCAGTTAGCAGTAGAATAATATATGTAAATTATCTGATACGTATTTTGTATTATCTTAAATATAGTAGTATAATATAAATCAAGATTTACGACCCGATACGTGCTAAGTTAACAGGAGATGGAGGTGGGTTAAAGATCTTGGAACCTCGGGAACGGTGCGCCGCTCCAGATATCCTGAGAAGTTGGTGGGATATGTGTATGAGTCTCGTAACATGGAAAAAGCTAATTGACCATTACCACGGGAAGTCCGAACCGTAGATGGGAGGATGCTCCTTACCCTGGATCACAACGGTGATGTCAAGAAATGGGTGAAACTATGTACTGATTGCAATTATGAACTTTTCAGTGCCATGACATCGTTGAAGAGAAAAACTAAGCACGACAAAAACTGTCTACTTTAACATAAAGTGAGAGACTCTTTAGTGATCAATTATTAGAATACTAAAAATACGGGAAAAATACTAGCGTAGCAGAGAGGGCACCGAATTATAAGTCTTTACTTTACTGCAGGGTTGTTTCTTATTTTTGTAATACGTGCTTGTGGTCTAGAGTGGTTATGACACTCGTCCAGTGATCTAGTGGTCGGGGGTTCGAGCCTCGTTCCAAGAGGCTATCGAGTTAGTTTTGCGACTATTTTAATAGCACAAGCGATTAGTTTAGTTTTAAAATAGTAAAAATATTGATGTGGCTCGTATTCTGTGTACCGTATCTCTTTTAAAATAAAAATTTAACGCACTCTGAAGTATGACGTAAATATTTATTATTATTATGGTGAATATTATGTTCCAGGCCGATTTTATTTCGTCGTCATTTCGGTTTGGCAGACATTTGTCGGTTCGCGTTTGGTAGTTGTCGAGAGTAGTTTACTTCAACATGTTAAAATCATTAAAATAATTTTATGTAAATAATAATGGCAATGCTGTAACCATTAATGGTGATCGCTATCGTCACGTGTTGGTGGCCGAATCGGATCGATTTGGCCTGCAACACATGCGGTTTCAACAGTGTCAATGGCAGTGCCAGCTCACACACAGCCCGAGCTACATAAAATCTGACAACTTCTATACCGGTTGACATGGTTCAATCGGTAAAGCATTATACGGGTAATAGAATATCCTGACTAGTTTTTTTTTTTAATATATTTTTCTTAGTGATGTATCTAATTTGTTTGATAAACAATCCTCGTGTTACACCGTAAGTTGTAAATACGTCACCAACCACCGTAAAACCTTATTACACCCGCCGGGGTCATCCGGTGCGACTAGTATTTTTTTCCACCGACTCGCCGGTTACGCGATCGTAGGTTGTACTATACACCATTACGCATCCCCCCCCCATCCCCCTCCCGCTGGCGGCGGAACCGTTGGAGAGCGCTCCCACGATACTCGATGGTATCGATGGCACTCCAGGGCCGGCCGGGAGGCGGAAAAAACCCGCCCCGCGACCTGATTGTGATTCCGCGGGCGTAAATATAAAGCTGCCCCCTGTCCCGCCGCCCGCCGACCAGCCCCCTCGCCGGCGAGCGCGCTAGGAAGTGACTGCGCTGTGCCGCTGTCGGTATTCGACGAGTGATCCGAAATGTGTTTTGTCACTGAACGGCAACAGCGACTATCATTTTACATACACATCAAACTGAGATATTGCGTTTTTTTAAATTTATTTCTTCGGCGGTCATCGGTTCACAGGGGCGTGCTCTGTGTAAAAAAAAACAATAAAGCTGTTTAGTACTGCAAATTCAGGAAAACAAATATAAATTAAATGATTTTAATGCTATGAATGAACGATTTCAGCAACAATAAATAGGTGTCATTCGTTTAGATTCCTGCACATAAGGCAATTCATGGAAATGAATGCGCTAGCATAGTTGGATAATGCACCTTCCTCGGTTAGGAACTAGATCCAGGTTCGAATCCCGGTGGTGCAACAACAATATTTTTCGATAAAATTGATTTTATATGTATATCTTTCTAATTAATATATTTGATTAATTTTATTTTTATTTTGTTTATGAATCAATTTAAGCCGCGATTCTCACGAGAGGACACTTTTATCCTGAGAGTATCTACAGATCTAAAACGGCGCACACACATGAAACTTGTCTCGGATACTAGTCTAGAACATAGCAAATTATGTCTCACATTATGTTGTAGTAACGTATTTTATACATATTTAGGATTGGTTATGGATAATAATTTTAACTTCAAATAACACATAACCCTACTAAATAATAAAATACGTCAATTTTTATTTTACTTCTATGTCAAAATTGT
Organism: Eubasilissa splendida; assembly: GCA_031772225.1. Taxonomy (NCBI): domain Eukaryota; kingdom Metazoa; phylum Arthropoda; class Insecta; order Trichoptera; family Phryganeidae; genus Eubasilissa; species Eubasilissa splendida. Next base: position 29,916,951 of record CM062853.1, on the reverse strand, counting down.
GATTTACAAACTATTAAAATGATATACCGTGCATTGGTTGAATCAATATTACAACATGGAATAACAGATTGGTGAGGAACTTGTCCTAACATCTCAAAAGATAATAATAAAAATAATTTTATAAAATGCTAAAGATTACCTAGCCAAACAAGTTTTTAAAGATTTTCTTGTTTTAAATTTATCTTTTATATATATATATATATATATATATAAAAACTGTTTTATTTCATTTTTTAAAGAGGACAAAAAAAAATCCAGGCACCAATGTGAATGTGTTACTTTAAAAATGTCCAATTTAGGAATAGGACAGAGACATGCATCGTACATTGCTCCTAAACTGTATAACCAACTGCCAAAATCAATTAAATTATCAACAAATATAAATGTGTACAAAAGAGAGGTTCTAAAATTGTTTAAAGGTCGTCAAAATAATTAAATAATTCTGTATTCCGATCTTTCTAGTTTGTTTTGTTGTTACCGGGATTCGAACCTGGATCTCTTCCTATCCGGGGCAATGCATTAACCGATTATGCTACACCAACATAGTAAGTTGATGACAATTTTTCAAACTTATATGTTGCATTTTCAAATTGATATATGTGTCGTTCTATTATGTGAAAGCCATCTTCTTTATATTTACGGAATCTCAAACACATTTGAGTTAAATCCGATAAGAGGGCGCTAAATTAATTAATAATTCATTTTTATAAAATTTTGGAAACATTAATATACAACTTATGTATTTTTAAGAAGAACACATTCTTATTGTGAAGTTGCAATTTTTCAGAACATTGATCTGTGATATTTTTAATACAAATACAGTCTGTCGGTAATGCAGTGGTTAGTATCTCTGCTAGTTACGCGGGAAACCGAGATCCGGTTCTCCGCCGAGCAGATTTAAATTTAAATTTTTCTAAATAACTTTGATGCAGAAAAATATATTCTTTACCGCGGGGTAAGTATGCTATTGTGCATAGGAAAACTATTAAAAAATATATATTTTTCTGTGATGCGTTAGATTAGGATTTATAAATGTAATAAAGTAAAATTTGTGGCACGTCGCTTCGAGATTCAGTGCAGCGTATGCACAAGCAGTCCTTTGGAGTTGTTTTCTTTTCAGGTGGAAAACTTTACACCGAGACATAAACCTTTGTAAGTGAACCGCGTGTAGAATGAGAAGAATTTATCTTGATTGTATCATTGAACGGATCGAATTGTACGCGTTTAATTAATAGTCCTTTTGAATTTAAGGAGTCTGCCTCGGGAATTTATATGCTAATTTAGGAATTTTCCAACAGGTGGCAGCTCGTCGCTTACCGGTGCGGGACGCGGGAGGCGCGACCGTCACGTTGGCGGGCAGTCATTTGTTTAACTTATCTGTATTGGCTCATCAACCCCTGGTGGATTTTGGACTCTTCAAACAATTTTCCTTCCTTGATTTCTATCACGAGTCAGTCCACGTTTTTGAAGACATTGTCACTCTATCTTAGCTTTGGCCCTCCAAAGTTCCTGCGCCCTGTTTATTTTGTTATTTTTTAGCAATGACTTGTAAATAATAGATTCTACGTATCATATATAATTTAAAATATATTTTGGCGTTTTCGTTCATTAACAATAATATGACCTTATTATAAAAATAAACAAAGAATTACAATCTTTTAATTTGAAGTAATACATAGATCCATTTTTATTATTTTTTATTCTTATCTAGTGCAGTAAGAGTAAAAGTGGACTATTTTACACATTATATATAAATAAATAGTATTAAATGATAATGAAATTATTAAGAATACATTCTTATTGTGAAGTTGTAATTATTCATAACATAGGTCTGTGATATTTTTTTGATTTGAGATTCTGTAAATAAATAAAGATGGCTTTCAAATAATGGAACGATAGATGTATTAATTTAAAAAGTTTAACATATAAGTTTGATTATTTATCGTCAATCCACTGTGTCGGTATAGCATAATCGGTTAATGCACGTTCCCCGGATTGGAAGAGATCCAGGTTTGAATCCCGGTAGCAACAGCAATATTTTTCAATAAAATTGATTTTATACGTATATCTTTCTAATTAATACATTTAATTTGTATAAATAATCGATAATGAAATTGAAATAGTACATCAGCCCTGATTTTAAAAATGATCACTAGTTGAACAGTTTTAGCAAGTATTTTATTTTTATCGTATTTAATACTGTAACGCGAAAGAAAGCTTCCAGGGGTTAGCTCAATTTTGTTCTCACTGCTTCATATGCTCTAATAGAAGCATAAATATGTTTAATTTTAAATTTATGCAATTTTTTAATATCTTCTAGCATTCCATTGAAAATCTTAATCGCTCTTTGTACATCACGATTACTGGAATAAAATTTTTATTTTATAAGGAATAACTTTTAAGTTCGAAATTACCATCACACTATTGATAACTATGTATTTTTTCGTTGAATAGATTTTTTAAATTCATATAATTAGTGCACTTATTATATTATATTTAATACAATATTTATAAAGATTTATATATTTTTTAAATGTGACAATTGTTGTTATTAAACACGCTTACAAACCTGTATGAAATAGGTCATATGATTATTTTTGATAATACTTTTAATTTGTATGTAATATAGTTACGGATATTTAGTGTCGTTTAATAAGGAAGAAATATGTATGAGGAAAAAATATGCATGGGTGGTATGATACACGGGAGTGAGACATGTTTTTACTTATTTATAGTATATTGGAATGGGCCTATTGGCTGTCGTACTCGGCGTGTCTGCGCATATTTTCGTGCGGCCCGGATTGCGCGCGACGCGCCGCCCGCTAACGATCGCGCATTTTTCACCTGTGTTCCGAAACACATTGCCGGGGGGGCATGCTTAGGGTAATGCGCTAGCGGTGTAGCGCCCGGCCCGGTATGCGGGGTGCGGCGAGCAAGGGGTGGCGGGGGACACGGGGACGGTCCTTGCATCGCCAGGTCCGGCGCGGACTAGACGAACAGTATAACCAACATTCCCGCTATAGCGCACCCGAAAAAATATAGCGTGCACATAATTTTTAATAGTACTTCTTCTTCGTGTGACGCCTTCTATCGAAGGTTGGCGACCGTGCTGATTTTTGTTGTGATGTTACGCAGCCAAGACAATCTCTTTCTACGCCCCTTCTGCCTTCTATTTTCCCCTACACAATGAGTTGTAAAATCTCATATTTTTCATTATTTATTAAAGAGAACACATTATTGTTGTGAAGTTGCAGTTTTTCAGAACATAGTTCTGTGGTATTTCAATTCTTATTAGATGCATCAAAGTTTAACTAAAAATTTAATAAAATTGATTTCTTTCCAAACCGAGGAAGGTGCATTATCCAACTATGCTACAGCGACATTATTTTTGACGACAAATTTTCGAACCTGTGTGTTACACTTTTTCAAATTAATACATCTATCGTTCCATTATTTGAAAGCCTTTGAGTAAACCGATAGCAGACGCCAGATTAACAAATAAATTTCGATGCGGTAATCATAGAGTGTACGCCGTGTTTCCGTTTTGTACAATGCTATGGAGTGTGAATTAAATGATAAAGTAATTTTCCGTTCCGGTGACGCACGCGTTATCTGCGGTCGGATTATTTAAAACCTGCTATAAAATAATCATAAATGTGAGAGCTAATTAAATTAGTGCGTGTGTTTGGTATTTTTTTCAAAATAATGTATATGTTTGAAAATTTCCAAATACAGTCGAACTCGGTTATTTCGAGTACGAAGAGAGCAGCTAAATTTGCTCACAATAATCGTTACTCGTTATTACAAAAAAAATATTTAATATCTAATAAAATTGAAAGCGAGTCAAATACATAAGAAAAATCAAAAATCAATAATTGTATGAATAAAAACATTTTAAAGTAAATTACTACATTCAATCACATTATTTCTTAACAAAATTCAAAATACTGCTCTGTTTTAAAGTTTACACTACGCACACAAAATAAACACCCATTGTTTTTTTTTCTACGAATTCACAAACCTGAAAGGAATCGTAAACGTTAAGGAACCTCGTCGGCAAACGCTGCTGTCGATTTTATGACTTTTTAAGAATTAGGGTTTTTAGTTCGTGTCGTGTATTTTGTTTACTTGTTAACAATATTTTTGTACGTTATAGAGTTGTATGAAAATAGGCTTGAATTAAAATAATATATATTTCCTCATTATAACCGATTTCGATCGTATAATATTGTATATAAATATTTGTTTTAGGTACCTGCTATACAGTCAACGTTATATTTAAGAGCTGTCGTACTAGTATGCGCTAAGCAAAGTAAAAATCCTCATGAACGGGTTTGTCGTCACAAATTTTAATGTTGTATATTATGTATTTATAATAAATAATTTTATTTGATAGACCATAAAGTATAAATATAATTATTAATGGGAACACATTCTTATTGTTGTTAAGTTGTAATTATTCAAAACATAGGTCGGTTTACTCAAAGGTATTTGTGATTCCGTAAAAACAATATAGATGGCTTTCAAATAATGGAACAACAGATGTATTAATTTGAAAAAGTTTAACATGTAGGTACGAAAATTTGTCATGAAAAATACTGGCGCTGTAACACAATTGGTAGTGTACTTCCTCGGATTGGAAATAGAGATCCAGGTTCGAATCCCGGTAGCGCAAAAACAATATTTTTCGACAAAATTGATTTTATATGTATATATTTATAATTAATACATTAAATTAGTATATAAATATAATGTAATAATTCTTATGTAACATAGGTACATATATAAATTAATCTATTTATTGAGTCGGTAATGCAATGACGTCATAAAAGATTTCAATTTATCGCGATAAAATTCAAGAAATTGTACTTATTCCTGTACCTGCACTATTATATCGACAAATTTGTCTCGTCATAATATTTACATTTCATAATTTAATTTTTCATTCGCGGTTGTTATTTGTTACGAAGATGTTTACTGGAATTATTTGATTTATTTATTGATTAGATTATAAAGTGTGACAATATACTTAACTCTGGCGCGCTAGCGAGGCCGACAGACCTGCCGCCGGACCCGCACCCCCCCGGCAGGTTCGACCGTCGGCGTCGCTTTTTGTTTGAGATTTTGTTTTTCGCTTTGCGGAGAAACGTAGCCTCCGACATTACGACACGACAGCGTTATACAATGAGTAGTTTCCGCTGTACGTCACACGTAACGGATCGTCACATTGTGCAGCGATGCAGAGGGTGTTCTCTATAAACACAATAACTGCTTATTTTTTACACAATTTAAATACACCCCCTATATTGTAATTCAATGCGTAATTAATGTTCGTCCATGCCATCGAATATAAATAAATGTCTAAATTTATGGCTAACATTTTTTTTGTAATAGGGATGGTAAATCGGTATTGTTAGTGACGTTGGAGGTTTAGTTTCTAGTGTCCAATCATCGCCACATTCAAACATAATACAGTAAAAATAACATAATTATGCTTAGTTGGATAAAGCACCTTCCCCGGTTAGGAAAGAGATCCAGGTTCGAATCCCGGTGGCGCAACAACAATATTTTTCGACAAAATTGATTTTATATGTATATCTTTATAATTAATATATTTAATTCATATTTAAAATATCACAGACCTATGTTCTGAATAATTACAAATTCACAATAAGAATGTGTTCTCCTAAATAAATAAGGTTGTATCAATGTGTCCAAAATTTAATAAAAATGAATTGATAATTCTGGCGTCTGCTATCAGTTTACTCAAAGGTATTTGAGATTCTGTAAAAAAAAGGTAGATGCCTCTGTCAAATGATGGAACGATTAAATGTATTAATGTCAAAAAGGTAACATATAGGGTCGAAAATTGTCGCTAAAAATGATGTCGCTGTAACTTAGTTGGATAAAGCACCTTCCCCGGTTAGGAAAGAGATCCAGGTTCGAATCCCGGTGGCGCAACAACAATATTTTTCGACAAAATTGATTTTATATGTATATCTTTATAATTAATATATTTAATACATATTTAACATAATTAAGGTTTAAAAATAACTTTAAAATCCCTAAATGTAACACAAAACACTATCAGTAAAATTTTATATATTTAGGGATACAAAATTTCAATAGCCTCCCTACACAAATTTAAGAAATAAAAGATATAAAATGAACACTTCAGAAACACATAATTAGAAAATAAACAATATTATGGAACACTTCAGAAGCACACAAATAGAGAATAAATAAAATATTATATAAAACTAAACTCCTTTATTTGAAGAGGTAAGCGAAAAAAATCCATGTAATTTTAATAATGTAAAAAATAAAAATACTTAATTTATGTTATAATAAAATTGTAAATGTGTCAAATAAATAAAAAAAATCTAACGATTCATCATCCATTTTGCATGGAAATGAAGTATCAATTTACTTTTGAAATACGAATTAAATTGAGTAACATTATATTACTCAATTATGGTGGCTTGGACACATTTTATTGGCAACTCTAAAGGAATGTGGCCTATGTGTCGCCCTAGACAAAGCTGTAAAAAACAACGAATGAATGAATGTGTGTCCAGGCCGCCACTTTGACGCATATTGTGGTCGAAGAATTGGGAAAATCTTTTGTTGTATAGATAATCATATTACAACTGACATATTATTATATATAGCTTATGAAACTAATTATAGAAATCCACAGATATGTTCAGGCAAGGTAGTCATGAAGTACAGAATAGAAAGTAATATGGCAGTTTTCAATATAAGGTAAATAGGGTGTCCGGCCAAGAAAATTTTCAAGTTTAATATTAAATTTAAAAAAAAATTACAACGGTATTCTCATATTTTATTTATACAAAATGGAGTTTAACGATGCGAATTTTACGTTTTATAAACAATATCGTCTAAATACCGTCCATTTCTCTCAAGACTCTTACAATCGGACTATTAAATTTGCGAACACGCGAGAGCAAAGCGTTGATTCAATGGCAGCAACTTGTTGCGTGCTCGGCCCATCACTTACTCGTCGAATATTAAAGTGAGTACAAAACGCGCGACGCGCACGAACCAATGAATCATCGCACTTTAAATATTGCAAATCCGCAAATCACGCGCGTCGAGCTATACCCCCCCCCCCCACTTACCTCACTTTGATGGTTTACGAGCAATTACAATTTAATATTGAAATTTTTCCGCTGGAACCCTTTATTATATTAGTAGAAGAAGATAAAAACTGTCGGGAGAAAGGGTGGATGAGGTTGAAACTATTATTGTGGCAAAGGGAGAGCAAGATGTGTCTGTAGGTAGAATGATTGGTTCAAATTGAAAATATAGTTGTTCATAAAAAAAAAACTCTTTTAGCGTAGTAAGGCTGATGTTGAAATAGTTAATTTCTGTTAACTTCCCATTATGGTATTTGCATGAACGGTGAATGAATAAGCTTTATTTGAATATATTAATTCTAATTGGCTGGGATAGCAAATGTGTCCTTGCAGTAGTTTAAAGATGAGTATTTGGTCAGCACGTGTTCTTCGATATTCTAGGGTTTTCATATTGTGGAAGTTTGCTGCATCTATCTACATAGGAATTTAATGATATTTGGGAAGTTGGTTAGCACAACATATCTCACGGGAGCAGAATTCGTATCTCAGAGATTAGGTCAAGTGGAAAATCTCTTAAATATCTAATTCGCTGACACGGATCGTAACACGTGACTTTATCTCACCGTCAGTATCCGTCATCAGCAAATAAACAATGTTTTTTTCCCCCCCTTTCTTTGTTCGATACCTTATTTCTTCGCGACGCGTTTTTACGCTATACTGTACGGCCCATTAGTTCGCTAAGGGATGCCGGGGCTACAATAAAGACGGGCAATTGAATTCACAAGTTGATTTTGGCAAGTTTTTAGGTGGAATCAATTTCCATTTTGCCGAATGTTGAGACGCCGCCCGTCCGCAGCGGGCTGGCTGTTTTGTTAGATTTTTTTCAAATTCGTTTTACACAAAATTGTTTTACACTTTGATGATTTTAATTCGCGTTTTATATATGTGATACAGTAAAGCGGTGTCAAGTATAAAAAATAACAGATTCTTATTGTGAAGTTGTAGTTATTCATAACAGACGGTCTGTGATATTTTAAATACTAATTAAATGTATTAATTAGAAAGATAATAAAATACTTCACAATAAGAATGTGTTCTCTTTAATAATATATGAGTTGTATCAAATAAAATATGGTAGTTGTTCTCAGTGTCGGGGTGTACGTATTTAGTATTTATCTTATATTGTCGTTATTATAAGTTTCAGTGGTTCATTAATGAACCCTTTGTCTCCCCCTAGGTCTCGACCGTGTGACTCTCATCCGATCTCGCTGCACGTCTCGCCCACGGCTGCTTCCTTGCTTTCGACTTCCTCGGGATATCTGAGGCTGGATACCGTTTCCGAATCTTTAAACTCCTCCGGTTAGATTATAAACCGGTTATCGATGATAAACCGTTATGCGACTGTGATTGTGTCGATGATAACTTGTGTAATTTCTAGTGTACCTTTCATTTGTAGAAGAATTACGATAAAAGTAACGATTTAACCATTATTAGTATTGGATGTAATTGACAAAAAAGTCCTGAAAGTTTTGTGAATAAGCTTTCTAATCTCGGGATTTATAAATGCTGTAAACTGGACCGGGACCCCGAGTTTGAATTCCCTAGTCTCGAGGAACGTCCGAGAGAATATGTTCACGTCTCGCGGGACAAGGCGTGCGTCAGCGTCGCGCAGCAAAAAATACAGATTTCAAGTAAAATAAACAGAATTCCTCTCATAATAATTCTCGTCGATGCTTTGTTTCTCGGAAATTGCTCATCGTCTTCTGCCCTAAGAGAGATCCTCTGTTATATTTGTCGTCACTGTGCAATCTTCATTACTTCATTCCTGCGGTCGTCGTTTCATTCCCCTCATTCCTGAAGGCCCGTGCCGATCCGTTCTGCCGAGCTGGTGCTCTCGGGACTCCGATAGCACACGAACAAATCGCGGCATTTTGTCGATGTTCCCTGTATTTTTTTTTTTGCGGCCTTCGCGGACTCACCAAACGGTCAAATTTATGTTGAATAACAATTTATATTTTTGGTTTTAATTTTTGAATGTCCTGAATCTATTTCTTGTTCTTCATGAACACCTATGTCCAAAAAAACACAATTACTGAATTTTTATCTACGAAGGCACTGTTATTAAATAAATATCAAATGTTTCATAGAGACGATGCTATTTTTATAATATTTTTAATGGAGAATATATAGAAATATAGGGTATACGGTCCACATATTAACATATATATAACTTTCAAAAATTTGATAGATGCGTAGATTGATGGGGTGAGAATGGTGAACGTTATATTTATACAAAGTGATCACTTCAGCCGAAGACAGGTCGTAAGTCCTGTAATTACCCTATATTTCTATATATTTTCCATTAAATGTAATAAAAATAGTTTCGTCTCAATGACTGACATTTATTTATTTGATTGGAGTAGACGTGTTAGACGACTTGATGATTACGTCACATTAGGAACGTTGTTTTTATAAAATTGTTTTACTGTTCTCCCGTGAAGCGATTCGTTGCTATTAAATTTCCAAGGACCAAATTCCCGCGCGCTGTCGTGCGCGTTCCCCTCCTGACTGAGACAATTTTATGAAAATATGTTTCAATGCATTTTTTTAAATTTCCCGTATTCTGCCAACATCTTTTCATCAATAAATGCACCAAGTGAATATGAAAATTTTCATTTTTATATAAATTGATCAAAACTTTGCTCAATTGTGATGTAAATTGTTAATGTTGTCATAAAATCAGTTACTTTTGCCCGCCGCTATTTTTGTTAGAATTCAAACAATGTTATGTATGGTAACTAGCTTGTTTTGGAAAGAAGGCGGTGCATTTATTATAGGGAATATAATTCATAGTAAAAAGTGCATTAATATAATAGGTATATTGCTATTTAAATAAAAAATATAATAAATGTAGAGATTGCAAATAGTACCCTTATAAGACAGATGAGCTCGTCTGCTTTGTCACTGACTTCTGTCTAGTTAATTTTTAATTTTAGTAAGGGATTTTTGACAGTGTAAATAAACATAACTAACATAATAAATATTTAACATATGATACTAATAATGAAAATCTACAGATGTTAAGGCATATAATATAACAGAAGGTAAAAAAAGGTGGTGTTGCAACTATTGTTGCGGTAAAGGGAGAGCAAGATGTGTTTACAGGTAGAATGATTGGTCAAAATTGAGATTGTGGTGGTTCATAAGAAGAACTGTTTAAGCTTAGTAACGCTAATGTTAAAAAAGTTAAGAAGACTTTGAGTATTACGTTTGTGAATTAGTAACCATAGTACTTAGTTTAAAAAAATGTGTAAACCACAGACTAGTAAATGAATAGACATGAAATGTAGTATACATATAGGAGAGGGGTTCGGAACATAAATCCGATAGTTTATGACACATTTATGCAACAGTAAAAGTATTTACTCTTCAAAAATGAAATCATTGTATAAAAAAATACGTATTCTTTACATTAATAAATATTATATTGTCAGCGTTGAAATTTTCGTTCCAGTCCAGTCATATTAAAAAAAAAGTCGCGTAGCTCTTTGATTGCCTGAGTGGCATCAAAGTGAAATTTTGTCACAAGGAATTTTCGTTAGTTCATGTCTATTTATTTGGCGGTCTGTGATATAAACATCATACAGGAACATTGCTTAATGCCGGATTGAGCGGACATTTTAATTTTTCGCTAGAAAGTCACGTGACATCGACCCCTCGTCGAATCGATGCGCGAGTGATTTTTCAGCGGCGCGCCGACACGGGGACATGCGGGGGTTAAATTGGATCGACGTTTGGACAATAATAATTGCGGCTTTGTGCCGGCCGCGGGCATAAATAAGTTCGGCGGCGGCGCCCCCGACCCGGACGCGGTGGCGCCACTGCCGCAGACGCGCTTCGGCCGCGGTCACTTTTAAATTTTGGAAAAATAAATAATACAAACGGTCGGCTGTTTTAGAGTCGGGCGACTCTCGCTGTAAAATTCGTCATTTGACGTTTTCGTGTCTGCGTCCTGTCTTTTGGAGCCCAGGAATTATTTTACCATCCTTTACGTCTTTAGACACGTGACCAGCGCCGGCGCCATAGGCAAGATTGTATTTTTCCGCCCTAGTAACTTAAGTAAAGATGATATTTTAAATTTTTGTAAAACCATCCCCATAAATTGGCTGCCCCCTAAATTGACTGCCCCCTAAATTGGCCGCCCGAGTGCCACACCTGTTAGGAAAGGTGTTTTGTTAGGCCGGCATTTTGAAACTTGCCCAAGGGCGGCTTTTTACCAAAATACGTTTTTTGTTGACTACAAATTACTGTTTTTTTAGGAAATAACTATTATGTTATTTATTAGATTTGCGTTATTGGATTGTATATATATCTGGATTATTTGTATTACACTATCTATTATCGTTTTGCAACTTGGGATTTTGTTTTTTAATTTTTATATATTTTTCGGTCGCCCCCTTGATTTGGTCGCCACAGGCAGGCGCCTGCTCTGCCTGTGCGTAACGCCGGCGCTGCGCGTGACTGCCTTTATTTGAGGATGATATCGTTCCTGATTTGATCTCTCAACATGACTCTCGCTACTCTTAAGTATTTCATCTCTGCAGCCTGGATTGACTTGAAAATCACCAGATTTGTTTTAATGTTGAGCTCTGTTTACCTTATTACTGAAGTAGACTGTGACCATTATTAAACAATTAATATAAAAGTTATAAAATTGAATAACCAGAAATACAAAATAATCGAATAGATAAAATATCCTTGTTTATAATGGACGGTAGTTTGATCGGTAGTATAATTTGACCCTAGTAATTTTTTATCATCGCCCGTTGTTAAAAAACATTTGTGGTTTGTTCGAATGTTAAAGTTGATCCCACCTAATAATGTAAATCAGATACGTGAGAGTATGATTTATTTTTGATATTTACTATTGGAAATACATACAATTTTATGCTTTTTTTCTGTAGATTTTATTTACTTTGCTGGCGAAAATTTTTCGCAAATATAAATTCAACAGCGAGATGATCATCGGATGTACTCCCATCACTAAAATAGCGGGATATTGAGTTATGCACCCCCAAATAAGAAAGATCTTGAATTATGAGGGTGGCTTTCAAACATTTATATAATACAAGATCAATATAAACTAGATGCAAGAATTTGTTTACAAAAAATGTGTTTTTTTTTATATATACATCTATAATAATACAATATAAAAATGTTGGGAAATTGATCAGATTATAAATAGGGAATGATGTCAAATACATAGTTTCATAATTTTTAAGACATTTATATTTGCTGCTTTACAGTTTATACAGTTTAGGAGCAATGTATGATGCATGTCTCTGTCCTATTCCTAATTTGGACATTTTAAAAATAACATGTGTCTGATAGTTATCGTGAATTTTTATTTTATCCTCTTTAAAAAAATGACATAAGATAGTTTTTATATATATAGAATACTGGAAAATCTTTAAAAACTTGTTTGGTCGGGTAATCTCTAGCCTTTTTTAAAATTATTTTTATTATTATATTTCGAGTTGTAATTATCGGATTGAGATGTATGTGACAAGTTCCGCCCCAACCTAGTATTCCGTATTGTAATGTTGATTCAACCGATCTACGGTATATCATTTTAATAGTTTGAAAATTACTATATTGTTTATTAAAATTTTCCGTAATTTATTATTTAAGATGGTTATGTGTTCTTTGAAGTTTATATTATTATCTAGGACTAATCCTAAATGTTTGTAATTGGTTGTTATATGTATATTATATATGTACTTGTTGTGTACTGCAAACTTCAAAGTGTCGATTTATTAGAACACATAATTATTGTGATGTTGTAATTATTCAGAACAGACGGTCTGTGATATTAAATGTATTATTATCAAAAAGGTAACATATTGGTTTGAAAAATTGTCGCTAAAAATATTGTCGCTGTGGCATAGTTGGATAATGCACCTTCCCCTGTTGCGCAACAACAATATTTTTCGATAAAATTGATTTTATATGTATATCTCTCTAATAAATATATTTAATTCATATTTAACGATTTATGATTTTACCATCAGATATTGGAAGGTGAAATTAATAAATTAATTCTTGTATTGAACTGATTACACAATCCGCCCTTGGAGTCTTCCTTGACACGAAACATACTTGGACGCGTGTCAAAGTTTTATTTTCTGAAATGTGCCCCGATGGGCGATTGTTGGCCGCGGCTGGTTCAGCGACCTCTGTTAGTTGATTAATCGCCCCATTAATGGATTACCCCGACGGGTCCCAGGATCCGAGCTTCAATCACAGCCGCCCGGCATATGACGGGGCGACGCTGGATCTATTCTCATGCATAAATCAATTACGGACTTTTTAAATTGGCGTCATATTTTTCCGGTGTATTAGTAAAAAAATCTAGCCGGCATCTCCACTAGACTTTCCCGTACGCGATCAACATCGACCCCTCCTACGTAAAGGTGACGTAATTAATAAATAGGTCGTTTTGCTATTTCGCGTGTATTTGATACGTTCAAAAATATATTTATTTATTTAATTTTAATCTAGTGCAATGCGTATGCTCTAATACAAACAATGAGTGATTTAGGAGAACACATTCTTATTGTGAAGTTGTAATTATTCAGAACAGGCGGTCTGTGATATTTTAAATATGAATTAAATATATTAATTAGAAAGATATACATATAAAATCAATTTTGTCGAAAAATATTGTTGTTGCGCCACCGGGATTCGAACCTGGATCTCTTTCCTTATCGGGGAAGGTGCATTATCCAACTATGCTACTGCGACAATATTTTTAGTGACAATTTTCGAACCTATATGTTACCTTTTTGATATTAATATATTTAATCGTTCCATTATTTGATAGGGCCATCTACCTTATTTTTACAGAATCTCAAATATTTTTCGATAAAATTTATTTTATATGTATATCTTTCTTATTAACATATTTAAAATATGAATGATTATTTATTTATATTTATAATAAATCAAATTTTTAAACAAACATTACAACATGTTTCTGTTCAAAACTTTTTGCTTTTTCTATACAAATGGGTCGGTCTGGTATTGAAATAGTTATTGGGACAATTTTTGAAGTCATATCGTAATTGTTTAACGTGACGCTATACATTTAATTTAATTTATATATTCGACAATAAAAAATAATATTTCGCATTTTACTCTAACTTATCTAGTATATATTTATTTTATTTAATTTTGAATTTAAGTGACTTCTTCGTCTACTTTTATTCATACTTATTTGTTACAAAGTTCACCAAGGGTAACTATTTTAGAAATTAAATTAAAATTTGATATTATGAATCGACAACTGATAAAATATAAATCAATGCATACATTTTTAACACCAAAAAATAGTATAATATAAATATATATATTTTTTAATTGCAATATTTAAATCAATGCTTTTTCTATAAAAGTCGGCTGTTCTTGTATCGAACCAATTTCTGAGGTCATCGTCGTTGTTTAACGTAACGCTACGCGTTTGATCGGAGAGCGACCGAAAAAGGTGATAATCTGATGGTGCGGAATTTAAGTGTAAGTGTCGGGACTAGAATTTCCCAGTTGACCTCTTGGATGATTATTTTAACCTTGATTAAAGGCGAAAAGAAGTGTGGAAAATGTTCGTTTTTCTCAACTTGACACATCATTATTTAAGCCCAAAAATTAAGAAAAATTATAAGATATAGAGAAATGGCAACACTGCCGTTTAAAAGCAGAGAGAATGCTAACGAATGGTACTTATAACATGTTTTGTCACAAAACAATAGCGAAAAAATTGCGTTTAAAAAAAACGCAAAATCCTTAATTAGTCGACTTTGTACTCATAGCGTGAGAGGTAGAGGGGTCAATACTCGGCGCCTTCAATATCTTTCTTTGGCTTCAAAAAGATTAAGGTGAAAATATATAATAGAGGAACGAAAGTAGACTGAATGCGGTGGAAATGAGATCACTTTGGCGTATATGTGGCAAAACTATTTATGATAGAGTAAAGAATGAAGGATAAGTAAGATTAAGAAAGGAGAACGGATGAATGAGGAGAGAATGGTAAGAACGATATATGACGCAAGTGTTGATGACACCAGAAATAGAGGAGGTCCGCGGAAGACTTGGCACGACCAGGTAAACCAGTTAATGGAGGACGGTTCTGTTAGAAGCCTCAACAATCGGCGAGCTTGTATGAATGTGGATGAGGCGAGAATTGTGTCAGGACAGAAAAGTGTGGCGCTCTATCCTCTCTGCCTACCCCCGCGGGGAAACGGCGTGATGGTAAGTAAGTAAGTATATAATAGAGTATATAATACAAATACAAAATAGTATATAATCTGGATCGACTCGGCAGTCCGCACTCTTCCACATTTCCAGAAGTAAAACATCTTCCATACAAAATTAATTCATTCACCGGTCATTCAAATACCATAATGATAAATTTACAGAATTACTACCCTTACTACGCTTGAGCAGTTCTTTTTATGAACCACCACAATCTCAATTATGGCCAATCGTTCTACCTACAAACACATCTTGCTCTCCTTTAATACAACATTTGCAACCTCGCCGCCCTTTCTCCCACCTTTTTTCTTTATCTTTATCTTCTGCTATATTATGCTCTGTGGATTTTCATAATTAGTATCATATGCTAAATATTTATTATGTTAGTTCTATTACGTTAACACTGTCAAAATCCCTTAATAAAATAAAAATATGAAAGTGTTTTTAAATTATCAACAACAGGGTAAAGAAGTGAAATGGGACGAAAATGATGGGGATCGGACGAGGGATCATACAGGCCGAGGGAGTTTATGGAAGGGTTAGTGATGGAAATTAATAAATCGTGTATGTGTCGTTTGAGTGAGGGGATGTTCGAGTCTCTGTGAATGATTGTGTTTCTGACAAACCAGGGTGAGTTTGTGATTCTCCTAAGGATGTAGCTTTGTTTGGATTCTAAAATGTTATTGTTACTTGAACCTTGGATGGGGCTCGCGTATGTGAGTATAGGACGGATGATTGCTTTGTACAAGTGTCATTCGTTTTGTGGGGATAGTGAACTGTAGGAATTTAGGAGAGGGCATAGTCGGTTGTAAATTAAATTATAAGTTTTAGTGATAATTTTTTTTGAGATAAAATATATTCCACTTTTTAAAAAAAATATTGTATCTTATGTTTTTCTAGGTGCGAATACTTTCTTTAACTCGTATTTTATGAGAAATTCTAAATAATAATAGACGCCTAGCCCGGACCGCGTTAATCACATCTGGTAATAACACCTCGTAAAGAATGTGTGCATCTCCTTAGATAAATCAGTTTCGGATTACATCAATCACTTCTCGGCCATGGTTAATGGACAGATTAATAAAGGGGGGACTCTTTATTTGACACGATGGAGATGATCGAGCCGTCACCCTGGGCTGGGCGTGCTCCGGCCGCGCGTCCAGGCCGCGGAGCCGCGCAGCCAACCAGCGTTTTGGGGAGAATTCCGAGAACAGCAATTTGTCAATCACAGATCAGAAAACGTTTTTCGAACGACAGTGGCGTGGCGCATCGGACATCGAACGCGAATTCGCCCGGGATGCGGGTACGCCACTAAAAGTTTCTCACATGTTGCATCCTATGTTATTATATTTATTGTTATTTATTAATAAATCCGCTAGATGGCAATACAGATTAGCAAAAATAAATGTCACTGAAAAGTTTTTTGCGACTGATATATTCGGCGCTGGACCGTAAAGGTTTTTTAAAAAATATATATTAGAAGCATTTACATTACAGTACGAATATATCTATCTGCATTGTAATATAATTTTAGCAGTTTTGCAGTTCAAAACGGCTTTAAACAAAATATAGTATATTATTTCATTTCTTTAAGTTCACTGTATCTAGGTATTTCGGATAGCTCTATGTGTACATATGTATATAGCATTTTTTCTTACTGGAAATAAAAACAAAATACACTACATGGTGCATTGTTATAGCAATGTAATAAGAGATTTCCGCATTGAAATATAGATTTTATGGAAACCCTGGCCCAATGGCCACGTGGCGGCTACTATTGGTCGTGAAGCGGCCATAATAGCCACCCGTCCGATAAGCAATCGGCGATAGCCGATCAAAACTAACACAATTTTAAAATTAAGCTGTTGGGTTACCTACAATTTTGTTAATGTGTTTTTTTTAGTTTGTGAATTATTTGAAAGTGGATTGATTAATAAGATCGATATAGCTCAGTTGGGAGATCATTCTACCGTAAATAAAAAAGTCCCAGATGTCTTGGTGGCAGTTCTTTTTTTAAAGTAAGATTTTTCTTCTTTAAATTCTTTGCATTTTGTCAATAACTTGGAAAAAATTAATTATTTATCGATCTATTAAATGTATATGTACGACCTTCAGTAAAGGCTTCCTACTGTTGTTCTTCTGACTCAGTCCAGACAAACCCTCGATTCATCGCGTCACATTCCTCGCTCCGGTTCCTCTCGTCGGCCATCATAACTTTTTACTTACCGCGCATCACAGCCATTAGGGTGATGCAACGCGCGAGTCGTGCGGTAAAAGTACCCTCGTTCCATCCGCCTAAACACAGCCCGCGCTCTGACAACATCCATTATAATTATTTGCGTAATAAACCCGGCTCACGGTCTCAGCTGACGACGCATCCCCAGGGCTGTCGCAGACCAAGTCATGATGGAACACCGCGTCACCGACAGACTGTCTTCTCTGTCCATTGTTATTCGTTGCCACGTATATACTTTTCTGACAGATCGAGTGCCTAATATATACATTTTCCAGGCAAGGCTAACAATAATCTTGCACAAAAAGTCTGCACGTTAGATATAATTTTATGAAATGGAAACATGAACACTTACCGAAGAAGGCGACTTGTAGCATTTGAAACGTGGATCTACAGAAGAATACGCAAAATAAGCTGGATGGATAGATGTTGTGGTTCGGATGAATAAAGAAAAAGATAAAACAATACAAATCCGAAAATTACAATACTATATCTCGGAAATATGATGAGACATTCAAAAAAGTATGAGATCTTGCATCTCAGAATGCAGGAAGAAGAAGAACATCATCGCAAGAACTTAAGGTAATGGTATCCGGGCTGGAGAAAGAAGGTCCTGGAGTAGTGATAGCAAGAGCGTGTAAAGTTACCCAAAGAGCAATAGAAATGGCTGTGCTCGGAATATCAAGTATACTAATAGTGTACAAATTTTCTAGATATGGGGAGCCACAGCCACAACGGGCTAGGATAGTAATGGAATGGAGTCTTCGCACTAGTAAAACATATGTTAAAAGTTGCTTAAAGAGCAATGGAATGGGCTACCCTTGGAAGTATCCAAATTCGTCAGAGCACCAAGGTAAAATGTTGCCCAAAAATCAGCAAGCTTATGTAGTAATAGGCTACTTTTATATCGAAGATATGATGGCTTCCTGGGGCGAAGGTCTTGCACCGGCGGAAGAAGTATAGAGTGTCATCAAGTTTGATGGAGTGACGACATCAGAAGACCTTGGGAGAGGCTTATATCCAACAGTTGATAGATACATGAAGACTTGGGATTGATTAAAAATTAAATTAATTAGACACTAACCTATTTAGTACATTTGAACATCTTTTTTCTTATAAAATTGTTTTATTGTACATTTGACAGTGCATTACGCGATGTGGTGGCACTCTGTTTTTAAATTCCCCCTCTTATTTTTAAGAACAATGTTCTTCGCAGTGTAATTCTCCCCTTTGCGCTCTCCATCGTTGCACACCTACTTCGTAGCAGCTTTCTTTTTCAGATATTTTTTGGCAGGAGACCATTCATATCTCACTCAATAAATAAATAAATGCAATAAGCACATATAATTTAAGACATTAAATAATATAAAATTATATCTGGAATATAATTCCCATAAGCTTGATGTGAAACGTATTCCGTGTATAAATCTCAATTTTAAAAAAAATGTACCTCACCCACGAATCACGTAACGTCGCTTTAATAAAGTAAATAAAATTTATCTTTCAGATAACTTGATCCGTTATAATTCTCAGCCAATTAACGATCCGGCGTGCGATAACTAACTCGGGCACCGAGGTGTTGTAATATGCGAGGAAGCTGTAACTAGTGGTCCACCGTCGGATGTGGAAGATTGCGGGCTCAATCTGCAGCCACCAATCAGGGACGCTGTTACGTCTTCACGGTGAAATCCAACACGAAAGAGGCATTTGCCACGATCAAAATTACTATGTTTGAAATCTGCCAATATTTTTTACGACCTCGCTTGACTTTCAACAGTACTTGCCAGTGAGGCTATAACATTTATAAATGTTGCTCAAAAATCTCGTCTTCGTCCGGATGTAGAAAAAAAATTTGGTATTAAAATACCTTAACCATATTTATAGCCATCTTATTATCTATTTTACTAAACGTTTACATTCATACATGGGTAGGTATATTATCACATTTATTATAGATACGGGTCACATCCGCACATCTCACATCAGCTCGCCGATTGTTGAGGCTTCTTACAGAACCATCCTCCATTAACTGGTCGTGCCAAGTCTTCCGCGGACGTCCTCTATTTCTGGTGCCATCAACACTTGCGTCATATAGCTCTCTTACCATTCTCTCCCCATTCATTCGTTCCATATGACCAAACCACCTTACTCACTATACTAACATCAGCTTTACATTCTTTCCTTATTCCTTCATTCTTTACTCTGTCATAAATAGATTTGCCACATATACGACTGAGTGATCTCATTTTCACTGCATTCAGTCTAATTTCGTTCCTTTTCTGCCAGCTCCTTACATATATATAAAAAAAAAACATAATAGCTTTTGCCATACTACAACAGAAATATTTCCTAGCAACATACGATATAATATTTCTTTGTTAAAAACTCATTTTTAGTATAAAATTGCAATTTCAGAACATTGTTTTGTGATATTTAAAACGAGTGAGTCAATTTGGAAGATGTACACAGAAAAATCTAACAATCGAAAAAATGTTCGATTACCACCGGGATACGAACCCGGAACTTTTTCTATTAATAGAATTTTCTGTACATCATTCTAATTGATTAATTTAATTTTTGTTTATATAATATTATAAAATATAAAGCATAACGCGGTATGTGATGATGAAATACAACATGTATACCGACAATGCAACACACGAGAGGACAGCCACTCAGTAAAAATGTTTACAAATCTTTCGTCGCTACTTTAAAATGTAAGTGATTTTTTTTCACCGGCTACTCCGCTTTTTATAAATCCCACCGTCGTGAATCATTTTGTCGGCGCCATTACATATTTCTGACAGTGCGCAATTAAAGTGCCGCGCTTTCTAAATTACAATT
This sequence comes from Eubasilissa splendida, assembly GCA_031772225.1. Lineage (NCBI taxonomy): Eukaryota > Metazoa > Arthropoda > Insecta > Trichoptera > Phryganeidae > Eubasilissa > Eubasilissa splendida. Next base: position 29,896,467 of record CM062853.1, on the reverse strand, counting down.
TCGAGCGGACCCTTCCGCCGGGGGCCCCGGACCTGGCCCGCGGGCTCCCGCCACCTCTCCGGCGGGGGCCCGGCACGCTCGGCGCGCGGGCGGGATCTTCATTTTGAAATCGTTTAAAGGGTGGGAAAATACGGGATGCAGGAAGGATGGAAGGAATTTGGGAGAGGAACAGAAATAAGGAACAGGAGGGCTGAATGACCACCCGGAACCAGAAAACACGACCCACCTGTGAAATGCTCGTTTAAGAATCTGGATTCTCCACTGGATTCACAGATCTTCTGGCCCCGGAACACGTATTCCGTTGTTCCACACGAAGTACTCTTGTTCATACACGTCGGTGATGGCGCGAAGTGTGACACAATAGCAAGATGTACATGTTGCGGCACGCACGGTAGCGAGAAAACCGAAAATATAATAACAATACTAGTCCCACACTGCAGGACGATAGTTAATACAGTTTCACAGCCGTCCCACTGGTAAACGATAGCTGTCAGTTCAATGGTACAACTCCAACTGATCAAAAACACAACCACAAAAAAATATCGCGTTCTGGTATAGGGGAAGGGGGTTATACCCGTTCGCGTGCGTGTGAGACGGCGATCGGAGGTCGTCATAAAGATCGAACAAACAAAATGTATGTAAGAAATGTAAATCTTTATTCTTCAGAATCTTTGCAATAAAGAAAGTCTCTCCACGCATATTTTGATCATGAGGAACGTACGAGGACAGGGGGCGAGAGGACGATCTCCAATAAGATGGACATACCGAGTCTGAAACATGACCGAAGCTTCGCTACACTTCGCTCTGAACAAGGCCTGGATGGCGATTGTGGAGTTAAGCAGTTCGCGCTGTGGAAGCAAAACACTATATATAGAATAGGACCACGATTGCTCAGTCATGAGATTATCAACCGCGAGAGACAGATTCGGACTGTTGGTACATTCTTGTTTGCTGGGTGGCGTCGTGTCTTATGTTATATTTGTAGTGCGGTAACTATGTTGGCTATGGAATTGGGAAAAAAATAACTTACGTTATATGCACGAAATGGCATAAATACTGAATTACCAAAGGCAAGAGTTATTATTTTTATAATGGAGCTGTTACGAACGTACATATCCGGGAATCCATCTACCTATGATCCCATATAAAAATCATTATTGTGTAAAATATACAATGCACGAAATAATAATACAATATGGCTAGAGAGACCTAACGGATCATTCTACTGGCTCTCCCTCGCACCTATTGCGACCTGGACAGGGTGAATTTCTGCCGGACTGCGACACATAAATGTGACGTCTTCCCTTCCCTTTTGGGGGTGCATGATTTCTATAACTTCTGTCTGTCTGCCCTCTGAATTGAATCTGTTAACGAGTCTCACGTCAAATTGAATAGGAATGTTTTCTGTACGATGATACCGGAACCTATCCATGGTGGTGTTAAGATGTTAATAACTAAATGTAATAAAAAAAAAGTAATATTGACGAATCGAAACGAGAGTAAAGAAGAAGAAGAAGAAAGATGTAAAAAATAAAAAATAATACAATATTAACAAAGATACAGTAATAACATACAGGCGCCGGGGGACAGAGGGGCAACTAGGGGAGCACATTAAACACTCCCTTACGGGAAACAAGACGGGCACAAAAAAAAGACATTAAGTTGATTCTCTACCCGAGCACCACTGCCGGCAGATATTATGAAATGTAAAACATGTGTTCGTATTAGATTACAGCGCTGTGATACTTTATTCATCAATAAATCAACATGCTTGATGTGAAAATCACAGCTGTTACAAAAATGGTCATATGAATAATGAATTTGGCTCTAAATTAAAAATACGATAAAAGGTTTCCGATCCCCGGAGCCGCGCGACCGTCCGGGGGTCCCCCGCAGCTGTTCGCAGTTTCCCGCGGGGGCGTGCCGCGCCCTTCGCCCCGAACCCGCCGCCCCCGGAAGCGGGTCGGGTGCGCGCGCGCGGACGGAAGTGCCGGAAGTCGGCGGGGAAATTGCTCCAATACGGCCGAATACAGCCTGTTTTCCCGGCACGTGGTGTCGACGCTGCACGGTAGCCCTCTGTCGAGCATGGGAGGTCAACTCTACCTAGTTGCAGTGCTCACTTGAGACGATTTAAATATTTATCTATTTTGGTTTATCGTGCAAAACTTGCGATTTGATATGAATTATATTATAGCATTCAGTGGCGTGCAGATTGTACATTATTATTTTTATTTAATGCAGGTTAATTTAAAGTAAGAATGCATTATGTGAATAGTTTCTGACGAATGGCAGAATTTTGGGAGGGTTTTATGGGTTATAATGTTTTTTTTTTAACATTACAAATTAGTCTTTAAATTAATTAAATTAATAAGTGCATTAATAATAATGAAGACTTACGACTTACGTAGATAATTCAGATAAATTAGATAATTACTTACACAGATGAATTAATAAAAATTGTATACACTAAAAAATACATTTAAATGTGACGATTTCAAGAATCTATATACTGTATCGTCCCAAAAACGCATGAATCCCGTATAATATTGTATATTTGTACATGTTGTTTTATGATAATGGTACAGAGCACATTTAGTCGAGACACGCACCCTCTTTTATTTAGCGAGACCCCAAAGAAATAGTTACGTTGTTCCGTGGTATTAATTTAAATTTGAGTTTTACGGAAACATTTGCCATTTCCGCCAAGCGGCTATTTACCCCTTTCTGTCAGCTAAAACTTAGTTAACGCGAGTAAAACACATAATTGTACTAACTGAAACGTGGCTCAATTAAAAAGATTCTCTACACTTAAGCATGCCTAATACAGTTACATGTGAGAAGTATAAATATATAATAGAAAATTACGGAAATAACAATATTATAATTATTAATGATAATAATAAGGCTGGGACCGCGGCCCGCGCCGAGCGACACCCCTGACGTTCTGTAAAAACAAAAAAATCTGACATGTTCGACCGGCGTGTATTTAGCGTGTATAGATTTTTTTGCCTCACCGGTTACTCGCCGCTTTTATTATCTTTATTATTATTATTATTATTGTTATTATCATCGCCCGATAGGCCTCGAACCGGTGATCCGCGGCTCGCAGTGATTGATTGATAACTGGCCGATGCCCCACTCCCCTTCCTCCGGCCCTATTGTCATGTTACCGATGATATAGTGGACGCCGCGACGATGTTAACTAACCTCGTGTCGGGGAGGGGAAGCAGTGACGCTGCATTGTGTGCTCAATAATTATTATTAAAACATTTATTTAGATATTCGATGAAATGTAATGAGAATTAGAATCGATGCAATACAACGCATCCACATCACTAGATCCAGCTCGTGAACGCTACGCTATCCACATTAACATTTACCATACGCAGCCATGCTGTCAACTCGTGTTACCGTAATGCCATAAATTATCTATAAATATTGAGCATTAAATATACAGTATTATAATTCGGAGCATTCGTCGAGTACTGTATAGGAGGTTGCATAATACAACCTTCCTTTTTTATCTATCTTTCGTTAATTGGCGAGAAAGAGATAACATTATAAATTTTAAATATGAATTAGATATATTAATTAGAAAGATATACATATAGAATAAATTTTATCAAAAAATATTGTTGCGCCATTTCGGACCTCGAACCTGGATCTCTTTCCTAACCGGGGAAGGCGCATTATCCAACTATGCTATAGCGACAATATTTTTAGCGACAAGTTTTCGAACCTATATGTTACCTTTTTGATATTAATACATTTAATCGTTCCATTATTTGAACGAGCCATATATCTTATTCTTACAGAATCTCAAATACCTTATACCTTATTAATATCCCGGTGGTGCAACAACAATATTTTTCGATAAAATTGATTTCATATGTATATCGTTCTAATCAATATATTTAATTAATATTTAAAATATCACAGAGCTGTGTTCTGAATAATTACAACTTCACAATAAGAATGTGTTCTCCTTAATAAGATACCATTATATTCGTATGTTTGTTATTCTTTTCATTGTGAAATTAATGTGTGATTTCTTTCTGTCTTGCCACAAATGGTATTTTTGTCAACGTATTAATTAATCATTATACAACGGATTCAATCGAAAGATAATTATTTTTGTAAGATTTGCCTTTCATAATTGATTTTTCATTTATATGCGTAAATATTTTTCTTCAAATTAACTAAAATATGAATTGCACGTTGGGTGTATTTACTGAAATATTACAGGTTGAATTAGAGCGGTAGACCTGTGTTACTGCATGGCTTGGGGAAGGTTAATAATTTGAATTAATTAATTCAAATAATTGTTTTATTGTAAATTTTAATCTTTGATGTTTTTTTTTTACTGTGTTTTGCACTGCACGTCCGCAGTGACAAATATTCAGTGGTATCAGAACCAGTCGACGTTAAAGTAACCAACGTGATTAACTAAGTTATCTTTTTAATTATGATTATTTTATATTAAATGAGTAAAAAATCCGACTTTGTTTTGAGTAGTAATGGGAAAAAATATTACTCTTGACTCACTGGTGCGATTGCGATTGGTATTCGATAATATCAGTGATTGAAAACTGTGACTGCGATCACAGTTTCATTACTAAAGTGTGAATTATTCAGAACATAGGTTTGTGATATTTTAAATACTAATTAAATATACTTATAAAATCAATTTTATCGAAAAATATTGTTGTTGCTACCGTGATTCGAACCTGGATCTCTTCCAATATAGGTAACCTGCATTATCCGATTATGATACACCAACACAGTTGATTGACGACAAATTTCCGAACCTATATGTTACACTTTTTAAATTAATACATCTATCGTTCCATTATTTGAAAACCATCTACTATGTTTTTAAGGAATCTCAAATACCTTTGATCGCTAGGAGATGCCAGAATTAACATTATCGATATATACAGGATGTAACACACAATATTTTAGAGATAGATACATAGTAAAAATATCAGTTAAAAATGTTAAAGTTACGTTGTGTCTTATCTCATTAGATTAAAAAAAGTCATAGTTTCGTAATTATTTAGACAAATCAAAATATTTTATTGATTCTAAAATATATATTGAATACGGAAAATAAAAGGTCACTAAGCTAAGAGCGGTCAAAATACATACAATTTCATACAATACTACTTTCAAAATAGCATAACGGTACAGAATTTGTACATACTCCTTGAACATTTTCGACTCGTAGTTTCTGAACACCTTGTATGTGAATATTTTTTATGATGGAATGGTTCAGACACAATACTTGTGCATTTCTTTGTAGGGCTGTCCGGTCCGTCGCTATCGATACTGTCGATCGCATTTCGTCATGTCTATCTGAAAATATTAAAATTAAAATGGTGCCCGCAGATAAGTGCGTCCAGCGGGGTATATTTGAAGAGTTAATTGAAAATGTGTCAGTGTGGTTTGTATTGTCAGCTGTTGTATTGTACAAATTTTGTTCCGTCTTCTATTTTAATATTTTTTTGCTTTCTATATATTATATATAATTTTAAATATCGCCATTTTTCGATATAAAAGTCGCTATGTCATAGATTTAAAATGAATTAAATAAACTTCTTATTGTTGAGGTTGTGTGTTAATTTCAGATCGTATCTGGCGAATTGATAATAATTGAAATAATATGAATTAGATATATTAATTAGAAAGATATACATATAAAATCAATTCTATCGAAACATATTGTTGTTGCGCCAATTCGGACCTGTATCATTTTCCTAACCGGGGAAGGCGCATTATCCAACTATGCTATAGCGACAAATTTTCGAACCTATATGTTACCTTTTTGATATTAATACATTTAATCATTCCACTATTTGAAAGAGCCATATATCTTATTTTTACAGAATCTCAAATACCTTATACCTTATTAATATCCCGGTGGCGCAACAACATAAAATTGATTTTATATGTATATCTATCTAATACATATTACAAATATTACAGACTTTATAAATTTGGCACAATAGTGAAAAAATACGTTTTATCTAAAGCTTGACTACATACACAACTTAAATAAAGATTTTGTTTTAGTTATTATTCCCGACCATATTTTGTACGCGCATGTCGCAGGTGTAGTTTTCTTTAAATTAAACATATCATTATTATAATTCTATAAAAAATATTTTTATTTTATATTACATTAGAAACTAGAAATGTCGGTGTTACAGCACGATATTGCCCACTCTGTATTGCCAATCTTTTGAAAAGTTTCCTTTCAAATTTGCCTACAAAGTTTCCCTTCGAATATGTGCACAAAGATGCAGATAAGTGGTACAAAGTTGTATTTTTTTTTTTTCATTAATTTGTAAATATTTGTAATCGAATTGTAACTGGCGAGAAGCATCATCAGCCGATATGTGGAACGGTCCCGGGGCCGACGGCGGCTCGGCGAGAAACGACCGAATCATCCTTGTCAATTGGTCCAATGAAGATGTACGGCGGCGCAACACCTATAATGATTTAATTTGGTTCCCCAGCTGATGCCGCTGACGCAACAGCTTGACCTTCGAGATAAATTGTTTAATCACTCTTCGCGATGTGGACCGACCGAAGACGTAATTCGATGGTTGGCCGATAATATACAATTAAAAAAATCTATCAGAAATAGCAGCGCACATAATGGAAGTCGTATACAAAACACACTGCCTTTAGAGACTCTATTTAGTTGGATACATTTGTATCTATGTTGTCGTAGTTTTCCTGTCCACATATAGTAAAATTTACTTAAAAACACGCATTTATTTTTATAATTAACCGTGTATTTCATCTTAATTTATATGTATTATATTTTTTTATTCATTTTAGTTACTATATTTCATATTTTTTTCTATACCTATTTGAATCTCTCCATACTAATTTGACAGTTCGTTTATTGCGCGAAACAAATTTTAGAACACCACCGATAAATCGGCTTATATTGATGCTTATTGCTCGCGAGTTAGATGTATATTAAAAAAAACAAGATTCATAAACTTGAGTGTTATGAAAAAAGCAACAGATAAATGATTAAAAATGAGAGGGTACAATACCGATTACTCCGCCTTATCCGTGTGCGTAACGGCGAATAACATATTATCGACGTGTCAAGGTTTGCCGGACGGTCCAGAGGTCTTCCCGGGGTCTGCAGCCATCTGCTGATTGACGAAGGAGTTTGGACATTATGTTATATATTAACCGAGGCGCGGCAGACGACGCTAATTGCCGTGTTGTAGTACGAGATAGCTCCGCGGCGCGTTTTTTGGTACCTCCGGATCATGTTGCATTGAGACACTGTTATTACCGGGTTTAATCAGTCGCTCGGATTACCTGACTGACGGCTCACACACTGCTTTCTAATAAATCTTTCAAATTTTATTAATTATACTTCCATCATTGAATATGTAATATAATAAATCTATTGTTATTTAAATCGTGAGAGGTCTTTAACATGCCGCTGATAACTCTAAACGGAATTACTATATCAATAATAAATTATACTTTTAAAATTAGCAATATTATCTTTGTGGTTAAAATTCATATTTTTATTTATTATCTTTGTTTTATTAACCACTAAATTGAGTTTAAATACATCTGCCGGTTTCGAAAAATACAATTTTCTTCTTCAGGATGTCATAACTAACTAAAACATATATTATTGTTTCTTTGCCAGAATCAATTTAAAAAAAAAAAAAATTATAAAATTTAAAAAAATAGAAAAAAAAAAATCATTTGATAGAAAATGGTCATGGTTTTGATAAAAAATTGTGATTGTCAATTTTGCATATAAACAGTGTTGGTCACTAATTAAATAATTTGGAATCGTTGGAGATAAATAAAGCGTGTAAAACTAATCAAAAAATTATAAACAACCAACTAAATTTAACTACGAGTCCGATTCTAAAATTTTTCCCTAAAAGTTATTCGAGTAAATTTGTATTGAGTAATGATTTTAGTTAGGTACTAAAATTTTTTTTTTTTTTAAAATAGATTTTGACAAAGAAACAATAATATATGTTTTAGTTAGTTATGACATCCTGAAGAAGAAAATGGTATTTTTCGAAACCGGTAGACGTATTCAAACTCAATTTAGTGGTTAATAAAATAAAGATAATAAATAAAAATAATAATAAATGATGTCAAATATCTGGGATATTCGTGTATTATATTTAATTTAATTCTATAACAGTTTAACTAGTTTCAATGAAATTGTAGTCATCCAATTTCATACTAATGCTTTTTTTGAACATATTGTATTGCATAACGAGGGCATCAGATTAGAGAACCAAAAATGACGTTGGAATTTGAAGTGTATTCGAGCTAAATGTTAGCGAGAATATTTAGCTGATGCAGCTCTGAATTGTAGATAAATTATTATGTTATTACGTTTCAGAATTTCAATGTTTAGTCTATCTGGTAGCGGTATAACGAGTCCAATACTTCACGAAGGCCCGACGTCGTGGTTTATTTGTATATGAAACTGGTGTCTCTTCTAGGTTAGAACACGTTTTTTGTGGATGGTTTTCTTGAGTAAACCTAGGCCGACGGCACGGTAACACGTGCCATTGTCGAGGTTTTGCCTCAAAAGTTACAATTGAGTTGAGATTAAAAAAACTCTCAACAAAAACACGATCTAACCTAAAAGAGATACCTATTCCATATGTATATAATATATAAAACTGATTGTCTTGTCTGTTGTCTATTTTTTTTTCTTATTATCTTACACTTTTTGACCAATCTAAATCAAATTTTGCAAAGTTGCTCTTTAGGATCCTTAACTATCCAATTCCATTATTTGCAAATTTTGCGTAACTACTATGTATGTGTGAATGTTGGTGCGTTTAGCACAGTCGATAGAGTTGAGAAAGAGTTGCTGCGATGTTTTGGTCACGAGGAACGAATGAAAGAGGAGGCGAGAGTGGTATGCCATGACAGAAGCGTGTGGCGTTCTATCCTCTCTGGAAACGGCGTGATGAAAAGTTACTTAGTTTACTCCTGCGCAAAACACAGAGAGCCTTCTTCCAGCCGCGCCGCGTTCGTAATTTTGTTCAATTGCACTCTAGGATTCTGGGGGAAATGTTCACCCCGTCCCCATTTGCAAGGGAATTTGCCGGTATAACATAAAACGTGAGTCAGGACCGCGATGACGTATGCAATCGAATGTCGGACAATCACAGCTGGATTGATTTGTGTCGCGCGCGAACATGTTGGGAAAATATCAAAATTAGCATTGCCGGCATCCGATGGCGGGCGAGTGCGCCACAGAACGCCGCCGAAACACCATATTAATCTTCTTTGAGAAGAATTTTGCCGTCGCGCTGTTTAGCCTAAACTGTGGGTTATTAAGAATAATCTGAATATATTATTCCCGTACGAGACTAGCCGCCCCGACGGTGATGGATATTTTGTCGTGCGGGCCCGACACCGTCGCTATCATTAAGCGGTCCGAAATAATTTGAAATTTAGAGAGATTTATGTGTTTCGTTTTTTTTTCTTTCTTTTATACGCACACGTCGCGCGTCGCGCGTTTGTGAGGGGATCTAAAAAAGTGTAATCATTTTAACATATGCGCATAGTATTAATTTTTTGACAATTAGTAATTGTTGTGTATCATGTAAATTATTCAGCCGCAGATTTGATACCGTCGAGTAAGACTTGTTGATTAAGTTTAACGATTTTAATATCTGTCTATCTGTGGATTACAAAATTGTTAAATAACTTAAAAAACTTTTAGTTATTTTTATATATTACGCGAAATTAAAGATATTAACAAAATATTAACACTTTGAATGGAATTATAGCTAATGAGAACTTATCAAGTCGGGCAACACTAGGGGTTCTGATGTACGGATGTGAGGCCTGGAGCTAGCAGAAGAGGAACGAAAGTACACTGAATGCAGTGAAAATGAGATCACTCAGGCGTATATGTGGCAGATCCATTTATGACAATGTAAAGAATGAAGAAATAACATAATTTTTCCATTCACATACAGACTACCCGATCCTTGCGGCCAGTGCTGGTGTGAGGTATGCGGATGAATTTAAAGTGATGTAAAATATAATAACTCAAGATTTCAAAGTTTTCTCTAAAATAACATCTCGACAAATAAAATTTTGATCTTTTAAATATGAATTAGAAAGATATACATATAAAATCAATTTTATCGAAAAATATTGTTGTTGCGCCACCGGGATTCGAACCTGGATCTCTTTCCTAACCGGGGAAGGTGCATTATCCAGCTATGCTACAGCGACAATATTTTTAGCGACAATTTTCGAACCCATATATGTTACCTTTTTGATATTAATACATTTAATCGTTCCATTATTTGAAAGAGCCAGAATTATCAATTCATTTTTATTAAATTTTGGACACATTGATACAACTTTATTATCTTCTGTCTTCTTTAGTCTTCTTCTGGCTTCCAGGATGACGTCTATACTAGTAGGTGCACCAAATACCTCTATATCAATTACGTCTCTCTACCTGATGATATATTCCGTTTCATACATTTGTCTGCTGCGGGTATTCTGATTCAGTCGCTGAACGTCTTCCCTGTGATCTAAGCCACGTGTGTCAAATCAAATACAATACAATCAAATTAGTGATGATAAAATCGTTATTTAAACCGTTATTTTAACTGTGATTGCGTTCGATTGTAACTATTAACGTAATTCTTCGAGCAATGACTGGTACACTAGAAAGTAAGTCTCTAACAGTTAAATCTTAATTAATGTTGACGCAAGTTAAGTACCTACCCCGTGTGATTTTGTCCTTTCAATATAAACCCTAATATATATCTGTCCCGCTCTGGCCGACTAATAACTTAAGGATTTCGCCGACGCGGGGACATATTGCCTTCTGATACCGAACTGTCAAGATCTGTGTTCTTTTTTACCGTCCGAAAGCAGCGCCGTGCGTAACGCTAAAGACCACGAAAAGGCGGTGTTCTAAACAGTTCCGGAAGTGCAGTGATATCTTAGTTCTTCACGAAAAAGGTGCGAGTCAACTGGAGGTGAAAACGACGTCCAACCCAGGACATTAGAGCAATGTAGGCCAGATACATCTGACATTATTTTTCTTCATGAATCCACTTCGGGCCGCGTCAACTAATCATTATTATAATCGATACAGTCCATTATTCCATATTATTCCATCAGTTACCAGTTACTAATTCATCGACACAATCACAGTCACGTAACGGTTTTCCATCACTAAATCAAATGTTTTAATTATATCGCCTTTTTGATTGTCAAAAATTCTGATCGTTACGAAATAAATAAATGAATTTTTTTTTTAATTAAGTTGTATCAATGTGTCCAAAATTTAATAAAAATGAATTGATAATTCTGGTGTCTGCAGTCGGTTTACTCAAAGGTATTTGTGGTTCCGTAAAAACAATGTAAATGGCTTTCAAATAATGGAACGACAGATGTATTAATTTTAAAAAGTGTAACATATAGGTTCGAAAATTTGTCATGAAAAATACTGGCGCTATAACACAATCGGTAGTGTACCTTCCCCGGATTGGAAATAGAGATCCAGGTTCGAATCCCGGTAGCGCAAAAACAATATTTTTCGACAAAATTGATTTTATATGTATATATTTATAATTAATACATTAAATTAGTATTTGAATTTTTTTATTTTTCATGGAAATTAAATGGTAAGCTGTCATCTCCTTAAGTCACAAGCAATAAATCAAGTCGATCATCTTTAAATATATATCTATAAAATTTTTGCTGATACCTCATTTTACGGTTCGTATGTGTGTAAAAGATGATACGCTTCATTAAGTATTTATAGGAATACATTTTCGTGTTTTTTTTTTTCAATTTTAATTCATAATTATTATGATTTTCTTTAGACATCATCGCCATGGTCCCGGTGAGGGATGATATTTATTTTATATTATATATCAACGAGTATGTTATTTTTCTGTCGGAACTGTTGAAGAAAATGGAGCGTTACATTATAGTTAGTAACTTCCTGTTGTTGAGTTTAATGTCAAAAAAATCATAAAATTCGGAAGGCTGCCCAACCATTGAAATGGCTACTCTAAAATAAAGGTAGACGCGAAATAGTTGACATATCTTGGCGTCAGTAAGTGGAAGTAAGAGGAAGCAGTCTAAACCAGTGGTGGATTTGTATTTTCGATGAGGCCAGAACCTGCACCTGGTTATAGAGTTGTGGATAATATTAATTTAATTTCTTTTCACTAACTAAGCATCCCTTTCTCCTCTTCTTGTAGCCTGGACACTGTTTCTTCTTCATGTGACTCTTATCAGTGCAATCTCCATTATTTGTCGCTCTGCAAGTGCTGTCGACACTGTAGCGGAAACTATTTCTTAGATCCATTGCATTCCTGGACAGTTCTTGGTCGACGGGTACAGCTCGTGGATGATCTGCCATCCTCGCACTCTGCATTGGTTTTGTAATCACATTTTCAACGTATTAAATTATTTTTTAAATACTAAAAAAATTGTCATCTGCTGTAGCATAGTCGGTTAATGCACCTTTCCCGGATTGGAAAGAGATCCAGGTTCGAATCCCGATAGCAACAACAATATTTTTCGATAATATTGATTTAATTAGTATTTGAAATATCACAGACCCGTCTGTTCTGAATAATTACAACTTCACAATAAAAATGTGTTCTCCTAAATTAATTATTTTTCCTTCACTTTACTTGCTTTCATGCTTTTCGTTTCTTTACTCTTCTGACATTATCATTATTCTAAATTTGTTGTACTCGTATTAGACATAGTTTCTAATGCATTTTCTTAATTTCTTGTGTCATTACCTTTTAATGCTTCAAAATTTTTCCTATTTTGACTATTCACAGCCTCCCGAAAAACAATGAATACCAACATCCATTGTTATTTGTCTATTAAGTTATTTATTCAGGGTGATCTTCTCCATCCATTTTTATTTTAACACTCTTTTGTAAATAGAATATTCATTTAAGTACGGAGATTATACAGCAGATGACAACTAGTAATACAGTCATTTATCATAGTTCATAATTTAACAATATTTATTTATCCGAGATTTATTTATGCGGGCCGAATGTACGATTGCGGGTTGTTCGTACGTCGAGTTTACTACTGTCAAGTATAATCCCTCATAATAGTGTGACAAGGCGAATAATCAACAAAACCGGCGAATTTGATCAAAAATGATTTATTTGAAATATTCACCCCTGCGTTCGAAATCTGTCACTTTTCTGACAAAAAAGCTTCGGTAATATAAATTAAACAGCGAGACCATCATCGAACGAACTCTCATCACTAAAATAGCGGGATATTGAATGATTCATTGTCGTATACTGCAACTTTCAATGTTGCAGTATGACAGATGACATTTGAAACAGCTGTGAAGGGTCCGCCATATTTAACTAACGATTTAAGGTTTTCACAATCCGATATCGAAGTGTAAAATTAGTTTACTATTGAATGTAAATATTTTTTATCAACGATATAATAACCCGTTTTCGTAATTTTTTTTACTAAAGTATATATTTTTTTAATTATTTTGATCACACAATTAGGCCTCGGTGGTGCTAATAATTCTTAAGTAGGAAGGCACTAACGTATAAATTAATATATTAAATAAAATAACAATAACAGAACGTATTTAAAACTGATAATAGATACAAAATGTGTGCACTTATATTACATGTGAAAGAAAGAGACAGAATACATATACAGATAGACGGAACATTAAGAGAGGGAAAAATACAGTGTTGATGGATATTAAATTGATTTTAAAGGAAACATACCTAATATGGGGCTAATGGATAAATTAATTTGATTATTAAGAATTGGCGTACCACTGTTTATTGTCTTTTTTTTTGGAGGGCTTCTAAATTGTCCAACCGGAGGCCAAACTCGTTTTAATGGAGGATATTGACCCCTGTGGTATTATTAAAAATAATAATCATAAAAAAAGTATAAAGCCTTAATTATCTCAACTACCGCTGTCGCGTGATTAGTAAACTATTAGTCAAAATCAAATGAACGTTTCTCTTATGTTTTATTAAAATGCTCATCGGAAATGTGTGGGAAACGCCTTGAAAACTCTATAATTTATTGAGTGTTGAGTGCGTACGCGTGGGTGTGATGTGGCCATGCGTGAGACGGCAATTCACCACCCAGTTACACAAACACGACTACCCACATGTCCATACTTTATATTATATATACCCACGTACATATTATATAAATATATGTCAGTTAACGTTTTTGTCAATGAGTGCATTTTGTGAATTCACGTCGAGATTAGTTAACTATATAATTGCCCAACAACCCGTCGTACTAGCGCTTGCGTACAAAATTAAATTTTTTCTAGGTATAGTCTGACCAACGTAAATTGGCGTGCGGTGACATTTCAAACTAACATTACCCGCGTTCGTTTATAAGGTTCGGTGTGGGTCCAGTGGCGCCCTCGCACGTTTGCCAATTTACGTTGGTTGGACTATACCTACTGGTATTAAACACATGTTTAAAAGCACAGGAGTTAGCAGAAAGAGCATATTTTTGCGTTAGTGTTTCAACAAATTTCCTTATTTATATTAAATAAAACATTTATTTATTTATTTATTTACTACGTAAGTTTTGTGCTATTGACGTTTTCATTACACGCGATACAATCAATTATGTTGATTAATAGATGCAGTGGCGTAGAAACAAAGTACCGAACCCGTGGGATTTTCTCAACTATAACTTTTCTTTACCTCCCCGAGAATACAACTTCTTTTACTAATAGAAAATTATTATCGTATGTTTATTTATATTTTAATATTTAAAAATTTATTAGGTACATGCATTTAAAATTGTTAATAATACATAAGTAGCTGGAAATACGAAATCGGGTTTTTTTCTTTGTCAGATGATACTTTGTTAAAATTACGCGATTGTACTGCGAAATTATTTTTTATTTAAATCATACTCGTGTGTTAATTCGTCACAATGGTTTAAACCTACGCTGTAATTGTTAAACTTGTTGTTAAAATTGTAAACCTGGGACCCGCGGTAACAATTAAAAATTCTTAAACCGATCACGTGACTGAAAAATATAAACATTAAAAAAAATGTTTTCAGCTGGGTTTTCTTCAATTACAATAATAACGAAAGCTGATTTACCTACATACATATTGTTAGCGCCGTTTGATTAAGTTATTTGGCGTTTGACTTGTTGCCTCACCCGTGCATACCTTCAGTTCGCTATTTATCTAAATTTTAACCTGCGTATCTCCGTCCCTTTCTTTCCTAACCTATCCTTAAGCACAATTAAGAGAGAAGACGTCGCGGTAATTAACAGTCTCTCCGATTGCAGCTAGTTCAGTGTGCGGTTGGAACATTATACGAATTAACTACCCTCGCTTATCAATTAACACTTATAATCAATCTTTACTTTAATCCCGCTAATACATAAAAATAATCATTTACGTAAGTGTTTATATACGCCCCGCTCAAACGCTTGTTCTTGTGGTGGAGAAGGGAAAAAGTAAGTGCCTTCCCTTTCTTCCTCATATTTGCGGTTCATACAAAGTTCGATTCGATGACTCTTGAACCGCGAGATGTAAAGTACAAAAAGTTAATACGATAAGATAGAAACGGAGGGAAAAATCGTGAAAGAGAAAAGTTAATTTGTATGATGGGTGGTGAAAAAATAGATAGTCACTCCATAGCACACATCTAACGAAAACGGACCTAATAACGCTGGCGTAGCTCGGCCGGGAGAGCAGTTTACCGGAAATAGAAAGGTACTGGGGTTCAAGTCCTGGCGGCAGTTTTGTATTTTCCTAAGAACGATATGTTATTTGCATTTTTCCAGTGACATATGTATGTATGTACATTATTATTATTTTTTTACAATGACATCAACGGCAGGGTAGGCGTGATCTTTTCATTATTTGAATGTGATTTTTTTTATAAATTCGTTGGTAATAATTATTTTATGTATGCACTTGCGTAAAGCTTTTTGTAAATAATTACGGAATTATTTTTAACGCGAATGTACGAGGGCCAAGTAAAAAATAAGGTTCCTTACGCTGTACACTCGCCACGCGAGATGCTAGGCGAAATCCGGCAACACCGCCTTGATTGTTGGTCCCTTAACTACATCGGTAGTGGGTACCGGGAGCAAACGCTGCGACGCTCAGTAAAGGCCTGACAGCCATCCGCTATGGAACCCGCCATCGCCGTTACCGCCAGGTGTGAAATCCGTTCGGTGATTCGATTTTTAAACGCGAAGAAGCTTAAACCTGTTGAAATTCATCGACAGTTGGAAGAAGTTTATGGCACAGCTTGCATCAGCGTCCAACACGTCCGCAAATGGTGCAGGGAGTTCTCCGAAGGACGCACAGACGTCACGACGAGCAAAGGAGTGGGGATGGCCATACGGTGTCGGACGAAGTCGTGGCGGTAGATTGAGGCATTCTCCTCGAAGATCGGGAGGTAAACGCTTTCGGGAGCTTGCTGATCCAGGTTCCTGGGTTTGGGAAAAACCATCGACATCATTGTTGACCGATAAACTTGGTTATCGCAAGGAGTCCGCGCGGTGGGACCCACAACTGCTTTCAGAAACCCACAAAGACATCGTGTCAAGTTTGTGCCGAGGGGTTTCTTCGAGAATGCGGCCGAGATTACGAAGAATTCTTGGACTCCATTATAGGGAGATGAAACGTGGTGTCACTACGGTCACTCCAGAAACCAAATAGAACAGTCCAAACATGGCGCCTCTGAATCGCCTAGGGCCGAAAAAAATAAAAAAGTTTAAGCAGACGCTTTCCGCAGGGATAGGTGATGGCTACGGTGTTTTGGGACGAAAAGGCGTCTTGCTGACCGGTTTATGCCTAAAGGGACACCATCATTTGGAAAGGTACTGAGAGACATTTACAAAACTCAAAAGAGACATCCAAATGGCCGGAGAGGAAGGTAACCAAGGGCGTTAGGTGCCACCACGACAACGCTCGACCGCATGTCTCTCGACAGACCTTCGTCCTACTGGACAATTTCGGCTGGAAATTGCTTGACCATTGCCCTACCAGCCTGATTCTTGCTCCAAGTGTCTTCCACTTGTTCGAATTGAAGCAACACTTGGGTGGACAACGCTTCAATACAGATGAAGAGGTGAAAGAAGCGGTCACCAAGTTCATCGGCGGCCTAGCGGCGGAATTCTTCGAAGCGGGTTTTCAGAAGTGGATAACTCGTCAGGAAAAATGCATAGAAAAATCAGGAGACTATGTAGAAAAATAGAATAAATTACAAGCTTTCAGATGGTTATAAAAAATACCTTTTTTTTTTTTTTTTTTTTTTTTTATCCGGTAGCCGCAACAACAATGTTTTTATTGTTTGATATATTGATTTTGATATGTATTTCTTTTATATTTAATTCATTTAATTCATATTAAAAAATACCTTATACCTGAAAAAAATGTAGGAACCTTATTTTTTACTTGCCCCTCGTAATACATTTTTTTAATTCATCGGATCAAATGTGTTATTTATTAATGTTAAATATATGTAGTTGTAATCGTGTAGTTACATTTTAAAACATTAAAACCTTGCGATACTTAAATAGTTAATGTGAATAGATCTTCTGAAAATATTAATTACATTGGCGTAGCAACAAATTTCTGGGACCTCGGGTAAGTATGTATACCGGCCATATTAATTTAGCTTCATTATCCTCATCACTGTTGCTGTTCATTAGAATGATTTTAATGAAACCGTTTAATATGTCTGGGTGTTTATATATTGCGAATATTTTTTTAATATTAAATTTCAAGGATGTAAAATCATTTTTTATATTTTCAAAGAAAAAAACATTAGTTGGGTCCATATCTCTGTTAAAAGTTTGTAATTTTAAGTATTCCAGATACTGAGGATGATCAAATTAAGATATGGAAACTAACCGAACAAAATTTAATAGTTAACGTGGCATCAGTATTTAACGAAGATTAACTTCTTCAGTTATAGTTAGTTTCAAAATGATGAAAGATTGATATTTTTCTTTTTGGTTTTGCTTTGTGATCTTGTTCACTGATTATGGATCCTTCCGGGGTCCGAGCCCCCCGAGTGGCTGCCAAGCCGATAAATACGCCACTGTATGTCTATTATATTTCAATGTATAATTATAATACATTTTCTGAATGAGGGTATCGTCTATTTTAATTTTCATAACTAAACTTGGTACTACACACACATTGTGTTATTGAAACTTCTATAGAAACCTCTCATCATCCGGTGATAACTAAATTATTTCCATTTGTTAACCATTTATTGAGTTTAAATACATTTACCGATTTCGAAAAATAGCGTTTTCTTCTTCAGGATGTCAATACTAACTAAAAAACATATGTTATTGTTTCTTTACTAGAATCTATTTAATACACTAAATGAAATACAGTATTGTCGTCTATTCGAGTAATGGGGCGGGGCTTGGGAAAAGGGGGGAAGTTTCGGTCGTTAATAGAAATATGGACATATCAAAATAATATTAATAATATAACGTATTACACCATACAGTATCTGCCATTTCAGTTAATGAGAGTAACGTCAGTCAGGCGTGGACGAACCGAAATTTGTTTTCAGTGTAAGAATGTGTGGCGTTCTATTCGTTTATCTTTGATAATTAGCAAAATGTTGTATAGGCAGATAGGTACGTATGTCGGTTGATAAATTATCGTTCGATTTATGTAACGCTGTGTTTGTTATTCTCGTTCTATTGTACACGGGAATAGTTCGATCATAAATCATATCCTAGGTATTCTCTTCGAACGTTTCGGATGGCAGTGTTTACAAAAAATATTCCAGGAAACTCAAGTTGTCGTAACATACCTGCGTAGCCTCGTCATGCGGGCGCCGGCACAGACTCTTCGGCACTGCCATCTGTGGGAGGGAAACGTGATGAATTAATTTTCATCCCTTGTACGAACCGTCGACCTTTAACATATGTTGACAGAATGTTAAAAAAATATTATTAATTAAAATAATTAAGAATTTCAATGGCATATTTGCTAAACTCTCAACTAATTGTAAATATTTATTGCAATACTGATTCAACGTCTTGTTGTTTTCAACTTTTTCAATTAGTGGAGTTTAAAAAACATAAAATTAAGCTATAGCAAAAAAAATAATTATACAAATCAACAATTATAATTTAAATATCATAGATTTTACATTTATAAAAAAGAGGCAAGGAATAATAAAAAATATATTTCTATAAGTAAGACAAGAGATCTTTAAATATAAAAATCATAAAAAAATAATGTAAGATTGTTCATCATTTAGGCTTGATCTAATTATGGTACCCCAAAATTAAGTCAAAATATTGAACGTAGATCCCGAGATTCATAAATTCTAGACTGGGATCCCCACAATTGCGAATTGAAAAACGTTGGTGTGCTAGGAAAATGATCAAAGAGTTTCAAAACAAAGTCTGGAGTATAGTTAGACATTACAGCAGGACGGAGCTCCATCTCACACAGCCAGAAACACAATCAACTTTCTTCGTGGCCATCGAACAGCCCAGATTTAAACTCGGTAGATTATGCAATATGAGGTGTTTAGATGATTTCTGATTAACTAAATATTGTGCAACAAAAAAATATAATTAATTATATAATGTTTTGAAATGACTCATGTGTTACGAGATGTGTCGATATGTTTATACACCCGCACGGGCACACGCCAGCATATTTGCATGATGCACGCATGCATGTGAAAACCTATTGTATAAAAAATAAATCAGTTCGTAACCCTACTGAAAAAGAGAGCGCGCGCACGAATTACGAACGATTTTGTTTGTAATTCAGATATGAATCTCTTTAATTTATAAGTCACGACCCGTGCGGCACGTGATGGCTACATGTGTACACCTATTTACGTACACGGCCTGTTTTGCAGTGCGGCCGTACCCCGCTCGGTGTTGCCGCGTCATGGCTCGCGCAATACACCATTTCATTTTGTGCACAATTTCTCATTGTAATCTGCGTGTAAGTTGAATGTTGTAGGTAGACATGATTTCATCTGCCTTGGATGGACCAAAAAAGTGAAAATTTCTCGTAATATAATTAACTATTATTAAAATACTCCATATTGCATCATTTACCGGGTTTAAATCTAGGCTGTTCGGTGGCCACATGCCTGAGCCTGCCATGAGCTCCGTCCTGCTGTAATGTCTAGCTACACTCCAGGATTTGTTTTGAAACTCTTTGATCATTTTCCTAGCACCCCGACGTTTTTCAATTCGCAAATTTTTGATCAGAATACACTCTTCTGCAGTGATTTTTGTCATTTTGGGCAACAATTTGAAAAAACCAAATATAAACAATGGGAAAATTAATAATCAAAGATGGCTACCGGAAATTGTCAAAATAAAACGTAATATATGTAAATAGGTAAATTAGTAAACTATTTAAGCTATTGTTGATATAGTTAAACTAATTTTGATGTAATTATATCACATTTTACGAAATGTACTCACTTTTTTTGGGCTACCCTGTATATTCCAGTGAAATCGACATTAGAAGATAATAGGTGTAGCAAAGGATGATATGTCGGGATTCGTGTTCAATTGTGACTGACTATATTACTATAACGCCGTTTCCCCGCGAGAATAGGCAGATAAGATAGAGCGCCACACTCCTCTGTCCTGACGCACAATTATCGCCTCATCCATATTCATACATCTTCTCATACAAGCTCGCCGATTTTTGAGGCTTCTAACAGAACAATCCTCCATTATTTGGTTTATCTGGTCGTGCCAAGTCTTCCGCGAACGTCTGTTATTTCTGGTGCCATCAGCACTTGCGTCATATATCTTTCTTACCATTCTCTCCTCATTCATTCGTACCATATGACTAAACCACTTAAGTGATCCTTTCTTAATCTTATTCATTATACTATCATCAGATTTACATCTTTTTATTGTAACGATGATTTATCGATTGAAGGGCACCCAGTGGCGTAACTATGCGTCACTGCAGGGAATAAAGTGAACGGCGTTTTGAATGGAACTATATCTAACGGGAATTTGTCAATCGAGGCAAGACTAGCGGTGCAAAATGCAATCCTGGTACCGACACTGATGTATGGAAGTGAGGCCTGGAGCTGGCAGAAGAGGAACGAAAGTAGACTGATTTCAGTAGACATGAGATCACTTCACACAAATCTATTTACGACAGAGTAAAAAATTAAGAAATAAGGAATGAATGTAAAGCTGATCTTTGTATAGTGAGTCTGATTAAGAAAGGACCACTTAGGTGGTTTGATCATATGGAACGGATGAATGAGGAGAGAATGGTAAGAAAGATGTATGTTGATGGCACTAGAAATAGAGGACGTCCGCGGAGTACTTGGCACGACCTGGTAAACAAGGTCCTGTTAGGAGCCTCAATAATCGGCGAGCTTGTATGAGAAGATGTACAAATGTGGATGAGGCGAGAATTGTGTGTCACGACAGAAAAGTGTGGCGCTCTATCCTCTCGCCTAAAAAAATAGACATCGATGATAATGGTGTCGGACGGCTCGAATTACTGGTGTAGCATGCGCATTGTACAGGCCTCTTACCAGGAACTGTCAGCTGCGACAAGGATGGCTGGAAAATGGTGTTGTTTCGAAATTCATGTACCTAAGATAATGTAAATAATCAAGGTTTATACATAGACGGCTGGACCCGCGATTGTCTCCATTCTGCTGGAGCTGAACATCAACGAAAGACCATTTGCTTGAGAAAATATTTTTTGGGCATCTCGCGAGAAGGGAGGATTGCTTGGAGTAGCTTGTCGTGGTGGGCTGCGTCGAAGGACAAAGACGAAGAGGAGGATTCCTCACACTTTGAGTCGACCGAGTGGAAAAGGCAACATGCACTTCTCTGGTGACAGCCTTAAGATCTGCGAGAGCATGCTCCAGAGGAATCACGGATCAAGGATCATGATCCTCATTCATGAATAACCGTCGAGAATGACGATGCATTGTTTAAATGCAAATACTACTGAATATATATATATATTATCTGATACAGTAAAATTGAAAAAGAGCCTGAATTACACAATTAAATAGACCTCGGTGATGTTGTTTAATGGATGGCTTCGCAATGACGAGTGGTGTACCTTCAAATAATTATACAATACAATTACATTTTTCTAAAATTTCACAAGAAAACATTTTAATTAACTCTTACAATAATACAAATAATAGTAGCTTACCATCACTGCGTGTCTCCATTTTGTTTTTATTTCCGCCTCCGTCTACCAGAAATCAAACGACATCTGTTGACAATAAAAAAACAATTATTATTTATTAACAATCTTTAATATAACATTCGATTAATTATGTCCGGTTGTCTGTGTTATCTAGGCCGATTTACGAAAACCTACTCGATACAATTAGCACACGTTGACCCGACGGCGACTCGGCATAATTACCTCCAAGTCATTAACTTCACGGGCACTAATTATTCGTGCAGCTATCATCACCTACGCTCGAATAGTTCAAAAGAGTGTATTGAGAAATGCTTTTATATCAGACGCGAATTAAAGATGTATGAGCCACCCACCTGTTGAGACATCGCGGCGCCACGGCTCCGTCATCAGCGATGCACCATTTTTTTCTGTATCCCCGGCACGTTTTCGGTTGCGGGGATCCTTCGCCGCCATCTTGTTTGAGGAATTTTCACATTTTCGTGCGTTTTCCCGCAGTTCGGCCGCCATGTGCGTTTGCCCGGCCGCGGCCATCTGTCACATTTCGCTCCAATTTCGCCGTCACGTTGGCCATTTTACTTTCACATTTTACAATCGTGTCCACGTCTGCGAGCGACTCAAATATTTTCCCTAAAAATCGCGCTCATTTTTCATCTCTCTTCCGGTAAACGTCACTTTCAAACGCGGAGCGGGAAAATGATTTTTGATCTCATTTTCCCGGGTTTTTTTTAAAAATTTGTTCACTTCACTGTTTTTTCGTGTCTTTTGTGTGTTCTGTCTGTGTTTTATTTTACATTTTCACGCGTTATTCGGTTTAGTTTTTCAAATTTTCACTTTGGCCGTGCGTAGTTTGTTGTTTGCGGGCGACGTCAGCGCAGCCTCCCCTCGCGTCGGCCGCGGCGGTACTGAAGGCAGCGGTACCTCCCCCTCCCCCTTCCCGCCGCCCGCCGGCCCCCTCGGCGGGAGGCCACGCCCGCCGGGCGTGACGTCACCGAGGCTGCCCTCGCCGGCCGGGCCGCGCGGCGCCAGCGCGCCTCGCGGGCCCGCGGCATGTCGTAGCGCGTATCCTCGCGCGCGTCCCGCGTCATTTTCGAATCGATCGATTTTGTTTCGCTCTTTTTACGATTGGCATTTTTTTGTTTGCGACGTTCGCGAACGCGCGCGCGCTGCGGATCGTTTTTGTAGGCAGTGCCGAACGGACAACTGGAAAGGGTATTTTATTGGGAGGGAAAAAATGCGTGCGTAATTTAAAAGAAAATGTATTATTTTAAACATGTTATTTCTACAATATTGCGTTTGTATTTAAGCTGCGTAAAGGTGTTTCAAATAAGTTAATGTTTTTAGGGCGTCGTTATGTTGTCTCGGCCGCTGCACGGAAGCGAAGTGCAGTGGGCTCGCGATAAATTGCATTTTTATTTATGTCACGTGACGGCGTTCGCTCAGCAAATTAACTGATTGCATTTTTTTTTTACCCCGAAGGGAAATGTGAGAAGGTTCTTTTCAGCGATTGCAAAAGTACCCGCGCTTAGCTTCGATATAGTTCACCGGGTACCCTACTAGCATTTTGAATGTCGTCAATGGTTATTAATGACATTTAACAGCCGTATTTGGTATTTAGCGTATAATACATACATTAACAGGACGTATGAAAAGTCAATTTAAAAAGATACATTTTATTTCATTATCGATAAATTTGTTTTTATTACAACATTTACAGCTTGCATCAACATAAAAATACATGTATTAATACGAGAACACATTTTTATTGTGAAATTGTAATTATTCAGAACAGACGCTCTGTGATATTTTAAATATATTAATTAATAAATTGATAATTCTGGCGTCTGCTATCAGATTACTCGAAGGTATTTGAGATTCTGTAAAAATAAGGTGGATGGCTCTTTCAAATAATGAAACGATTAAATGTATTAATATCAAAAAGGTAACATATAGGTTCGAAAATTTGTCGATAAAAATATTGTCGCTGTAGCGTAGTTTGATAATGCACCTTCTCCGGTTAGGAAATAGATCCAGGTTCGAATCCCGGTGGCGAAACAACAATATTTTTCGATAAAATTGATATATATATCTTTCTAATTAATATATTTAATTCATATTTACAAGTATTAATAATACATTTTATTTACGTATCAAATTAAATTAAATTGTAAAAAAAGAGACAAATCAAAAAGTAGACAAGCATTGATAATAAGTAAACAATTTTGATACAGACTAAAGATATGTAAAAAGTAAGAGAAAATAAACAAACAGGACATGATACGTACGAGGTAAGATGTAAGGATAAAAGAATTACATAAAATAAATATCTTTGATCATTTAAGGAACTCTTCCAGCTGACATCTTCCAATTTTGAAATGCCATTCCTTTATAAGCACGCAGAACCGAGGATACGATGCCGTCGCCATCTCTTGTGGCAGCTTATTGTATATCCGCGGTCCTATAAAACATGCACGTCTTGAAGCAAATGAGGTTTTCATGAACGGGACGGCTAGTTTTGCATTTAGAATGTGTTAGGCGCAGGGTTCTGTTTTCATGTACGTCTATAAGCAGAGTTTTTATGAATAATTGCCTGATATTTAGCACCCTTAGTTTTTGGAATAGCGGCTCTGATTCACGCTGAAAATGATAGATGATGATGCGAGTGTTAGTGGCATCAGAAACAGAGGACGTACGCGAAAGGCTTGGCGCGATCAGGTAAACCGGATACTGGAAGTTATTCCGGTTAGAAAGCTCAAAAATTGACGAGCATTCCTAAGAGAGTTGCGTGATAGTGACTGGTGAGCCTCCATTTACAATACTTGCCATATCGGGCCTACTCATTCGTCGCTACGTTGGCATTACTGCAATGTAACACGGCATGGCTACCAGAAAAAAGCCATTCGCTGTCCTTTCACTGCAGATCGTTAAATTGGATTCTAAATTACTCTTCGGCTTGTACATTAACCATATTACATCCAGAGCAACCGAAATGTTGGGTTTCATCCTTCGGGTATGTAAACAATTCAATAACATAAACACCATGAAAACACTGTACTTCTCATATGTCCGAAGTATTATCAAATATGCCTCCCAAGTCTGGAATCCAAGATATACCACCAACATCAATAGAATCGAAAAAATACAGATCAGCTTCCTCAAATATCTTCACTTTCCTAGTTGTCGAACCTTAACCAGCACTGCTGAGTCATCTATCATTTTCAAAGTTCCATCACTACAAACTCGAAGAGACATGGCCGATGTCATCTTCCTACACAAAATAGCCAACTCTAAAGTAGACTGTCCTGATTTACTCAGACGCATATTCGTTCGAGTGCCAACCAGAACTAAACTTACATTTAACCTTCCACATTGCAATACCAATGCCAAACAGGACTCATTTTTCTACCGAACACCTCTTTGTTTAAATTCACACCTAAACGAACTAAACATTTTCAATATTCAATTTTAAATTCAATAGGTACTTTAATTGCCTTTATTTTCATTTTATTTTTATCACACAGATTTTATTCCCTATCCCATTTTTTTCCTCTTCCCTCACTTTGCCCCTCCGTTTTTTCTCTCTGTTTATATTTTGATTCTCAACTTTTTCTCTTACACTTTTCTGCATTATTGTCTTTTTAAAATTTTAAATTGTACTCACTGTATAAAGTATATAGTGTCTTCTGAGAAAATGTGTAACTTGTTTAATTATCGTTTAGCTTAGTAGGAATATATAAACATAAAAGTGTTGTATTTCAGGACAGAAGCGTATGGTGTTCTATTCTCTTTGCGATGTTAAGTTAGTTAGTGGTCAGGTCTGTGGCCGGGACCGGGCCCGGGCCGAGCTGACAATCGATTATGTCATTATTAATAGCGTGTTTACACCTGTCACCGTGTTCCGCACGGTACCACACGGCGCGTGACGTCACGGCGCGCCTCCCCCGCGAGAGTCCTCGTCCTCTCGCCTTTTATGGAGCCCGGCGCGGCCTAGCTACCAGCGCGGCTGGCCCACGGTGCTGTAATTACTCTGTGCACAAAGGCGTTAGGTGTAGACCCCGGCAGAAGACATCGCCGTCGCGTGTCCGATGCGCAACTGAAGATTGCCTGCCCTCTTCCTTTCCGGCTTTTCGCCCTTTGGGTCACATCATTCCCTTTGCGGGCGTTGTGACTGAAATTGTTATTTGTTTATTTAAAATTAAGATGTATACATATGCTTTATATGCTCATCCATCTTCTGTGTATAGTTTTCTGGGCTTTCGACACGATACTACAAGCCAGCACTTAATCACAACACCAAGAGTCACACATCACATCAGTCCTGATGATAGACCCTACATTGGGATCCGAAACGTCTCCCAGAATACATGGCGGATTCAGAGCGGCTGTGAAAACATGAGAACATTTTGAATTTTAAATCCATTTTTAAGCCTATCTAGAATTAAGAGAGATTTTTTAATAATTTTAACATTTTTTTCCTGACTTCTTGTGTCGTCTTATTACTAGTGTCAGACTAGGCCGAAGCCGAAGCCGATTGTTCGGCTCTTGCCATAACCTTCGGCCGAAGCCGAAGGTTTAACGTACTTGGAAATCTTAGAACACGGACTAGAAAGTATACATAACATTGAAAATTCTACACTGTTGCTTAGTTTTCTGCGTTATGGTGTTAATAATAATTGTCAATATATCCATTCAATAAATAAATTGCAATTTTCCAGAAGCGATAAACTGGATTTTGTTTTATTCGTAATAGTTCGTTAGTTTTCGGCAGCTAAATACAAAGCTTTGACTTCGGTCAAACCTTCGGCAGATTTTAGCCGCAGCCGAGGCTGTATTTTTTGGCCGAAGCCGAAGCTTCGGTCGGATGTTACTTTTTACGTCGAATATCGAATATTAATTGTATACAAGATACGTCATATATTTTTGAGATTTGATCTTCTCCTTTCCCTGATTCTATCTCTCCCTCTTGTAATTCGTTTGTGTTCGTGTTGATTTATGTCAATTTTTCTTATAAATTCTGCTGATGTGTTTCTTGTCCGGTTATCGAACGTTAGAGCTACGACATCTACGACTTTCTGTCGTACGACAGTTCTGTCGTAATGGCGAGTGGCTATGGAGATATATGACAGTGTGCATACTGACGACTGACGTACGACAGAAAGTCGTAGGTGTGTGATAGCTCTTAACGATCCCTTTGACGATTATTTATGCATTCTGCAGCAGCTCAATATAGTTAGACTGTGGACTTCCCGACTCATTGTCTAAACTTTGTTGGCGGGACGGTGTCGTAGCGGCTTCACTAACATCTTTTTTTTATTTTCCTTTTTTTTAGAGAAACAAACGGTACAATAATAATAACATGTTATATAATATACCAGTGAAGTTTCTTCGGAATTAAACAAATATTACACAATAAACTAAATAACTTTACTACGCTTAAAAAAGCGTTTAAAAAAAAACCGCAAAATCTTATTAGTCGACCTTGTACTCGTAGCGTGAGAGGTAGAGGGGTCAATACTCGGCGCCTTCAATATCTTTCTTTGGCTTCAAAAAGATTAAGGTGAAAATATATAATAGAGTATATAATACAAATACAAAATAGTATATAATCTCTTCCACATTTCTAGAAGTAGAACATCTTCCATACAAAATTAATTCATTCACCGGTCATGCAAATACCATAATGAGAAATTTACAGAATTACTACTCTTACTACGCTTGAGCAGTTCTTTTTATGAACCACCACAATCTCAATTATGGCCGATGGTTCTACCTACATACACATCTTGCTCTCCCTTTACTACAACATTTGCAACCTCCCCGCCCTTTCTCCCAACTTTTTTCTTTATCTTTATCTTTTGCTATATTATGCTCTGTGGATTTTCATAATTAGTATCATGTGCTAAATATTTGTTATGTTTATTTACATTGTTAAAATCCCATAATGAAATTAAATTGGGTCGATTGGGCATGCGACAAATGTGCTTTCAATAGGATGGTGTCACCTCACACGCAGCCCGAGCTACGCTTGAAATTTCGATGAATGGAATGAATTGAACATCGGCCTGGAACATGATATTCGCCCTGTATTTTACGCTTCTACGGAATATTAACTGGTCAACAGCCACGTCGGATAGAAATCGACGGAGAAGAATTTTGCTGGCAGCCATGATCAACCTCAACATGTCAGGCTCATTATAATAATGCTAATAGTTCAATACCTATTCGCTTATCGTCGGTCATCTGCCGAACTATTTCAAAGTTTTCATCTTTAGGTTCGGTCGCTTAAATGCTGGCGTTTTTTTATCTACAATCTATTATCGGCGCATCTTCGCTCATAAATTATTCTACGTATTGATTTATTCCGACCGACGGTCAGTTCCACCCACTGTGACGGTCAGCAATACCAACGGGCGTGGGTGCAGCCGGTCATTGGCCATCGCGACGGGTTATTAGACGTTGTTCAAAATGCATGTTTATCACTAATATCTTAAACGTCTCTATGATCGCATTAACATCGTGAATCAATGAAGATGTGGATAACGTATTTACGATGACAGTTTGCGACGGTCTGTATGCATGGCGCTTTACGTCCTCCGCAAATTCGAAACTATGTTGAAGTCGTACACCTATAAAGTTCTCTAGTCAGACCTCAAGTAGAATATAATTGGTCGCCTCACTACATTGTTCACTCGACGGCGGTTGAAAGAATCCAGAGAAAGTCAGGCCTATTCTCAAAATTGCAATATTGAAATGAAGGTGATTGTTACACCAACCCTCAAAAATAGTGTTATATTTGAATGAGAGAAAGGGAGAGAGAGTGAGGGAGTGAGGGAGATAAACGTACCATAATCTGTCAAAACTATCTGTCTATTTTTGAGGGTTGGTGTAACAATCACCATCATTTCAATATTGCAATTTTGAGAATAGGCATGAATTTCTAAGATTCATTAATTTTAAATTAAATATACGCTCTGAGAATGTCAATTATGATTATCTCCTTAGTCGTCTGAGATTGGTTGAAATTATCAGTGCGACGTACGATGACCGACCTTGTATTTATATTGAGGTCATCGAGATACAATTCATTGTTCTATTACCAGTGGTAATGTCAGAACACACGCGTTAGCTAACTTCGCAGTTCCCAGATTGAATTCTTTGGGGAATGAATATTACGGAGGTTGTCGACATTTTTGCTCTAAATTTAACTCTTTATAGGACTACAGTATTACATTTTTTTGTGTCTCAACTCAATGGTGACGGATGAATTGCTTTACTTCACATTTTTTATTTATTTTATAATTTTGATTATGAAAACAACATGCTGATATTATACTTTTCTTTTTCTTTGCGTATTGCGCGTCTGATGATATTTTCTATCATTTAAAAAAAAATGTTAATTTATTGTGCAACAACACTGTATATCGTTTTTACAATTGTTGCTAGATAGACGGAGCATCAGCCATATTGGTCGATATGTAGTATTATATGTGCTAAGATCACTAAGAAATTGTGTTTATTATTTTTTTTTACGATTGTTTAATACACTATTGGATGTCCAAAACGATGTACAACTTTGTGGCATTCATAACTCATATTTACTCAAAAAAAAAAAAACAGTGTTGTTGCAGGGGTAGTCAATTTTCGTATTTTATTTTATGGATTGATTTACTTCTCAGCTGACAAAGAAGCAGTAGTATGGAAACCGGTCTACGTCTAAGTAATCAAAGTGGTTAATACAATGTCACCTGTTTGTGTGTAATTAGTAGTTATGTTTGATCATTAAAGTAAATATTATAAATCGATTTGATTGCATGGATAACTCGTGTACACGGAAAAGGTCTCGAAAGTTGCACAATGGATCGTGCAGAGTTGAGCGCGGAACGAGCTGTGAGTCATTATGTATTAATATATATATATATATATTTTTATTTTTTTATTAATATTAAAAATATAATACAATTTCAATAATCAGTGGATATATATATATATATATATATATTTTAACATTTGTTTCTTCTCTATGAGAGTAAGACTCGTGTATAGAGAAGGAGTATATTCGAGTTAATTTATTTTTCAGTTAGTCTGTGTACATATTTTTTTTACTTCAGGTACAAATTTATGATAGTCCGTAATTTTTCTAATTGTGATGGGGAGATTGTTAAAAAAATTGATTCCTTGATAAATATGTTGATTATGAGTTGCGGTATATTTTAGTTTAGGGATATCAATGTGATCTCTATATCTTGTAGATCGGAATTCGCTTCTAAAATTTAAATGATTTTTAATTTTGAAAATTTGAATTATTGAATTATTTTGTATATGTCTACTATTTTTGGTACTTTAAAATCTGTGAAAAGTTGCATACTTGGATAGACTTTTTTTTTTTAGAATACTTTTTATTATCATTTTTTGAGTGATTTCTAATTGTGACATTGAAGTTTTATATGCACCACCCCATCCAATAATGCCGTATTGCAAATGTGACTGTACAAACGCGTAATATATTATTTTCAGATATGTAGGTGATAAGATGTTTAAAATATATATTTTTTTTATTTATATAAATACACCTTTGAGATGAGAGAACAATATTATATCAGTGTATACTCTACATAAGAGAGTCTTCAGCATAATGGATTGTTTTAGTTGACTATAATTAATAGTTCTAGTTTGATAATAAAATACAATTAGAAGTACAAAATGTCGGTAGGAGAATTGGAAACAATGTCAAATAATACAATTACATTTTTTTGTTACAAATTGACAATTGAGGAAGGCAAACAAGCTATTAAAAATTATCGTATATGTACAGAAGGGCGTGGGTTTCAAGGTTCAATCACGTGACACTCCTCGGTGTTCATAAGCATGTATTATTATAGTTTTGAATCATTTTTAACCATGTATAATAAATACAACTTCTCTCATCTTATGGAGAATATATTTATCCAGTATGAAATATCATAGCGTCATTTTAAATTGTTAACTTTGTTTTATTAACCGCTTAATGAATTATAATACATCCTAATGGTTTCGAAAAATATCATTTTCTTCTTCAGGATGTCATTAACTAACATTTATTATTGTTCTTTAACAGAATCTATTTTTTAAAAACAATAATTATTTAATAAATAAATTTAGTACCTAATGGTGATGGTAAACCGTTACGTGACTGTGATTGTGTCGATGATTGGTAACTGAGATTTAACGATAATTGGTAACTAAGATTTAACTGTCGGAGGCAGTTATTGCTCGAGGAATTACATTAATCAGCTATCAATCATCGTTATAATCGAATATAATCACAGTCAAAATAACGGTTTAAATAACGATTTTACCATCACTAGTACCTAAACTTAAATTGTTACTTGATGATACAAAATTACTAGAATAATTTTTAGGAATCGTTGATTAGTTTTACACGCTTTATTTATCTCCAACGATTCCAAATCATTTAATTTGTGACCAACACCGTTTACATGCAAAATAGACGATCACAAATTTTTATCAAAACCGTAACCATTTTATTTAATTAATTTATTTATTAATCTGTTATAATTACAATGATACAATACAATGCAGAGAAGAGGATTACATATTAATAATTATTGTTTACAATAACTAGGTTATAATAAAATAATATGCAATATATTTATGACAACGATATAAAAATATGATGAATTTCGGGATATATGTTCATCTTTTAAGTATTTTTTGATAGCATTTCATTTCATTAACAAATGATTAGATAAATTCTGAAAATCCACTATTAAAAAAAATATATATATATATAGCGGTAATGGATGATTGTAGCAATAGAGCATGCTAGGCAGTGGAGAGAAATAACCTACATTAGTTTTGTTAAATTTGGTTGGATATAAGGGATGCAACAATTATTTCTACGTTATAGATCAACATCTCTGAAAGTATTTCTTGATGCACGACACCATGATCCAATAACACCATCGAATATTATGTGACATATTGTTTTTTTTTTTCTTCGTTTAACCAGTTTATTTTCTTTGTTGCAGGTAAGTGAAAGACCATCCATTTTCTTGGACGACACATGTTGGGGTGGAACCTGGTGAGTGCTCTTTTGTTATTATCAGCGCGACGCTTCGGATGTATTATTCATTGGTACTCCGTGAACTGGTGACATTTTTTAGTCTTCGGGTATCTATATAATGGGTAAATGGATTTGCTGCGATTGAGTGATTATAACAACATTCCTTTTATAGCTTGTATCAATATTAAAATCCTCAGTACAAATATTATAATACATTTCATTTACATGCAAGCCCTATTGGCCGCTTCCTACTTCGCTAGGTACATATAAAGTACCTGTTCCGAGGTAGGTAGCCATTAGGTTCCGTAAGCTAGAATATAAGTTGGAAGCGAGGTAACAAATTAAATTAAATGATAAAAAACAGAAAAATCAAAAATTAAAAGGAGACAAGCAAAGATAATAAGTAAATTGAACAAATTAAAGAAACTAAAGACATGTAAGAAGTTAAAGAAAAGAAACAAGCGCGGAGCAAAGAACGCATGATAAGTACGAGGTAGGATGTAAGGACAAAAAGAATTACATAAATTGATGAGAGGGAGTGGAAAAACAAGTATTTGCAAGTAATAATAATAGTTTATTAACTTTATTTTATTTATACTCACCAACCGGTTTCGGAAAATATATTTTCCTTCATCAGTGTTTCGTACAGGAAACAAGAAATGTAGACAAGGATGGTTCGCCGATCTCAGCTTCTCCCAACCGGCGATGATGATGATGATTATGAGGTGGAAAGAAATGAAACACAAAAGATGTTCAATATCGGTACACTACGTGGCCAAAACGAGAATGACGTTCCCGCCTGAAGAATACCCTGTTTTTATTTCAAATACACACAATACATACATTCATATCATTTTTACCACCATATTTGCAAGTACCTACATAGCGACAGGCCGCCGCTGTGACGTTTTTCCGAAATCTATCTCATGGGTTCTTCCTACCTTTTAAATCACTGATAAGTGTCTTATCATATTAATTACTTGACGCCTCTGCTGCTACCTCGCAAAGTTAATAATCTATTAATTATTTAAATGAACCACAACGTGTTTGCGTTAAATATTAAAAATACTTGTAAGTAATGAAAATAACAATGAACAAAACTGAAAATAAGAAGTTTACTTGAAATAAACCCAATTTAGTGGCTGATGTCACACGCTACTGGTTTGACGCTGCACCGCCAGATTACATACTGTGTCCACCTCACTATAGATGAAGAAGAATAATGTCTTCACTATGGCTCCCGGTTGTGGTCACAACGATGTCACATTAGCCGAGAGCCGAGCCAGTTTATGCAGATGGATCTGGCAGACCTTCAAAGTAGCCAATTCCAAGTCCCGTGTTAATGAACGTGGTTTTTATGCGCCGCACTCTTCCCGAGTCCTTCCGCGAGCCGCGGGCAAGGGGAGATTGGCGGCCCGATGGATGTTATAGTCGAGCTGATGCATGCCAAGTCACAGTGGGACGAGAACACACGGCGTGTATTGCGCAGTCGCCGCGCGCAGCCCGGTCGGAGCCTATCTGCTGCGGATCTATCCAACGTGCAGCGTGCCGTTTGTCTAGGACACTTTGTGGAAGGAGATCTATTTGATTGCAGTACACTATCAGAGGTGTTGTGTTAAATTAAAAGTAACATGCGCAATTTATTTGATTTTATTTACACCCTCCAATTTTAAATTACGAACCCTCACGTAACGAGGACACAGGCTAACTGTCAAAATTAAACAAAACTTTTGCACAAAGATTCAATTTGTTTCTAGCACCAAAAATATACAACAGTCTAAATGCAGACGTGAAAAATTGCAACCATAGGCTTGCACATTTTTCGCGAAAAGTGCAGTTCTGGCTCCACGAAATGGGGAGAAATTACGCCCAAAAGCTATTATAGGTCCAAACGTGAGATTAAAACTGCTACAACAGTATATTGAATTATCTAATTGCATCTTGATTTACTTTTTATGTATCTTTTTTATATGCTATCTAATTGTATCTTGTTCTACTCTTCATATGTATTTATATATTTATTTTTGTACATTGAACATAGCACTTTGTTTACTACTATACCTGAAAAACACTGTCTGCTATAATACAGTGTGCTACTAGTGTAGCAGGCAGGGCACCCAAATATATGTCTTACTTTGCTGAAATGTTTATCGGATTATGATATAGCACACTGTACTATGAATCAAATAACTTATTATTAATAATTAATGAATTAAAAAATTGTACATTTAAAAATAAGAAGAATCTGTCATAGAACCGACAGACTTTTCAAAACACAATATAATCGTTTCTTAAAGGTAGTTTGGCATGTTTTCGGTTTATTGCAATTATGAACCCTGTACATAAATATATAACCGCTGAATCTAAATTACAATAAATATTTTTAAAAGTATGGTCATTTCAATGCACGATGGTGCACATTTCGAATGCAAATTTTTCTAGAGAAATTTTATATCTTTGAACGAATTTGATGGTTTTTGATTATATATTTACAAGTAAAAATTCCGTAGCGCGCCAAATCGCAAAAAAATTGGCACATCAGTCGATGTTATATCGAGTTTAGATGGGAATTGAGGTGTAGATGATATTTCAAACTAGGCGAATTTAATATTTTAATACTTTACTGGAAATGCTAGATCACTCTTTTGAGAGTGCTTGATATTGTGATTTTAAAATCTACTTAAATTCAACGTCAAATCGTAACATTCTAAATACGGGACTAATTTTTAATACTCGACAAATCTAAACAGGTTTGTTTTCAAACAGAACTAAATTCATTTCAACGTCCATTCCAAAGGCAGACATCATCGTTCTGAATTCCATACATTGTGAATTTATTCTAAATTTTTTTTTTTGACTTGTCAAATGGGTCATAATATTTTATAGTGTTTGAAATGTTTTTCAAACGGAATTTGCTGAACCCTATATTTTAATTTGACAACAAACCGCCAAGGATATCGTAATACAAATAATCGTTTTAAAAATGTTTTCTTTCCGACACTATTTCACTTGTGAACGCGGAAATCTCCAGCTAGATCGGCTCTCGCGAGAGTCGCGCAGTCGAGACACGATTCGATAGCGGATCTTGCCGCTGCAGTCGGCAGATGCTCATTAGGATATGGAATCGGTGTCGACCAGCTGATGGCGATCGAAGCAGTCCCTAGAATGTTAAACATTACCTGCCTACTAAAAGGTAGACATTACATTACCCGGCGCTTACAATAATAAATCTTATGTGTTATATACCATTATATACTTATTATGTTGGAACGAAGTGTCATTTAATATAATATAATATATATATTATTAATTAAATTAAATTAATTATTTAATTTATTCACAAACAACTTCATTTCTATTAGAAAGAAAAGTTGATATTTTTCTTATCTTATTTTTTAAAAAATTATTTTATTACATAGGTATATATTACTACCCTGATCGGCACGTATTACACGTTCGAATAACTATTAACCATGAATAATACCATTTCTCTTCTAAAGTGAGAATAAGAGAACACGAAGAATGAGATCTCGTTGAAGTAATTGAGTGTGACCACTATACTAAGATCAACTTTACATTTTTTTCTTATTTATTCATTTTTTACTCTGTCATAAACGAATCTGCCACATAT
Source organism: Eubasilissa splendida (assembly GCA_031772225.1). Taxonomy (NCBI): domain Eukaryota; kingdom Metazoa; phylum Arthropoda; class Insecta; order Trichoptera; family Phryganeidae; genus Eubasilissa; species Eubasilissa splendida. Next base: position 29,860,544 of record CM062853.1, on the reverse strand, counting down.
GCGCCAAAGTGATCTCATTTCCACAGCATTCAGTCTACTTTTAATTCCACACATCAGTGCCGGTACCAGGACTCCATTGTGAACCGCTAGTCTTGCCTCAGTTAACATGTTCCCATTAGCTATAATTCCATTCAAAGTGCCGTTCACTTTATTCCCTGCGGTCACCCACCTTTTGATATCTTTCTCTGTCTTTCCGTTTCTATCGAACATACTTCCAAAATACACAAACTCATCTACTTGTTCCAAACATTAATTACCTCCAAGTATTTAGCGCGGTGTCTTGCTTTCCTCCTTCTCAAATACCATCACTTTCAACTTACATTGTACTCACTAGACTCAGTAATTCTTGTTCATTATTCGCCATTAAGTTGAAAATAATACAAAGGAGAGATAAATGTTATAAAGAAGAAAATTTTCCAGGGGAAAGAGATGTTGAGGAGAATGGAAAACGGGATAGGGAATAAAATCTGTGTGATAAAAATAAAAATAAAGTGAATGCCATTAAAGTTTATGTATTGAATTTAGATTTAATTGAGGTAACTAAAGTATTAAAAATTTAAATGAGAGATGAAATAAAGGGGGGCACAGTAGAACAGTGAGTTCTGATTGGCATTGGTGTTGTAATGTGGAAGGTTGAATGTGAGATTAATTTTAGTCCGTTCATCGGCTCGCTGGATTATCTTAAATACGTGGACGATGTTGTAAGTGTGTATGAAATCTGTTATCAATTGTTCATTCAGAAAGCTCAATTCATCACATTTTGGTGTTTAAATTCATCAAACCTCTCTCTGCTTCCGCCGTGCCCGAGTCTTCCTGCGGGAACAGGCGACTTCCGGCCGCGGGGTCCGTCACCTCCAGCGATTGGCCAAACTTCACTTCCGGCCGTTGCCCCCGTCCGCGAGCGCGGAGGTTGCCGGCTCCAATACTAATCTGGGCATGTGGGACGGCCGCCGGAGCTCGTGCACCTTCACCTTTCCTTTGACACTCCTAGTTCAAAAGGTCATAAATTTTTATTTTTTTATTAATTCGTGACATCTGATCAAATTTGTTTGTTCCGACGGAATAAGCAGTGATGAGGAATTATCATCAGCCAGGCAGATTGGATAGTCTCATCGATTATTCGATAGTACAAGGCTAAAAGTGATATTTTTGATGCTGTTCTGAGACAGAGGTATTGCCGTAAAGACAGAAATCTTTAACCAAAAATAAAGATTTTGACTTAATTATTTAAGAACACATTTTTGCTGTGGAGTTACAATTTCAGAATAGTTTAGTGATATTTTTAATACGAGTTAAATTAATAATGAAATATATTAGTTATACATATAAAATCAATTTTATCGAAAAATATTGCGCTACCGGGATTCGAACCCGGATCTCTTTTCCAATCCGGGAAAGGTGCATTGCCGAATATGCTTCAGCGACAGTATTTTTGACGACAAATTTTTGAACCCATACGTTACTCTGTTTCAAATTAATACGTCTATCGTTCCATTATTATCCTACTTTGTTTTTACGGAATTGATTTTATATGTATATCTAATTAATACATTTAATTAGTATTTAAAACATCACAGACCTATGTTTTGAATAATTCCGTGTTCTCCTTAATAGATTTATAATTGAAAATGCAAAATATCAATATTTTTCTGTAATTTATTAATTTATATCTACACTCTTATTGGCTTTTACACATATATATATATAATTTATATCTACATTCGCAACGTACACAATATAAAATAGATTTTAAACACAATAGTCACAGTAAATATAATAATAACCTAACCTAGATAATAATAACTGGAATAATTTAGGCTGTTATTTTAATGTGGCCAAAGAATTGGAAAAATCTTTTGTTCACTGTTGTAGATGAAACTCCCTGTAGTTGGGTTTGATGCAAGATTGATGCATTCGTGCGTCGTGCTGTCCTTAGATACGTAAAAAAAAATTGTAACTATATAAATGGAAGAAATGCAAGAAGTTCATTTCTGTCCGCTCGCAAATTTGAGGATATTACTTCACGAGGGGCATCAACACCGGCTGCGCTAAATTTCTCCGTCTTTATGACTATCGGGCCGAAGGGCGACGACCTAGATAATATCGCGTGCATAATAATACTAAAAACTATATTAAGAGACAATCTTCGTCCCGAAAAGGAAGTGACGTCAGACGCGCGTGACCCCCCGCTCTCTAGGATAGCCCGCCTGAACCGGAAGTCCATTCTGCGCATGTCCTGAACCCGTTCGCTATTTTGCCCAACACCACGTGACCGATAAAATGTCACGTTCCGATCGCTGTCGCCCGGCCCACCTGTCGGGCACGAGCGATTAGAATGCGCCCGGCGTTGTGTCACATTGACAGGACATTTTACTTCACAATAAGCTATTTGTGGATTTTTTATTATTCATTACATTAACACGATTCCTTATCGGTGTGTTTAATGGTTTTTTTATATATATATATATATAAATTATTGTTTTGTCAATTGCCTTTTGTTAATTGCCTTTTGTCTTATAATTGTAAAGTCAAACATTGGTGACAAAGTATTTAAAAAATACATGCGAGTAGTTATATTACATATATATATATATAATTCAGAGAGGGGTGGGAGGAGTAGTTCCTATGTTTTGTACAGGGTGCCAAAGAGTAACTATACAAAATTTATTCTATCAAAACGTGTAGGATTGTACACAGTACACAACATAAGATTTTTAGTTTTATAAATATTCATAACTGTGATAAATCTTAAATTACCACCAGATTACCTTGGGGTTCTATCCTCTGATCACTGTCTAATTATTTGGGTCCCAATTACTTGTAAGTGAATCTCAGTCTTTCAGGTAACAATATTACGTTTATTGAAACACGTTATACAGTAAATATATTATAAATTATACACTTCAGAGATTGATTAGTTATTCGGAAGAAGTTGTGATGGAAGAGAGCTGTTCCCCCAGAGACGGCCTCTTATAAGGTTCGTCCCCCACCACTCATCTACTCTCATGACACCCACACACACATTTACAAAGTCATAGTTCTCACAATAACCATCTTTCATTTGTCGCTAATGATTTACCAATCGCTTTATTCGATCATCGGCTCGGCTTTCAATCGCTCACTCTTCCGACCTTTCCTTTTCAAACGCTCATCTCTTCCTTCTAAAACTTTCATTGTCCCGTCTCAGTTTACGACGCTGAGAATTGGACGCCAACCTTTTTGTATATCTCGTGCTATCAAGAATTATTTTTATAATATACTTTTCTGTATTGAGTCATTTTGATTTATAAATTATCTTTCACTTCATAAATTCACATTATTTGAACTCAATTCTCAAAGCATATAATGTTATTGAATATTGAAATGAATAAACACAATGTAAAGCTTGCGTTGAATATTAAAAATATAATATAATCGTTTGCTGGCACTCATTTGTACTGTCATCTAAAAATGTGATAAAAAAAATGATAATCATATTAGAAATTAAATTTTCAAGTAATGCCTACTGTTACTTTCCTTTCAGTGTCGAATATAAACACACATTAAACATTTTATAGAACAGATAATACAATTTAATACAGATTATTTAACATTGTTTTTTAACGACTTGATGAGTTATATTTAATACACCAACCGGTTTCGTAAAATACCATTACTTTCATTAGGGTGTCAAATTTACTATTTAATTAAATAATTCACGGATTTTCCAAAACCAAAACTGCTAATCTTGACTCACTGGCGTGATTGTGATTGATATTCAATAATATAAGTGATTGAAAACTGTGACTGTGATCACAATTTCATTACTAATACGCATGCGCCGCACGATATCACAATACATTAAATAAATAAATAAAAACATAATTTTGAGCGTATTTTTTAGTTATATTATTCAAACTTCATTTGCGTAAAAAATATATTATAGCATATATAATTAATATATATCTAATTTAATTTAATATCATTACAAAGATAATGAAAACCCTTAAAAAATGTGAGTTTATTTTTCGGGTCAAATTCTCAGCATTTCGGGTCAAATGCGTAAAACGTTTTTGCAGACTCTACTATCATGACATGTGCTAAATTATGGTTCACAACCAAATGTAAATGTAATAAAAAAATTAATCACCAATAACGATATTCCCAGATATTCAATCACTGATAGTGAGTGTGACTCAAAGATATTAGTGATCGACTCACGGTTCGTGATTATGAGTAAATATAGCTCGATGACTAAATATAGCTCATTAAGTCGTTGAAAATAAAGGCAAATAATGTATATTAAAATGGATATAAGCCACAAAGTTTCTGCAATAAATATTAAGATAATACAATTTATTAAATAGTTGGTCGTTTCCCGTTTATCGTAAGATCGCAGACGTGTCTGGTCTCCATGCAACATAACTCTTCTCATGTTGTTCAAAGCTGTCTTGTGTCTGTCCTCGAGTGTTGTCAACAAAGGTCGATTTGCATACAATAAAGATCCTTGGTAATTATGTTAATGGGTTGATGGAATTGGATTATCCCCATTCTTCAGCCTAGAATGAAGACTTGGACCCTCGCCTATCCTTTGCTGAAAGAATAAAGTAAACATTAATATTAGTATGCAGCGCGTGGACAACGATTATCGAACTTGGCTTGAATTTTTACCTATGTAGTTTTCTATTGTATTATACTTAAATAATTAATAGTTTATTAACATTGTAAATACTAATTTAATGTATTAATTATAAATATGCACATATAAAACCAATTTTGTCGAAAAATATTGTTTTTGCGCTACCGGGATTCGCACCTGGATCTCTATTTCCAATCCGGGGAAGTACACTACCAATTGTGTTATAGCGCCAGTATTTTTCATGACAAGTTTTCGAACCTATATGTTACACTTTTTTTTCAAATTAATACATTTGTCGTTCCATTATTTGAAAGCCGTCTACATTGTTTTTACGGAATCTCAAATACCTTTGAGTAAACCGACTGCAGACGCCGGACTTATCAATTCATTTTTATTCAAAAAACCACTATGAGTTTTGTTATTCACAATGTTTAAATACTCGTAGTTTCACATTCAAATTTAGGTTTCTTATTTAAGTATAAATGTTATATTTTACATTAATTGTGTTTTTCTTCGTGTCATTTTTTAAAATTAATGTAACGTTAACGTGCAAATGAGCATTTTCTGATTCCGAGATGGATTCATGTATCTCGAGATCATCAAAATTGAATCTGAACAAGTCCTGAGCAATTTTGACACGTGATTGGATACACCAATCATTATATTAGAATGCACTAAATAGCACTGTTTAAAATATTACAGGTATCAGGTAATGTTTAATTATTATTTTTCTTTCTCGTTGGTTCTATCTTCATTCGGATTTCAGCCCGGTCCTGTACCATTGCATTGCCCACCTAGACAAGCCTGTTTTGGGGCAAATTGGCAAAGAAATCATATTTCACATACAGATATAGCTTTTGGAATACGAGGCAAAACACAATTAAATAGAAAATGAAAGTACATACAGGGCAAGTAAACGTGAAAATATATAAAATGAGAGAATAAATTCACTCTCAAATTCGTATTTTGACTATAATCAGCATTATATAGATCTGAGAGTAGTCAAAGTCTCGAGAGAAATAAATTTGTGAGATTTAGCTTTAGTTAGAATGCGAAAGATTTTATGATACAGATTCCTGTAAATTTCAGTACACTTTTATAGTATAAGCCTATTATTATACGGTATTTTGTAGATACGATAACTCCCATAGTTCTAACCAGATTTAAATCAAACTTTTCTAAAAAAAATACTTTGCAAGTATCTCAGCTAAGTTTGTTAACCAGCATGATCCATTATCTTTTTTCAAAATGTATATATTTAAAAATATATATATAAAATATCTTTGTACACAAACGAAAATTCTCTGATTCATGCGGTCAATGCCGGAAGGAATTGTAGAATTGTATTTCAGCTAAGTTTGTTAATCATCTCGTTTCAAAATGGCGGCCATACATTTTTTTTATTAAGGAAAAAAATAAAGAACATGAAATATCCCTGCCTCGCGTATAAAAACAAAAATAACTCTGATTCATGGGGTTAATGTCATAAATAATTATAGAATTTTCGTATTCGAATTCATAATTCGTAATTTCGAATTGGTAATTCGAACAATTTTCACTTTCATTCAGAATCATCCGTGTAGAGTTTTCTGGGTTATTCTGCCGCGTATCTCCGACTTCACTACAGGAATGGCATCCGAAATCTTGGAATATTTCATAATACACGATTTGCGATTCTCCATCCAGGATATTACTTCCTCTAGGCTGGGATGCACACATTTCGGCCCGTCACGCGCCCGCTGCGCGCGCCTGGTGCCGCATCCGGCGCGGGACACGTGCCCGGCGGCATCCGTTTTTGCCACCGATGCGGAAGTGCTCGGGTCGACGCACCGCGCACCGCCTGCACTCCTCCCTGCCGTAGTCAAAATTATTCAAATTGCAATTTCTCAGGTGCTAGTTTATTCGCTTGGAATGCACCGGCCGTCCCCGAGGCCGCCGCCATTACCTTTTAAGGTATTTTAACCACTCGTATAAACGGACGGATATGCAGTCGTAAAAATATGATTTTATATAATCGGTAATAATAATATTTATCATTATAAAATTAGCTTGATTATACGTGAAGTAACATTTTACAGATTGTTTTTGATGCCATTATTTTCCTCTTTTATTGTTCTATGGTACACTCACTAAAAGACAAAAATTCCCATCAATTTAAAGCATATAAATAAGTACATATTGATTCTTGCAAAAACCTTCAATACCTTCCCCTGACACGAGCGGTGATGGCACCGGAAATAGAGGATATAATGGTTGCACTACATTATCATGGAAAATCACCAACTTCCAATAATATTTTACAATTTTGGTAAACAAATTCAGCTAACTCCAAATATTCCCTATAAGTACGAGATAAATCAAAATATTAATAAAACTTTTCAGCCACCCTATTTCTGCATTAACAATCTACCAAAATGTGTTTTAGAATTTTCGTAATCTGTTCAATTACAAAATTAAACAGTTTTTTGTTGCTGCTGAACGTTTTAGAAAAATGAAGATAGCTGCTTTGCAGATTAATGTATCGTTTTGATAGATTCTTCTTCGTTAACGCTCACGTGGAGTTCATGACTGCAGTCACAACGGAGCACCGCACATCTCTCGACATCGCCGTGTTGGCTCATATATTAAATAAAATTCACAAAATTGCTAAAATATAAATTTCTCAATTTTGAGAATCTAAAAAAGTCGAGAATTCACAATCACTACATGTTACACGACTCACATCTGCATGTTCGGTCATCTGCAGATGCTTTGCTATCACCTTCCTCAGGTTATCTGGTGCTGTATACTATTCCCGAAGTACTTTGATCTCCTCCATTCTCTGGTTATGTCATCGCGTTTTGGGCCGTAAATATGACGCAATACAATTTTGATATATTATTTTTGAGAAACCAACAGTATAAATATATAATAACTTATGACATAATACAATTTTCAAATAAGACCAGTGAAGTTTCTTTTAAGCTGGATAAAGTAAAAATATCGGACAAAATAATTAAACTAGAAAATAGTACATATCTACTAATAAAAAGATAATCAAAAATGCAAAGAGGATTTGGTTATTTATAATATTTAGCTTGCTTTTAATACTTTTTCTTATTTCTAAAATTTCAAATGAATGTAACTGTAAACCCCTAGTATTTGTGTGTATAATTTATAAACCCTTGTTAATATCAAAAGAATGGTTTGTTTCCAAAGGCGATTGATTCATTTTGTCTAATTATTTATATAAAATGAGGTCACAAAGTAATTTTGCTAATATTGAAGAATATATGTTGGCGACTTTTACAAAATCATGTAATATATATTTTTATTTATTATCTTTGTTTTATTAACCACTTAATTGAGTTTAAATACATCTACCGGTTTCGAAAAATACCATTTTCTTCTTTATCAGAATCTATTTTAAAAAGAAAAAAATTTTAGTACCTTACTCAAATCGTTACAAATTAATTAAGTAGTAAATTTGTATTAAGTAACGATTTGAGTTAGGTACTAAAAAAATTATTTTTATTTTTTAAAAATAGATTCTGATAAAGAAACAATAATATATGTTTTAGTTAGTTATGACAAAGAAGTTAGAAGAAAATGGTATTTTTCGAAACCGGTAGATGTATTTAAACTCAATTAAGTGGTTAATAAAACAAAGATAATAAATAAAAATATGAATTTGTTGAAGTTTACGTACTTCGAAATAAATGTTTGCGAAATCGTTCCATTTTTATTCTACATCATTACTTCAGGCTCTAAAACAACAGTCTGGCCTGTGAAAGTTCGATGACCTTTTATTTTTTGATTTCAATATATAATTTGGAATCACTAAAATATTTCAATTAATCGAAATAATCGCATAACTACGATTTAAAAAAATAATAATTATACATTTGACACGGTTGAGATTAAGCACATGAAACTTCATTATTTTTGATTACATTTGTGCTACATAAATATATTTTATAAAACTTTTTTTTTTAAATCCTTTGAATTGTTCTATTTTACGAAGATTGCGTCCCGTAGAGTAACATGACAGAAATGTGCTTTTATTATAGTTTAGTTTATATGTTACAAACAATACAAAGATTTAAAGCGAACTGTTTCTTAACAAGGTTCAACAATCGTTTAAATCATAGTGAAACCGTGGAAAGTGTTAAAAATATTAAATGCATCACAACCGAGTATGGATGTTGGGTGCTGTTTCTAGTTGGATGGCGGTTGAGAAGTGCAATGCTTTTTATCGCCAGTAACAATAAAAGGTTATCAAGGATCTTCGGTTAAACTATAAAATTAATATTGTTTAACCGTTCACAATAACTTTACGCCATTACGATGAAATTAAACGCTGCGTAGTGCTTGCAATGGACCGGAACGTGCCGGAACGGCGCTCCGGTTCGTAGAATTCTCGCAAATGTAGCTCTAGCATGTGATATCCTTTCACATTCAATTACAGCTTCTGTTCTGTTCGTTTTTAAATGTTCTACAAAAATTATTAAAGGTTTACCAATAAATGTATATAATCGTTTTTTAAAATTAAAATATTAGCTACTATTTAGTCATATATTAATTAACCTTAATGTAAAAATAAGGTAGATGGCTCTTTCAAATAATGGAACGATTAAATGTATTAAGATCAAAAAGTTAACATATAGGTTCGAAAATCGTCGCTAAAAATATTGTCGCTGTAGCATAGTTGGATAATGCACCTTCCCCGGTTAGGAAAGAGATCCAGGTTCGAATCCCGGCGGCGCAACAACAATATTTTTCGATAAAATTGATTTTATATGTATATCTTTCTAATTAATATATTTAATTCATATTTAAAATATCACAGATCGTCTGTTCTGAATAATTACAACTTCACAATAAGAATGTGTTCTCCTAAAAAAAAAAAAATGTTATATAATTGTATACTTTTTAATAAAAAAGATGTAAAAATTTTGTACATCATCGACTTTTCTGGTTCGCTATTTTTCCATTTCAGCCCCCCGCAATGAAAAATAATCGCATCAAAACAGAATTCCTCATCAAACAACAGTTAGAATTTCCGCGTAATAAATTTCTAAGCAATGCGTTTCTTTCCATATTCAGAACATTTAATGGCTCAAATAATATATCTATCGCCGTGGGGAAGTATGCGAGTCGCGCGCCTCCGTAGCGGGCCCGTCCTGCGTGTGTGACGTCACGCCGAGCCCGGTTAACGGTCAATTATCCAAATTAGATCCATTTTCGGTGGATTTGAATCTCGTTCATATTTTGAACACGATCTCCCGCTTCCGTTTGGCGGGCATTTCGATAAGCGCGGCGGAAGCGCAGCGGGCGCCATCTTGCAATTTGAGCACGCCCGGAAAATGGCGGACACGTGCCTTCGTCACGTGTGCTATTTTGCTTATCTGGTTCCGTTTACTGTTAGATGGAACACGACAACTTGTCTTTTTTCATCATTACCATCATTTTCGTCCGCTTATCTTAGGAGGGTCGGCTCTGCCCGATCACTCGATAAGACGTTTCCATCTTCCGCTGTCTTGCGCCGCTTCGGTACATGTTGACCGATCGAGACCTAATCTGTCTTCATACTCTCAACTCATATGTCTGAAACGAATCGTTCAATTTTTTGGGCATCTTGCAAGAAGGGAAGATAGCTTAGAGAAGCTCGTTGCGGATGAAAAGGAAGAGGAAGGTCTCCCACCTGCTGGACTGACCGAGGGGAAAAGGTAAGAAATTTCACGAAACATAAAAATGGTTGGTTGGGCTTGGTATTCTTCATAATGTATAGACCCTGAGATGAAAATAAAGGAACATTCTCGACGTCTTCGAGATGCATGTTGCTAGAAGAGGTTAAGATAGCCTAGAGACGTTGGTGGTCAGAAATTGGAGGCAAGCAGTCCGCGCTGTAGAAGCAGAATAAAGGATCACGATGCTCAGTCATGAGCACATTGAACGAGACAAAGATCTGAAACTCGGTGATATTACATTAACATCAAAAAATTGTTACAAATGCCGTATTGGTAATTTAATGTGACATATATGACGCAAGTGTTGATGGCACCAGAAATGGAGGACGTCCGCTTAAAAATTGGCACGATCGAGTAAACCAGATACTGGAAGATGGTTCCGTTAAAAGTCTCGAGAAGATGTTTAAAATGAATGAAGCGAGAATTGTGTTTCAGTATCAGCTCTGCCTACCCCCCGCGGAAAGAAGCGTGATGGTAATTTAGTCAGTTAATTATGTAAAGGCACAAATGAGCGTTGCTAAATAAATATTTTAATTACGTACATTATCTGGGTGCATTAAACCATTAATTAATATTGATATTAGTATTACATTTTATCGCTAGAGCGCTAATATATCGATTTTATTATTTGCGTAACATATCGCAAATTAAGTAGAGCGGTCTCTCCTACTTTAAACATGATCATTACTATGTTGTTTTTAAAGGCGCAACTGTGAAAACGTGTTATATATTACATATTTAAAAAAATAAATGTTGTGCTATGAAAATTGGCATATCTTGGTATTGTGGCGTGCGTATGATGTGATTGTCTTTGTGCTAGTGATGAGCTAAAAATCACGAACCGCGAGTCAGTCACTGATATCTTTGAGACACACTCACTATCGGTGATTGAATATCTGGAATATTGTGAATCGTGGAGTCCTGGTACCGACACTGACGTATGGAAGTGAGGCCTGGAGCAGGCGGACGAGGAATGAAAGTAGACTGAATGCAGTGGAAATGAGATCACCAGTAAAGAATGCAAGGCTGATGTTAATATAATGAGTAAGATTAAGAAATGATCACTTAGGTGGTTTGGTCATATATAAGAATATGACGCAAGTGTTGATGGAAGATTTGACACGATCAAGTAAACTAGATACTGAAGGATGGTCCTGTTAGAAGCCTCAACAATCGGCGAGCTTGTATGAGAAGATGTATGAATGTGGACGAGGTGAGAATTGTGTGTCAGGGCAGAAGAGTGTGGTGCTCTATCTTCTCTGCCTACCCCCGCCGCGAAACGGTGTGATGGTGATTTAGTCAGTTTATTCTCTATTGATTTTCTGACGCCGCCGTTTAAATTGATTATCACTTGAATCAGCGCCATCTACCTGATTTTCCGTAATTTGACTAGCGCCATCTATTGGAATCTGTTTCTGTTGGTAATATTTATGCTAGCTTGCTGGTAACTATGTGCAGTATTTTTATCATATTTATTTATTAGTTCAGTTGTTGTAGCTATGTGCTATGTGTAATTTTCTACTAATTATTCTAATTATGTATGCTAGAATTTGTTTTTTTTTTACGCAAATGAAGTTTTAATAATATAATATAAATAGATACGGTCAAAATAATGTTTTACAAATGTATTTATTTCATGTATTGTGTATCAGAAACTGTGCATATATTTACGCATATTTTTAATCGTACTCACCGTTATTTCTAAGATCAAGCAATATTTAATAAAGTATAACATTGAAATACCACAAACCTGGATCCCATCATATAACTATGGAGAGAGATTCAAGAGACATGAATGACAACAACATATTTCGGCAGTCTATATTATTTATTTCATTCTCTCTGTGAGAATCTATACATATTAAGTAATCATATATTAAAGTGGACCTTTGCACAGCTTTTAAACAGTCATTTTGATCTTGAAACTTAACTCAGATTTTTTTATCACCGCATAGTAAAGGGTAGTAAAACAAATCCGATTCTCCTATCTAAATTACCTTCATGTCTCCCGTCACTAGATAATTCTACTCCAAGGTATTTAAAGATGTCTATTTATTTTAGCGGCGCCCCTGTATTTTTCAGTGCTAAATTTCATCCCCTGCTCGACTACGCTCTTCGCTAAATGTATTTTATGCACCCTTGTAGGTCTTCATGGATGGCAGCCTTGCCACGTCTTCCGTAAATAGTAATGAATCAATTGCTGCAGTTATTTAAAGCAGTATAGATTAAAAATAATAATGAAAATAAATGATATATAATAAATTAAGTTGACTTCTTCAAATTTTGCAAATTGACTTTGTGGCACCATTTTATAAATAAAATAATAAAACACTTTGATTCTATTACGATTAATTTTTATTGAAAAACATTTACATATTTCGGGAGCTATGCTCCTTTCCTCAGAACATGAAATGTACTAAAACTAATTCACATATATAGAATGATAGATTTGTTAATTATAATGAGGGGGATTAAATGGTGGCGTGGTTACAAGATAAGTACGCATAAAGTAACTACAATTAAAACAGGTTTAAGACAGGGATATTTACAAAATTAATTTAAACACTTTCCAATTTCTAATATTTGTATGTAAGATTTTAAAACCTGTATTTAAATCAAAAGAGTGATTACATTCTATTAGATGATTCGAAAATTCTGTATAATTGTTTACACATCTCAAATGTTCATTATTCCAATTTCAAAATTTTTTCCTTTGTAAGAATAATTTGATAAATGGCCGATTATAATTTTTCAATTTGTTATTCGTACAGAACGCTGACTGTATTGTACTTTGTGAAAATTAATTAAGTTATGAAATATCTTAATGCTTCACTAAACTGACTTATTTAACAAAATAATTACATTGTGGCATATATAATTAAACAAAACACTTTTGTTATAACCATAACCACTGTTTATTGATATATCAACATGTTTCAAGACCAATGGACCCTTAGTCAGGACACCGTGTATACTAAACTTAAAAATACAAGCGTAGACAAAATACATAAATATAAGTAATGGTAACTAATAAGGAACTACCGAGAAAACAAATTTAAAAGGTAGCTATTTAATTTACTATTAACATTTTTTCTTATTTATAATTTATCTAACTGTAAAAACATGGTATTTATATGTAAAATTTCTAAACCCTTATTAATGTCAAAAGAATGGTTTGTTTCCAAAAAATGCCAATCATCTATCCCGATGAAGGGACCATTGGATTTGAAACATGTTGATTTATCAATAAATAGTGGTTTTGACAAATTGTTTTTTGAAAAATTTAATTTGATCAAAGATCTTATATTTATTCTTCTTCGTTGTATGCTCGATGCTCTGCGTCGTGGCCCCCTGAAGTATTCAGCACTCGGCTACCGATACGTCTCCGTTCCTCCCGGTCTTGAACCACGTTGATAGCATCGTTTAAAGAGAAGAGAACCCTGTTAACTTCTTTATTTAGTATTGCCATCTTGCCCGCTTTCTCTCAACTGTCCCTGGGATCGCGAGACTCTCGCCGTATCATCTGACAACTTGTCCAAAGTGCGTAAGAATCCTTCTTTTGAATGTTGTCGGAAAGTATTTCTGTTTATCCTCAACCCCCGAAGGATGAAACATTTGTACGAATTTATGTTTGCAATTAAAAATCACCACATTTATTTATTAAAGTTGTATTAAAGATTTTTTCTTTGGTCTTTCGAATATTTAGACATCCCCCGACAAGTCTCCGCGGTGCAGAAACACTGTCGACCTTGCCATCACCCTCAAACTGCGGGCATCATCACCATATGTGCTCCCGCGATCCAAAGGGCCGTAGTATCTCGCAATGTTACGCCGGATTCCCTTCGTCTCCGAAAACAGTGCATTCTTGCACAGGTCCGATACACCCTCGCATCAAAATATTAATCACCTGGTCTTTTTTTACCACCGGTGGAATCCAGCCACCAGCTATTGTATTGTATTTGCTCTGGTTGGTTTTAAATCTTGGCCGCAGGCTTGCCAACTCCGCCGACAGCATTAATGGCGTTCAGTAACAAAGGATCTATATCGAGCACCCTCTGGCATTTATTCGTTTCCTTTCTTTATTTCAAAGTATAAAACTGTTATTTCATTTGATATAATTGTAAATATTAAGGAGAACACATTCTTATTGTGAAGTTGTAATTATTCAGAACATTGGTCTGTGATATTTTAAATACTGATTAAATTAGCATATAAAATCAATTTTGTCGTAAAATATTGTTGTTGCGCTACCAGATTCGAACCTGGATATCTTTTCAAACCGAGGAAGGTGCATTATCCAACTATGCTATAGCGACAGTACAGTTTTTACGAACCTACATGTCACACTTTTACAAATTAATACATCTATCGTTCCATTATTTGAAATCCATCTACATTGTTTTTACGGAATCTCAAATACCTTTTGGTAAACCGATAGCAGACTCCAAAACTAACGATTCATTTATATTAAATTTTTGGACACATTGATACAATATATTATTAAAGAGATCCAGATTCGAATCCCGGTAGCGCAACAACAATATTTGTCGATAAAATTGATTTTATATTTATATCTTCATAATTAAAGGGTTCTTATGAACCACCACAATCTCAATTTTGGCCATTCACTCTACCTATAAAAACACATGTTGCTCTCCCTTTACCGCAACAATAGTTGCAACCTCCCACCCTTCTCCCTCTTTTTTTTCTTCTTTTTATTAATTTTCTGCATCTAAACCTACTTATGTATCTAAATATTTTTGTGGATTTTCATTATTAGTATCACATGTTAAATAGTTATTATGTTTATTACAATATGTTTTTCACTGTCAAAATACTTCAATAAAATAAAAATGAAATTAATATATTTAATTAGTATTTATAATTGTAATTACTATCTTTCATTTGCACCTACAGTTAATAGTCCCCCTCCCCTAAAATATATCACAGTCATCTCAGAAAAATACGTCGTACCGTTATCGCGGTGAATACATTTTTTATTCATAAACGTTAGCTTTAACATTAAAAAATTAAATTTAAAAAAAATGTTCTTTCACGTCCCGGTAAGTAGAAAAAGAACTTATTTGTAATTTCAGTGCCCATATGGTACTCGCGTAAAGTTTTTAATTAAAAAAAAAAATATATATATATACTTAGTACCTACCTATTGCAATCGTTTTCAACAAAGTGAAATTCTAAAACGTCAAAAATAAATTTAATTAACTTTCTTTTTTACAGTAAACACCTAACACACGCGCACGGATATTTGTAATCACTCGATTTTTAAAAATTATCATCAGCTCTTGTAGACCTCTGTACTTTCTGCGCGGTCGGCATCATCCCCTTCTCCTCCCGGGGTGCGCCTTGCTTGCGCCCCCTGCCGCCGCGCCGCTGGCCCATTACGCATTCAGACGACGTATTGTTAGGTTAACGACTTGGAAATAGTTCGGTTTGGAGCCAGCGGCCACTACGACCGTACGTTCAAACCTGTCGGATGGGTGAAAAAGTTGTTGCTGTCCAGGACCTTGGGTGGCGAGGGGCGGCGGCGCGCGGGGCCGGGGGGGCGGGGAGGATTGCGGTCCCTGACTGAATCAGGCGAGATATTTTTTCCGCCATACGAGAGAAAAACGTCAAATTGAATTACGAAAAATTATTCTCGCGACACTGTGCCGGCGGCGTTTAAAAATGTATTTTGAGAAAAACTTATTTTTTTAGACACTCGGGGGTGTCTTTAATAAAGGAAGGTTAGGCGTGTGCAGTCTGGTGCATTTTACATTTTTATATGGTGTGGAATCATGAACCCTGAAGGCGAAGGAGAGAAGACGGATTATAGCTTCTTGCTGAATGCTAGAAGCCTTGAGACGTGGCGCTGGACACGTGTTGGATGGCGAGACGCGTGAATGTCTCCGTTTTGCAGCCACTGAACATTAAGGATATCAACCATTTGCCTGGGATAAATCCTTAATTTTTTTGGACATATTGCGTGAAGGGAAGATAGCTTAGAGAGGCTTATTGTGGTGAGCCACGTCGTAGAACGAAGAGGGAGAGCGAGATTCCGTTGGACCGACCGAGAGGAAGACGCGATTGGTACTTTTTGGTGACAGCCCCAAGATCTGCAGGATGCCGAAAAATGTGAAGGGATTTAGATAGGCAGGCAAGAGTTTATGAATATCCTCAATCATGAGGGACCGTCATGGATGGAATTAAGTTAGTTAGATTTATGCGATCTGTAATAATATGCCCTTAAGCTCAACGTTTATTACATCGTATTGAAATATGTGGTTATAACTATTTTAGTATCCAGTAGTGGCGGTTAAATCGTTATTTATATATTATACGTTATTTGTGCACGATTATAATATAACGGATTATTTGTAATTCTTCGACCAATCACTGGTTCATTAGAAACTAAATCTCCAACAGTTAAATATCAGTTACCAATCATCGTCATATATTTTTACGGTTTTATTTCGGTGTATCGTGTTTCAAAGTGAACTGTATCCGTTAAAAAGGAGTTATAAACATTAATATTAATAATACTTATATTGTATTAATATGTTTCTCATTTACTTGTTTACAGCGTTCAATGTTAAAAATTTAATTAGTATTTATTTGCTTCTTCAATATTAGGATAATTACTTTTGGCCTCATTTTATATAAATAATTACACAAAATACTTTGTTTAAACCACTATTTATTGATTATTCAACATGTTTCGATGCCTGTGGTATCTTCTTCAGGAAACCATGTATACTTAAATTAAAAATACAAGCATGGATAATAACAAAACTATAAAGTGGTGAATAAGTAAGAACTAATATGAAAGGTGACTATTTGCAAAGAGGAGTTGGTTATTTATAATATTTATTTATTTCAAATTTATCTAACTGTAGTATTTGTATGTATAGTTTCTAAACCCTTGTTAATATCAAAATAATTGTTTGTTTCCAAAAGGTGATTGGCGAATTCAGAATATAATCTCAAATGCTGCTTTTTGTAGACTCCTGATTTTTAATTGTTTTGTTTTATTATTTATATAATATGTGGCCACAAAGTAATTTTGTTAATATTGAAGAAGTAATTAGTATTTATTTGTACGCAAGATTTCTTAGGAATGTTTCAGGTATAAATGAAAAATCTTATATTTTTTACGTGTAATAAAATGCACATCATACATTTGATCTAACCGATGTAGGCAATGAGTTAGCACAAAAACTGTTGAAATTAATCATTTTCTCGGATGTCAATCCTATAAATAATATTGAATTCATTTCATTTTTGATTCGTGTCTTACCGCTACATAAAACGAGGCCGCCAATTTAGATAATTAAGTAAATTATAAATTATTATTTGTTCCAAGTGCGTAACGGAAGTACGTCACGCCGCGTGAGTCATCCCGGAGCAGCCTGCGCATGCCCAGGCTTCCCCGCCACTGCCGCGCTCAATTTCCCGCGCCGACGTCAGAACCTTCCTCGGGGAGCGTTCATTTAGGACGCTCGGATGACGCCAGGGCGATACTATTGCCTATACTTTGGTGCAGAGATCTGTATAACGTGCGAGGCCGCCAGTCGCAATCTCACTAATCTCTCATGAAAATCTGATAGGAGCTTGAATAACAATATATTATATTTATGGATGGCACTCTCCACAATCTGGTTCAATATACAAATCAAATTAAAAACAAGCCAGTTTCAATGTTAATACAGACGACCATTTAAATTTGTATTGTTCTGCTATTGGCTGAATATTAATATAAATATGGCGGCGGGCAAAAGCAACTACCATCGATATTGAATAATGTATTTACATAGTCAATTTAAATATCGATATACGAGTATTAATACAATGTGTTAAAGCTATGTCAGAATACAACTGCATTAAAAGTTAGAAAAAAGTAAAAAATGGAACATGCTAACTTGCAACTAATACCCTCATATATCATCAAGCACATCTAAATTAACACTGCTGGGTGAAGGCATCCCCAAGGTTCTCCCACTCTTTTCTGTCCACGATTGCATGGAAGAGTTTGATGATTTCGCCAGTCCGGCGGATATTAGGGTGATCTGTCGCGTCCTCTCGATTCCCATAGGTTTCGACTGGATGACTGCGTTCGTCCAACGATTGTCCGTTCTCCGAGATATGTGGCCTGCCCATTGTCAATACATCGTCTCATCGTGTGACGTCCAACATACATCTTTGCGTTAAATTCAGTCAGTCCAGCGGGTTTATAACATATATATGTCATAAGTAAAGGATAATTTGCGTTTTTTCTCAGCTTGGACACGTCTTGCGAATACCAGAGGAACGATTATCAAGACGTGTATCTTCTTGAAACAACGTAAGACAGAATAAGACGGAAGCGCCCTGTCAACTCTTCTAGGATAAGAAAATGATAAAAATAGTAAGTTTTTTCCATATTTAAACATTCCGTTCAGAAAATTCTCTCGCGCGCAACATGTCGAGTCAACTTTTCATTCCCGGATCCTCGACTGCGATAAGTGAACTGCTCTAGAGCGCACAATACTAAAAATAGAACGTGTCGTCACTGGAATCCTAGCGACAATGCGAGGTGACGCTTATAAAATAAGCCACTAAAATGATTGTACATAAATCGGTCGGGGTCTGTTTCACTCGCGGAGAAGGCGTTGTGTGGAAGGATTGATTAAAAGCGAAATAGAATTTATTATTAAAAATACTAATTAAATGTATTAGTTAGAACGATATACATATAAAATCAATTTTATCGAAAAATATTGTTGTTGCGCTACCGGGATTCGAAGCTAGATCTCTTTCCAAACCGGGAAAGGCGTATTATCCAACTATGCTACAGCGACATTATTTTTGACGACAAATTTTCGAACCTATACGTTACACTTTTTCAAATTAATACATCTGTAATAATGGAACAATAGATGTATGTATTTAAGCATGTTTACATATCTGGACAGTGCTTGATTTTCAATGAATACTATTTATACAGACCTATGTTCTAAATAATTACAACATAACAATAAGAATGTGTCCAAAATTTAATAAAAATGAATTGTTAATTCTCGCGTCTGCTATCGGTTTACCCAAAGGTATTTGAGATTCCGTAAAAACAATGTAGATGGCTTTCAAATAATGGAACAATAGATGTATTAATTTGAAAAAGTGTAACATATGGGTGTGAAAATTTGTCGTCAAAAATACTGTCGCTGTAGCATAGTTGGTAATTAATACATCTATCGTTTCATTGTTTGAAAACCATCTATATTAATTTTAATTGATTTTATATGTATATCTTTCTAATTAATACATTTAATTAGTATTTAAAATATCACAGTCTTATGTTCTAAATAATTACAACTTCACAATAAGAATGTGTTGTATTTATTTATTTATTATTATTCACTGTTAGGTTATTTAACACCTTGTTTATTGTAAAATAATTTTTTACCCTAATTCGTTCTAAAACAATTCTTCCATTTCTTCTGCTATATTATATCATGATGAAAGTCTAGAAAATGAAATTATCCTGAGCACAGAGTGCCACCGGGGTGGATTGATGGTGAGACCCTGGAGCTGGAGTCAGGTGCGAGGGCGACCCGGGACCGGGACTTGTGAGGGTGCATTACGAGCCGAGTCTCATCTGATTGAGACCAAATTGTGTTACAGACATATCAAATTACAATTTGAATACTAATAAAATTTACAGGGTGTATCAGATCTGTCTATAATATTTTAACGGTGGATACCTGACTAAATTACCAGTTCAAAATGTTCAAGAAATATGCGAAAATTCTACACTGTTACGAAAATTATTATTGTTTGAAATGTTTACAAAACCGCGTTAAGCTTCAAATCTTCGTACATCGAGATTTATCACATTAAAACATAGTCTGACTGGTCAAAATTCTATGACCTTTAATTTTTTGTATTCAATATATAATTTGGAATCAATTAAATATTTCAATTAATCGAAGTAATTGCATTATTACGATATTCTTTGAAATGCTTATATCTCTGATGTGATTGAGATTAGGCACATTTTCGACTGGTAATTTAGTCAGGTATCTATTCTTAAAATATTGTGAACTAAGTCTGTTACAACCTGTATATACGTATCAAATTTCATTTCAATTTCAAACAATTAGCTTTTTGTGGTTTGGAAATTTGATGCATATGGATAATTTAAAAGTGTGCGTGGGTGTATGTTGTACCAGAAGGATTTTTGCAGGTTATGTTTAAAATGATGTAATTCATGTGAGAGTAGTGATGCCCTAATATTTATCCAACACTCTCTCGTGTCCGTTTGACAGTCGGGGCGTGTATTGTGTAAATGTTGTGTTATGGAAACGATAAACTCTTACGGTTGACACTTGATTTATTGTTAGGCACAGTTTTCGGAAGCGATACCTGGAGCTGAATGGTAAAGTGGCGCACGTGAGATGGTATTGTTGCGCGACGTCGGTACTGAGAGACTTTACGGCTGATGGGAGCATCGTTTCATACACCGGTATTGGCAAGGTGTGTTCAGTATCGTCGGGCGGTGATGATAACAGTGGAAGCGAAAGATATCCACAACTTTATTATTTTAAATTATATAGCTATATTTTTTGTAAAAATTTCATCTCATTTCTACCTCCATCAAAGAAATGGAAAAATACATAATTAAAACTTTGAAGGTCAATATCTCAATATTGATGTACCTCGTTGTTCCGAGGGCGGTGTGGTGACTGTACTCGCTCCGATAGACGTGGCTGGGTAAGGACTCGCCTATCAACCATTAGGGCTCGAACTAGATCGACCAATAAGCAGACACGGTTACTGCCAAGCAACTAGCGATCACTTCTCCGAAAGCCGTCCCAACACCAGCATCTCCAGCGAGCCACTTCAGAGTTCAACCGCGTATTTTAATTGTATTAATTGATCGCCTCAATGAACGACACCCTGTAAGTGCTCCGTGACACACAACCAACGTGCGTGAGACAAGAAGAAGTTAGGAGCTTCTGTCTCACAGCATCTTAACCTTCTGATACAATCTCTAGTCAATCATAGTTTGAATAACTGCAACAGACACTTCAACTCCTACAGCACGATATGTTGTCTGGGCTCGCAGCGTGTGCTGAAGGCGGAGAATCCCGCTAATTACCGGGTAATATGATCATTGTAGATGGCAATATTTTCCGATGACAGATATCGGCTACGTGGATAGTATCAATAATTTATTGCGTTTGCTGCGTGGGAAAGCGCGCGTGCAGTTCATCGACACGCGCCCGCGCAGGGCTCGACCCTTGGATTCGACCACCTCACTGTGTCGAATCTGGATTGGCCAGATTTGATGTCTCGGGTCGGCAGTATTTCGACTGTTAAAAGCGCTAAGGTTATTTAAACATAGCCGTCTAGTAGGCAAGGAGCGGGCTGTTCATACCGAGGTTCCGGCTTCGAATCTTTGTAAGGTCACAATACATCTTTGTGATTTTCTCTAGCCTGCGTGTTTTTGTTTCGCTATAGTAATAGTAGAGCCACGTGGCCTGTTGTGTTAAAATTGTGCAGGTACATCCGTTGGAAAGGGAGATTCAAAGGGGTGGAATAGGTACTACTACGGTTTCCCAGTTAGCAGGGTCTACGCCAATTTTCTTCACAGTGTCTTTGAATCTTTTCCTTGATCCACTCTGACTATAATGATAATATACAGGGGCGTGCAGTATATACAAGCAAAAAAGCTGTGCATTACTGAAAATTCTGGGAATCAAATATATATTAAATAGGTGGATTAACATAAACGAAAACATTATTTTACACCACTTTAATTGCTTAGTTCTAAAAACTACCACGACAACTCACCGCTGTACCCATGTGTATTCGCCGCATCGAGCTATTCACATTACTCTGTTCTGTCTTTAAGCTAATGAATTACTCAAGTCATGTAAGTGGCTATTTACTGAATTGAAAATTCGTTTTGTATGGAGTCGTTTCTTATGCTGTTTTTTAACAGAATAACATTGGAAAGACTTACAACTGCGTACAAATCATTGAAGTGTCTACTTCCTCTTTTACTAATTCGCTAATTTTACTATCTTACTGTTTTTAACATGATGATTTTTTAATTGTTTTTTAAATTTGGTTAATGAATTGGTTTTTGGTTTGCGAAAAACAAAAAGCAATTGGCAGAATTATTTCCTACGTTAACCCTTAATAATTTTCGAACAATATATTAATCATGTTCAGTCATAGGAAGTGTTTTTAAAAACGTCTATACATTTTTTATATTATATATCGAAAGTATTATTTTACGTTAAAACTTAAACTTTAAAACTCTATTAATAATTCTCGAAAATTATAAATAAATACATGGTAGGGTCGTATAAACGACGGATTTATTTTGTCTAAAGACGTTGGTTAAACGAACGTACATATATTGTATTACATATATTATATATGATCGTATAATATCATTGGTAACAGCATAACCTAAATCTATACCCACTGATAATATAGTAATATTGTTTACACATGCATATGTGGATATTTAAAGAAAATATATTCTATAATCAAACATTGCATACATAACAATGTGAAAAGTTTTTTTTTTTGTACTTTTCTTGAATACGATGTTTTAAAATAATGTTTTTCCTATATATTTATTATGAAAAAGCTTGCCGGTGTGTACGACACTAAACTATATTAATTTAAATATACATATAATACATGTGTATAACATAATAACAATAACAAAAAATATTTCTGAATGTTATTATAATTTCATTGCCCAACTAGACAAGCTTGTTTTAGGGTAAGTTGCGAACTCTTCCCCTTAACACTTTGTAAAATCATTTTTTATTTATTAGTAGTATAAAAAACTACTTCAAATATACCCTTACAATAGTTTATTTATTGCAACATTCTTTTTCGAATCGAATTATCACTGGGTTCGATTCGAGATTCACAGAGCCGCCCTGGACACAGTTCGGATACTGCGAATTACTTCGTTAGGTACTGTCGCTCCTGCCGCGGCGGGGTGGGGCCGCTCCTCCGGAGCGAGGAGATGACAAGCGGTGACGTCACTGACCAGTTTCCTAGCATTTTAATATCTACCGGGAATTGTCGGCTACTCAACTTCTTCATTACCGATTCGGGCAACAGCTAATGACTATTTTTTAATTGATTTTACAATGCATTCTTCAGAGATTACGAGCCTGAAGCGTCGACTACGATGGGCAGGCCATTGTGTGCGTATGGATTATGCATGGTTTCCCAAACGATTTGCGGCGCTTTCTCATGGCAAAATAAGACAGGGCGGGACGAGGAAAAGATTTGCTTTTGCCAACTTTGACATTGGACCGAGCTCTAAATTATTCAATAGCATGTGTCGGTGGTGCTGTGCAATATCATCCATACCTTAAATAATTCCACGTATTAGCCTTTGCCCAAAAATCCCGAGCGGCGATGTGAGCTATCTCACGGCAAAAGTAGACAGAGAGAAAAACACCCTGATGGCGAATCTGATGTGGCATAGATTTTGTTACATACAAGCATAGATGCCGGAAGAATGACATGACACATTAACGGTTTAAATGATGATTTTATCACCACTAATGGCCGGACTGAGAAGAAAAGAATTGATATTATTTAAACTAAAAAAAATAATATTAAAATAAAACACAACGTTGTTTCCTTCGCTTACCGCGTCATCTTCAGTAATAAACTGAAGTTTAAACTAGAAGATGGACTATCGATTACATGGTAGGGGGGGGGGGTATGAGAGCGGTGTTGGGGAGAGAGGGGTTTCGGTGAAAAATAAAAGTGGTTGTGGGCCGGGCTAATATGGACAAGAGAGGAGATGTAATAGGGGGTGTTTGTATGTTAAGTATATGTTTAATGTTAATCTCTATATTTTATAGAATGTCTAATTTTCTCCCCTCCTCTCATGGGTGGAGCCAAGCTCAAAACGACGCGGTAAATTTTTTTAGAAGTTAATTACAATGGACTTCCACAAAGTTTATCGCGAAAATTTTGAAAATTTTGAAAAATTGAAAATTTCCGGCTTATATCATCACTCTGGTGGCGACACACCGTGGAGTCCGATTGTGAAAGCAGCCAACCCTGTGGTTACGAGTGCCACCCTGCTGACCGGTACGAGTAATTTTGAAAAAGTAACAAAAGTAAACATTTCACACTACCTAACAATTATTGAGCATTCGCCACGTCAAATGAATTCTTTTAATGTTTTCATTTGATTACCATAGGATTCCACGATGTTAAAGAGTTTATTAACCACCTTGGCTAATTGAACGGATGTTAGTGATTAAACACAGAAGCGATTTTAAGCGTAACCCATCAATGGGATGCTGTATATGCAAAATGATCAATGTCTCACACTATGTATGGCTAACGTATCGCTACCATAATGCTACCATCCAAGACAGCGATGGCGAACCTGCAACATACACGTGAACCAGAATTCGAGTTTTTATTTTCAAAATATATTTAAACCTCTTCATGGAATTGATGTCATACGACGCCACCTCTCGTATATCAATCAGTCGATGATCGGTAGGATAAATATTATACTTTAAATCACTCTTGACTAATACGTATTAATTAATTATTATTAATTTTATTGACAACACATTTCATTTAAATATATAAGATGTATCAAAGTTTATCTAAATTTAATAAAATTGATTGATTTAATTCTGGAGTCTCCTAGCGCATATTACTCAAAGGTATTTGGGATTCATTGATTGCTTTTAAAAATGGAATAATAAATGTATTAATTATAAAGAGTAAGTTAAAAATTTCTCGAACACGTGATTGCTTAATATAGCGATATTGGTTAACCGTATAGGAAAAGCTGCAGGTTCGAATCCCGGTAGCAACCAAATATTTTTTCAATCAATAG
Source organism: Eubasilissa splendida (assembly GCA_031772225.1). Classification (NCBI taxonomy): domain Eukaryota; kingdom Metazoa; phylum Arthropoda; class Insecta; order Trichoptera; family Phryganeidae; genus Eubasilissa; species Eubasilissa splendida. The sequence goes on along the minus strand of CM062853.1, from coordinate 29,835,310 downwards.
TTTTTTGTATATCGTTCTAGTTGATTATTTATTTATGCATAATGCAAAAGCATAACTGGTCATTTTTTGACATCCGCATGCGCTAGTGGACCCATTCCGGAATTAGTTCGATAGGCAGTTGGCTGCATTTTTTTTCCTCTTTTCTTCAAAATGTAATGTTTTCATTTAACCATTATCTTAAGGTTAGAGGAAAAAATCTAGTCCAGAATCCAAATCTAGTCTAAATCCTCTGAAAGTATAATTGTGTTGTGGGCGGATACAAAAGAAGAGTCCATGACTTCTTCTTCTTCTACACTCGCCGGCGTAGAAGATGGTTATGTTTTACAGCACAAAAATAATGGTCAGTTACAAATGATATAATTACACCAGAAAAAGAGGACGTTCCCTTTAGACTTTTCAAGTAGCGGACGCGATATAAATAGGGCTATATAAATCTAGATGTACTTTTGAACATAATAATAATAATAATAATAATTGAACAATATACAATGTGTCAGTGCACATTTTTATTGTGTTAGTGTATTTTTTGTATCCGTTTGTCGTGTTTTTACCTTTACCTACAATAGAACAAACAAATTAAGTAATTAAGTTAGTAACATAGTAAAAATAAAGTAACATTTTATCAATAACAATTTTTTTTATAAATGAAATACAACAGAGGAAACATATTATTATATAATAATGTATTATTTCACTGTATTTATTTATTATTACACACGCCCTATTCAGGCATTAACAGAATTTGTAAAATAACAAAAAAACAGAAGTGCAATACACAAAGAAAAAAAAATCATAGTGTCTGCACGTTTTTACATAATTAAAATAAATATAAAATGTAAAGTAGCAATTTATCCGCCACCATTGAGTTGAGACACAAAAAATTGTAATAGTCTAGTCCTATAAAGAGTTAAATTAACAGCAAAAATGTCGACTACCTCCGCATATTCATTCCCCAAAGAATGCATCCTGGGGACTGCGGAGTTAGCTAGTGCACGAGTTCTGACATTACCACTGTAATAAAACAATGAATTGTGTCTCGATGATTTCAATGATGCGTGAAAGTCGAGCAGACCAACAATCTGGGGGCAGTCAATGATACCATTGATGATCCTGTATAGGAATATAAGGTCGGTCATCGTACGTCTCACTGATGAGGTTGACAATTTCAGACGGCTAAGGAAATTATCATAATTGATATCCTCAAAGCGTATATTTAATTTAAAATTAATAAATCTTAGAAATTTTCTCTGGATTCTTTCAACCGCCGTCGAGTGAACAGTGATGTTTGGAGATATTTTATATTTTAGAGTGTTTACTGAGTCTTATAACTTTCATTGTCGTAATTTTGATAATAATAATAATAATCGATATATCATTATCAAAAATGTCTGCCAACAAAAAAAAATATATCTACTGCACCACGAGGAAGTGGTCAGGAAGAATAGATTCGTAAATACGAAGCCATTAAAAAAAGATACTGCAATGAACATTTTTTAAATTAATTATGTAAAAAGGTTCACCGTCACTGATCTAGCACTTATTGTATATTGTACATGTCTTCTTAGGCATCCCGGTGGGCCGACGACTTCAACTTTATTTTTATTACACAACACATAATATTAAAGTTCACCCTTAGTTAGTCCGGTAAAGAATGATAGTATCAACTTTTATCGCATCCTGCAAAACCTTTTTTTTTAATATAAAAAATATTGTAGTTTAAATATTTTATATCAGTCTATTTTTATTCGATTTTAAAAGGTGAGAGTTTTGTGTCGAGACAGAATAGTGTGGCGCCATGTTCTCTCGTCCTACCCATGGTAGTTAGTTAGTTTATTTTATTCATCGCTGATGAAAGAATGGTTACTCGGTAACCGCTTTATATACAAATATAAGATTATAGTGATTTACATAATAACTTCATACATCACGTTTCCCCAACCCCTTGTTCAAACAACTTGGATGCATGTTAATTTGTAGTACCGAGTAGCTTGTTGGTCTAGTGGTTAAGGCACTCGCTTAGTGATTTATAGTGGTCGGGGGTTTTCGCCTCGTTCCAGGAGACCGGCAAGTTTCTTATTTCCTATTTTCATAATACAACACGCGTTTAGCTTACTTTGAAAATAGTAAGAATATTAATAAAAAATTATGAATTTGTAGCCAAAATACGAGCTGTTGGTACATTTATCTCTCTGTCCTGTAATTATTTTTAAAATTACTAATTATATATTAATAGTTTTTTTTTTAATTCATGACAACCAGTCTCTGGTGTGTTTATATTTCCGGTCCAATTATCTTGTAAGATTTTCGCTTTCGTAGAATTGTTACTGCTGACATTTAACACGTTCAGACTCTGAGAGCTGTGATACATTTCAGATGATTATTTTTGAATATTAATTTTTTCTGATCCGTATCTTCCAAGTGAAAGAAATACCATATTCTTACAGAAATTTTTTATTAAATTTAGTGTCTACGGAATAAAACACTGTTGAGATAAATCTAAGTACCATGTACATGTGTTGAGATTTTGATCTAAAGATAAACTATGGGCCGGTCGTGTGATCGGTAGTAACTTTTTACTAACGGCCGTAGTAAAAATCCTTTGCGGATTGTTGATACATTAAATTCACTGCCGTTAAAGCATAGATGGAGATGTCTATAGGCGTGACAAATAATCATGAAATATGCTTCTATCTATGGATTTTATCGCTTAGGCGTTTGAAATCTGTCACTTTGGTGTTGAAAATTTTTCGTATTACGTGCTAGTGCACATTTAACAACGAGACCATCATCGGACGAAATCTCATCACTAAAATAGCGGGATATTGAATAATTAATTGTCGTATAGTGCAACTTTAAAAGTATCAATGTGTCAGATGACTTTCGGAACTATCGATTCTTGTTCTAACTATCGGATATTGGAAAGTAAAATGAGTTTACTACGGGATGTACTTTCGAGAAGTAAATATTTTTTACTAACGATCAAACAACCCGTTTTCGTAAAAAAAAAATGTTTAGTTTTTTTTTTACTATAGTAAAAAGTTACTACTGATATTACAACCGGCCATAAGAGAACATCTTGAAATTGGTGGAAAACGTCAAAAACTCGAAAAAAAAAGACAGCTACACAAAATTCATCTAGGACCGTAGACACTCATTACTTTTAATTGAGAAAATGTTATAGAAAAAGAAAGCATTAAATTACAAAGCTTTATTCCGTTTTAACTACTGCTGGGGAGATTCAAATTCACCCAACTGAAGAGCGAACATCAACGGTCAATGGGCTGACATTTGACGTAAATACAATGAGCGCGAAGTGAGGGTGATATCTGTGATTTGGTGCCTACGAGAGTCGAGGGTTGTCTTCAAAAAATCTCTCGAGTCGAAAATCTCACTCGTTGACACGGATCATAATATCAAATTGTATATATATTGTACTGGTCAACACCTAAAATTAAGACCTCAGCTGTTAGTTTGAATATTTTACTGTGCCGAATCAAGAGTCCGAGATATTCCACCGTACATAATATCACCAGTATCTATTTAATAACTTAGTCCGAGATATTCCACCGTACATAATATCACCAGTATCTATTTAATAACTTAGTCCGAGATATTCCACCGTACATAATATCACCAGTATCTATTTAATAACTTAGTCCGAGATATTCCACCGTACATAATATCACCAGTATCTATTTAATTTTTATATAATATTATACATAATGCCCTCTCACTAGGATGATGACCTTTGTCGAGGTAGGCTATCCTTTAAAGGCTATTCAAGTATTTATTTATATTTCTAAGAATAATTTATTATATTTTTAAGATTAGCAAAATCAACTTAGTGGTTAAAATTATCGTATACGTACAGAAGGGCGTGGGTTTCAAGGTCAAATAACGTGACACTCCTCGGTGTTCATCAGCATGTATTATTATTGTTTTGAATGACTATTAACCTTGTGTAATAATACAATTTCTCTTTAAAATCATTTTCGTATTTTCCATTCAATATGTTTCGAAAAAAATAATTTTATATGTTTATCTTTCTAATTTAATTTGTATTAAAAATATCATAGACCTATGTTCTGTGTAATTACAACTTCACAATAAGAATGTGTTCTCATTAATAATAAAAATAATTTAAAAAGGATACTAATGACGAACACATAATAAAAAAAAACAATAATAATAAAATTAAAAAGTAATCATTATTTTAAATTGTTAACTTTGTTTTATTAACCACTTGATGTATTAAAATACATGTACCGGTTTCGAAAAATATCATTTTCTTCTTCAGAACGTCGTTAACTAATCAAAAACATATGTTATTGTTTCTTTAACAGAATCTATTTAAAAAAATATATATATTTAAGGAATAAATTTAGTACGTAACATAAATTGTTACTTGATGATACAAAATTACTAGAATAATTTTTAGAATTTTTTTTTAGAATATGACTTGTGGTTACATTTAGTTGGTTGTTCATAATATTCTGGTTATAATATTGAAGAAGAAAATGATCTTTTCGAATCCGGGGAACATGCTATAGAATAAATAAAATGGCTTTCAAATAATGGAACGATAGATGTATTAATTTGAAAAGTCGTCAATTCACTGTCTTGCTGTAGCATAATCGGTTAATGCACGTTCCCCGCATTGGAAGAGATCTAGGTTCGAATCCCTGTAGCAACAACAATATTCTTCGATAAAATTGATTTCATGTGTATATCTTTCTAATTAATACATTTAATTGGTATTAATTTTTTTTTTAAATCGTAAACCATCGTGGTTCAGAGGGTAGACGAGGAAATAGCGGCACGCGACAATTTCTCCTTTAGCGGCCGCTGCAGCAGCGCAGCAGGGGCGCGGCATCCGGTGGCACAGTGACCCCATCTGGGCTGGGCACCTCCCATCCGTGGCCATTGTGGACAGATCTTGAAAATCGTGTCCGTTTTTGAGATAAATATTTTCCGGGTCTTCTCTCTCCTTTCCTCACAAGAAGAAGTGGCAATGATTTTAGCAATCTTTATGTAATTGTTCTTAAAAAAAATAATCGTTAAAATGATTGTAAGGTCACTGAGTTGGAAAGATTAAGGCTATAATTAGTTCTTCAATATTTGCAAAATTACTTTGTGGCCTCATTTTATATTAATAATTAGACAAAATACTTTGTTTAAACCACTATTTATTGATTATTCAACATGTTTCGATACCTATGGTATCTTCTTCAGGAAACAATGTATACTGAAATTAAAAATACAAGCATAGATAAAAACAAAACTATGAAGTGGTGAATAAGTAAGAACTAATATTAAAACAAATTTAAAATGTGATAATTTGCAAATAGGATTTTGGTTATTTATAATATAATTTAGCTTACTATTAATACTTTTTCTTATTTCAAAAATTTCAAATTTATCTAACTGTAAACCCCTTGTATTTGTATGTATAATTTCTAAATCCTTGTTAATATCAAAATAATGCTCTGTTTCCAAAAGGTGATTAGAATTATTTAGTTTTGTTTTTATATATACTTGTATTTTTAATTTCAGTATACGTTGAAGATACCACAGGTATCGAAACATGTAGAATAATCAATAAATAGTGGTTTGAACAATGTATTTTGTCTAATTATTTATCTATAATTAATTATTCGTGAAAAAAAAGCGTCTATGATGATTACTTGCCCCAGTATTTTTACATATTCAATATCTATACAACTTCTACGGTGCTACATCCGAGGGTGGGATTTTACTCCTCCACGAGTCCTCTCCACCGACTCTTATCCATGGTCATTCTTCTCCAGTTCTTGGACTCTTCCATCCTGCTCCAGTCCTCTTCTGTTCAGTCAGTTCACATCTTTTTTGGTCTGCCTCTATCCACATGATCATGATCTTTGGTGTCTTGTCATCCTGTCAAAATTTTGACAATAGAAAAATGTTCCTTCGGAACAATAAGGTCACATCTACTTACTGTAATGTGTCAGTCTCCTGTGGAAAGGACATTGGGATATTTTTTAATGTTAAACGTTTTTCAAATGTAAAATTCTATTTTCTAAAGGTGCTCTATATAACAAATACTTTATCTATACATATGTAGAGGTCGCCTCCACAACTAATTATACCGTCGACGGTTCCTGAATGCAATATAAACTATAAAAGCCATATATTAAAAATAAATATTCCTAAAAGCATCGCCTAAAAAGGGTATTTATTTAATATTTTTTAAATTAATATTTTATAAGGTGAGTGATACATGTTTTTGAAACGGGCTGTTACACACACTCATCCGATTGTTATGTAAATGAAACTTGGTTTAACATAATCATATTTAAATGTTTTTACATTATATTGTCATACTAGGACTAACAAGGTCATTAATGTATTGTATTAAAAAATGACTAGGTTTTATTATTAGTATTTTTATATATGCTCTAATATAAACTAAATCAAAATTGTTACTTTTTACTAGTCTTAATTTATCTTTCACATATCTGCTTAATTTGCTCACATATGTCGTGTTAAGTTAACAATTGGTAGTTTTTAACCAAATACAATTAAAAAAGTTAATATAATTTTATAAAATCATTATAGAAAAGAATGATTCACAGGAACAACATATGGATGAAAAAATTTTTTTATTTAATATTGTTTTTTTTTAAAGAGATTTTTATTATAAAAATCGACGCTTGCCGATAAATTCTCCCGCGTGTCACATCGTTAGCGCGCGCCATAGGTGCGCCGCCACTGGACTGGGTGATAGCAAAAAAAAATTTGTTAGAAAGTAACTAAACATCTAATAATTGTCACGAGTCGACACGTGACTGTATTTCCGCTATGGTACATAAGAAAATGTCACATTAAATCACATTTCATCGCCACTACAATCGCGCGGAGTATGTGACAAGTATCTGATAATGATTATTCTGTCAGCGATGCTCATGGCGGAAGGCGTGCAGCATCCGCCGACCTGGTAACCTCATCTTGGTGGATAGTTGCGATGAACAGTGGCGCACCTTAGTGGTAATTGTTGGGAGGGGGTCAAATATTTATTTTGATTTGTTTTTTTATTCTTTCAAATGTTCGCCTTGATGCACATTTAAAATGTAACCTTCATTATTGTTATAACATTTAACACTAAATGGTAAAATGGTTAATAAACAAACTATCAATCTGTTCATTTTTCTTCGCTCAAGGTATTAGCGTAAGGCAGTGACGGCGAACCTTTTGGGCTCGTCGTGTCAGCATTTTTGAAAATCTAACTGTTGTTTGTATGGCTCCAAAAGAAATGCATTATGTAATATGTACGTAATGATCAATTCCAACGTTGTGTTTTTATTTTTTATTGAGGAATTTTGACAGTGTAAACATATGGTAACAACCATAAGAACTATTTAACATGTGATACTAATAATGAAAATCCACAAAAATTATTTAGATACATAGGTATGTTTAGATGCAGAAAATTAATGAAAAAAAAAAGAGGGAGAAGGGTGGGGAGGTTGCGGTAAAGGGAGAGCAAAATGTGTTTTTATAGGTAGAGTGAATGGCCAAAATTGAGATTGTGGTGGTTCATAAGAACCCTTTGAACGTAGTAAGGCTAATGTTGAACAAGTCAATTTCTGTAAATTTCTCATTATGATATTTGCATGACCGGTGAATGAATGAATTTTGTATGGAAGATGTTCTACTTCGGGACACGTGTTCTTTGATAATTCTGATATTAGTGAACGCTGGCTTGTCTGGCGTGCTTGACACGCGTGTCATAGATTGGCCAATACTGGCGTAAGGGATGATTGAAAATTGAAGTAATTTGCGATCATTTACGGTTTTTTCATACCACCCATTTTTGAGAGATGGGGGTTGCTGATGTATTCTGTGGTACATTTTGTAGTTGATAAGCACTAGGGATGGCGAACCTTTGGAATGTATTTAAAATTTTCAAAATCCATTCGGCATTGAAATAAAATACCTATTCATTTCTATTTTTTTTTTAAATTTCAACGTATTGTTTTATTTATTAGTATATCTTATTGTGTCTTTATTACTGATGGTATTTTATGAACCTGGTCGACCCCTCTCCATATTTTTCTGCCTATATTGCGAAATTCTCAGGGTATTTTTTAATACATTCTGTAATTATTATTAATACTTTAGTGTTGTGCAAAGAAATCACCATTTTATTTGCTCAAATCGTGCCTCTGTTCACTGTAAACTGCTTGAGCTTGTGTATTCAATATTACAGAGCCATCGGGTATGAAATGTTAATGCTACAAAGGTTATAATGTTTGAATGAGTGGGAGCTTCCGCGGGCGGAACCGTCCTCCCTCTCGACGAAATCAAGAATGTCGGTCCGCATTGATCAAGTCAGCGATATTCGCAATATTTGAATATGTCCAAGAACACACAATTACTGGATTTTTACTTACAAAAGCACTGATATTAAACAAATATCAGATATCTCATAGAGACAAAGCTATTTTTTATTATATTTAATGAAAAATATATGGAAGTATGGTGTAATATTGATTTTTCTGGCGTATTCTAGTATAATATGTTAAAACACATTTTACAAATAAAGAGTATTATTTTAAAATAATTAAAAAAAAAAAATCTGATTCTCATTGTGATGACATATATGCTGTTAAAAGAGCGAAAAATGAATTATCAAATTTGGTCCATAGGTGGCGATGATGTATTGGTACTTGAAGCGAGTCCACATATTAACATATATACAACTTTCAAAAATTTGTTAAATGTTGAGATGGAAGGGTGAGAATTGGTGAACGTTATATTTATATAAAGTGATCACTTAAGCCAGCTAAAAATAGGTCGTAAGCCCTGTAATTATCCCATACTTCCATATATTTTCCATTAAATATAATAAAAAATAGCTTTGTCTCTATGTGATATCTGATATTTGTTTGAGATAAAATATTATTTAGTTCGAGTATGCCGATTCACTTGAGTAACATCATTACTTTTTGGATTAGTGGTAAACTGCGTCTGGACCGGGCCAGGCGTTAGGAAGCAATTGTTCATCGACCGCTGCGCGCCGGTTCCGCGTCTACAGTCCCCCGCCTCGCGCTTGCATGCTATTTGTTACGCAGTGCTATCTATGCGCCGTCACAGTTAAGGCCCGAGGACGACTGCTTTCTGGTTACACCGCAAAGCGTTACGCCGATGATACCACAGACCGCGAATAATGGAATTATCAGTCGGTATCTACCCGCACCCACACCCCAGTGTACTTATTAAGTACTTCATTCTGCATTCACGAAGGACTCATTTTGTTATTTAATTTTTTTTTAATACCTTTTTCTTTTCGATTCCTATTTAATGCGTGTAATGTCTCGAAGAATTTTCTATCTTTTTTATTACACGTTTGAGACACTAATTGTATCGCAAAGAATTGCGAGGTCGCAGCAGACGCGCCAATTAATTAATGTGATATAAGACACGTGTCAGTAATTTAAAAGGTGTAATCGTGGGATAGATTTCGGCAAACAAGGGCCATCATTATTGATAAAAAAAAAAACGTCACAGCGGCGATCTGTCGCTATGTAGGTACTTGCAAATATGGTGGGATTTTTTTTTTTAATGTATGTATTGTGTGTAATTGAAATAAAACAGGGTATTCTGCTGGCGGGAAGCCATTCTCGATTGTGTCGTATCACCGTTGTGTACCGATATTCAACATCTTTTGTGTTTAATTTATTTCCACCTCATAATCATGATCATCATCGCGGGTTGAGAGAAGCTGAGATCGGCGAATACCCTTGTCTACATTCTTGTTTCCTGTACGGAACAGCTACAATGCATAAACTGTAGGTTCAGTAAAAATAATCTTTTACACGATTTATAGAAAATAAAGATATTAATTTATTTTATCGCTGAAAATTCTACTCGCTCTATCCTTGGCTGAAATATAATATATCATTAGCGTTTATTTTTACATTTTCTACAGTGATTTGAATGCGATTGATTTAAAACACATTTAGATGAATTTTTTTTTTACATGTATTATATCACTCGTGCATACAGTATGTTTAATGGCTTGCTCTCTAGCATTTTTCCTGTTCTTATATTATATCATCACGTGACGTTTAGAATAGTCGTGTTATCATCAAATATTTTTATTTTGTTACCCCAGTTTATTATTGATTTTACTGTTCAAAAAAAAAAAACATTCTATTATAATATTTTATTTGATTTTTTTCTATTGACACTGGTTTATTATTAAATTAATAGGTAAAATGATGTGTACCTTTTTGAAAGATAATGGCCGCCACGTCACATATTTAAACTTGTCAATTATGGGGTTCATCTGTAGATAAGTTGACATATTTTTCTTTTTAACGTCCCTTATACAGACTGACAGTTAGATTGCTGGCCGGATTGAAGAGTTCAGGTAGGCAATAAATTTGCGCGACTTGATCTACAAACGACTGCACACCTCGACCGGTCGGATGTGGTCACGTCTCCCAAGCGGACCTTCCGAGCTGGTTCCTGGAACTCGACCGGAGTCGCCTCCGTGCGCTACCGTTAAACCTGAACTGGTCCGAAGGCGCACGAATCCGTCATCCGTTTGTGAATTCTGACAGTTTTTTTTGTTGCTGGTGATTTGTGTTAGGATGGGAGGGGATTATTGAGAAGGAAAAAGTGGTGAGACAAAAGGAAATTGTTCAACAAAAATATATTACATGTAAAAATGATACGTTAAATATAAAGCATTTTTCATTGGCCCGCTTACCGTCTGTATCACGCACGTAATGTACCGTTCCGGTGATGACGCACCTACCGATCGACACGATAGAGTTTCATGGAGTCCACCATGACTACTGGCGTTTGTTACGTAATATAGTTACGGATGAAATGACGTTGAAACGTTGGTATTAAAGTCGGCGAATGAAAGAGCTTGCGTAATGCTATATTTTTTTATTAATTCAATTCACATTGTCGTGTATTTGTAGTCTAGTGCATAAACGTTCGTCTTGTAACCATATGATCGTCCACCAAGTTAGTTCTATTCTCATAGCGAAAGGTCTTAGATTATTTGAAAATATATAAGTATGCTAATGTGATTCGTGTTCCGTATCTATATATCAATCAAAATTTTCATCCCTTTAAATTAGAAGGATCGAGGGTCCAAAGTCTCGACAAGAAGCATCCGTCTAATATGACACTTTGCCATTTTGTTAGGAAATTTTTAATTACATTATGAAAAAGAAAAAAACGATAATTTAATTAATGTTGATAATTTTATTGACCTTTTAAATGCCACGAGCGTGTTAACACGCCAAACTGTGTATGTCGCGGCAAGCTATAAGCGTGTTAACACGCACTTTTGTACCTTGCAAACTTGCCGGGATTAAAGTCATATTTTGAAATCATTTTGCCAAGACCTTTTAAAGCCTAGTTTTACCCTGTGCGGTGTATTCCAGAACAATATCACGTGAATAAGGAGGTATAAAAATAACTGCCAAATTAATAAATTTTTTTGGGGTGGCTCAAGTTCATGGTGCATTACTCTTGTCTAACTATTGTGTTTGATGTTTATTAGTTCCATAAATGATCAGTTACTCGCAGATCTAAATAATTTATGTTTTAAGAGTCTTATGCGTACTAAACGTTATACCTAAACGCTTACATAGGAGGAATTACATTGGATCGGTTAATCTCTAATAGATAAGGACAGTTTTGGGTTTTGGGCCGGTTGTGTGATCACTAGTAACTTTTTACTATCGCCCGTAGTTAAAATCCTTTGCGGGTTGTTGATACATTAAATTTACTGCCGTTAAAACATAGATGGAGATGTCTATAGGCGTGACAGATAATCATGAAATATGCTTTATTATTATGCATTATCTATGGATTTTATCGCTTAGGCATTTGAAATCTGTCACTTTGGTGTTGAAAATTTTTCGTATTACGTGCTAGTGCATATTTAACAACGAGATCATCACTGGACGAAATCTCATCACTAAAATAGCGGGATATTGAATAATTAATGTCGTATACTGCAACTTTCAAAGTATCATATGTCAAATAATTTTGGAACAGCTGTGAAAAGTCCGCCTCGTTTTTATTATCCGATATTGGAGAGTAAAATAAGTTTACCACTGGATGTACTTTCGGTTAAACGCGATTAAACAACCCATTTTGTTTACTTTAGTAACTTTATTTACTATAGTAATAAGTTACTACCGATCATACAGCCGGCCCTTAGTGTCACGCGCGTGTCGTCGCGCTGCGGCCGCGCACTGCAGACCGCACCGTGACGACAGGAAATCAGCGCTTCTAATAATTAATAGCTCTACACTACTTGGCGAGTTTACTATTTTGTCTGGCGAGCGGAGGATCGCGGGTTCGCAGAACGGACCCAGAATCGGACCACGTGTCCGCGGCTTCCGGCAGAGATTCTACAGTAGACCTATTCATTATTGATTACATTCATTTCTTACTGGCATCATGTGTTGGGTTTTTATATAGAGAATTGCCGATTTGCCATCTGTGAGGTGTGGAGCCATCTCCACCGGCTAGGACAGCAGTATGCGTGAGATGTGGGTTCTTATGAGACAATCACGACAGAATTACTTATCTACCGATGATCCCCTAAATCTGCATTCGCAAAAGCCAGCATTAACTAATCTCTGTTGTTAAACAAATAATAAATATCTTATAGAGACAAAGTTATATTTAATGGAAATGGGTAATTACAGGGCTTACAACCTGTCTTCGGCTGGCTTAAGTGATCACTTTATACAAATATTACGTTCACCATTCACACCCATTAATCTATCTCCATATCTATCAAATTTTTGGATGTTGTATATATTTTATCTATGTGGAAACACTTCGAGTACAACTACACTATCGCCATCTATGAACTCTATATTTGATATTCATTGATGTCACAATGAGAATCTAATTATTTTTGAAATTATTAAGGAGAACACATTTTTATTGTGAAGTTGTAATTATTCAGAACAGACGGTCTGTGATATTTTAAATAATAATTAAATGTATTAATTAGAAAAAATTACATATGAAATCAATTTTATCGTAAAGTATTGTTGTTGCTGCCGGGATTCAAACCTGGATCTCTTTCCAATCCGGGGAAGGTGTATTAGGTGATTAATATGAATTAGCGTCACTCTCTGTACACGCAAACTCTTGTAGAAATTAAAAAAAAATATTTTGTCTCAGATGCGTGTATCATACCCCGGTGTTGGGCGGGGATGCTAGCCGCTAGACGGTCGAGGAATCAAACAAACAACGTGAAAATAGCAGTTTACTAATTAATTATATTAAATTTAATAAAGTTAATTAAATTTAAAAATTAGTCTACTTCTACAGTATGAAGAAGTAATCGCCAAGGTGGATGTTTGTGTCTTGTTGATAAAGAAAAATAATTTTAAAGGAAAACACTTTTTTTGTGGAATCACTTCATTTAATTCTGGCGTCACCTATCGGGTTTTATTCAAAGATATTTGAGATATACCGTACTATAAAGTTGAATACTTTTAAAATTGAAATATTATATGTATCAATTTGTAATATTACATAATATTAGTTCAAAATTTGTCTAAAGTGGAGAACACGCTTCCCCCGGATAGAAAGAGGTCCAAGTCCGAATCTCGGTAGCAATTAAATATTTTTTTGATAGATAGACTATATTTCTAGTTGATTAATTTAATCAGTAAGAAATAAGACACAAAAATAGCCGTTTACAAATATCACACACTCTTTATAAAGTTTCAAAGGAGTAACTTATATTTAAAAAAATATTAAAATTTGTGTAAATAATAAAAAATATAAATTAGTGAATTAAATTCTAATATGTACTAAATAACATTTTATACTTATATGTCAATTTGACATCACAGTCTTACAAGGAAAGTTGCAAATATGACTTAACATGTTAAATATGAATTAAATATATTAATTATAAAGATATACACATAAAATCAATTCTATCGAAAAATATTGTTGTTGCGCCACCGGGATTCGAACCTGGATCTCTTTCCTAACCGGGGAAGGTGCTTTATCTAACTAAGCTACAGCGACATTATTTTAAAATATCACAGACCGTCTGTTCTGAATAATTACAATTTCACAATAAGAATGTGTTCTCCTAAACTTAACATGTGATAACATTTGATGTAAGTACATATATCATCCAATATATAAATCAACACAAAAAAAACCATCATATACTGTAGCTTACCGTGTGAGAGGTAGCGGGATCGATACGCAGCGCATCTTTAATTAAAAAGAAAGTAAGATTATGTAAAATATTAATACATTTTATTATTATGCAATTTTAGTAACTAATTTTTCCGGCTCCAAGTTATCGCACTTGAAAATAGTGAATTTTCGCCAGCTGTGAACGGTCAGTGGTCAGCGGTCAGCATCCAGGACGAGGGAAGTGACCAATCACCGCTGACACCACAAAGCCCGACTGCTCACGGCCGACGAGAGCTTCTGAAGCCAAAAAACATCCGACTGTCTGCAGACTTCATTATTAAGCTGGGCATCGAATTCGGATGCATGTTCAAAGTGCACACCCGATGGCATCTTTGTTGATTCAGAAGAAAAGCGAAATATATTATGTACAGTTAGTTATACTGTTACCGATGTTATTATACAATCTTATATAATATATGTACCCTACTTCCTTATACATATGTACTTTCATTTAACCAACGTCTTTAGATAAAATAAATCCGTCTTTTATACGACTCTACCATGTAATTTTAGAGTACAATTAATAGTGTTTTTAAAATTTAAGTTTTAACGTAAAATAATACCTTCTTACCCATATAAAAAATGTATGTATGTATTTTTAAGAACACTTTCTATGATTCATTTATTGTTTGAAAGTCCTTCACGTAAATAACTAAAGGAAATAATTATTTTTATTAATATAATGTACTCCCAATAATAAAGTTGTGTCCAAAATTTAATAAAAATGAATTGATAATTCTGGCGTCAGCTATCAGATTACTCAAAGGTATTTGAGATTCTGTAAAAATAAGGTAGATGGCTCTTTCAGATAATGGAACGATTAAATGTATTAATATCAAAAAGGTAACATATAGGTTCGAAAATTTGTCGCTAAAAATGTTGTCGCTGTAGCATAGTTCGAATCCCGGTGGCGCAGCAAAAACATTTTTAGATTTTAACACGTATATCTTTCTTATTAATACATTTAATTCATATTTAAAATATCACAGAGGGTCTGTTCTCAATAATTACAACTTCACAATAAGAATGTGTTCTCCTAATAAATATTTTGGATAGTTTTCATGGGTTATTGAAGATAACATTTTCTACCCTCGCTTCTTCTTCTTGTACCCTATCCGTTCAACAGATGTTAGCTATCACCACCTTGTTTAACTCTACAGTAGATAGACCAAACCGTCGCCTAAGGGTCTTCAGTCATGATGTTCTCCCGATTTCCAGCAATATTTCCCTGGATTATGAGGTGCAAGATCTCGTACTTCTCTTCATATCTCAACACGTGTCCTAGATATTGAAGTTTTAGCATTTCTAATGTTTTAAATGCTTCTTTTTCTTTATTCTCCCGTGCAACGCCGAGTATACCATTTAGTAACTAAATATTTATGTTGTTCACCAGGGTCTTTACAATAAAACGTACCAGACGATAATTGAGCTAATGAGTTAACTCGATGACGTCACCTCGTGTATAATCTAGGTAATAGCGGTGTCCGGTTTTGAGAGTAGGTATCTTAATGGAAGGTGACTGTTGTGAAGTGTTGCGTTTCTTGAAGGAATATGTAAATTAATTTAATTACATACTTCAGGGCTGGCCCATAAATTATTCTCAATTTTATTGAAAACCGTGATAATTTTAGGATTTGTTTTTGCTTTCGCATCCGAATCAAGACATTATCAAACAAATATCAGATATCTCATACATACAAAGCTACTTTTTATTATATTTAATGGAAAATATGTGAAAGTATGCGGTAATGACATACTGTCTGTTTAAAAATAGGGAAAAATGAATTATCAAATTTGACTATAGTTGGCGATGGTGTAGTGGTACTCGAAGCGAGTCCACATACTAACATATGTACAACTTTAAAAAATTTGATAAATATGAAGATTGAGTGGCAGGGAGACAGGGTGGCCCAAAAAAGTGAGAACATCTCGTAACACATGAGTTATTTCAAAACGTAATGTAATTGATTACAATTCTTTAAGTAATTTTTTTTGCACAATATTTATCTAATCAGAAATCATCAAAACTTTCATCGGCTCGATGAAATTAACATTCTCACGACGAAGAAAGTTGATTGTATTTCTGGCCGTGTGAGATGGAGCTCATGTCATGCTGTAATGTCTAACTATACTACAGGCATTGTTTTGAAACTCTTTTATCATTTTCCTAGCACCCCAACGATTTTTGAATTCGCAAATTTTTGATCAGAATACACTCTTCTGCAGTGATATTTGTCATTCTGGGCAACAATTTGAGAAAACCAAATATAAACAATGGGAAAATTAATAATCAAAGATGGCGACCGGAAATTGTCGAAATAAAACGTAATATATGTAAATAGGTAAGTAAGTAAATTAGTAAACTATTTAAGCTATTGTTGATATAGTTAAACTAATTTTGATGTAATTATATCACATTTTACAAAAATTTCTCACTTTTTTTGGGCATCCTGTGTATATTATATATGTATATAAAGTAATCACTTAAGCCAGCTGAAGACAGGTCGTAAGCCCCATACTTAGATATCTGATATTTGTTTAATATCAGTGCTTTTGTAGGTAAAAATCCAGTAATTATGTGTTCTTGGACATATTCAAATATTCCCAATTTCATCATTTGTGACCTTCTGTCCAAATCTAAAATGCTTCATGTCGCTTTAGCATTGTTTCTGTTATGTCCACGATTCCATTACATATAAAAACACAAGCGAACACTCAGCATCGTATGATTCTCATTCGCTAATTTTAATTTGAAGCTAATATTATTATTATTTTATTCAGTGTCGTTAAATCGGCATTTATATCTAAAACAACATTCCTTGCATCAATATAAAAATCCTTAAATTAATAAATACATCAGAAAGTACATGTATTAATACTACATTCCATTTATATGTAAGCCTGTTTGAGTTTAACCCTATTCGTAATAATATAATATAATGTAGATTCCATCAAATTTGTAATTAAACATAGTTGGAAAATATGTGACTTTATAAACGCTATGGTGAAATTTTATGGGGAAAATTTACGAATGGATAAATCGTTTTGTTAGCAGACGAGAAGACGTTGATGACGACAATTTTTGTGGAAGACCGTCAACTTTGTTCATGTAAGAAATTGTTATTGCAGTTCATTCACAAAATTAAATAATATAAGATAGCGACGGAATCTATTGAATCAAATTAAAATTTTGAACGTACCTACATGTGTCACAACATCAGCTACATGCAAGAAAATTGTTAGGCTGTTGAAAGCGTATATATTTATTTGAATATTTTTGAACACCCTATACGTACGTGTTATCACTTTAATGATTCTGCATCTGCGAGATATAATTAAGACCCGGATCAGCTTCTTAAATCCCCTCCTCCCCCCTTTCCCTCGCGCGACACCTGCTCCTCGAGTTACGCAGGCCTTGTGCTATATATATTTTTATAAGAGATCCCCGAACACCGAGCGCGAGATTGAGTGCGGTTTCCAGATTCATCCCTAGAATTCGCTTTGAGCATTTCCGACTGACAGGGACTAGTACCTGTGACGCCAATTAGCGTCATCTGGAAGCGCCCGTATGACTGCGGAACGAATTGCGCATCGGAGCACCGAGCACATGTCGGTGTCCCCAATTAACGGGCGGACGAGTGACGTCACGGCTTCTTAGAATAACGAAAAACAAAGGAAAATATTTATATTCAATTTCGCATAATAAAATATCGCAATTGGCTGTTGTATTTGTGATTTACAAATTGTGTATTATTTATTGTTAGTTATTAAAAACAAATTGCAGAAGTTTTGCAGTGTTTGACTGTCAGAGTGGCCAATATACAAAAACAAAAATTAGCTTAATGCCAACTCTTCTTCTACTTTCTTCTTTTAAATGGGCAATCCACCCTTCATGGGTGATTTGTGCCATTAATCAAGTTAAAACGTTACTTTATAGAAAAAAGTACAATAATATTATGGAATAGGAAATATTATATTACAAGTCAATACCATTGTCGTTCAAAAAAGTTGCTATTATATAGATTAAATGTGGCGAGTTAAGGGAAAGAAGATGACACAAGTTAACCGGGAGTTGAAAATTACCATTGACGAGATTACTGTAAAAAAAACCTGTGATCCGCAATGGACAGGCAAAAAGATACGGTCGAGGGTTTCCTCCTCAGCACCACACTCACGCGTTGGAGAATCTATTAAGTTCAATATGAATAAATGTGAGGCTACCTGTTAATGGCCAATTCTCATTCTAGAGATATTTGATGTTGTTCTTTTGGAGACTTTCCTTTTAGAGAACCAGGGGGTGCGGGGAATAGATCTTTGAATTATTTTAAGCCTATTACTCTTATAATTATTTGGATCCATCCATTGTGCGGTCCAGATAGAATTCGTACTTTTTTTTTTACCATATTAAGTCTGTCATACATCGGGATATGGAATTAATGAGGGAAAACTCCGGAAAGAGCGGCCTCCTTGGCCAGTTTATCAGCACATTCATTTCCATGAATTCTCTCATGTGCAGGAATTCAAACGAATGACACCTGTTTATTGTTGCTATCCACAATGCCAACTTAAGAAACAAAAACAATAGGCGCGTTCAACGTACACAGACATAACAAGCAAAAGAACTGTAATTTTTTAATTAATTATTTAATTTGATGTTATTTTCATAGGCTTTCCGACCGTTCACTTGTCACACACTGATAGAATTAAATAACAGCAACCTTCGAGAATTGAGGTTGTATATTAAATTTCCCACCGTAGCGAATAAAACCTAAATGACAATTTATCGGTTGAATTTGAAAAATTATTCTTTCTGGAAACTTGTTTATCTTCTGAAAAATACAGAAACTAAATCACTAAGAATTCATGACTTACCATAACATCACCGTTCGCCATACTTCATGTCTTCATGTCTCTCGAACATTATTGCTTTTGTTTGGCTAACATGTATCTCCTAATGGAAAGAGTTCCAAATGCATTATTCTTTATTTCTTCCATACACACTAACTCTATTTAACGGATATTAAAGGAAATAGCAAGAGTTGAAAGTTCCATGGATCATTATTGTTAATTTACAATGTTTTTATTATGTTTTCATTTTCCCTCATCTCGCAGTGGTCATTAAGTTGAGACCTTAAAACTGATCATATTTGCATACTCAAAATAAAATATATATATGTTGAAATTCATTCAACACTTTTGAGTTCATCATCTCAAAACAGTGTCAGTGTCAGATGGAACCTTTTAATTCTGAGGGGTCGTCATGTGAAACCATTTACATCAAAACCGGTAGTGTCCAAATTTCATCATAAGGAAGCCTCTTTTGAAGAAACTGAGTAATTTTTAATGAAAACCGGTTTATATTTATAAAATATTAATCTAAAACCTATTTTATTTCTTAAACGTATAATTATTTTTACCATAATAAAAACAGGACGAATTGAAAATCTAATTTCGTGCTTAGCGTATGTTTTAAACGATACTGTACTGAAGTTTTCCGCATGGGCATACTACAACGGAGTGGGTATGAAATTACTGGTTTTGATTGTACTTTTTCCATTTAGCGTGTTCATTGTTTGGCCGGCTCGTGTGCGTTATGTCATAGCGGACAATGTATCGCACGGCAGCCGTTGTTGCAGTCGTGCAACAGCAGTGCGGTGGCATATCTGCAACGTGAGTCGTAAAATTCGTAAAATGAAATGACTTTGAATAAAACCACATTTTTCACAATTAAATATGTGTAATAAAACGACAGTTGGTTTTGAATACAAATAATTTGATGTCTCATTAAAAAGTAAAATATAAACATTATATTTGATGAGATTGGTGCGTGTGTACTTGCTATTGAAAATGCTGGTTTCAAATCCCGGCGAAAGCTATATTTTTGTGAAAAATAGATTTGTTCTTTATGTGTGTCTAAATGATACATCTTTAGGGAATGAAATGATGTAATGATGTAAATGGAAGATGGGTTATGAGATATCTGAAGGTTATGTGCGAGTGTCCCAGTCCTCTCAAATAAATTTACACCGGGCGCTTACCTGTTCATTTGAATTATAATGTGTGTGTGTGTGTGTGTGTGTGTGTGTGTGTGTGCGTGTGTGCGTGTGCGCGTGTGTGCGTGTGCGCGTGTGCGCGTGTGCGCGTGTGCGCGTGTGCGCGTGTGCGCGTGTGCGCGTGTGCGCGTGTGCGCGTGTGTGCGTGTGTGCGTGTGTGCGTGTGTGCGTGTGTGCGTGTGTGCGTGTGTGCGTGTGTGCGTGTGTGCGTGTGTGCGTGTGTGCGTGTGTGCGTGTGTGCGTGTGTGCGTGTGTGTGTGTGTGTGTGTGTGTGAGTATGTGGCCAGAGCAGGATGAACAATGAAAGACTCGATGTCTATTGTTGCTTGAAACACAGTTACAGATGCAGGTATAAGTAGTAAATATAGTACAACACGATGAAATATAGTTACTGAACTCGTCGTGACGGGCTAGGGTCGGTTCCCTGGACGGCTGCGGGCGTGTTGTATTGTTGTCTGTTTTTCGGTCGGTACCGGCGTGATTTCAAGGTGGCATTCGGGTTGTGGAGGCGATAGATACATCTAATTTGTATACATTAAATAAATAATACATAAAAATACATTTAGTTAGTTTCGACTAAAATTTTATATGAAATAAATCATTTTAATTCTGTACGAGATGACACTGGAATGTATTATGCTATCTCAGTCGGCATCGGGCGATCCTGCAATTAGGTATTCTTTATCGTACGGCCCTTTTTCTGCGGGGGCAGGGGGTGCCTCGCGACTGAAGGGACCTCGCGTCATAGGCGCCCAGAGCATGTCTCGAAATCTAATCCATTAAGATTAGTTTTGTTTTCTTCTTCTCAATTGGAACGAAAATTTAATCGCTGACAATATAATATGCATTAATGTAAAAAATACGTCTTGTTTACACAAAGATTTAATTTTCGAAGAAGAAATGCTTTTCCTGTTGCATAAATGTGTCATAATCTGTCGGATTTATGTTTCGAATGAATCTCTGTACCTCTCCAAATAAGAGAAAATTATATATTTGTAATCTATAATATTATTTATTATCTAATAGTGTGCTTCTGAAGTGTTTATTTAATTACGTTTTTAGTTCATTTAAATCCTTTATTTCTGTAGGGAGGCTTTTGAAGGTTTTTAATCCCTAAGTATATGAAATTTTGCTGGTAGTGTTTGTATGCATGCAGAATGTCCCTCGCCCCGCAAATAATGTTCCAACCCCCTTCATATCTTGTCTATTAATTTACTAGTCTGGGGGATAATACATATTTAAAATGTGAATCAAAAATCTTAAGATGTTTGTGCCTAATCTCGACCATGTCAGATATAAGAGCATTATAAAAAAAAACATATTTACGCGATTATTTCGATGAATTAAACTATTTTATATTTTCGTAGAAAGCAATCACTTTGTGGTTTGAAATATTATATGAAATAAAATAACAATCACTTTGTATGAAACCACGAAATTTATTATACGTCAACCGGTTTCGCTTATCTTAAGCTTCATCAGGACGTATTTAAAACTTATCATAAATACAAAAAAGTGCACTTTTATATACATAAAGAGGGAGATAAAATATAAAATTACATATGAAAGAGAGAGACAGAATGCATATATATATAGTTAAATAGAACATCAAGGGAGACAATATAAAATTATATGCGAAAGGAGAGACATATACAGATAAACGGAACATTAAGGTAAGGGAAGATACAGATATCCATCAACACTGTATTTTCCACCAGAGAAGTGCCTGTTGGTTTTTCTATCTGGGATTTTACTTTTCATCTTCGTACTTCGACGTGGCCCACCACAAAAAGTTTCTCCGAGCTATCTTCATTTTCGCATTATGCCCAACAAAATTGAAAAATTCTTCTCAGGCAAATTGTCTGTCCTTGCTGTCTTAATTTCCTGCAGAATGGAGTCGTCATCCAGGTATACGCAACATGTGTCTCCAGCACCACATATCAAAGGCATCAATCCGTCTTCCACACCATATAAAATTATGTTGTTTTGGATATGCCGCAGTTTTTCCATTTTTTGTCAAGTCTGGACATACAACTTTTCACCATACCTATGCGTATATGTATTGAATGTAACACATATAAGGCCATCGAATCTTTAACAGCCAGATTGACAATATAAATGTTAGATTTTTAGGGCCTGAAACAATGATGTAGAATAATGTGTCAATTTTGCAAATATTTATTTCGATACGTGGACGTTTTTATAAAAAATCTCATACAGTAATATTTTCCGTAACTGTAAAAAATTTGCACATACTCCTTAAACATTTTCGACTCCTTTATACGTTTGTACACGTTGTTGATGTATCAAAATATTCGTAAATGAATAAATATTTTAATAAAAATGTTTCATTTATGGTCTCGCAAATAGTAATATTGACACTGTTTTGCTAACATACATTCTTGCTGATGCAAGTCAACACGGCGAACAATAATAAACATTTCTCAAGATGCACATGCCAGGCCAGACGCTATGACGTAATTCTGAGCAATTTTCTCCAATATTACTGCACCTCTTCACACGCCTGCACTCTTGGTACATGGGCACTCTAGATGTGGGTGCAGACTGAAAACGTCACCCTATCTATCTATCTATATATATTTCTCAATCTCACAGTTTATTTAGTTCATCCGATCGATATTCTGGCCGGAAAGAAATATCATTTCACCTCTTTACACGTCTGCGCTCCTGGTACTCGTGAACTCTATAAATGTGATTTGAGTGTCAAATAATGATTTGTTTTGCATAATTTTACTCCTGGTGTCGTCACGTTACACACCCTTACACAATCTCGGTTCCTGGTAACCAGAAAAATGATCGTGTTCCATGGTTGAGCAGACATAACCTTCAATCCTGGTAAATGTCTGAATGTGGGAGCTGACTAACCTTTCAAATATCTCCTCTCATCTGATCCATGGTGTGGGTACAGAACTCTTCAATATTTCGTAGATTCGGATAATTTGGTGTTTTGTTAAGAATTATTTCAATTATAATTATTAATGGACAAAGCAGAAAATATCTATCACTCTTTCCTCTCGTCGTATCCATCCTGTTTACAGAATTTGTAACAAAATTTTCTGTTGCCTTTAAAATTACTGGATACATTTTTGTGAAAGTGTTCAAGGAGGAACTTCATATAGTTCAATATTCCTATAAAATCCTATAGTTCAATTTTCCTATAATTTATGTAGGTTGTAAAATTGTCACCTAAGCATGATTTTCAAGATTAATTAGTATGTATTTAAGTAAATTTTTTCTATTGTATGACTGTCACAGAAACACGTATACTAATTAATTATATTATAATGCAATACACATGTTACTATTCTCACTTAATATGTGCTCCTGGTAGCCCCGTGTATTATGTAGGTGCAGTTTAGATAACGTCATTCATTGGATGGGCACGTTCATGTTGTTTTGAATTATGCGTTTGATTTTAATGAACTCTATTGAAATGGAACATAGAAATTTAATCACAATAAAAATCTCATACTCTCGTGCTTATATATATATTTTATCTACTATTCTCATTTGTTCTGTGCTCCTGATACACTGTACATGAAGTCTGCATGTGGGAGCAATTTTAAGATAAGATGGTTTGTACAACACACGTATGTAGGTATGTATGTACTCTTCTTTGCAACATTCATTCCTGGTACGAATTGTACAAATCATTCTCACTCGTCGCTGAATACTTTGCTGAATTATTTTTATTTGAATTACTGAGCTTTTTTTCGTTTGTGAAGAAACGTGTGGGTGGATGAGACATATTGGTCATATTTTATGCAATCCTAGGAGCTAGACGGGGGATCGTTCGTGTAATGCACACGGAGCTCCTGCTTGCTATTCCTGCTGTCCTGGTATTGTTGTAGCTAGTTCGGGAACTTTACAGTACAATTTTCAGGTATTTCAGAATTGATAATGAAAAACTTGAAAATGTCTAGATATGATAATATGATTTTATGGTTCAAAAAGATATTTATGTTAAATAAATAATCTCTATAAGGGTACCGAACTCTGGTCTTCCGCATGTCAGTCAGGGGACACTTATCCATTATACTGCCAAGAAATAAATACAGTTGATATTAATTAATACTGCCTTATTACGAAACTCATTAGGAGTACCTATTTAAAATTAAAATGAAAAATTTGTTTTAAAATTCGATGTTCAGAGTGTATAAATAAATATTAAAGTACAATATAAATCAAGAAATGTTGATTCTTATTTTTTCCTTCATGTCATTATTGACATATAGTGACCTCAATCACCCGGTAATGACCCGGTCCTGTGTAGCCCTCACAGCTGACTCCGGGGTCTTTCCAGTCAGATGCAACGTTGTGGCACTCTTCCGAGTTTTCTTCGGCCCAAGGATAATCTCATTTTCTAGGCATTTTCACGTTGACACATAATGTGGCCGGAGAATTAGAAGAATCTTCCGTTCACCGTTTGTTGCGGTTAGATGTGTTGCAGGATGCGTAGACATCATTCTCCAGCAATACATTTCGAAGGCATCTATCATATTTTACGCTAGTTGCTATTGCCGACTGTCCAGGTCTATGCTGCAATGGTCAATGTAATTAATTCTAATTAATTTGTTAGTCACCCGCCTAGCATGTGACAGGTACAGGGAGCAAAGATATTGTAAACACCAATGGCGGTCGGTGACTATAGACAATAGACTAGTCCACGAACAAGATGCGACTACTGACGAAAATAATAGTCTGTCAAAAATTAGCTCTATAAATCCATTACGTTACCCAACACCTCCGTATTTTAAAATTTAAATTATGAATTAAATACGCAATCGAAGGATATTCAACGTTTCAATAATTCGGCTTCAAGTATTCAAGCCAAACTGGCAAAAATGCGTCACACGAAAAAATTCCTCGAAACAATCCGCTCGCTTCGTAATACGTATGCTATTCTGTGCATTATATCCATAATCATTAAAGTCGTTTTTTATTAACGAATGCGTGTACAGTATTCGAAGACCTTGACAGGCGGAATTGAATGCGCACGCTCGAAAGTCGAATACTTTCAAACTTTGCGAATACGAAACGAATGATAGAATCTATTGTTGCTGGTATCTGTGTGTTTACGCGAATCATATATGTCCGAAAGTTGAGAATGTATATATATTATAAGTTTTTTGACTCTAGAACACAAGGGATGCGGAGCATCCAAAGCATGTATGAAACGAAAGCGCCTGGTAGGCACCTAGTATCGATCTTGGTACCGGTTAAACAAGTATTTTCTAACGCAGTTTTTGAGACAAATTTTACCCGCAGACCAAACAGCTGAAAAATCTACTTTTGTATGAAATATTTAACATTTCATAAATCATTTAATGTTTCAGTGGACTCGGGTGACAAGAGTATCCACGCGCCGCGTGCCATTTAATACGAAATACCCCGCGATCCACCTCTTCGGGTTTTATTCGCTCCCGGCAATAATGTCGGGACCGCGGGCCGCGGCGCTGACAGTATCGGATGCTCCCGGTCTTGGATTATTGTATTCGGGGCCCGTATCGGCGCGTACACGATCTGCCGTCCCCTCGTCATATTTACATAACACAATAAGTTATACCGGCCGCTCGGCGCCGAGCAGCCGCGCAAAAATGTATATATCTATCTTCTCGCGCGTTCTGCGCTCCTGGTACGCGACCGAGAGAAGTGGGTGCGGGATTCTATTTAGCAACTTTCTAAGTAAATAAAATAAACAAATTAAATAGAAGTTCCACCAAATATGTCGAAGACTGAATTAGTTGGTACGGCCAAATATGGTAACGCGTTTCCCTAGATGGGAAAAGTTTCGGGTTCATATCCCGGTATTTTTCTTAAAAATGATTCATTTCGATATCTTGAGATATTTGAATTCTCGGAAATAATTCAATTTAAACTTGAAAAGAAAGTGATATTTTTTACGTTGTATTGAAATATACAAAATACATGGAAAATAAACCAATATCATTAATTGACATGGCATCAGTATTTCGATAGCTATAAATAAAAACTTCTCCTCTCGGTACCTTTTTTTTATAAAGGATTATTAATGAACAATTTAAAAATCATCAATATACATACAACAGCAAAAAAACCCCCCCCTTACTACCCGTATTCCCATTAATAACCGAAAAAAAACCCTCTACCTTTCCGCGTCCCGAATAAGTCGGCATCAAACTGTATTTGGAATAGTTATAAATTACACTCTATGGGACTGCACCTCTCGAAACCGAAGTAGTGATAAAATAAATCGATTTGTATGTAGTACAATGTTTGGTTAATGAAAAAAAAGAAAACAAACCAGTCCATTTCTATTGTCAGAAATATTATAATGCTATTAATTGGTAGGTAATTTCGAGTATATCTGTTTGATAGATAATTAATTACACTGGTCAGGTAAAATGGGTCCAAATGTAAGTTTGTCGTTTACAGATACTGAATGAAATTCGTATTTACCATGGTAACGAATAAGGCATATTTTTCTGAGATTAATAGTAATAAGGTGGGGGGAAAGTTAAGTACGTTAAAAAAATAACATTCACGAATGTCTGACTAATCAATTGATCGATGTTTTTGCAGATTCTAACTGCGATCTCAATATCCTCACAATGTTTCTTATGGAGAAATGCTCCGCCGACGGTTTGAGACTCGCATTAGATCCCCGCGGTTCCTCAGAATTGAGTCTTCTATTTTTTCGCCCCCCCCTCATTACGTATTGTATTTTATTCTCGAATTACCCACACAATCAAAACCGCCAAGCTTGCATATCAGAGACCGCGGACACTTCGAGTTTACGATCTGGATATACAAAGTATTAGATTATCGATAGCATGTCGAGCAGGCGTGGAGTCGTTGGTGCGATCCTTGCTTCGTTCGCATCGATATTATCGGAGAATATTTGGTGAAGCGAATCTCTTTGAAGGCACTTTTTTTTTTTAAAAGGTACCCACGGCGACTCCAATAAATAGGGCGACAGAAATTTGTGCGGCAAAATATTCGAGGGATGGTTCAGATTTCTTGTTTAAAATATTTTAGTAAATTCTTATTTACGGTCTTCTGAGCACAATGCTGTGAAGGTTTTTGTAATTCTTATAGCTCACACCAGGCACAAACACAGTGGCGTAACTACGACGACGCAGCCTTTGCGGTGCACCGGGGCCCGCGTTAAACTAGGCCTAAATGTATGTAGTTTTTTTGCGAATATCGTCACTTTTTACAGTGCTAAAAAATAAGCGTACATAAATATTAATTTACGAACGATTTAATTAATGTTTTATAAATACTAATTTTGATGAGTTTTGAAATAATTTCCGCGTGGAAAATTTATATGGAATCGCTGACATTCGTATTTAATCCACCCCAGAAATATTTCACGATCCGTACGTTAGCCTCGTGGCTGGCGCCGCGACCTCGCTGCAGCGGGACTACTAAATCAAATAAATTATTTAAATTTTAATTTTAATTCAGGACCTCAGAAATAATAAGTCCCCCGGCTGTGAGTGGGCCCGGGCCAGCGGGGACCGACACGTGTTTTGTGGCCAGCTGAATGACAGCCGAGGGAGATATGTAAGATATTGTTTGTTTTCTCGGTATGTACATACTTCGTCCGTGGATATATCATAATGGAAGCTCATAAATTTGCTCGCATTTACTGTGATTTATTTTTGAATTAGTTTTATCTCTGTAACCGCTTACTTGAAGTGCACGTGTTTTTTTTCTTCGGATATTGTGGAATTCTACAAAATGATTTTTTTTAATTATCGAAAAGTCATTCACTAAAATCGTATCACGGTTGAAATGACATTTTTCATTCTAATAATTAATGAAGATAATATTTACCATACGGATCGAATAAAATAATTATGTGTTTGAAAATATATCATATGCTTTCTGAACTCTCCATTTTTTTATAAATGCATCCTAGGTAGGTACCTACTTTACATTGTTCAGTAATATATTAGTTCGATAGCGTAATTGATAGTTGTTACCCACCGGCTATTCGAAAATATGATTTTTTTGATATGATTGATATAAATTTTATTTTATTTATTTATTTATTAGGAAAACATACAATTAATCAACGTTATTTTTACACGTATTTTAAATATATTGCCCAACTACGCAAACCTGTTTTAGGATATATTTATAATTGATTTCATGTCTGTTTGTTGCGAAATATATAATACATTATAAAACTCTCCCACTTCTCGCGAAATAAATGCGTATTTATTATATTGAAAGCTGTCCATTTGAAAGTGTGCTCAGTCGCACTCTTGGATTCTGATATGATGATAATCTCATCCCACCAGGACATCCGACTATTTGGATCAAATTTTACATACATCGTTAGGGCTCCTGTTATCTTTGCTTGTGCAATGGTCACGAACCACTTGTGTTGCCTCGGTACGATACCTTATATCCGACGCTTGGCGTCGCGCCACGCCAGCAGCAAAATGATTATATACCCCCCTACCATATTCTCTACTCCTGGGACGTGACCGGCCGAAATGAGTGTGAGTTCGTTATTTTATTTCGGTTTCAATTAACTATTTAGGGTCGATTGTGTTGGGATATTTTTTGGTACTCCGATAAAGTATGTGATACTTTTTTTTTTTTTTTAATGTATGGTCAGTTTTTGCTATCCGTTCGTAATATTATCCGCTCGACGCCTAGCCGACAAAAAATAATTGAATGTCCTGCGCTCCTATTACTCTGATTGCTGAAATGTATTTGAAACTTTCAGGACCAAAAAGGCTGATACATTGATTGATATACGTTACGTTAGGGATGTTTTCCGATATAGCCGATGTGCATTTTTTATTTCGCTTTTAACTACATTTTTTTAGTGGATAGATATTTACATATATGTCATATTTTATCTAACAATTAAACAGAACAGAAAATATTTTCACACGTATTCTGTGCTCTTGGCATTACTCTAGATAATATACATATGTACAAATGTCGATATATTAAGACCCCGATAGGTTTTTCACATTTATTTTTAATCAAAGGAAGGATTATAAGTACTTCTCATAGATTGATTTCGTAGAATTATTAGAATTATTCGATTACGTATGTACGGTTTTACAGGCGTTCTGCAATCACGTACAAAAATGAGTTTTTTATGGTCGCACGTTCTGCGCTCCTGGCAGCATGACTTGAAAAAATGGGTGCAGGTCGTATTAATTACCTCAAAAATGTTGGAGAACCCTGATAAAGTAAACCTTGTTAATAAGTTAATTTTTCCGAGAATTCTCATCAAATTATGGCGCGTTACCTAGATGAGACATATCGACCTTTGCCGACTAAGTTTTGAGACGAGACATTTTTAAAACATTAATTTATTTTAATTATCAACAAAATTACAGTACCAAAATAATTTAATTTGACGCGATAACTGCACATTGTCATGCGATACAATTGTCAGCTTTTTATTTACTTCTAATACAATGTAATGTCGCGCGTATGTTTATTGTATATTTTATCTTACTGGGAAATATTATTTAATTTGTTTGAAAGCATTTGCGTACCATTGTACATTTTCCAGGTAGATAGATACTAAATAATGTATCAATTTTTAAATAAAATTTTTAGTTAGGTTTCTTTATTTTCATCTAATATAACTTTTTTTTTTATCACGTGAGTGTTGTGTCCTTTCGAACGTGTGAATTTCTAAAAAGTGTCAGACGTAAGTTTGACGTGCATGAGTTCTGAATAAAATGTGTAGTCCCCATGGTAACGAGTACGACGTATTTATGAGATGAACGTGAGCCAAAACGTTTACACTACTTGTCGAAATATCAGTTCTCCAAAATCCAATTCTCCTTTGCAGTCACAAACGCGTGTTTAAACCCTCTGTCATCCATGGTCAATTTACTTGTGATTAACTGAATTATTTTATAAGCAAGTATGTTGATTCTGTTTTCTATAAAACTTATTTTTAATAAGGACAGCTGGAGGGGGTGGGGGGTGATCAAATAGTCTAGCAATGTAGCCAGGATAATGCTTTATATATCAGAGGTGGATAGCTACACTGCATCCCGCACAGTAAATTAATAAATGTATTATATTTAATATAAAATCAATTTATCAAAAAATATTGTTGTTGCCACCGGGATTCGAACCTGGATCGACAAATTTTCGTAAATATAAAGTTGATAGCTTTCAAACAATGGAACAGTAGATGTATTAATTTGAAAAATGTAACATATGAGTTCGAAAATTTGTCGACAAAGGTACTGTATGCTGTAGCATAGTTGGATGCTTATATCAAAATACTTTGTATCACAATTATCCTTTGTTCACAGCTTTGCCGGTGATTCAAATTAAATTATAATTAATTTAGTTATATACTATTATTCAAAACATAGGTCTGTGATGTTTTAAATACTAATTTAATGTATTAATTATATTAATTAATTATATGTATACATTAAATTAGTATTTAAAACATCACAGACCTATGTTCTGAATAATTACAACTTCACCATAAGAATGTGTTCGCCTTAATAATTTAGTTACGTTTAATTACTTTTTATTAATTAAATTAGTTAATTAATTAGTTTCTAAATTAATTTAATTTCGTAATTTTTTGTTTTCTTATAGATTTTTTTCTAAAAGTCTATATAATTAAGAAATAAATATTATTTATATCCAGGTGAATTAATTTGGATCTGAAAGGGTTTTAATGATTATTTTTTCTTCCGGCTTAGATATGTCTGTCCAACATATTCTATTTCAATATTCATTTCGGCATATTTGACGATCGCAAAAACGGCATGCCAACATCATATCATCGGCGTTTTAAACATGAGGTTTTGATTTTGAAAATCGGACGGCTGACCGTGTTTCATTAGGGACCTGGACCTCTGGACGTCTCAGTATGCTCGCCGCGCGGGAATGCATCATTGCGAAGAGTCGCCATGAATTGATTTTAATAATCCCATCATAAATAGCGATGGATACCGCATCGGCAGGCTGGTGCACAATACAGTAATGAAGACATGATAAATTCATCCGTAGACGAAAAAATGTCGATACCATTGATAACCACGAGATGAAACAAATTAATTAGTACTAATATTATGGATGAAATGCATATTAAAAATATATAGTTGTAACCTTTCATATTCTTCGTGTGCCGTTTTCTATTCGTTTGAAGACCGAATTGCAGTATACCGATTTATCCTGTAAGAGATTTCAGGCACATTATTATTAACGACAAATTAACGAACCTATATATTACACTTGTCGTATCGTTTCATTATTTGAAATCCATCTACTTTGCTTATACGGAATCTCAAATACCTTTGAGTAAATCGATAGCAGACGCCAGAATTAACAATTCAACTTATATATTATTAAGGAGAACAGAAGTTTTAGTTGTTCAGAATATAGGTCTGTGATATTTAAAATACTAACTAAAAATATCACAGACCGTCTGTTCTAAATAATTACAACTTCGCAATAAGAATGTGTTCTAATAATTTTTGGCATATTTACCAGTCACTTTCTGAGAATGCTGCAAAATCAAACCATTGTGATTCTTTTAAATACTAATTTAATATATTAATTATAAATATATACATATAAAATCAATTTTGTCGAAAAATATTGTTTTTATGCTACCGAGATTCGAACCTGAATCTCTATTTCCAATCCGGGGAAGTACACTACCACTTGTGTTATAGCGCCAGTATTTTTCATGACAAATTTTTGAACCTATATGTTACACTTTTTCAAATTAATACATCTGTCGTTCCATTATTTAAAAGCCATCGATATTGTTTTTACGGAATCTCAAATACTTTTGAGTAAGCCGACTGCAGACGCCGGTTGGTTTTTTTCAGACATTTTCTGAGGTTATGTAGCAAGGTCATATACATCTTTATACCTAAGCCTCTGCTGCATTCTATCTTTCCCTACATATGAGTTGTAAGAGATCATATTTTCCACTGCGGAGAATGTGTACGAAATATGTAGCTTTCTTTCATTCGACAGTTGTTTTTAGTTCTCTCGACGACCGTCAAGTTCATTGAACCAATTGTTAACTATGATACAAGCTGCAATTCTTCATCATTTCTAAAACCTTTTTCACCCGGGATCTCTTAGGAATGAAGCTAACAAGGTGAAAATAGATCAGAGCAAGGTCCGGACTATAGAGTGGACGATGGAAACCTCCCACTCAAATCTGTACAAGGCTTTGTTGGGTAGTTTTTATGCACAATTGGTTAGATGGACTAATTCGATCACTACCCTAACTGTTCAAAATATTACGCAATGTTAGTAGTATTAGAAGAACACATATTATTCTTCACAATAAGAATGTGTTCTCCTAATAATAAAGTTGTATCAATGTGTCCAAAATTTAATAAAAATGAATTGACAATTCTGGCGTCTGCTATCAGATTACTCAAAGGTATATGAGATTCCGTAAAAATAAAGTAGATGGCTCTTTCAAATAATGGAACGATTAAATGTATTCATATCAAAAAGGTAACATATAGGTTCGAAAATTTGTCGCTAAAAATATTGTCGCTGTAGCATAGTTGCAGCAACAATATTTTTCGATAAAATTGATTTTATATGTATATCTTCCACGGTCAACTGACCATTTTTCTAATCACATAAAATTAAATTGAATATATATATATATGTACACATGTTTTAAAATTATAATATTATCTTGTTTGTTGTTTTAAGTCATTCAATTTTTGTTTATAATTTTCTCACGTACGCTCGTGACTAAAGTGGATATTGCATACCTAAGCGGCTTATCATAACATTTTGATGACACACGAGAAAATTAATATCGCACAGTGAAGTGATTCATCACACGTTACGACCATCTGACTTGCACACACGTTTAACATTCATATTTTTATGTTGATTTAATTGATAATTATGCACGTCCGTGTTGGTGCATTTATCAAATTCAAAGGGTAATTAAAGACTAGTTATTTTTATTATGGAATATCGAAAAATGTCACGTTGTTTTGCTGGTGATGTTTGAATCGTTATATAAACAGTTATTTAAAATGTTATCTAAACGGTTATTCAAACAGTTATTTAAACAGTTATTCAAACAGTTATTCAAACAGTTATTTAAACTGTTATTCAAACAGTTATTTAAACCATTATTCAAACAGTTATCCAAATCGTTATTTAAACGGTTATTCAAACAGTAATTTAAATCGTTATCCAAACAATTATCTAAACCGTTATTCAGATAGTTATTTAAACTGTTATTTAAACGGTTAATTAATTAGTTATTTAAACCGTTATTGTGATTAGTAATTCTATGAGCCAACACTGGTACATTATAAAGTGAACCTCACACAGTTAAATCTTAGTTCCTGATAATAGTTGATTCTCAGTTACCATTCATCGTCACAATCATAGTCACATAACGGTTTACCATCACCAGTTAATACTTCAAGTAAATTGTTTTTTTTTATCTCAGCTCACGCCAAACAATGTGCCAAAAAAATTCGTCTAATTCGTTGCCACGGTGACTGCATATTGTGTTCAGTACCTAGCCGTGAACGTTACGTGTTGACACTTTTTAGAAATTTGCATTGTTCGAAAAATAATATATACTTTTCCCGTCTCGGTAAGTAGGCATGCTGATAAATAATGTCGTTGTTATTTCAGTACATGGACGGTTATCCATATATAAAAAAAATAATACACACTTAGTACCTCGGTGGTGTGGTCAGTACATTGAAACTGTACATACCTGTAGATTTTGAGAGATAACGCGAAATTAACTATTTATCAGACAGTATATTACTATATATTACAATCTGAATAGTGTGATACGAATATTACGAGATATGTACATAAGTTATGATAAGTATTTACAACTTATTTCACTTATACTGCTTCAAATTTCATTTTTTTAACACATTCAATTTGATAATGTCAAAAAGAGATGTAATAAAACTTATTAGAGCACATTCTTATTGTGAAGTTGTAATTATTCAGAACATAGGTCTGTGATATTTTAAACATATATCTTTCTAATTAATATATTTAATTCATATTTGCAATAAAACTTGTTTCCATTTCGATGTACACACATAATTGACATATTTGTTTTCTAGCACCTTCAGAAAAAAAAGTCACATATCCCAATTTAAAGGAAGAAGATGGATACTTTATTCAAGTGTAATTTATCAGTTTTCTTACAATTTTTTCTACGCGTGTCACCCACAAGGACATTGGGATTTAATTAGGGATTCTTTGTCGAGACAACTTATTTACGGGAATCCCGTGGTCTCTACTGTCTACTGTCTCGAGTCTCGGGATTTTATATAATTAATAATATATATATATTTTTTTTATACGTTTAATAAATTAATAATAACAATGGTTTTTTATACTGATAATATCCCTAATAGCTACTGTACATCATAAATATGAATATTTATTTAAATATCATTCCTTTATAATTAAATTAAATCCATTGATCTATTCCCGGGAATTTTCGGTAAGTACTTGAAAATTTTGAGTTTGGAGTCCTTGAACTTGAAAAAAGTCGAGAATACAGAATCCTTAGATATAATGTATAATATTGTACGACGAGGTGGAAAGGTTTATCGTATTCGGAAGATCCTCAGGTACTGGATCCAGAGGAAGTTCTCCGACTCGCTTGACTATTGAGTAAAGTATAACATATCTTAATCTCTTCACGAGGATTAAAAGGTTTCACACTAGAGACCACGACCCTCAGCAATGAGAGGAACCATCAGATATATGAAATGTATGTATGTATTGAACTAACTAACTTACCATCACGCTGTTTCCCTGGGGTAGGCAAAGAAGATGGAGCGCCACACTCTTTTTCCGTGAGCACAATTCTCGCCTCATTCACATTCTCACATTTTGTCACGCTCTTCAAGCTCTTCAATTGTTGACGCACAAATTAGTTTATCTAAATCAGTGATTCCAAAAGTGGTCTATATCGACCCCCAGGGGTCTATGATAACCTGCAAGGGGTCTACGTCAGCGAAAAAAAAATTTGGGGGTCCATAAAATGAAAATGGGGTCCACGATAGTGGATCTCAACATACACTGATAGTACCTATTTACTTACATTATAATCTTATAATATAAAGACATATACATTATTTATAAAAGTACCTATGAAGTAAAAAAAATATTATATATGTTTATAAAATTGTGTAAGTTGTAGGATGTAGGCATTCGCTTTGTGGTTTAAGTTTTTAACACTAAACTTCACTACAATTAGAAATTTACAAAAAATCAATATCAGGTAAGTGGTGGGTCTACCAAAAACCGAAAAACATGGCGAGGGGTCTACGACACAAAAAAGTTTGGGAACCTCTGATCTAAATTGTTGATTGAAAGAAATTAATCTTTTATTACGATTACCACCATTCTCAGGATCAAAAGACGATATTTAGTATGTATTTGATTTTTTTGATGTTTTATATCGCATTATTTTCTCATTTTCAATTATACACACGACTTGTGTTTTCAGCGGGGAACTCGTGAACAGTGGCGTCTCCTAACTTAACATGACAGAGTTGCACCAAACACTGATTCTATTTAAGAGGTGGGGCTTATTTATGATATGATAATTGCCGAAAAAATTCGGTCAGCTTTCGCAGGCTTCTTTCTAGTAATTATTAAAAATATATGCTAAATACTAATTAAATGTATTAATTAGAAATATATACATATAAAATCAATTTTATAGAAAAATATTGTTGTTGCCCTTCCGGGATTCGAACCTGGATCTTTTTCCCAACCGGGGAAGGTGCATACACTTTCAAAAATAATACATTTATCGTTTCATTATTTGAAAGCCATCTACTTGTTTTTACGGAATCTCGAATACCTTAAAGCAAAGCAATTGGACATATTGATACAACTTATATATTATTAAGGAGAACACATTCTTATTGTGAAGTTGTAATTATTCAGAACATAGCTCTGTGATATTTTAAATACTAATTAAATGTATTAATTAGAAATATATACATATAAAATCAATCCTGGTTCGAATCTCGGTAGCTTAATAACAATATTTTTCGATAAAATTTATTTTATACGTATATATTTCTAATGAATACATTTAAATATCACAGAGCTATGTTCTGAATAATTACACCTTCACAATAAGAATGTGTTTTCCTTAATAATTAATAAAATATATGCGCATAATTTAAATATTTTATTTTAAATACTATAAAATAAATCAATTATTAAACATTTTCATATTTTTTGGATATTGCGATATGATAGACCGAACGTGAATTTTGACTTTTTTGAAAATGGTATATTTAATAACCAATGCAAAAATATGAAATATTTGTGATAAGTACAATTTTCCGTTTGAACTTTTTACAATCAATGTATAAACAAAATGTACAGTCTTTATATGCAAATATTTCGAGATTCGGTGTACCAAAGATAATTCTATTGCGAAAAAGATTAAATAGGGTTGCACATAATATTTTTTTGGTGATATTTACAATATAATTTAGACATTATTTTTTAATGAAATTGACCGGATCTTTCAAAATAAAATTGATTGAAAGCACGTATTGCTGTAGTTTTTGCAAAAAAACTATACACTAAATGAGTTCTCAAAAAAAAAAAAGAGTCAAATTTGGCAATTTTCAGAATTCTATTATTTGTGTAAAATAATCAGAATATTTTATTTTCTTTTTAATGGTTTCGTGATCTTAAATTCAAAGTCAGTCTGTATGGATATAGTATAAATATTAGTGTATTACATATAAATTGTGTGCTTGTACTATTATTCGTATTTGCAATCTATAGAACATTTACGTTAGTGATTTGTCTTCGATATGCATGACTCAAACTGTGATTAATATTCGTTTGTAACGGTGATTGGTAACTATGATTTAACAGCTAGAGGCTTAGTTTCTAGTATACCGGTGATTTTTTGAGGAATCACAATTAAGTTGTCTTTACAATTTCACAATTTATCTCATTATTAGTGTTAATACATCAAGACCTTGGAGTAACAAGGTATCATATATCATTTTGGTAAAAATTACTATTTTGTATAAATTTCTGAAAATAATTTTTGTTTTTAATACTGTGTTATAAACTATATAATATATGAGTTATATTATACAACGCCCAAATCAGTTCTCTTTTATTATTACATAGCGATATTATTGTAAAAATTTCGCCTCATTGGGGATGAACCCAACTATCAAAAATTATTCAATATAATTCATACGTTGTAATTTTTATTCATATTCATGTATTTTATAGAATAAGCCAATCAGTTTTGTCATTAGACTGACTGGAAATCGTTCACTTGCAAAAAAATTATACAAATATGATTCAATGATACATGATTCAATTGGGTAGAAATCAGTTATTTCAACTTAATAACAAAACAATACTCTAATGATTAATTTTACATTTACAGAACATTCCACTAGACTTTTTTTTATTGTCTCTATTTTTTTATGTATCTCTGTCGAATCTTAATCTTTCTTTCAAATTTTATTTAAATACCACGAACACGGAAAAAAATGTCTACTTTAACACAGATGGCAGTCTAGCAATGTAGCCAGGATAATGCTTTATGTATCAGAGGTGGACACCTACACTGCATCCCGCACAGTAAATTAATAACTGTATTATGTTTAATACAAATTGAATGTATTAATTAGAAAGATATACATATAAAATCAATTTATTAAAAAATATTGCTATTGCTACCGGGATTCGAATCTGGATTGACAAATTTTCGAAAATGCAATATATAAATAGGTTCGAATATTTGTCATCAACTTACTGTGTTGTGTAGCATAATCGGTTAATGCATTTCCCCCGGATAGGAAGAGGGTTCGAATCCCGGCTGCAACAATAATATTTTCTCGATAAATTGATTTTATATGTATGTATATCTTTCAAATGAATACATTTAATTTGTATTAAAAATATCACAGACCTATGTTCTGTAAAATTGCAACTTCACAATAAGAATGTATTCTCCTCAATAAAAGAAATAATTGTTTTGTTCTAAGTGCTTCATTTTAATTCTTTGACACCAGATTTGATTATTTTCTTAGTCTGCGTTGTGCATCTATTTAGCTCCTTGTCACTTAACGTTCAAGAATGTGACTAGCTGATTTTTTTCAATTATTAGGGTTACCACATTTTATTACAAAACACCATCCACGTATTTAAATATAATATTTAATATTTAAATATACCTCTATATTATATATATGAGACCCCCCCCCCGTAAAAACACTGTATATCGGGTTTTTTATAAATGTTGATAGATAGACTGAGCGTCGGCCGTCTTGGGTGATATAATAATAATAATAATAATAATAATAATAATATAATGCATTTGTTTCACCGTGAACAAGTTTTTTTTTAACTCAATTCACCAGAAAGATAATGCATATTATATAATACGTTAAAGTTACGAAATAAATATAATGTTATGATATAGAAAATCAAGGAAAATATAAATAAATAAAATGAAAAAAAGTTCACACATATATATAAATGTACTTCAGTCACGGCCATTATTGTATCTGTAACTATTCTGTAGGCGTTGCCATTCTCTGGTCAGAGAACCAGCTTTCCACGAGAGCGCCGCTTGCACCAGAGAGTTGGTGCTGAGCTTTACGCCAGCAACTCGATGTCTCAGAAGCGGAACGAATCCATGTATACGGCATTCAGTAAACATTGTAGATGCGCTGCAATAGCGCGCCAATCCGAACTGTATGAGTTGTTGTACTGAATTCGGAGACTGTTATACGTCACGTGCTTGTTGTATTTCGACCAAAGCTCGCAGGTATACATGCTGGTGAGGAACGATTTAAACAGGATCCTCTTCACCTTCTTACTGCAGTGTTGTTATTGTGTGAAATAGTATTTTTATTTATTTTATATGATTATTTAATACACCTTTCGATGCCCAAAAAGATATACGGTGTTGTTGCAATGTTGATTTCAATTATATCTCACACGTGTGCAGGTCCACGAAAACTTTTCTCCGTATCTTTTAAATCTCTGATACGTGATTATTTTCTTACAAGCTATTAGTGATGAGTTTAAAATCACGAATTGTGAGTCAATCACTGATATCTTTGAGTCACACTCACCACCAGTGATTGAATATCTGGAAATATTGTGTTACGTGATTCATTTTAAAAAATATATATATTTGGTTGTGAATCGTGATTCGGCGCATGTGCATGTGAGACGAAAATATTAATGAAGGAATGACGTTATAATTCGCGATCAGTGTCATCTAGTAGATTCTGCCAATAAATAATAAATAATTTGTTATTTTATTCTCTTTGTGATGATATTAAATTAGATATATATTAATTATAAATGACAGAATATGTTCTTTTACGCAAATGAAGTTTGAATAATATTAATAAATGAGTTCAGATTATTAAAAAAAAATATTTCGTGTATTGTGATATCGTGTGGCGCATGCGCATTAGTAATGTAACTGTGATCACAGTTTTCAATCACCGATATTATCGAATACCAATCGCAATCACACCAGTGAGTCAAGAGTAGCATTTTGGCATCGCTACAAGCTGTGCACATATATTTTGCTCTTGTATATTCGTCCTTGCGTTTAAAAATATGACGTGTTTAAGTGGATATTTTGTGCCCCGCGATTGGCAATGGACCCTGCAGCAGCCGGCACTGGTTACAGATCAGAATTCCTCCACCGGCCGGGCGGCTGGACCCGTATCGATGACCCTTGGCGTTCCATCATTATTCGCGCGGGGCATTGTGGAACCGGGACAATAAAAACCCGCCGCTGAAGGCTCGCGTTACTTTGCCCAGCCGAGGACATGTCGCGCATAATGAGGCGACTCGCCGCAAACCGGTGCGGCGGACACGAGCGGTGGAACACCAGCTCGGCCGTCCGGCGCACATGGTGGGACGAAAGCCGAAAACGGGCGGAGGACGAGGCCGCAGCTGGACGGGCGGGCGGGCTCGAGGATCTCTCAGCGAAAGCTGCAAAACGGAATATAATTTAGGATCGTATCCACCGAATAGAAAATGTCTTCGACACATGGTGTGAAAATGATTAAGTAAAAGCTGCAAAATGCACTAAATTAAAAAATAGCACATTAAATAAGTGCCAAAATCAAGTCAAAAATTGTTTAACAACGGACTACTCCTAAAATAATCTGGAATTATAGTGTCAGTAATGTGCATGCATATGTGTGTGTTAAATTAAATTGTAAACTTGTTAAATTGTGTATTATCTTTACAAATTTCAAGTTGGTTATAAATTTCTCAAGATCAAATATTGCTTATTCTAAATTTATGGTTGATCAACTAATTATGTATAATATGATTGTTGATTAAATGTGTAAAATGTTTGAGTTAGCACGGGCGAAGCCCAGTGAGGCAGATATTAAAATGCGAAATATACACATAGCATATGATAAATAAATAAAAAATTAAAATGTGATGATTCAGATTTGAAAGGAAAATAAATTTTAAAAAGATAAAACGTCCTGAAAAATATCAGTTGCTTCATATTATAATTCAAAAAACTGAGGATGTTAATGTTCAATTGTTGGCAATTTTGAGTTCCTGCAAATAAAATAATGATCGCCAACATTATCAGTAACCGGACAAACACTAGAAGAAGAAGAAGCATGAAAAGACCTAGAGTTGGTCCATTTGGCATGAAATTACAACCCGTATATTGAGC
The DNA here is from genome assembly GCA_031772225.1 of Eubasilissa splendida. Lineage (NCBI taxonomy): Eukaryota > Metazoa > Arthropoda > Insecta > Trichoptera > Phryganeidae > Eubasilissa > Eubasilissa splendida. Next base: position 29,794,276 of record CM062853.1, on the reverse strand, counting down.
CGAAATTCACAAAATTTATAAAAATACAGAGCTTATAAATGATGCTGTTGCCCTAAAAATGCTGTTAGATCCAAAATTAGAAGGCGGGATAAAATGGACTAAAAACTTTGACATTCTTGGTAATTGGTAGAAACCAGCCCAGTATACTCTCGAGGAGATCAGAAACTATACGAAGTTGTCGAGCCAGGGTTGTTGAAATGAAATGATGGGGAGGAAAACATATTTATTGTTGATGATGGTGGTGGAAATCATTTCGGTATGGGGTGTAGGTAATACACCCCCTATATTATGTCACAGTATGTTGAAGAAAGTCAGAAATGAACGTACAAGAATAACAGGCTCATATAATTAAATAGTTCTTGAAATAGTATCCTGAAAATTATTCAAACAGTTTTGTATAATATATAGGGGTATTCGAGCTTTGCAATTTTAATTTAATGTACAAAATCATTTTTGGATAAGGTGTACTTGATAGTAGTCGATTTCAATTCAAGGAAATGATTTGGAGAAAGCTGCCAAGTACGAGACCAGTACTGAGAAGATGGAGTACGATAATTTAAGGCAGCGGTTCCAAAACCTGTGGTACGCGATACTTGGGGGTAGATTGTGGACCGGTTAGGGGTACGCGAAAATAATATAAATAATGGCGGAAAACATCAGAAAAGGGAGTTTAAATAAAAACACAAAAATTGGTCAGAGTTTTAATTTACATAAAATGTACAATTAAAAATAAAAGCCTATAAATGTCATTAGGTTAATTTGATTTTTTTTATTATTTAGCTAACCTATTATACCCCAGCACCGTGGTTATGATAGCGTTGAAGATTGGAGAGGGGAGGGGGCGCCAAAAAAACTATTGCTCATGGGGCTCTTTCTATTCACGGCGCGGCACTGGGTGGGTGTAATGAAGAGGGTTGGTAATCGTAACTAAAAAGTCTAATCAAGGGGTACGAGAAAGAAAAAAGATAGGGAATCGCTGATTTAAGGGATCTTCGCTAGATTACAGAGAATCACACACAAAATACAGAAAGTCTGAGTTATAGTTTTTCGTAGATGATATCCTGTAACAGTGTGTTAAGCCACACTCAACTCAAATTGAGATATTTGACATTAAAAGTTTGATACCTTTGTTGTTAAGAAATATGAGTGCGCGCTTCACTGTGAAACAGGGTTCTATACTAGACACGTTTATCTTAATTTTCAATAACACCTTAAACTTCTTAACCTCATATTATTATTATCATTATATTTTAATGTTTCATCGATAGATTGTTGGTTAACTTATTGAGGTATTAAAAAACGTCTAAGGTGCTTTTATTATTTTTGCAAATAAGTAATGTGACTTTTAGTTCAAGAATATGACAGTTATATCCTTAACCAGACTATCGCGGCTGCAAACAATGGTGTCTTCTGGTGTGCGGTAATTCAGGTAGTCAAGAACTCCATGTACAATAGAGTATAAGGGATGTGTTCTGATCTACGATTCCGGAAAGAGAGAGAGTCGCGCCCGAGCGCTACGGGCGTCATCCAATCGCTAAATCATGATACATTACAATGACTAACAATATTTTATAAATTTTGAGGGTTACAACACCATCCACGTATTTTTTCAGCTAGGATGGGTAATGGTCTAGTTTATTTGTACACCATTTGAAAAGATCTATAAAACATGATTATAGCACAAGGATTGGATTCTACATGTTTTCACCCTTATTATTTCTTACACGTGTGCAAATACACGAAAACTGATAGAATTTCCATCAACCTTACAAATTTTTCTCGGTGTCCTTTAAATCGTCCGCGTCCGTCGCTGTCACGGCCGCGTCTCCCGGCTCCCGTCGTCCCGCTCCTCGGCCGCTTCTGCGAAGGCTCCCTGGCCCGCCCCCCCGTCCCGGGGGCCCCCGAGGACGTGTCCCCGCGAGGAATCCGGTCCCGGAGCGCGTGCCCTTACAAGGGCCGTACGCACGCCGGTAGTAGTAGAACTGCCCTGGCCGGTTGTAGCGTATAGTATTTGTACGCGGCACGAGATCCGACGGCGGCCCTTTACGATGCGGACCCCGTCCTATCCGCAACCCTCGATTGGCTGAAGAGTTCGCCTGCGTTTTGTTTTATTGTTTCCTTATATCTGGATCCAATTTAGGTGCTCTGCTCGGTAAAGATTGAACACATGGAATAAAAAATGTTCTTAGGGTTGCACTTATGGTTTTGCAATCAGCTGTTATAAAATTGACATTAAGATACTCGCATATCTTACGTGAAATCAACGAAATGATTTGGGAGGTGAAATGGCCATCATCGTATAATACTTATGTACACATTTCTATTTAAAAAAAATTAATATTAAAAATGCTAAATATATTTTCAAATATGTATTAATTATTATTTAAATCAATTTTATCGTATAATATTGTTGTTGCTATCGGGATCCGAACCTGGATCTCTTTACAATCCGGGGAAGGTGCATTAACCGACTGTGCTACACACAGCACACGGTACTTTTGTCGACAAATGTTCGAACCTATATGTTACATATTTCAAATGAATACATCTATCGTTTCATTGTTTGAAAGCCATCTATTTTAATATTAATTGATTCTATATGTCTATCTTTCTAATTAATACATTGAATTAGTATTTAAAATATCACAGAGCTATATTCTGAATAATTACAACTTCACAATAATAATGTGTTCTTAATACATACATTTTTGATAGGAGTCGAGTGTAAACCAAAATCGTCGCAATTTCAAATTAACGGACCGCGAATGTCAACATGTTAAATATATAAGATAAAAAATATTTTTTTGTTATCCTTTCTTATATATCTATTTATGTTTGTCTATTTAAAAATAACATCATCATTATCAGCCTGCGTCCCTCTACTGCTCGATACAAGCCTCCCCCAAGAAGCGCCACTTTTCTCAATATCATATCTGATATTGGTTTCATCTTATTTTATTATTTCTCTAATTTTATAATATCACCTTAAACAATTTGCAAAGTTGTCGAAATATTATTTTGGATTGTTCGCTTATTCTTGTACTTTTACAATCTACAACCTTCTTGAAAATGTTCCATGTATAACGTCATATATAGATAGTGTAATGTATGTATAATATCTTTACTTATTAGTACGTTTATCAAACTTTATGTACGTAAATAGGGGCGGATTTTAGTTGTAATTTTCTCCTTCTTAATTGTCCTTACAAATGGTTCCTGAGAAATAGGATGTTAAACCGTAGAGCTAAAAAAAATAAGGTCTAGATAGATAGCTGCCGTCGGATATTCTTGACTTGGCTGTTCTGCACGGGAGCTTTAGACTCCAAATGTGTTATTACTGACAGTTTAATAAATAAATAAATCGTATTTGTGTCTGTATTGTCGTTCGTAGTTCAATTTGTATTGCGATCAATTTGGAGGATCCCTTTGTCAAGACAAAATGTCTAGTAAGACAGGCGCCTGTACCATAAATCCTTCCTTATGTGTACGGTGTATGTCCTTAATAATTTCAAAATAATAATTGAACCATAAAATAAGATACCTTAATATTGGCACTCAATAGGCAACCCTAAAAAATTTAATAATATGAGAAATATTGTTTCATTGAACGACGATTTTGTATCACTTCTAAAATTAATTAATTAATTAAAAGCCCTTAACAAATATTTTCTCGAGATTTTTTTTTGCAGTGGCTTAAAAATGGCTCCGTGACAGGATTTCAGCTGCGAAATGGAATATGTATCTATATAATATATACTTTTTAAGGAGAACAATTTTTATTGTGAAGTTGCTATTTTAATGCAAATTAAATTAATCAATTAGAAAGATGTTCAGAAAAAATCTTTTTGTCTAATTGCTACCAGGATTCGAACATGGAGCTTTTCCTATCTGGGGATATGAGGAATAAATTTTTTCTGTAATTGATTTATTTAATTTGTGTTAGTATAATATGTACCACAAAGGGTTCTGATTGAGATAGTCATTATTGATTTTAAATATTATAAAAAGTAGTTTAAATAGCTGACGCATGTATCATACCACCTCTGCATAGAATGCGTCGAGATACTAAATATGCGTAACAATGTACTTATACAATATATATTTCAGATCATCCGCGAAACTTCTATAAAATATTCTATAAACTTTCTTCGGAATTGTAGTAGTGATAAAAATAAAACTACGTTGTGTATGTAGTACATAGTATTATTTATTTATTAAAAAAAAAAAATCTTACCCAATTTTAAACTTACCATTTCTGTCGTTGTATTTTTTTTTCTTACGATAAACTTTGTTAACAAAAAACTCATGAAACTGGTAAACGGTTTGTGTGATTGGATACTGAGTATTACTGAGTTTCCAGAAATATGAGGGTTACGCTCGATACCAATTTACTCGAGTACAGTATATATAATAGGATGCGAACTGCCCACCGGGCGGGTTTTTTTTTTTATGCGCTCATCGGCTTCGCTTACTCATCCGACTCGTACGAGGCTGTCGTCGCGGTGGGGCGGCTGGAGGGGGTCGGCCCGCGGGGGTGGGAAGGGGGCGAGCGGTGAAATATCCGCGGATTGCCACTGGTCCGTCAGCTGTGCGGCTCGAGACCATATTCGACTGAATTATGTACGTTTTTGCTGTTGACTATTTATATATATATATATGTATATATATTATATATTGTGTGTTGACAAGCGTACCAGTTTCGCATTATCGATATGTCGTCCGTCGGGCTTGTTTCAAAATGCCTTTGAAAAAGTTAATAGGTATGTTTGTGATATGTATACACTTATGTACCGGGACAGAAGCGTTATTATATGACACTTTTTATCATATCAATTTATTACATTTTCTCAACGGAACGAGTCCTGGAGTGTTGCATAACTAGGCACGTTTAATTGAATTTGTATTTTTTTTAAATGATTTTCTCATACTTTGTCGAGCTAGGGTATTTTTTCCAGTTTCTTTAATAAATAAAGTTATTATATGGCTTAGGTAGAACAGATTTTAGACTTTTGTTTTTGATTTTAGACCATTGTTACTTCGAGTACGTCATGTTATTGGAAATAAAACAGACACAACGTATGAGGTTATTGGACGTAGAAAAAAAATACAAATTACTTGTATACTTACAAGAAAACTAATTAGAGTGTTTTAGTGTTAAATGTATGAGAAAAAAAAAGTTTTTTTCTTGTGCCCTATCCATTCAACAGACGTTGGCTGTCATCACTTTGTTTTAGTGATGGTAAACCGTCACTGATTGGTAACTAAGATTTAACTGTTTAAGGGGTTTACTTTTTAGTGTACCAGTCAGTCATCTAAGAATTACGTTAATCAGTTACGTAATCATAGTTACAATCGAACAAAATCACAGTCACAATAACGGTTTAAATAACGGTTTAAATAACAGTTTAAATAACGATTTAACCACCTCGGAAAGGGTCTACCATTACCTCAGGTTCTTCAGCCATTACGTTCTCCTCCTTCTTTCAGGGCCTCGACTTCCAGTAATCTCCGCATTATGAGATGAAAAATCTCGTACTTCTCCGTATGTCTCATTACATGAGATATTGAATTTTTCGAATTATATGTTGTTTTAAATACTTATTTTTCTTTATTCGTTTAAACCATAACATCTCCATTGTAACTCTATCTATTCAGCTTATTGTGAGCATTCTTCTGTAGATCCACATCTCAAATGTTTCAAGTCACCTTATCATTTCTTCGGAAACGGTCCATGCTTCCATTCCATTAAATAATATCGAAAACAAAAAAAAAACGACAAAAGAATATAAAAAGCAATAAGTATTTTATCACAGCAGATTCACATACTGTATTGTAGAATATTAAGTGTAATTATTTCTTTGAGTTATTTATTCCGGTCGTAAATCGGAATCACCGCAAGGTGTGAGAGGGGAGTAGGGAAATGTGGTACATGGAGATGTCAGTGAGCGGATGGGGGTTTAGAAGAAGGACCAATGATTTAAAGAATCGGGATTCCGGGGCGCCTCCGTAATCCCTGCAGTCGCCGCCGAGATCACACAATAAATGGCGCGCGGATGAGCCGATCTCCGCTCCCAATTGAAGACGGCGATGTCACAAGTTCACCCACGGCACACACAAACAATAAACATTACGTGATCATAAACACAAGATCACAATACACACAGTGCTGGTGGACTGGAGCTAAAAGGGTCCACACCGTGAATGCTATCGCGATGTCGAGATCGAACACAATATCGCTCAAGTTGACGTCTGCTGGCGTCAAGGTTACATTTCACACTGAAAAACGAGCATGAGGAAATGTATGAATGAAAATTTGGATGCGGAATGTGTCAATAATATTGGTCACGGCTGATTCGAAAAGACGCGCCAAAAGTGTGTTTACAAATTCCGAACAATGGGTATTACAGGGCTTACGATCTGTCTTCGGCTGGCTTAAGTGATCACTTTACATTCTACCCACAATAAAACTCCACATCTATCAAATTTTTGGAAGTTATATATATGTTACCATGTAGAAACTTTTCAAGTATTTAACTACAACTTCGCTGTCGCCATCTATAGTTTATTTATGTTCTTGAACATACTCAAATATTGTTAATATTTGAAGTTATTTGTGTTGGTCATTTGCCATTATTCCTCTTTTGTAATGTTAGCGTTTAACTTTTTACGGGGATGGGAATCAGCCCTTTTCATAAAACTCTTAAACTTTTCAAAACGAATTAAATGAATCAATTAAAAAAAAAAACCGTAAATTTCCTGGCCGGGGCAATTAAGTTTGCGAAAATTTTAAGACTTCTTTATGGTATTATTTCCTTTTAAGTTTATGAAATTGAAGATTTGATTTAAAATATATTGTGTGATTAATCCTGGCGTCATCTAGCGTGCATTACTCAAAAGTATTTAGCATTTGATAGCTATTTGAAAATGAAATAACGAAATTGTAAGGAAATGTTTCTGATTCGTATCCCCAGTTGGCAACTAAATATTTTTTTGATAAATAGATATTTTCTGTATATCTTTCTTATCGATTCATCTAATTTGTTTCATAGAACCGTGTTCCGAAATTGCAACTTCACAATAAAATGTATTTTCATTAAAAAATAATAAACTATTTTATATATTTTTTTTATGCTGTTAAATTTGCACGAAATATTCCGATTTCATAGTCAATTTAAAGCGCAACTCTCTTTCTGTATATATATATATTGTGCTGCATTGAGGTCGATGTATAATTCGAGGTAGCACCTTAATGTATACGCTGAAAAAGCCAAACGAAATCGTCGAAAAGCGTATCAAATGGTTATCCGTATAAATTAGATGGTATCTTGATCCGCCGCCGCCCGCCGGCCCCGGGAGGTTTAGTTTTATCGCCATTTCATCTGTATTTAACTTTTTGATTTGAGGCTAAACAATTGAGTGGAGGAATACTCAAAATTCCGAATATCTCGGAAGTTTAGCGGTCGTGTCTCTGTTTTCTTCTGCGCTCCTGGCCGCGATGTGTGGCCGGCCAACTGCCGAGCGCCGACCGCCGTCGCCAGACGTTGGTAACATTTGTCGGGGCGTCTGTCTTCATCATCGGACCAGCATTTATTTATTTTTAACACACAGTCTTGTAGGCGTAAATCTGTAGTGTCTTGATTGGCTATTAAAAGATCAAATTAAACGAAGATGGAAGTTTGTTACTTACAAAGACTGGTCGTTTCGGAGGGTGATGGAATCACAATGGGAATAGGAAATGGGGATGGATATGTGGATGAAATTGGAAATCCATCGATATTAGTGGACCAGGGTGTTGACTACGGGAATATGATAGGACACCTCCACTCACTTGATGATGACGCTATCCCTTTCTTCTCAGTTTACCCAGTTTGAACGGCACGATAGGCGACTCTGGTGAATTCACAGTTCATTATCCATTAACTTACACACACACACACACATATACTTTGTTGAGTACGTCCCACCGATCAATCAATAAAATTTCGACTATCGGCGCCACTATTTCACAAAACTAATACAACTGGTCGAGCTGCCAGACGAAAGGGTACTGAATTGGGAATGGGCTAGGTGAAGGAACAAACAAAAAAAGGTAACAATAATAATTTTGTTTCAAATATGTGTAGAAATTATGTGTGTTCACCGATCAAAAAAATAATTTCGAATGCGGAACACATTTATTGAGACCGAATTTAAGTTAAATTATAAAAGAGGATTAATCTCAGTGAAGTGATTGAAAATCTATAGTTGATGTGTAGTTCCTGCGGAATATATACATTTGTGTGCCTTTTTCGAAAAAATATACATAAAATTAGAAGATATGCATGCCTCAGACAAATGAGTTGAGCGGCTAGATTATTCAGAGTTCAGCTTTTTCTCTCTCAGGCGATGTGTTCTATTTTGATTCCACATCGCGATCTTGGGCCTTGTTTAGTGCCACGTAAAGAAAGCCTTGTAATGAGGCTTTTTTCTTGTCTCGAACTCATTATCCTTTCGTTAAATGAGAAAACCTCTCCCAAGGGATGGTAGACAAAACACTATAATGCTGAGTCTCGCCAAGCACGCAGTATGCGACGCTAACACCACATATCGAAGGTGTCGACCATGTTCATTTATTTCCTTCTCAGTGTCCATGTCTCTATCCCAGAATACCGTTGTATTAGGTAAACCACGTTTGTAACGCTCACTACAGCGCTGGAATTGAACCCTGAATAAGCCAATCAAGTTGTTGCCAACTGTTTTTGGCTCTCCCGCCGCCGGCTGCGCATCCCCTCCCCCCGACGAGGGAACGTCCCCCGGGTTTTTGCTTCCAGTGTTGTCTCCGGCAGGGGTGGATGCCCGGATGCCCGCGCGCGCCGCGAATAGCAAGTGGGGCGCGGAGGCTGCGACGCGCGCCGCGGTGCAGCCTGCAGACCATCTGACGGACGGGAGACTTCGGCCAGATTGGTCGCATTTGGGTCGTGCATCGCTACAGCGCTAAACATCCACTCGGCCCGATCGATTTTTCCAAGAAAGATTTGTAATAATCTTGAGCGATAATCAGTATCATGTTGTAAACAAATATATAATCCATCCATATCACAAATTAAACAAATAAAAGAGCTCAGAAAGATATTAAATGAACACTTCAGAAGCACATAATTAGAAAATAAATATTATTATAGAACACTTCAGAAGTACACAAATAGACAATAAATAATTATAGACTACAAATGTATAACTCTCTATATAAAATTATTATAGCATTAGTTTCTCTCCAAGCACAAGAGCTCTTTTTCGGAGAGGTAAAAAAAACCATGTCATTTTAATAATGTAAAATATTTAATTCATGTTATAAAAAAAATTGTAAAAATATCAAATAAATAAAAAAAAAACCAACATAGGACGTACGAGAAAAATGTATCAATTTTCAATCAATGTTCAACAATTTGTCGTGAACCTATTAGCTTATTATAGCAAAATTGGATAACGCATTTCGCCGGATAGGAAAAGATCCAGGTTCAAATCTCGGCATCAATTAAAATGTTTTTTCAATAAATATATTTTTTGTATTAACTTTATTGAGCATATTGACGTTTCTGTGCAGAGGTAAACATAGTGAATAGAACGCCACACTCTTTTTTTTGTACTAGTACACCATCTTGCCTCGTCCACTACATCTTCTGTTATCTTTGGTTGTTGTAGCTTTTAACAGCGCCATACAATTATTACGTTTTATATTGTACTTGATTTTACATTAATAATGTCTAACCCGCCCCCATAATTCCAGATCATTTTTATTTGAAGTTGCATTACATTTGTAATAAAAATAGTATTTTATGTAAGCAATTATATACACATAAAAATATTTTAAATTAATTAATTTTATCTGTATATTTATTTATTGTATTAAAATATCACAGACCCATGTTCTGAAAATTTGCAACTTCACAATAAGAATGTGTTCTCCTTAAAAATATATAAGTATTAGTGTTTCTAAAATTTAATAAAAATGCATTATTAATCAACAATGCAACTTACTGTGTTGGTGTAGCGTAATCGGTTAATGCATTTCCCCGGATTGAAAAAGATCCAGGTTCGAATCCCGGCTGCAACAATAATATTTTTTCGATAAATTGATTTTATCTGTATATATTTCTAATTGATACATTTAATTTGTATGGTTTATATTATTTTGCCGAGTTTTTCAAAGACGTCCTCTATACCTGCTACCTTCAACGCTCGCATCATGTATTTACCATCCACTCCTCGCTCATACGTTCCACAAGACCAAACCATCTGTAATTTTGTGCGGTTTTGTAATAAAAAATATATATTACGGTAATATCGCCTCCTCTCCCGAGAATCAGTCGAAGCCGAGTGTGTCATTGGAGTTAGCAATGTGCATGTGTTTCGCATTAAGTTGTACTGTGGCATGCTACTTCCTTTTTTTTTTATTAATTATATCTTATTAATATATTTTTATTAATATATTCTAATTAAAATGTATGCTATATACTTTATTACGTACGTATATTACAATATTCCAATTTTCAAATTAGTGGCAATAAAATTGGACTAATTTGTTTTCTATTTAAAAAATGACAAAAAATTTACACTTTCTTCCAATGCGTCAGTTAAATTTGACGTGATTGTTGATCTAGCGGTTAAGGCACTCGCTTAGTGATCCAGTAGTCGCGAGCCGCATTCCAGGAGATCGTCAAGTTAGTCCTATTTTCATAGCATAAGCGTTTAGCTTAGTTTGAAAATAATAAAAATAAGGATGTGACACGTGTTCTATGTACGGATCTCTATTTAAAAAAAATTATAAGTACATACAATTTTTCCTTTTTTCTTTACGCGTAACACACTGAACGAAATTGTGACACTGTATATAAGATCTCTCACAGAGAACATAAGTGTAAAAATATATTATTATTAATAGAAATTAAATTAATCATCTAGAAAGATATACGCGCTTTCCCGGATAGGAAGAGGTGCAGAATTGAATTCCGGTAGCGACTAAATATATTTACATAAATAGATTTTTTTTATGTACATATATCTATTTTTCTAGTTGATTAATTTATTTTGTATTAAAATACCACAGAACTATGTTTAAAATGTGTTTTCCTTATTATTATTATTATTATTATTATATAATATAAATGTATCTGTCATATTACGCGATAACACCTGGACGTAAATCTTTTCAAAATATAACAATTTTACGGATTTCAAAAAATTCGTCATAACAAATGTTTGAAAAGGGAATTTTTCTTATACTGATAATGAAAATTCAATTATTTTTTTATTATTAACAAAATTACTTAGTAACCACATAAATAAAAAAATAGAACACTTTGTTTAAACCACTATTTATTGATAAATCAACATGTTTCGATACCAATGGTCGATTCTTCAGGAAGCAATATGTATTAAAACTGACACATTTAATTTATATAATAGCAAATTTTTTGTACGACAATGGTATTGACTTGAAATATAATATTTCCTATTCTATAATATGATTGTACCTTTTTCTATAAAATAAAGTTTTGACTTGATTGATGGCACAAATCAATCTTGAAGGGTGGATTGCCCATTTAAATGGAGAAGAAAAATATTAAAATTACAAGCAAAGATAAAAACAAAACTTTTGCTTTTATAGTTTTGTTTTTATTTATGCTTGTATTTTACATTGTTTCCTGAAGAAGTTATATACCGTAGGTATTGAAACATGTTGATTTATCAATAAATAGTGGTTTAAACAAAGTGTTTTATCTTATTATATATATATATATAATTCAAATAATTAAATAAAAATAAATGTTCTCATATATTCACGACCGTTTATATTTTGCAATTGTATCCGATCTCTCTGGCTGACATTTGACGCTGATGACATGACATTTCTCGGTGAGATGAAGAGCCGTTGCTGTTTTTAAAATATCTGGTTATGGATATCTCCCCGCCGCACCTTTGTCTTCCGCCGTTCTTCTGTCAAATCTAATTTTAAGCTTTTCCCGTGAGATTAGGCGCTTTTTTGTTTTTAAAAATTCTGTCGGCATATAAAATTCTTTCGCACATTTTTCTTCTTCTCGGGACGAGCATTTTTTATTTGTCCATAATATTGTGCGGATCACCGTCTCACGACCCGCGGAGCTGACGGCTTGCATCATGGGCCAATTAATATTTCGCTGGATTCCAGCCACTCTTGGTCCATATTCCCTCGAGAATGTTTACATTAATTCGGATGCAATGTTTTTCTTGCGATTAGGTTGCGTCATCCGCTCGCCACCGCGCTACAGCCGTCTGGTGTACACCGCACAAAGAAGATGCAATTAATAATGTGTACTTTTATAATATTCTTGTAATAAAATACTCTTGTGTACACACGTCTCTGTTATGAATGTAAGTTGCATTCCTACCAATGAACACCGCGATATAAATGATATAATGCACGATAGATTTCTCAATTGTGATTATTATAATATATCAAAGGAATGAGTGCCGCTATCTCTAATCTTTGAATAATTTTATAATAGATTTTTCATTTGTACCTAAATAATAATATATGAATATTTCGAATAAAACTCATTTGATGTTTTAACCTTAAAATCCAATAAGTCTATAATTCCATTGTCACTCCGTATATACATTATTATTCAACAGTATCATTTTTGGGAAATTAAGTGGAGAATTTTTATTTCAAATAATTCAAAAATACAGTAATGAGGACTATTTTAAAGAATAAATTATATTACTTTTGAAATTAGCAAAATCAACTTTTTGGTTAAAATTCATATTTTTATTTGTTAACTTTGTTTTATTAACCATTTAATTGAGTTTAAATACATCTACCGGTTTCGAAAGATACCATTTTCTTCTTCAGGATGTCAATACTAACTAAAAACATATATTATTGTTTCTTTACCAGAATCTATTTAAAAAACAATTAGTACCTAACTCAAATCACTACTTAATACAAATTTACTCGAATAGTTTTTAGAAAAAAATTTAGAATGTTGGTTTATAACTTTTTTTTATTAGTTTTACACGTTTTATTTATTTACAACGATTCCAAATTATTTAATTTGTGACCAACACCGTTTATATGCAAAATTGACAATCACAATTTTTTATCAAAACCACGACCATTTTCTATCAGTTGATTAGAAATTCTGAAAACCCACAATTGTTCAAACATCTCAATAATAAAGATAAATAATAATAATAATAATAAAGAAGAAAATGGTATTCTTCGAAACCGGTAGATGTGTAGACTCAATTAAGTGGTTAATAAAACAAAGTTAACAAATAAAAATACAAATAAATTATATGCTGAAACAACTAATATTATGCAAGATGTTGTAATATACATGAATAAAAATTTATTTGAAATTATTTTGAGGTCCACACTTATCTTACGAAAAGTCGGTGGGATTTTAGACTGCCACAGATACATTTGTTAGGAACACTGAATGGTTTATATTATAAAGATTTCAATTTGTTCCATGAACTGCCGGCAAATGTGATGGAAGCATCTAGTCTCTAAGCGCTGAATATATCATGTGTTTATTTTCTTTTGTATTTATAATATCTTTAATGTTAAGTGATATACCATGTAATACATTTTTTTTGTTTTGTTTTACAAAGTGTTGTAGGTGATGTGAGAAAATTGTTACAACTAAATAAAAAATAATAATTATGTAATATACATAAAACTCTAGCCCGCATAGAACTCTAAAATTTCGACAATTGACACGAAGGAGTTAAAAAGAAGGTCCTTCTAACTTTACGACCACTAATGAAAAATAAACAAGTAAAGTTAAATACATAAAATTCATAAAAATTGTTAAATATGAATTAAATATATTTATTAGAAAGATATACATGTAAAATCAATTTTATCAAAAAATATTGTTGTTGCGCCTCCGGGATTCGAACCTGGATCTCTTGCACTATTCTACAGCGACAATATTTTTAGCGACAAATTTCGAACCCATATGTTATCTTTTTAATTGTTCCATTGTTTGAAAGAGCCATCTACCTTATTTTTACAAAATCTCAAATACCTTTGAGTTGTCTGATAGCAGACGCCAGAATTATCAATTCATTTTTATTAAATTTTGGACACATTGACACAACTTTATTATTAGGAGAATGTGATGTTGTAATTGTATTAATTAGATTTTAATTCATATTTAAAATATCACAGACCGTATGATCTGAATAATTACAACTTCACGATAAGAATGGGTTCTCCTTAATAAAAATTGTTTCACATCGGTTAATTTTTTGGTTCATTTATTTCCAACATTAAACACATGTATGCCACCCGTTAGTCGAATGTAAAATTATTTTTAAATATGTACGTATAATAATATGATATATGAATTTGCAATATATTCAGTTTTTGTATACTGGAATGTAGTATTATGACATATGGGAATGAAATAAATTTCGATATTGGCAACCGTTTTGATTCTCATAATATCAGTCTTCGATCAATCAAAGTTTTTGAATTCATTTGGCATTCACATGAGCGGTCCATGTTAACATATCAGATTGGCCCATATGGGACTGTGATATCGATGTTTTTATTTCTAAGCTTTTCAATAATATTTTTCTCTACTTTTTAATAAGAAAGTAGTATTGAGATGTTTAATTGTTCCGTTCGTGTTGTTGTGCCAAAATCAACAAAGCGTTTTTAATTTTGTGAAATTATTAAGTAATTATTGAGTAAACATTAATAAAATTATATAAATAATTTAATATAATATATTGATATTGTGAAAACACTTTTTTATTGTTCAGTTGCAATTTTAGAACATAATTCTGTGTGATTTGACTGTTAGATTACACTAATGTAAAACTAATTAAATTAGCCAATAAATTAATTTTCCGCGTGCCACAATATGGATAATTCATGCATATACGAAATATATTTTCTTATAATCTTTGGGCCAAGATTACGGAGACAAATCTCAGTGAAGACATATTAATAAGACAAAATGTTAAAAATTAATAGAGTTATAAACCATTCAATTTACAGGACATATTATCAATTTTCGACGTTTCTAAACACTGTGTATTACTGAAAACAAATTATTTTAAATAATATATTGTATTTACTTATATGCTTTGAGGCTTCAGCGATAGATAGATAAAACACAATTATTTATTTCTAAATAATATTTATATCGAACCTATTATTGTTTTTTATTGGTTTTATTCATTTCAAAACGCGCGATATATTTTTTTCCCTCATTTTCGTAAAAAAAACACCAAAATATATATATTTTTAAATTTTATTTTGTAACTATATAATACAATGTAAAAATCTGTTTGGACTGTGCCCGTCTCACTAGAGAAGTTCCGTGTCGAGACGGGCATAGTATACAAGCAATTGTAGAAATAATTAGAATTACAAGTAGTAGATAGAATTACATTTTACATTATTACTATATAATAGGTGTATATGAAGAACAATTTTAAAGTGGACTTATTTGTAGCAATAATTAATATAGGTAAGAGTCAATATGTTTGGGTTAGTGCACCGATACTGGCTCTACCCATATTACGAATTCAAATTTTAATATATAGTTTCATGTTCATGGGACAATTATTATTGAAAGGTAAGCCTTCAAGTCCCTCGTCCCTCATGATCTAGGATCGCGATTTTCATGAAGTCCCGCCGTCTTAATTGTGGTCCTACATTTTTTAGGTATCCTGTAGATCTTAAGCTGTCACCAGAGAAATGCCTGTTGCTTTTTACACCTGATCGGTCCAAAGGGTGGGGGATCTTCCTCTTCGTCTTTCGACGTAGCCTACCACAACAATCTTCTCCAAGCTATCTTCCCATCTCGCGAGGATCCGTCTCAGGCTGCAGGTTGAGAGTCTATTCTTGATGTCCAGCTCCTGTAGAATAGACATTCGTGCGTCTCGCCGTCTATGCCATGCGCAGCATGTATCTCCAGCACCGCACATCAAACCACAAGAAACCCGGATTTTTCTGCACCTTCCTACCTCCCGTCGCTATTTTATTCTGAGGTGTTACGCCTCTTGAATGCTGATCGGGCGCTGCTCCTAGTGTCGTCCTTTGATGAGATATTACAAGGTGCACAACCTATGAAGTATGAAATTTTAGAGAATCTATTCCTCATTCACTGTATATGACACATGACACTTAATAGAATACAGTATGAATTATTATGCTCAAAAATAGTAATGTCTTATTAAGGAGAACACATTCTTATTGTGAAGTTGTAATTATTCAGAACACAGGTCTGTGATATTTTAAAAAGTAATTAAATGTATTAATTAGAAATATATACGTATAAAATCTATTCTATAGAAAAATATTGTTGTTGCGCTACCGGCATTCATACCTGGATCTCTTTTCCAATCCGGGGAAGGTGCATTAACCAACTATGCGACAGCATTTTTAACGACAAATTTTCGAACCCATATGTTACATTATCGTTAACGATAGATGTATTAATTTGAAAAGTGGGGTTCGAAAATTTGTTGTCAAAAATACTGTCGCTGTAGCATAGTTAGACCAAAATTTTCGATAAAATTGATTTTATATGTGTATTTTTCTATTTAATACATTTAATTAGTATTTAATTTAATAATGTCTTTATGGAACATTCGAGTCGTTTCTACTCCTTGGTCTGGAATACCCGGAGGAATCCGAGAGATTGCTATTTAATTAATGGGATGATGATGCTAAATGATACCCTGAGAGAATATAAATGTTATCTGGAATATTTGAATCTTCTGGACCAACTACTCCAACCAGGCAGACGATACTCATTTTGTATTTTTGTCGCGTCTCGATTTCCATTTGATAATAACTAATTCAGCAAATGTTTTCGTCCCCAAGAGACAGTTTTTATTATGTTATTTATATGTTTCTGATTTGATACTGACATTCTAAAACCTTTACATTATATACGTTAACTCAAAGAGTATATTAAATTAATATATTTTATTTAAAAAATTAAACCATTTAATTTTTTTTTTTGTTTTATACCACTTCTGCATATATATTTTTTGTCGTCGGCGTCCATAAGATACTAAAATATCTGTAAAATATTCCGAAATTTTTTAACGCTTTATTTCATACATCGTCCGTCCCTGTGTCGCGTAGCAAAATCTTGACAAAATCTTCTGTTATTTTTGTCACGTGGAAGTGTGCCGTAGTCGCGTCAAAGAAAGTCATTTATTTTTCTATTGATTTTTCCCGTAATTATTGACGGGCTATATTTAATTCAGTTTTCGTGACAAATTTTACTGTGAATAAATATATTCTATAATATACTCTTCTTCTTTTAAATAGGCAATCCACTCTTCAAGGATGAGTTGTGCCATTAATCAAGTTAATACCATTGTTGTTCAAAACAATTTCTATTGTTTAAATGTGGCGAGTTAAGGGAAAGAAGATGGCATAAGTTAACCGGGAATTGAAAATTACCATTGACGAGATTACTGTAAAAAAAACCTGTTATCCGCAATGGACAAGCAAAAAAGACATGGTTGAGGGTTTCCTCCTCAGCACCACGCTCACGCGTTGGAGAATCTGTTAAGTTCAATCTGAATAAATGTGAGGCTACCTGGCAATGGCCAATTCTGATTCTAGAGATATTTGATTTTGTTCTTTTGGAGACTTTCCTTTTGGAGATTTTCATTTTGGAGACTCTCCCTTATGATTATTTGGATCCATCCATTGTGCAGTCCAAATAAAATTCGTATATTTTTTTACCATATTAAGTCAATTCCATATTATACATCGGAATATGGGATTGACTATAATATACTCGTACGGTTATTAATTCATCTTATTAATGCTCGTCTATAACAAAGATGACGATGATACATATTTAATTAGCGGCTGTAATTCACTGTGAATGAAGAAAATAATGAAAATTTGTTACAATTTATTTTTGTCATTTTTAAATTTCATTCGTTAAAAAAAATGTTGTTTTGCATTCTATTTTGGAAATTTAATAATTTTTCTGTGTTTCTACCCACTGTCACTGTCACTGTCACGGGTCACTGTGGAAAGATTGATTTTTTACTAAATTTTCTCCACATAATATATTTCTTCGTCTCGTCCTCGACACTCCTACACTCGAGGGTATAAGGAGGGTTCTTTGAAGAGATCAAGAAATAAATGTTGGAAAATTGTGGTGCATTCGATTGATATATTTTTGATTTGATTTATCAGACCTGATTATAAAGTATGTCCTTTTTTAAATTTCGCGGCATTTTTTTTTTTACAAACTAGTCCATTCAAAATATTGAATAATTTTCAATTGTCAACCTTGCGATTAGTAAATATGGAACGATACACAAAAGAACAAGGCGTTATTATTGTTAAGACTCATTACAAAAATTGAGAATGTTTTAATGAAACATTTCGTAAACTTCGTGGAATTTTCGGTCGAAATTATGTTCCAAAGAATTGAAATGATAATTAAAAATATTAAGGAAACTGGTTCGATAGTGGACATTAAGTCACCCATGCGTCATAATAGTCGGCATTCTTTCAAAAACATAGCCGCAGTGAGAGAAAGTGTTTCTGAAAATTCAAGGTCATCGTTGTCAAGAAGCACTTACGACCTGAAGCTGCATACCTGCAAGATCCAATTGACTCAAGAACTCAAACTAGCAAGAATGAGCTGAAATTCATCGTAGTAATTTACGGGTACAGTGCTTTATCACGTAAAAGTGTTTTTTTTTGTGGAAGCTTAAAAGTGGCCGGACGAGTGTGACGTAGGACGAGGGAACAGGATGCCCGTCAACTAGTGATGAGCTCAAAATCACGAACCGTGAGTCAATCACTATCGGTGATTGAATATCTGGGAATATCGCTTTTTGTGATTTATTGTTTTATTTTATTTATATTTGGTTGTGAACCGTGATTCAGCGCATGTGCATATTGCAACGAAAATATTTATAAAGAAATGACGTTATAATTCGTGGTAAGCACTGAGAATTTGACCCAAAAAATAATTTCACATTTTTTAAGGTTTTCATTCTCTTTGTGATGATATTAAATTAGATATTTATATGTTTTTTATGCAAATGAAGTTTGAATAATATTAATAAATACGCAAAAAAAATAATCGTGTATTGTGTTATCATGCGGCGCATGCGCATTAGTAATGAAACTGTGATCACAGTCACAGTTTTAAATCACTGATATTATCGAATACCAATCGCAATCACGCCAGCGAGTCAAGAGCAGCATTTTTTTTCATCACTACCGTCAACTTCCACCACAAGACGACAAGATTCAGCAAGCTCGAGAGATGGTTCTAGCGAATGGGCGAGTTACCATCGGTGAGGTAGCGTCTTCTTTGAACACCAGTCATCATCTTCCACGAGCATAGTTTCCGTGAAGTAATGTGTAAATAAATTGTAGAACGAAAAATGTAGATAATTTTTGACTTTCTCTCGTATATTATATGTAATATTGTTATTATATTTAATTATAGTGTTCATCGTATTAGTGAGCTTTCACTTGATCAACCGCCTTGGGTAACCAATTTTTCCATTATCCTTATATCTGGTTCTGCCCATCAAATCATGATTCTTGACGAGCCCTCGTCTGTAGGATGTTTAATACAGAAACGTTACATGTAATTTGATGAGGTGCCGTCTGTTGGCCGGTGCCGCACCCCCGCGCCGTGCGTCGTGAAGGGTGCAGGCATGGGGAACGGACCAAATTATCACCTTGTTGGCGGGGAAGGTGTAATGCGCGGCAGCTTCTCACACTCGACGGCCGCTA
Source organism: Eubasilissa splendida (assembly GCA_031772225.1). Classification (NCBI taxonomy): domain Eukaryota; kingdom Metazoa; phylum Arthropoda; class Insecta; order Trichoptera; family Phryganeidae; genus Eubasilissa; species Eubasilissa splendida. The sequence continues at coordinate 29,774,496 of CM062853.1, read as the reverse complement.
ATCACACGGTGCGGGTCTCCGCTAAGTGATCGCCCGCCGCCGGCTGCCGGCTGCCCTCCAGCGACATCTCACGACCCGGCTAGGAAAGTGCACAGCTTCACGAGAGCTTTATAACATTTTCTACTTGAGGAATATTTCAATTTATATTAATATTCTTCATATGCTAGATAATAGCTAAATTCGTTAATAAAGACGACAATGTGTCACGGATGTCATCAACATCCGTCACTAGTTCTGTTCCCACCCTAGTGCCACTCTGTGTTGCATCTCAAGTACTTATAAACAAAATCCAGGCAATCAAAATAAAAATATAATTGTATTTATAAACATAAAAAGCAATCACTTTGTGGTTTGACATATTATATTAAATAAAATGACAATCATTTTGTATGAAACCACGAAATTTATTATACGTCAACCGTTTTCGCTTATCTCAAGCTTCATCAGGATGTATTTAAAACTGATGATAAGTACAAAAACAGTGCACTTATATATACATAAAGAGGAAGATAATATATAAAATTACATGTGAAAGAGAGAGACAGAATACATATATAGTTAAATAGAACATCAAGAGAGACAGAATATATATACAGATAGACGGAACATTAAGGGAGGGGAAAATACTGTATTTTCTCCTCCCTAAATACGTCCTGATGAAGCTTGAGATAAGCGAGACAGGTTGACGCATAATAAATAAAATATTTTTTACTATTTCAAACCAGCTGTATTCACAGTTAGTCCTATTTTCAAATAAAACTAGGCCCACCGGGACTATCGAACTTGCTGCATATAAATGCATATTTATGAAACGCTAAGAATTAATACTTGGCGTGCACTCCGTTGTTATTTGCACTTATTGGCTGAACTAATCTAGGAATGGGGGCTCCCCCAAAAATGTATTTAATAATCCAAAGAAACGTGTCATTCTAATGTAATCGAATATCTTATATATATATATATATAGATTGTAGTGATATAAAAATACGAAAATGACATGATTCGATAATCATTAGAAATACTTTAAACTACTTAATAAGCAATAGATGGCGCCCCTTTCGTTCATAGGTATACGGTGAATTTCATCAATAAATATGAAAATACATTTTTGTGATAGATTGTGTTCGCTGTTACCAACTAGCGGCGTGATCTTTGGCGAATATATTGTGTGTCGCTACCCGTAGTAAGCGGAATATTTTATTATGATTCGTGTTTCATATTATTATTGCTTTCTATCAAATATCAGTACACATTCAAGAGATCAATTTTTTAAATCAGTCACGTTTATATCATTTATTAAAGGTTGCTTTCAACTTCAACATTTATGTCATTTATTAAAGGTTCAACTTCAACATTTATGTCATTTATTAAAGGTTGCTTTCAACTTCAACATTTATGTCATTTATTAAAGGTTCAACTTCAACATTTATGTCATTTATTAAAGGTTGATTTCAACTACAACATTTATGTCATTTATTAAAGGTTGCTTTCAACTTTAACATTTATATCGTTTATTAAGTTCTTGTGTCGACCTTCTGCGGTCTACTGCCCGGTAGTCATGAATAAAATCTTAGTACTTTAAATTATTTTTTTTGGCAAAGGTCCTTTGATTTATTATCCGGCCGCGTCAGGGTTAAAAGGTAACCTCCAACCCCAGGGGTGCTCCACCCGTCACGAGCGCCGTCCGGGGGCAGGTCCGGTAATTCTCCCGCTGCGGGCTGCTAGGATTGCGCGCCGGCGAATATCACGACGGGATCTGTCGGAGGAGATTCCGACGCGAGATCGAAGGCTGATAGATCTTGTGAAATATCACCACGTCACTAATAGAGCACTCTATTTACCGCGTCATTTCCGTATATAGATAGAAATATCGTGAAATAAATAAGAAAAAATACATTCAAACGCGATGTGGATCTACAGAAGAATGCTCAAAATAAGCTGGATGTTAGAGTTACGGATGAATAAAAAAAAAATTAAACCCTTCCGTATCTCGGACGTGTGAGAAGACATCTAGAGAAGTATGAGATCTCGCAATCAATAATACAAACCCTGGAAAAAGGAGACCAACATGGCTAACGAAACTAAAGCAATGGTTTGGCCAGTCTACGATGATAGCCAATATCAAACGTGTATTGAAGAGGCCTTATATACCTACGTCATTTTTAATGAATGAATTTTTTTTACGTTTTTTGAAATAGAAACATTACGAAATACTTGTATACAATTTAATATCCATCAACATTGTACTTTCCTCTCCCTTAATGTTCTGTCTAAATGTATATATGTATATTATGTCTGTCTCCCTCTTTATGTATACATATATAAGTGCATTCTCTTTGTATTTATTGTTAGTTTTAAATACGCCCTGACGAAACTTGAACTAAGCGAAATCGATTGGCGTTTAATAAAATTATTGGCTTAATTTAATACGTCAAACTACAAAGAGGTTGCTTTCTACGAAAAAAAAAATGTATATGTACAAATTATTTGTTGCTTTAAATTTTTTTTAGTGTCTTTATATTTGAACACATATATAACATCAATTTATATTCTTCTTTATTCCTTCCTTCATGTTTGATTGGATTGACAAGTACTGGCGAGATGCGGCGAGTAACAGTCGCCTACTGCGGTGTGGACAATAACGGGAACGTATCGGACTATGTGCCACACGAGAACAAAAACTACAGAACCAACCTAGACATTATTCAGTTAATTACCCACCTACAGTATAGCAGCTCTACAGTGTTACAATTTTTAAATTTCTAATATCAAAAATGCACATTCAGAACAAAAAAACCACGCTTGTTTCGTGTTACCTACTTCAAAAGAAATTGACACTTCATTCCATTGTTATTATTTTAATGTTCTCCACGCGTGATAATGAAACGTTGACAACCCTGCAGATCTGCAGGATTCCGAGAAAAGTGGAGAAGCAAAGTTAAGAATTGTCCATATTGGATGTCATTCAATTAAATACAGATTTATATCGAGGGGAGAAAACACACCAAAGGGTAGTTGGAGAGTGTCTATATTTTGCACAATATCCTAAAGAGTAGCTGTGCAAAAGGTTTAAATCGGTAAAAGAGTGTATGGAGAATGCACATTCAGACCAGTAAATGAATATACATGAAATAAAGTGTACATATAGGAGAGGGGTTTGGAACATTAGTTGCGGAACGAAGGGCATTCTACCCACATTATTTGTGGAAACATATATTCGTATATATAGCTTATGGCACATTTATGCAACAGTAAAAGCATTTACTCTTCTAAAATTAAATTTTTGTGTAAAAAATACGTATTTTTACATTAATGTATATTATATTGTCAGTGTTTAAATTTTCGTTTCAATCGAGTCATATATTTAAAAAAAGTCGCGGTGCTATTTGATTGCGTAAGTGTTATCAAAGCGATCACGTGAGTGACGCCAAAATGAAAATATTGAAACAAGGAATTTCCGTTAAATAAATATCAGATATCTCATAGAGACGAAACTATTTTTATTATATTTAATAAAAAATATATAGGAGTATAGGGTGATTACAGGGCTTACGACCTGTCTTCGGCTGGCTTAAGTGATCACTTTATATATATAACGTTCACCAATTCTCACCCCTTAATCTCCATATTTATATATATAAGTTGTATATATATGGTATTACATGGACTCATTGCACCATCGCCATCTATGAACCAAATTTGATAATTCATTTTTCTTTGAAACAGCATGTCAACTCAATGAGAATCTGATTTTGTTGAAAATTATTTAAAGCAATATTCTTTATCTGTAATTATTTTTAACATATTATATATACTAGAATACGCCTGAAAAATCAATATTTTTCAATTTTTATATATTTTCTGTTAGTTCATGTTTACATATTTGGTAGTCTGTGTTCGTATATGATGTTAACGTAAGACTGCAGCTGACGGCCGTCCGTCACGTGTACCGATAATACCCTTTTCCTCTTCATCTCCTCAATTGTCGAACATTTCTATCTTCACATTGTACTGTAGTATGTTGAATTGTCTATGTGGAGTAGTCAGTGGGAATGTCTATTTGGGTCATTAACGACCTGTTTATTATCTGTCTCCTTAGAATAAAATAATATAAAATAAAAATATATGCCGTTTTAGCCCGATATGGAAAATATAAATATCTAAATGCTGCATTAGTAAATAATGATATTTAAAGTATGCATGTTGTCATTCGAGACATGACATGAGATGGCACCAGGACATGTCACGGATCGCCTTGTGGAGTGCTGTGGAATCTGAGCTCTGCCTATTTAGCTTCAATAGCTTCATACTGCGGCAGGGTTACCTTGTCGTTGGCGACAAAATGGCCATATTTTTTATAAAATATTATTCAATTATACAATTTAATAAATCAGCTGTCGTGCGACACCATTATAATGGCGCGTGTACACGGATGAGACTTGTCTCAGTGACTCACTTCGCTTAACATAATTTTATACGTAAAGTAAAATGACCAAACTGATGCACAGCTAAATGGAAGGGCTGCCAATATTTTGAGATCTTTGAGTGCTGGTTCGCGGCATTGGGGGAGGGGGTTAATTTTTTTTATCACTTTTCCAACTCTTTTAAAGCATTGCTGTATTATCCTCCTGACAATTGGATTGAGACTCTTTTATTATATGGATCCCGCAATAGACGAATGATCTATCGAGGAATTTCTAAAGGACGACAAAGTCTTATATACTACGATTTATTAATTTAATTAGAAATTTTACATTAGTCTGACATAATGTGTATATACATAATTGAATATTATTACAAGACGTGCTACCTCTGCAGGAAATAAATCCCTTGTGATCCTTTATAACTGTGAACATATATACTTAGGGTAAAATATATATTTAATTCTCTTTAAAACAGAGGAATAATAAAGCATTTTATAAAATATTTAAAATGGAAAAAAAGTTGTAAATACAAAAAATAGACAATTGAAATAAAACATAAAGTGTGAAGTAATAATGTGATTAATAAATATTTAAAAATATCCAAATGGTACTGGTTTATTATTAGGAAAATATATATTATATATTTTAATTTATCAAGGGGCTTTCTGATTCAAGCCAAATTTAACAAGGCGCTCACGTGAGCCCACCCAGAGAAAACATGTCAACCGGTTTAATTAATTATTATATTTGTACATCCCTGATTTCTTTCATATTAAATATATAATGGCCTGTGTTCACGATTGAGATTTTTAAGAGATTTTCGACTCGAGACAAAGTCTAAGGTGCGGATTTTGCTCCTGTGAGATTCTTCGGAGACAACATTACACCATGCCTCTGACATTCGCCGTTTTGAACCTCACTTCACGTCGTTGAGTGATTTTTGATGTTTCCAACTAATTTGACGCCTTATGTGAACGTTATTGTTTTATGACATATTTATATATATATAGTTGTAGGGATCTGTAGTGCTTTTAGGTAACGGCTTATTTTATTTATTAGAAACTGTATAACTATGAGATTTTTTATTAATTTAATTTAGCGAAAATACAATGGCAAAATTAATTCAATTTCTAAATATATTGTTACATACATACATGGTTTTTCTTTCGCTTACCTCTCCAAAAAAGAGACCAGCTCTTGTGCTCGGAGAGGGAGTTACACTACAATAATTTTATATATTTTTATATATATAAAATTATTAGATATGTATAATATGTTTGGACTGCGCCCGTCTCACTAGAAAATTCTGTGCTGAGACGGGCATAGTTTACAAGAAATTGTGCATTAAACCGAAATTAACATTTACCTCTTATATATCATACATAAGGTGTATGTGTAAAAAGCAATTACATAGTGGACTTTCTATGTATTATTTTACCGGGACGATTTAAATTAGTTAAATCTTTCAGTATCCTATAATTAAATAGTTTAGGTCCGAAATTATTGTAGTTCCTTGGGTTGCGCGCGCGTGTCGAATTTAGAGTTTCTGTCTCTTTTTACCTATGTCAAGTTGATCTCTGAGTTTATCTCCAGTTCAAAATCTTAACACGTGATATTTAGATGTATCTCAATTAAATATTTGAAATTATCTCGTCGCGTTTCACGGGCCGTAAGAGTGATTAGTTTGGGGATTGCTCACCTCTCATTTTCTCGATCAGAGTGCGTCAGGGTTGCGACGGCGGGTGCGGGTCCGCGGAGCAGTGTCACTGAACCACCACCACGACACCCGGTTATCGGCGGTAATCGTTCCGCGCCAGACCCTCCTGACGTGATCAGGGCCGGGTCGTGAGCGCCGCGAGCGCCGACTGGCGGGGCGGGCCCGCGACGGCCGCCGGGCGGCTGTTTGCATCCGTTGTAATGCTCCTCTAAAATATAGCGTGCGCTGCGCGCTCGCGAGAGGTGTCGATATCATCGCTCGACACACCTCCCCGTAGACGGGGGAGACGAGCCGCTCGTGCAGGCATCCATCGCCACGACGACATCTGCGTGGAGTCACTCAAACGACGCGCTAGCTGCCCGGGGACAGAAGTTCGAATGATGCGTGCGTAGCCTGCCTACGACAATTTAATAATCTTACCAACATACGAAGGAAATGAAGCTACGGCAGAATATCATGTTTTAAGGTTGTGCCTACAATTACACAATTATTGTCACAAAAAATATTTTTGAGTAACCTAATGAATAAACTCTAAGACTTTCCTCCACCCATGTATTCAAATATATGTTTTAATTTATTTATATAATGTAGGAATGTACATATTATAACAATTAATTATAGATAGGTTTAATTATTTATATATAATATAAAGAGTGTGATAGACCTAGTCAACATATTTGATGGGTGAATACCTGACTGAAATTTCGAAAATGTTCAAGGTATATGTGCCTCATCTCAATCAATTTGATGTTAATTTTGTTGGTATGATGACACATGTAGAAATAATAATTGTGTGCTTTTGGTAGTATTATATCACCATCATCAGTATCAGTCAAAATTATTAAATGCGACAGCATTTCGACAAAATTTGATGATTTTTCCTGTCCACCAGTTTATCTTGTACCGCTGGATGACTGCTTCGTCCGACCAGTGTCCGCCCTACTAGGTGAACACGAGGGTAGACTTTAGTGATGAGAAAAAATGCTACTCTCGGCTCACTGGTGTGATTGTGATTGATATTCGATAATATCAGTGATTGAAAATTGTGACTGTGATCACAGTTTCATTACTGATACGCGTGCGCCGCACGATATCACAATACACGAAATAAATAAAAAAAACATAATTCTGAGCGTATTTACTTATATTATTCAAACTTTATTTGTGTAAAAAAACATATTCCAGCATATATAATTTAATATCATTACAAAGAGAATGAAAACCCTTAAAAATGTGGGTTTATTTTTCAAATGCGTAAAAAATTTCGACAGAATCTACTAGATGGCGCTTATCACGAGTCATAACGTCATTCCTTCATGAATGATGAAAAAAATGATATATAAAATGATATTCAATCACTGATTGTGAGTGTGACTCTAAGATATAAGTGATTGACTCACAGTTCGTGATTTTGAGCTCATCACCGGTAGACTTTGTATACGTTTAATTGTTGAAATAACATGCCAAATTGACATTATATAGTGTTTAATCATAGTTTATTTATACAAATACAAAGCATGTGGAGAAATTTAAGAGTTTAATTTCAAAACTCTTTGTAAAATCTGCATTTAATCTTGTTTACAACGTTCTCGTTTTGTTTATAATTTCCTTCAACTGAACGACTGTAACAATTAATATGGTCCAACTAACAATGACGGAAATACACCAATGTAGTGGAAATATGCACCGATGTCGGCTTTATGGCCTATCGCCCTATTACAGAAAATTCAATGCACTCCTGCTGATTAGGCCGATCGCTTATCTCCTGGGATATTAGCTTCTTTTGTGTCGCGCGCCGCGCTGCACCCCCCTTCTCGTTTCATTGTTGCGGCGGCTGTGACGCGTCGCGCGCACGTGTCTCGCTCCCATAACTCACCGCCTTGCTTAACGCCATGGAGGTGGTTTGTATATATTTTTAATAATTTCCGAAAACCTCAACAATACAAGCCAGAGATAGAGGTGTCGGGTAATGCCTTCTCGTATCTCGGTGTCCGCTCCAAAGTACGCGGTGACGCATGCTGTGCTTCCATATCGTGCTTCTGCAGGCATTTCATTAATGGATGCTTAAACGTGATCAAATAAGCTTCACTAGCAGATAAGCTGATCATAGCTGCTAGTTCCTGCGGGCGGGCATTTATTATATTCCCCGAAACAAATCACACGTAAATAAAATGACAATGTCACTAAAATTATTCCACCTTTGTAAGTCAGCTGTCAAAGTGAACAAAAATAACATATAAGAATCGCGGATAGACAATTTCTATAGTAAGTCAGAATTCTCCCTTAAAGATGACAGATATCAATGTACTTGTCAAACGTCTCGTACGATTTCGCTAAAATATGTATTTTTTTTCATTTAACATTGAATATTTACGTATTGTTACGAAATATATAAAAGAGAAAACATTGAAGTAATCTAAACCTAGAGATTTAAAAACATGTTAGTTTTTGCCCTGCTCGCGTCTCACAGACCTGGCCGTTTAAGTAAGCACTTTACGAGCGGCTATTGTGGCGCGAGGCCGTAGTGATGGATGCGCGGCTAGGACTTCCGTATAATCTATTTTTCATCTATAGTAATATAATAAGGGATTTCCGCATTGAAACATAGATTCTATTTAGGTCCTAGCAGCAAGCAAGCATTCCTGCTAGTAGAAGTCTAATAGAAGACTCACTTACCATCACGCTGTTTCTCCGCAGGAGTGGGCAGAGAAGGTAGAACGCCACACTCTTCTATTCTGGCCTCGTCCACTTTAATACGAAAATCACAATGAAAGCTAAACAATAATTAAACCAGTTACATGTTTTCTCCGAAGATACAATATACTTTATTCAGTGAGTACGATTTATAATTTAAGGTCTATAAAGCAGAAAAATGTGAAAAAAAAGTTATAAATAAGAAAGTAAGAAAATATTCGAAGGGAAAGAAAAAGGAAAATGGGATAGTGAATAAAATCTGAATGATAAAAATCAAAAGACAGATAAAGGGCTTTAAAGTTTATGTGTTGAATTTAGATTTAATCATGGTAACTGAAGTATTGAAAATATCTAGTTCGTTTAGGTGTGAATTGAAATAAAGGGGTGCTCGGTAGAAAAATGAGTTCTGTTTGGCGTTGGTGTTGCAATGTGGAAGATTAAATGTAAGATTAGTTCTGGTTTACCTGGCTGGCACTCGAATAGATATGCGTCTGAGTAAATCAGGACAGTCTACTTTAGAGTTGGCTATTTTGTGTAGGAAGATGACATCGGCCAGTTTGTGGTGATGGAACTTTGAAAATGATAGATGACTCAGCAGTGCTGGTTAAGGTTCGACAACTAGGAAAGTGAAGATATATGAGGAAGCTGATCTGTATTTTTTCGATTCTATTGATGTTGGTGGTATATCTTGAATAATTTCAGACTCGGGTACAGTGTTTTCATGGTGTTTATGTTATTGAATTGTTTACATGCAGACACTTCAGTTGTTGCGCCCTCTGTGCCTGTTGTCTTCATCACATCCCTTGTGTATTTTCTTATCATCCCCTCCTCGCCGATTTCAGTGACCGTTTGTTTCTTTATTCTATCAACTATGCTACACTACAAATAGCGAAAGTAGACTCCTAATCGGTTCATTCTTCACTACCGTACATAGATTTTCCACATATGCGCCAATAAGGGTCTAACACGATGTAATTGAGCTCGTTTCCCCAGCAAGAAAAGGTTCCGGGTTCTAATGCTGGTATTATCTACGTATCACATTTAATTTTTTTAAATTTTGTGCATAATAAATCTATGTTATGTATTTAATTGAGAATTAATCAGTATTTCGAAGTCATGTTTATTAATACAAACTTAATGGCGTCTGCTATCAGTTTACTCAAAGGTATTTGAGATTCTGTAAAAATAAGGTAGATGGCTCTGTCAAATGATGGAACGATTAAATGTATTAATATCAAAAAGGTAACATATATGGTCGAAAATTGTCGCTAAAAATAATGTCGCTGTAGCTTAGTTGGATAAAGCACCTTCCCCGGTTAGGAAAGAGATCCAGGTTCGAATCCCGGTGGCGCAACAACAATATTTTTCGATAAAATTGATTTTATATTTATATCTTTATAATTAATATATTTAATACAAACTTCATTAAAATTTATATTTGTCATTGATTACATTGGTATTTTTAAATAAACTATTGGAATTTAAAATAAACATGTGATTGGCTAAATTTTTTATTATTGTTTTATTTATTACTGTAAAGCTATATGTTTTCCAAATAATATAAAATAAGGGATTAGGAACGAGAATTAGAAAACAAATTTCATACGGTATCTAAACGATATTATTATATTACTATCCCAGCAAGGGATAATCACGCCATTACTGCAGCTGCACCAAAATAGTGTTCCATTGTTTGCAACTTTCCTCGGCTATCGTCTCGCGAGGAGGCGGTGTCCTGGCAAAGGCTCAACTCTGTCATCTCCCGTTAATATCTGGTCCACTCGAACTGATAGCGCTATCAGTATCCGGTATCCGGACAGTCTCCCGCAGAGTAGTCTTAATGGGCTGGCCCTTAAAGGGAACGAGGACTAATTGAACAACGACTTGTTGAGCTTCTTACGGCAAGATCACTGCATTGACTAAAATTCATTTTGCTGTTGTGTCATGAGGATTTTTGTCTACGACGCTGCAACATGAAATGTTGAGAACGGGATGTGGGGCTAGTGATGGATGTCACGCATACTGTGAACAGTAGGTACTTGGAAGGATCAGCGGATCAACCGCACCTTCCAAGGCTTCCACCAAGATGTTAGGCAACTGGTTGAGAGTAGAGATTCCAATCCGAATATTCACCTTTTTTCTACTATTCGATACTTCTATATTTGTGCAGCTATTCGAATAGCATTCTTACTGATTTCTAAGTATGGAATATTAAACAATTCTCAAACATGAAAGAGATACCTGTTGCTAGTTCGAAGAGTTCATCGACGTCCGAAGTGCAGACTGAATTAAGAAGCACCATTTTATACTTCGCAGAAACTACAAATGTTTGTTCAAATAATCTAAAAAAATATTTTCGATTTTGGACAATTTTAAAAAAAGGACAGAAATGTTAGACCTACTGTTTAAAACACTTTTAACAGTTAAGCCGATAGATTAAAGACAAGATTAAAACAAAATTGAGAACAAATTAAAAATACGAAACGTTCAATTTGTTGTTATTTTTAAAACTACAATAAATAAACAGAGACCAGAACTTATGGTGGAAATATGAGGAAGAAAGGAAGGCACTTACTTTTCATCTGCCGAATGCTAGTTCATTAATAGATTCCTCTCCACCATAAATACAAGCGTCCCGGGATGTCTACAATGTTAACACTCGAGAAAAGGATTATGATGTATAAACGGGATTAAGGTAAGATTAATTAAAGCGGAGTGAAGCGACGGTAGTTATCCGTACAAAAGTTCCAAACGCACTGAATTGCTGCAGTTGGAAGACTTTTATAACTGCGACATCTTCTTTCTTCCTTGTGCCTAAGGATAGGTGAGGGAAAAAAAGGGAAGGAGATATGCAGGTTAAAATTTGGTAAACCGCGAATAGATGTATGCATGAGGCAACAGGTCAAACGCCAAAAAAAATTGTAATTTGATGTACTTACGTATAATACGATTTATTTGAAATATTTCATACTATTGTCATATTTTAAAAACTATTCGAATAATTTTAGTTTTATTAGAGTCTATCCTTGATGTCAGCTCCTGCAGAATTAGATATTTAATTATTTAAACGAGTATGATAATGTGTACGTGTAATTTAAAATAGAAAATGCAATATAGATTTTTTATTTAATCATTTATAAATAATAATTGTAGATTATTTCAAGTGTACAACGGATGCATTGATACAGTCATCGCGCAGTTGTCGCGGTGTACTTCGTATCTCCGTACAGGGGTCGATCCATTTAAACCCGTGTCCGGTCCGCGCGTAGCGTGGGCGCAGCGCGGGTCATTTCTCCCTTTGATATGAATACAATCAGGCTATATTAAATAATGCATTTATTTAATTATCCTCGCGCTAAGTGGAGAACAATGCGCGCTGCCGTTCGTCCACGATAAGGAACCGTATCAAAGCGCTTACCGGCCCGCTGGGGCTGGACCGCCAGGTACCTGCCCGCCATTGTGCACTCGCGTATTCCGTAACGTGCCTCTACTAAACACTCAATATTCAACAGCTGTTGATTTCAATACAAATATAATGTATGCGTTAATATATATATATTCTTTCTCTGATGATGCCGTGCTGAGGGTAGGTCTTGGGAAGAGATCAATACTCGTGCACAGGGCGGTTTGGACAAGTCGAAAACACTGTTTCATACGAACCTCCTGTCGTCCTACACCCTTCAATAAATAATTAATTTTAAATATATTAATTAGAAAGATGTACATATGAAATCAATTTTATCGAAAAATATCGTTGTTGCGCCACCGGGATTCAAATACCTTTGAGTAATTTGATATTTGAGATTCTGTAAAAATAAGGTAGATGGCTCTTTCAAATAATGGAACGATTAAATGTATTAATATCAAAAAGGTAACCATGTAGGTTCGAAAAATTGTCGCTGTAGCATAGTTGGATAATGCACCTTCCACGGTTAGGAAAGAGATCCAGGTTCGAATCCCGATGGCGCAACAACAATATTTTTCGATAAAATTGATTTTATATGTATATCTTTCTAATCGGTCGCAGTCTTTCTTATAATGCTTGTATTATCTTAATTATTTTAGTTTTAATTACATTTAGTTTATTATCTTTACATTAGTATAATCTAGCGTATAACTTCTGATATAAATGAATAATAAAAACTCATAATTTCGTAAAAACATGAATTATTATTTTTAGAAGAACACATTCTTATTGTGAAGTTGTAATTATTCAGAACACAGCTCTGTGACAGATATTGATTTGAATGGTCTTTGAAAATGTAATTTTGTTTCTCTCTCCAAAATATTTGTCCGACACCTGACGACAGGCCCGTCCGCCGAGTCTGTTGTTCCATCGTCACCGCTTATCCCGCGGGATGGGGGAGGGCCCGGAACAGGGCGGCCGACGCGATGCGCGCCCTTTGCAGCGGCCGCCGCGCCCCGTGGGCAGCACAATGCGACAGTGGGAATTAAATAAATTAAACTGCAAAGTCTATACCGCTCTTGTAATTGCGGCCTTAACCCCCCCCCCCCCCCCGCGTGAAAGGGAGGCGGAGCGACGAAAGGGACAGAGCGTTATTACAAGCACTAGCCGAAGGGTGATATTGTTTAAAAACTAGTTTTTTGGGATTTGTAATTTTGATCAATATAATTAAAATAATAACTATTATTTCTCTGAAATAATTAGGTGGATGGTATATAAAAAACTCTTCCGGCGCGTAGATTTTATCTGTGTAGGAAAGGAAAGGATATTTCCAGTTTTACTGTGTAGAGTTTTATGGGCTCTTCTGCCTCGACCTCTTGCCGACATTTCGGATCCGAAACATCAGAAAGAGGGATTAAAGGAGAATCAGCCCAGAAATCTATACACAGAAGAACACAGCCATATTTACAAGTTCAATTTTTATCAAACGTCGAAGAACCGTATCGCGTGGGCTTATGATAGACCTTAAAATAGCATACGAAACGGCAAAAAAGAGACGAACTTAACCGAGATTTATAATATCATTTTCCAAAAATATTTTATCGAAATTTGGTAAGAATAAGGCTTTGTGGAACGTTGCTATCATGTCTACAAAATCCGTTATATTATCCTGTTCACATTTAAGGAAAATGCATTAATAATTTCCCCTTGAGATGCTCTGTAATAGATAATCAAAATATATTTAAAAAAAAAAACAGAAATCCGACTCGAAGGACCACAACATTATGTTAGCCCATTTACTAAGCTATGTGACAAATTATAAACTTAATGAGAAAAAATAATACATTTTAACACTGTTTTAAGTGTTATGCTTACCGAGTGCCACCTCACTTGATTAGTCTAGTGCAATTAATAATTACTCCAATAGAGTTGTTGATTATAGCAACTCCAGTATATTGTATTTTTTTCTTGACGACATCAGCGTCGGTGATATTGGAATCTGACTATTAGATACTGCTATTATTTCAAACCAACGCTAACATGAAAGTAAATGAAATGAAATATATATTATGTATGGAGCATAGCACCTACACGGATGTGAAAGTTGTAACCTGTAACGCCTGTCGCCATCTACAAATCGTCAAGCAAAGCATAACAACTAAGATGCGCTGGCTGCATGTGCTGTCTACTAACCGACCGCTGTCGCGATCTACTCTAGCTCACCACTGCCTCTCCGGCTTCGGACCTGTCAGCAGCTTTTGTCATTCACTCCGTTCTACGGCTTACAATTAATCAGTATATTTCAATTCGAAATGTGATGTTAGAGGAGAATGATGAAAATGAGTTGGACAAAAACGAAACGAAATGACAATATTTTGACAAATAAAGGTGTTCCGAATTCGTGAACATTCTTTTCGAATCAACCGCGACCGTTGTTATTGATACATTTCCGCGTCCAAATTCCCATCCATACATTTTCTTTTGCTCGTCTTTTCAGTGTGAATTCGATCTCGACATCGCGATAGCATTAGCGATGTAGACTTTTCAGCTCCATAACACCAGCACTGTATTTTGTGACATTGTGTTTTGATTACGTATTGTTTGTGTGCCGTGGGTGAACTTGCGACATCGCCGTATTCATTTGGGATCGAAGATCGGCTCATCCGCGTGCCATTTGTGTGATCTCGGCGGTGACTGCAGGGATTACGGAGGCGTCGTGTACAAGGTAAGGCGAGCAGTCCTTTCCTGAGATCACTGGTCCTTCGACTAAAACCTTTATCCCTTAACCGACCCCATCATGTACCATGTTTCCCTACTTTCCTACAATAATTAAAAACTAAAGGTAATTCGCTTTATTCTGAGGATGACAGTAACAAATACGGAAAACATTGATGAAAAAATAATAAGACGGCCAAAGAAAACCATTCACGAGCCAATTGCTGATTTACGTCTTATATTTTCGCATCACACTTTTGTTTATCAGTATTGGCACGAAGATGCCATAACGCGTCATTATGCGTGGACACGTACACTCAGTCTTATCGTAATGCATTATTTGAATTATGCTGAGTGCGTATGAATTGAATTATTTTACATTCCCTCGTGGTGAGTTTACATACATGCGTTTGAAATTAATGAAAAATAAAATTCATCTAAGCTATAATAAAATAAGAAACTACTTGGGTTGGGTTGTGTATGTAGATTATCTGACATTTCATTTACTTCTCGTAGCTGCTTCAGTTTTAGCGTGGTAGAAACGTCAACATGAGCAGTCCAAATGTCTGCCTTACACAAATAACCTGTATCACGCACCTCGCACGATTTTGTGTAGCCAAGACATAAACCGCTCGGTCCTTGTGTTGGATTATTTAAAAGCTGGCTAATAATAATTACCGCCGCCAGGACCGCGAGATCCAGAACATAATCTGTCGTCAGGTAGCACGCGTGTCACCTGAACGGTAATTACATCATTATTTAAATCATTTAAAAAATATGTCTAATTGGATATTTTTATTTGTTAACTTTGTTTTATTAACCACTTATTGAATTACCGGTTTCGAAAAATACAATTTTCTTCTTCAGGATGTCAATACTAATTAAAAACATATGTTATCGTTTCTTTACCAGAATCTATTTTTTTTTTTAAAAAAACAACAATTATTTAAAAAATAAATTTAGTACCAACTCAAATTGTTACTTAATACAAATTTACTCGAATAATTTTTAGGAAAAAAATTTTAGAATGGGACTCGTAGTTAAATTTAGTTGGTTGTTTATAATTTTTTGATTAGTTTTACACGCTTTATTTATCTCCAACGATTCCAAATTATTTAATTTGTGACCGACACCGTTTATATGCAAATTTTTCAAAACCATGACCATTTTCTATCAAATGATTAGCAAATTCTGAAAATCCACTATTGTTCAAACATCTCATATGTTCCTTTACTCTTACATTAAAATTTCTATCCGTTTTACCAATATAAAATGCAGCACAATCCTTGCAACTAAGTTTATAGACACCAGAATTGTTAAATTTATCATCTTTGTCTTTAGAATTGATGAGTAAATTTCCTATACTATTATTTGTATAAAATGCCGGTCTAATGTTTCGTGGTAGGTGTTTAGATATTTGATAGTGTTTAGATATACCACAAAGTTAATTTTGCTAATTTCGAAAGTCTAATTGGATATTTGTTTGCGTTAGTTATGTTTAGCTGTAATAATGTAGTGTACCACTTACTTTTACGAAAAATAATTTGTATTATAAAGATTGAAAAACAGGTCTCATTGAAGCACCGGCTGTTATAATTACATATCGGTTAAACCGTTTGCAGATCTATTACTATATTTCTATATTCTGTTACTAATAATATGATCTCCGTCTACCGTTAAACCTAAATTGGCTTTAGGTTCAATTTTCGTTTTCGCGAGTGTCATGCAAGCGATGCAGTTTGATAATAAAAATTTTACGTGTGTTTTAGATAATTTTTACTATCTTGGTGATCAGAACTATCCACAATTGTGAAGTTTTCCAGTTTCAAGCGCAGTATTCGCCTAAAGAAGTATACAATCAAGAATAATTGTATATTCGTACGCTTCTACAAGCTATTGTAGCCGAGCGAAACCGAGATGAATTCAGCGGGGGTCACTGTGGGTCGGGCCGGGGCCCTCTGACATGCACCGCTCTTCGTCCAAGTCTCACATACGCTCCTGGAATCTGGCAAGCGACACAATGGCGTCTGCGAAATGTATGATTTCCGTTATCTCAATTCACAAATGCCATCAGTTAAATATGCAGATTTGTAGATATTTTTGTCATCTACACATGCAGAACACATTGTTTCTCGCAAAATCTACGTAAATCCATTGATATTTCATGTTAAAAATCAGAGTTTGTTCCAAAATACCCCAAAGCAGACAGAGTATAAGTTGCCATCTCCCCTAAAATGAATTAGCCAATCACGACGCTTGTTGATGATCACTTGATCTAAAATCCAGTATGGCTTCCAGAACGATATATACAAAAAAAATGACGTTAAAGAATTGTCTCTTTAAAAATGCTGATGTAAAATTGCTTTCAAAATATACGTTTACATCTATAACTCAAAAACAATAAGTCGTTTTAGGGGGTTTTGGAATTCGATGCTACACTTCGTTTTCGTTAAGAGGCAGTATTTTGCTTCATCCATATCAAACTATACTCGTTCAATGGTTCTTTATTCTTTTTATTTCCTTCTTCATGTCATTATTGACATATAGTGGCTTCACAAGTCCCTGTCCCGGGTCGTTCTCACAGCTGACTGTCGCACCCTTCCAGGTCTTCTTCCATCCACGGTTGTCAAGAATTTTTAGTTCACTGCTATAGATAGCAAGCTGGCTGTGATTTGTTGCAAGATTGAGATACGTAACACCCATCTTCAGCAATACATTTCGAAGGCATCTACTTTACATTAAGGCATTCGCTGTAGTCGGTTAATAGCATCATTAGCTGGTTGTATGCGTCTTCGAATGTCCTGGCCACTGTCACCAGCGTTCTTGATCATCACCATGATGGTAGTTTGTTGTGATGTGTTGGCACGATTCACCAGTTTTAAGTGGTAGCTGCTATCTTCAACGAGGTTGTACTCAAACGACAACACCATCATGCAACACCAGTCACTTATGCTTCAATCGATGATACGGTATTGGTTTACGCGCCTTTTCACTTCGATTGGCATCACCGGGTCTCATGGTTTATAATAATGTACATGCGTGTGTGTGAGTATTGCCGCCCTTTTTTTCGGAAAGCTAAGAAGACGGTAACCGACAGGCGTCATTCGATTACATCCCGTGATTCGACCAGTCTAGCGGTCAAAAAGACAGCAAAATTAAAAAGGTTAGTGCAGTTCATATATCAGATATGTGCTTATTGTTAATCGGAAATCTGGGAACCAGCTATCGAAGGCATTTATATCTAATAGTGATGGTAAAATCGTTATTTTAACCGTTATTATGACTGTGATTGTGTTCGATTGTATCGATGATTGATAATTGATTAACGTAATTCTTCAAGCAATGACAGGTACACTAGAAAGTAAGTTTCTGCTAGATAAATCTTAGTTACCAATCATCGTTGAATCTCAGTTACTAATCATCGACACAATCACAGTCATGTAACGGTTTACCATCACTAATATCTAATCTTTAATTATTTAAATTAGTTTTATTTTTTTACCATCTCTATGTTTCGTTGCAAGTATAAACGTGTATTTATTTCCAATTTCATCATAACAATAATCGGTGACATCGTTTGTTTCTCAACTGTATTTTAAATTGTATGAAGATGGCCTGCGAGAACCAGCGGATATATCTCTCACAAGTGACATTTAACGTCATCTTATTCCGCACACCTTAGTGCATATTCGATGATCGAACAACATGCACGCGTTATGTGAAATCTTATGACGTGTGGTGCAGATTAATTGTTAATTAATGTTGGATATTTTCTGCAGCCTCATATTTATGATATTTCAATGTGTGTATAAATAGTAAAACATTTTTTTTTATTCCAATTCCAATATCTACATGCGGCTATACCGCCCAATCTGCTTCTACAAGTGTGTCAACACTGTGCACTTTGACTTCTTTATGTGGCGAACTTCCTAAATAATAGTTTGTTGGATAGTTTAAGAGGCAGGTTATTTGAGAGCGCTGATCACGAACACCGGTGACAATAGGCAGGAAATTCCAAAACGCATTCAACTAACTAATGTTGCTACGAACCAACAGTGACATCAAGCAAGCAACTAAAATGATGTTGGTTGGACAGTCCGTGTTGGGATAAGATCCCGTGGACTGTATCGATTATAATTAATGGTTAGTTGACGCAATTCAAATTGGAACACGCACCTTTGTAGTTAAAGAACGGAGATATCACTGCACTCCTGATGCTGAAGAACATCGCTTCTTTTTCGCGGTACTGACGTTACGCACGGCGTTACTCTCGATCGTTGAAATAAACATATGACGTCGAAATGTGATCTAGTTCCACGTCGGCGCAATCCCTAGTTAGAAGTGGGCTAGAAAAGGACAGGTATAAAAAGGTTTATTGGATAGAATACACACAGAGTACTTGCGTCAACAGTTCGAAATAGCGATAAGCAAAAAATAGACATCTTCGAAATGTGTTGCTGGAGAAGAATGTTACACATCCCGTCGACAGCACGATGCACGGATACCTCAATTCTGCAACAAAACCAACGACAACAAGACTATATAAAAAAAATCTGTTTTAATTCTTTGAGCGTCAGTGACAGGTTGAAATTAAGAAAAGATTTTCCTGGGCACAACTTTGGGCCGAAGAAGCTCTGGAAGAGTGCCACAGTCAGCTGTGAGGGAAACCCAAAACAGAAACTTGTGGTCGTGCATTACGAGCCGAATCTCGTCTGATTGAGGCCGCTATATGTCAATACTGAGATGAAGGAGTAAGGATGCACATTCTTTTTAGTATTATTGGCTTTTTGCATAATTTGTCATAAATTTTTTGTTTCACAGCTGTGCACATAATCTCTGGCCGACGGACTTACCATGATCGCGTGCGGGAAAATATGGAAACGGGGGGAGATTCGGATGAAAGAAGTTAGTGAGAGAGATAGGAATAGGAACCCACCTGAGTTGCTCTTCTGGCTTCAGAATACGTACACCGTTGTACCGCACGGAGTATTTTGAACCCACACTTTGTTGATGGCGCGAAGTGTGGCACACGAGCACAACAGCGAGACGGCCCCACACACTTACAATTCAAACATTCGTTTTCACACGGCAGGAAGGACATTAGCTCACATCCCGACACACCATAGACAGCAAAATACAAAAAAAAGTCGTGCTCCGGGTATAGGGCAGGGGGTAACGGGACAGGAACCGTTATATCTACACATGTCACGTTCAATGTGTTAAAAAGATCCTACAACAGTACTGGAATTAAATTCTTATTATTTTATATATTGCCGTGCAGCTGTAGGTTCCCGCTCGCTCATCTCTTCTTCTAGCGCAGCGGACAAATGTATTGAATATAGTCTCCGTGTCGGCTCCCCGTGGATTGGTCCACGTACAATGCAGCTCCCGGCCGACAATGTGCTATTGAACGCGTCTCGGCCGACACCGAGGGCACTAAATCTGCGCGCTCTCGCGAGATCCGAGCCCCAGCATCATCTGCATTGCAAAACACCGCGGGGAGGACATCGGACCGCGGAATATCATTAAACAAATTATATTTCTACAAGTCTTTGTCCCTTTTAATATGTAGATCGGTTTAGAGCTACAATAGGATACACTTGATATTCAAGAAAAATCTTGTTATTATTTTCACGTTGGACGATGATATTGACGTTCACCAACACATACACGCGACCCCGGGTAAGTCTTCAAGTTACCCAGACAACTGCACACACTGAGATGTGCGCACGTTATAAGTTATCTCACGATAATTTACATTCCTTTATGATAGGTTGGGTTATTTAATTAATACAAAGTCACGACAGCGGAGTAATAAGCTGACTATGTGCACTTGTCTCTGTGTCCAGTTGTCTATTTGTGCACCTGTCTTGTATATGTCAATCAATCTCATAAAATAATCTAAATTATTTTTGATGTCTGAACGTCCTAGCTCGAAAGTGATCATACTAATTGCCGTGGTGACTGTATATCTTATTTAGTGCCTTTTGAAACTTTTTAGAAAGACAGAACAGTCACATGTTCGAAAATGAAAATATGTTTTCTTCACGTTGCGATAGGTAGGTAACATTTTTTTTTGGTTATTTACCTAAAAAAATAATATATACTTAGCACCGATCTACATACGAGTACGTACAATCCTTAGTAATCGTTTAACAAATTAAACTTTAAAGTATTAAAAATATAAGTAATAAATATGTATTCCCTCCAACACTGGAAGCTACAATTCATTCCTTCCTTGCCAGTGAACTGTACACTTAACAAAACTACAAGAGTACTATTAGTTATTCGAAAAATATTTGGTGTTGGTGGTTATAGATAATCACCCTCAACAACCAAATATAATATATCAGTTTCAGATTTTTCTTTTTTTAATATCTGATAAGAACTATCAGAGTTATCGTGTCGATTAAATCCATTATATCCCATATATATGCAGATAAACCATCTAACCCTTTTCTAGGTCTCCTGATCATGATCGAAGAAAGTGCATTGAAATTTTCTGGTAATTGCGTCACGAGATCTTCTGCAACAGTATGTATTTCTATTGAAATCTACCTAAAATGCTGTTAGAAACGTTATTACGTGTCACATGTTTCTATATTCGTTGGCCATGGAAACCATGCGCTTTTCATTGCAATAATTGTATTTCAGATATATTAATTAGTGTATCTATAAAGGTCAATACGAGATCTGCTGATAATCAACTAGATACAACAGATAATACAAATTAAATGAATCAACTAGAAACATATACAGAAAAAAATCTGTTTATTGAAAAAGTATTTAGTTGTAACCGGAATTCGAACATGGACCTATTCCTATTCGGGGAAGCGCGTTAGGAGAAATTCTGAAAATGCAATTCCACAAAAAATAAGTGTTTTAAAAAAAATATATTCCTCATTACTCAAATTTATTTATTTATTTATTAGATGACATGCATATTTTTGTTTTAACAGAGGTGAATATATTATACATAATAAACATAAGACATAATTAATACTCATAGTTTATTGTGTGGGATGGAGTAGACTTCACCTCTGATATATACAGCGTTGTCCTGGCTACTTTGCTAGACTGAAGTCTGTGTTAAAGTGGCCAGTTTATTTTAGTGCTGTTGTGGTGTTATTTCAATAATCGGCAGGAATAAAAAGGGAAATAAATATGTAGTGGGAGTGCTGTAGGACTAGTGAATTATTAGTGTAGGTATTGTATAAATTATATTAGAATGTTGGATAGCCGTGCTTCTGATTCATCTCTACCCGATTGGATCATATATTGGGTCCATATTTGTGTAATCTTATTGGAATTAAACGATTTCCAATTGGTACTGAGTGTGTTGTACAGTTTCGGAGCTAAGAACGTGTAGAATCTTTGATAAAATGTTGTTGTTGCTCTCGGAACTGGTGTGGAGAAGTTCCTTGTTTGTCTTGTGTTGTGTCCATGATTTATTGCTTGGGGGGAGTTGCTGTTAGCATGGAAATATTGAACGAGTCTCAACATAAAGATTTGTCTTATATCTAGGACATTGTACTCTTTAAATATAAGATCTGATGGATATCTAAAGGGACGACCAATTATACACTAGCGTTATACAGAATTATTTTTCGTTCTATTTATAAAGGATCGATATATTCGTTCGATAATTATTTCATACCTAGATAGATATTTCAACATTTTACCAAGGATTGGTTAACTTTTATAACATTCTTCGATGATTAGTCAATGCGGTGACTATCGGCTGCGGGCTGGAGGGTATGTCCACCTTGCCGACAGCATCGCTTATTATGGATACACCAGAGGCGTAGCGACATATTTGTGTCATTAACCATAGCATGTCCGTTTATTCTCCACATTGATTATATTATCAACATTGCTGGTTCGGTGAACTTATTTTGTACGTGAAAGACCGTTCTACAGATGATAGGGTGGTTGCACATTCAATATATAACATTTACATAAATTATCTGTATAAAATTATGAAATCTTAAATTAAGTAAAAATAAATATAATACAAATTAAATTAATCAACTCGAAAGATATACAGAAAAAATCTGCTGCTTCTTCCACGGCACTACGTCGCGGTCCACCGACTCCTGTCCATTCCATTTCATAATCGGTTAATGCGTTTATCCTGACAGGAAGAGATCCAGGTTCGAATCCCGACAGCAACAACAATAATTTTTCGACAAATTAGTTTTACATGTATATCTTTTCTAATTAATACATTTAATTTGTTTTAAATTCATGTCACTGAAAACAAAAAAAATATTTTAACAGTTATTATTAATAATGCCCCCACACTAGGATGATCCTGTGTCGAGGTGGGCTATTATTTAATAAAAGTTATTAAAATGTATGTTAATATTAGTTAATTAATATTTATAATAATATTTGAAGGCAATTTTTTTTATGTTGCGTTGTCGTTA
The DNA here is from genome assembly GCA_031772225.1 of Eubasilissa splendida. Lineage (NCBI taxonomy): Eukaryota > Metazoa > Arthropoda > Insecta > Trichoptera > Phryganeidae > Eubasilissa > Eubasilissa splendida. Next base: position 29,751,111 of record CM062853.1, on the reverse strand, counting down.
GTTCCCTCTTTATCATCTCGTTATCTAATTCTTTAATCCGTTGTACAAATAGTTTTTCCTAAATATTGTTCTTTTTGTTGTATCTTTTATTTCCATTGGCAGATTGTTATATAATTTTTTAGACTAATATTTTATGGTTCTCTGCTCAGTAGTTTGTTGAAAAATGTAGTTTACGTAAGGCATAAATAAATATATAATATATATATTTTTAAACATGAATTAAATATATTAATTAGAAAGATATACATATAAAATCAATTTTATCGAAAAATATTGTTGTTGCGCCACCGGGATTTGAACCTAGATCTCTTTCCTAACCGGGGAAGGTGCATTATCCATCTATGCTACAGCGACAATATTTTTAGCGACAAATTTTCGAACCTTTATGCTACCTTTCTAATATGAATATATTTAATCGTTCCATTATTTGAAAGAGCCATCTACCTTATTTTTACATAATCTCAAATACCTTTGAGTAATTTGATAGCAGACGCCAGACTTATCAATTTATTTTTATAAAATTTTGGACATATAGATACAACTTTATTATTAGGAGAACACATTCTTATTGTGAATTAATTTTTTTATATATCACAGAGCTATGTTCTGAATAATTATAACTTCACAATAAGAATGTGTTCTCCTGATAATTTTTTTTATATTACAATTAAAACCAATGTATTTTTGCAATCAGGATCTTTGGAGTTACATCCTTCCTGGGCAATCTTGTTCATTCATGGCATCTTCTTTCTTCACTCGAATATTACATAATGTACATATACAATAGAAAATAATGTAAATTATTTAAACCAGCATATGTAGTCTTCTTTAAAGCAAGGCTTATAATAATTACCAAAAGATTTGATCCCCGTCTAAGGAAATCAGCCAATTTATTTTCACAATACGTGCTTAATTTGATCATCAACTCTCCCATCTTGCTCCAGTCTTCTTCCACTCAGTCAGCCCACATCTTCCTCGGTCTGCCTAGGCACTTGGTCATGATATTTGGACAGAAAAAATATATTTAACGACATGATTCTAAATAAGCATTTCAATCGTAATTATGCCATTATTTCGATTAATTGAAATATTTAATTGATTCCAGATTATATATATCGAATTTCAAGCTGCTAGACTATTTTTTGTTAGATTATTTAGGGCCTGAAGCAAAAATATAGATTAATAATGAAACAATTTCACAAATATTTATTTCGAAGTATGTAGTTTAACGTGATTTTGTAAATATTTCAAACAATAATAGCTTCCGTAATATTTTTAGAATTTACACATATCTCTTGAACATTTTCGACTCGTAATTTAGTAATATTTTGGACCAGCTCTGTTACACCCTGTATAACACGTATCATTTTACTAATAAAGTGTGTTTTCATTTTGGTTCATTCGTTGCACTAATGCAACGATTTGGAGAGGGGCGGGAGGTAAGCCGATCATTGGCCGCGTCCTTGGGAATTCAGTCGCTATGGAGCGTGTCCAGTTGTTCGTGAAATTTTGCCTGGAAAATTGATATCCCGAAGAGGTGACATAAACTGGCCTCCACGTAGTCCCGACTTGACACCAATCGACTTTCTCTTATGGGGCTAGCTTAAATCAAATAAAATATCAAGTTCTCAGAAATTTTGCCTCCCTTTTAGAAGAGTGCCAGCGAAATTACGGATCACATTTAGAAAACATTTCCAGGGACTGTACTTAAATGCGAAATAAATATTTTTTTATTAACCTTTACCATACCATGATATAAAACACCCGAACGCAGCCATGCTGTCAACTCGTGTTACTGTAAATAACTGTTATAAAAAATGTTTTTATTAGCTTAAATGGCTTTAATGGCACGAATTAACTATAAACATTGAGCATTCAATTTTGAAAAAATAATTAATAACATAATTTAGAGCATTCGTTAAGTCCTGCGCTATATGTCCTTCCTTCTTATCTCTCTTCATTTAATTAGTGAGAAAGAGACAATTACATTTGTATGCTTGGTATTCTTTTCACTGTGAAAATAGTGTGTGATCTCTGTCTTTCATATCACTAATGGTATTTTTTACCAACGTATTAATTTTACAACGGATTGAATGGAAAAAATAATTATTTTTGTATGATTCCTTTTTCATAATTGGTTTTTTACTAGTCATACCTAAGCGCTAATATTTTCTTTAGGATTATCTTAAATATTAATTTTTTGTTGTACGTATTTGCCGAAATATTACAGGTTTAATTATGATGGTAGACCAGTGTCACTGCATGGTTTGGTAAGGGTTAAACCCATCCATTATTTTATTACAGAATTTTTATTATGAAAGAGACAATATAATAAATTAAAACAATATAATAAGCTTTTCTGCTTGTTTTCATATTAAAATGCTAAACCACGAAATAGCTGCATAATTAATTAATGATGGCAGACAAAGCGCCGATTCTCACTCGACCACGCATCTTTCATTTCTCTTTCAGGAACCATCGCAGACGGTGCACATCTCTACATTTAAAAAAAAAATTAACACCTTGGAGTGTCATGGGAATCGTAATTACCACGTGATGCACGGAGTTGTGACATTAATTTATTTAAATCCCGCGCAGGTTGCAACAATCTGTCATTTACCTGCACCAAGTTGTCCACATTCTCACGGCTGGTGACGCAACGTTTCGCGAACCACCTGTTTCGCAATGGTTCTCCTAGCAGACTGCGGGACGCTGCTTCGTGTCGGGATTACACGCTCCTTTTACTTGATTCAAGTACTTTTGAACAATGTACAGTGGTCTTATTTCTTAAATTTTTTTAATAAATCAAACTTCATGGAACAGTCAACTGCGTATTATTTTTATTACATATTAATGATGTAATATTGCTACACAGATTTCTTGTTCCTTTCATCATCATCATTCAAAACGTAAACCCGGATAGAAAGGGAAATAGGGAAACCTTAGTAAATAAACCTTCCTTTCCGGTAGTTACTTACATAGGTAAATAAATATTTTTTAAATTTTGTAAATTTTTTTAATTCCTAGTTTTCAACAGCAGCAGGACGTTCTAGAATCTTTTCATCTTCAAGACCCACGTCTCCGTCATCACAGATGTTTTACTGTTCGTTCAGAAGTGGTAAACTTCTATCCTTCCTTTCAAGTAAAAATTACACGTATTTCTTGTTTTTTTAATCCCATTTCTGAAGAATCTTCGTAATGCAAGTTAAATGCCTAATTTTATATAGTTAATTTCTAACTGTCAAACAAAAATAAGTGAAGACATATTTAGTAGCAAAGAATATTAAAAACTGTATATATTTTTGGAGTAACGTGATTTTTTTCACCAAAGGCCGTGAATGAAAATTTCCGCATATTTTATAATATTTTCAATGATAATGATATTATAATTTAGTTAATATAAATAAATGATGCCATTTACAGATTTAATCTGTTTATAAAATATAATATATAGCGTATATTTTAACACACGGCTTTTATTTGTTTTTAATGAGATTATTATACTCGATGCCGCGTCCCTGGTGAGTGTGGTGGAGGGGGAGTGCTGGAGAAGGGGGGAGCGGGAGGGGCGCGGGCCCGGGCAGCCCCTACATGGGCAGAGCACCGCTAGTTCAGACCTTATGGCACCCGAGATGGAAGTAGCAATATGTCTTGTCACAATTAATTTATATGTATGCATATAAAAAAGAGTATATACATTTATGTATATACTCTCTGCCGATTGTCGCAATGAAACATTGTATTATAAAATACATACCGCGAACTGTATTTTTTATTCATTTTAAACTTTATACAAGTTTGCGAAATAAACCTATCTACAATAAATTAATTTTACTCCTAGGTCCAATTATTCAGTCAGCAGTTCTGATTAAACTTTAAACAAAATCGTTTTCTTTTATAGATATATTTTATGTATTCATTTTATTATATTTTGCTTTATATCAAAAGTTATATACACTACTAATACTTTTTTTAAAACTATAACTTAGATAGAAATTTTAGGCTAATATAAACTGAATATTATTTGCCATAATTAAGTATAGTTATAAAGCGTTAAATTTGCATTTTTTGATGGTGTTAAAATGTTTTGTATTTACTCACGTAGGTACTTTGGAGTATCAACTACTATTTAAAACTAAGTTATTTCACGTTAAATAATATTTATATCGATCCTATTAATGTGTATTTTTTTGCTTTATACCGCCTCTGTCTGTGTATTTTCACGCATATTTTAGCCACAATATGAATTAATATTGAACTTATTCACAAATTTAGCATTGATTTACAGGGAAAACGGCACTTTCTTGAACAAAGTAAACATTTTATGTATCTACGTCATTTTGTAAGTTTGTTGCAATTTGATATTCCATTTATATTTAACACCGATAGCAAAATACTACGTTATTAAGAAACAAACAGATTACGAAACGGCAACATGGCATACTTACAACGATCTCTGTATACAAAATAATAAATTGAAGCTGTTACAATAATTTTTAATACGAAACGTATGTATATAAGGTACTTTGATTGATCTCAAAACATGCTTATGAAAATGAACGAGGTGGTACTCCCATAAATTATTTAATTTTCGATCGATTAATTCAAATGACAACCGATATTTCATATCTATGAAATAATTTTCATTACGCAATATTAATATGATAAAACTTTATAAATTGGTTATTTTTGACAGCGAAAAAATTAACAATTTTATTGTTGTCCGAAACCTTTCTGTTTGGCAAGATTTATGTACAAAATAACGTTCTTTCATATTTAGATATTAATGAGTAAATTAATATTGTTATTAATATCACAGTGCTATGTTCTGAATAATTACAACTTCACATTAAGAATGTCTTCTCCTTCATAAATAATTAGCTATTAAACTCGGCTTGAAAGAGTACGTAATTCGCGTAGATTTTCTCGAATTTTTAACTAGCAAAATGAAAGTACCCCCTTAAACCTATTTTTGTAATATATGCGAAAATGTAATTTAAAATAAATACGCAAAATTGAAATTACAAGCTAGATTATCTTTCAGTAAAATATATATTTTCCTGAACATCAAATATTTTCACCAACTACCCTTTTCAGGTTTTAGTAATTTACATTTCACAGTTGGTCAATGTTTTTTTTGTGTCATTTTTTCAGCCCCGATTTTCTCAATTCAGAGGGTGAATTTTACATTTTTTGTGAAGGTTGTTGGATAAATAAACACATCCAGTTTTTTTTGCTGTTTGTACAGGACCGCGGGTGGACTGTCGGACTGTGTCCTCAAAACACCGATACGAGGACCCTATTTACTACGCATATTGAAATCCAACACAAATATTTGAAGATCGCCACAACACTGAATTACTTCATCGAATATTTAATATTATATTATACACTTTCATTTTGCAATATATAATATTTATGAATTTTGGTTAAAATTTTTTAAATAATAATAATTTGAAAATAATCTGTTGGCCACAGTAGCTAGGCAATCTTCCAAAGTGCATAAAGCGGCTGTGCCGCTATTTACGCAATGCATGAAATATACCCGAATGATATCGAATATATTAACATTTTTTTATACAGCGTGTAACAGACCCCTTATCCACAATATTTTAGGTTATACCTTATAAAAATATGAGTCGAAAATGTTCAAGTTATCATGTTCTATTCTCAACCATTTCAGAGATATAAGCATTTTAATACGTCGTAGTCACTAGAGGGTTTTGATTAATTGAAAGTAATATTTTAGTGATTTCAAACGAAATATTGAACACAAAAGTAAAATGTCATTGAACTTCCGACAGCTGGGCTATTTTTTCACGGATGATTTAGGATTCCGAAATATTTTAATTTATTTTGAATAAACACTGATATACGTATGTTATATACCCCTGCATTGAACATGTTTAATAGCTGACTCTGGTCTTTTATAAATTGGTAAAAAAATAAAACAATATACAATTTATTGATTTATTACATACATCTATAATACAATGTGTTATTATATTGTTATTATCAGATAAGATTGCAGCAAAATAAGACATATATTTCGGTAGCCTGCCTGTTACACTAGTATTTTACTGTATTATAGCAGACAGTGCAAAAAATCAATTAAATCAATCAAAGCAGTCTATAGACCTTGGATGTAATTTGGTCAATGTTATTTTTGAAAAGAACTTTGCTATCGAGGATTATTCCTAGGTCTTTAACATCGCTTTTATTTTCTAGCCGAGCGCTGTCTATTGTGTAAGTAAAATGAATGCTGTTAATTTTTTTTTGAGAATGGTATATTCAGGAGTTTGTTCACCTCGCAGTAGGCTGCCACGCGGGTGATATCATTTTGCATTTTATGGCAGTCATCCGGGCAGCTCACTTTGGCAAATATCTTCGTATCATCCGCGTAAAGAATAAAGTTGGAAAATTGAAAGCACGCGTGTATATCATTAATATGGATTATTAACAGTAGTGGACCTAGCAAACTGATATATTAACTAAACTATCAGCTAAATATCAGATCTTACACCCCTGCACAACAGCTGTTGCGGATCTATAATAACAGATCGGATATTCATTTTGACTCTCATCTTCGCTTTCAGATACACGTTATTTATTTATAAGAATGTATATAATAGATGTGTATAATATGTTCGGACTGTTCCCGTCTCACTAGACAATTCTGTGCTGAGACGGGCATAGTTTACAAGAAATTATTCAATAAAATATCAGACCGAAATTAATATATATATATATATAGGGTGGCCCAAAAAAATGAGAACATCTCGTAATACATGAGTTATTTCAAAACGTAATATAATTGTTTATAGTGTTTCTTAGTGTAATTTTTTTTGCACAATATTTAGCTAATCAGAAATCATCAAAACACCGTATATTGTATAATATACTGGGTTTAAATCTAAGCTGTTCGGTAGCCACATGCCTGGCTCGATGAAATTAACATTCTCACGATGAAGAAAGTTGATTGTATTTCTGGCTGTGTGAGATGGAGCTCTGTCCTGCTGTAATGTCCAATTATGCTGTAATGTCTAGCTATTTTAGTATTTTCCTAGCACACCGACGTTTTTCAATTCGCAAATTTTTGATCAGAATACAGTCTTCTGCAGTGATTTTTGTCATTCTGGGCAACAATTTGAAAAAACCAAATAAAAAACAATAGGGAAATTAATAATCAAAGATGGCGACCGGACATTGTCGAAATAAAATTTAATATAGGTAAATAGGTAAGTAAGTAAATTAGTAAACTATTTAAGCTATTATTGATATAATTAAACTAATTTTGACGTAATTATATTACATTTTACGAAATGTTTTCACTTTTTTTGGGCCACCCTGTATATCATACATAAAGTGTATATATAAAAAGCAATTACAAAGTGGACATACAATATATTATTTTAGGAAATTTATGACAATAATTATTATAGGTTTGATCAATATGTTTGGGTGAGTGCACCGATACTAGCTCTACCCATATTACGAAGTCAAGTTTTTATTTTCAGTTTCATATTACCGGGACAATTCTATTGAGTTAAATTATTCAGCATACAATAAAAAAATGACAGGTTTTATTAGATTTTATTTATTAGGTTCATATTATTCAAACATTTCAAAAATTCTCAAATATATATTCTATTGTTCCAAACTCTTATCCAATCGCAACTTGTTATACGCGTCCAACATCTGGAATACACTATATACATAGATTCACTGAATAAATTAAATATTTGAATTATTAATTATACAAAATACTTTGTTTAAACCACTATTTATTAATTATTCTACATGTTTCTAGACATATGGTATCATCTTCAGGAAACAATGTATACTGAAATTAAAAAAATACAAGCATATATAAAAACAAAACTATAAAATGGAGAATAAGTAAGAACTAATATGAAAACAAATTTAAAATGTGATTATTTTCCAAGAGGATTTGGTTATTTATAATTTTATGCTTGCTATTAATACTTTTTAAACCCCTAGTATTTGTATGTAAAATTTCTAAACCCTTATGAATCAAAGGAATGGTTGTTTCCAAAAGGTGATTGGAAAATTCTTAATGGTTTTTGTTATTTAGGCATCTCAAATGCTCCTTAATTCTACTATCAAAATTTCTGCAAATTTAACTTATATAAAAATAATTGCTAATTAATTAATTAATTTTTTGAAGAAGTAAATATTTTAAATTTAAAAACAGATAAACAGCACAGTTGATACTTTAAACTTACAAAATCTGTCGAAATCAGTTAATAATTCATAAGTGACCACCCTTTTTGTCATTAATACATTTCCATGTCCCATCGCGAGTATCACATTTTCAGCGATCCTACAAGTCGAACCAATTCTGGATTACGCTCTCCTATAATGAGAACCTCCCTTAACTTATTTTTACATGGTACTGTGTTTAGGATGTAAGTTATTTGTCACCATTTATTTTTATTTTTCTATGTCTAATGCCCTCATATTTACATCTGAAATTTTTGTCTTAAAAATGGACTAAATATACGGTTACTCGAGTCTCGGATCCGTGGAGAATTTTAACATGGGATTTGATTTATCTTCCAGTGCGAGAGGTCCCCGCTGGACTCGGGGGCCGAGGAGAGCGGCGAGGAGTCGGGCAGCGAGCCGGAGTCCCCTGGGCAGCGTCAGCGCAGCCCCTCGCCCGACGGGATGAACATGCACAGGTACGGAAACATTAGGTAATTACTCCACACTTCGTATCTCTACTAACAACAGCACTCAACTAATCCATCTGTGATCTCTCGGTCGACTGGCTCTGCGACCCTCGTCCGCCCTTCCAGACCCTGCGATCACCGGGTTATCAGATCAGGGTGACGCCCGGCATCACTTCTCATTATCATGATTGTGAAGAATCTCGGAATAACGTGAAGCCATACAATTGTCAAAGTGCAGTGGAACCCCGCTATTCGTACACAATTCGTTGCGGGAGACTGGTGCTTAGATGCTTAGCAATTACTGAATCCATTTTTTACACAAATATGTTGAGTTAATGTGTTCCAGACCCTCAGATGATTGTTTATTGAGTGGCTGGGTCAGAGATACGAATTCCAGTAAAAAAAAAATATATATTAATTATAAAGATATATATATAAAATCAATTTTATCGAAAAATATTGTTGTTGCGCTACCGGGATTCGAACCTGGATCTATTTTCCATTCCGGGGAAGGTGCACTACCAACTATGCTACAGCGACTGTATTTTTGACGACACATTTTCGAACTTATGTGTTACACTTTTTCAAATGAATACATGTATCGTTCCATTATTTGAAAAGCATCTACATTGTTCTTACGGAATATCAAATACCTTTGAGTAAACCGATAGCAGACGCCAGAGTTAACGATTCATTTTTATTCTTATTATTGTAAAAAAACTTTCCAGCGGCATCTATTGCACAATGTAGAAAGATTGTAGATAAATATTAATATTCATTATTATTTTTTGCTAATCTGTACTGCCGTCTAGCGGATTTCTTAATAAAATACACTAACATAGGATGCAACATGGGAAACAATGGATACTAGCGCATATATATGAGATGAGATGAGATTTGGTCTCTTCCACAACTTCTATCCCTGGCCATCCTCCAGTTCCCGAACCATCGTCTGCCTCCGAGGGGTGTCCGCTTTTTTTCTTCTGTGTACATTAGTAAATGTTTTAAAATGAATTTTGCAGGGACTCCGGACCGGATGGACTTTTTGGGCCTGGGGGGCCCGTGCTGTATCCGCCAGGAGTCATCCTGAGTCTGGCGGCCGCTGCGCAGGAGCAAGGTATGCGGGGTTAGTTATGGACTGAAGATTAATTATTCATCAACTTCCACAATCTGTCTTGTGTTGTCGAGTGGGTGGTTCTACGTGATGTTCATATTCCTAGATTTCACCAGCTTATTTCATATGCCATATGTCATGTTCATATGCCCCCCCCCACCCATATGTCACAAGGTGTCATGTTATGTCAGATAATTGATTTATTGATTGAATGTAAACCGATTACATTAGTGTTTTGATTAATTAACAAATTCGTGATATTACATTATTCAACTGACCCGCCCGCCCCACTGTCAGGGTTGTCACAATTCCGCTGACCCCCTCCCCCATAAACCCTTGACATAATTTATGGAAGCAGCCGAAGAAGTGTTGAAGGCACAAGAAAAACACTCTTGATTTGTTAATGATCTTTGAATTAACGGCTAATAAATTTTTAATGTTTTTTTTATAATTATAAAATAGCAGTAAGTAATCGGCTATTGCCGATAGCTACTGTTAGGCCCTGCGGCCATAAAAGCTGTTTTTAGAATCGGCAAGATCAATGTCTTTGAAATTAATAACACTGTGAAGAGAGCCATATATTTTATTTCTGCATTACTTGAAAATATTCGCGATGAAGCAAACATGCCTACATAGATTAGAATTATTAATTTCTTATCCATACCTTATCTTGTATTAAATTTTTTAATCTGTTCGAGTAGTTAGAAAGAATCAACAAAGAAAACTCTAATTCTTTCTTCTTCCTTTTGTTCCTTTCCTTGTGGACAAGCGTCACGATCCTCGGTCCATCTGGTTCTGTTTCTAATAATACAAAAAATATTAATAAAAAATATAATTATACAGTTTCAACAATCAATTAACAGACTACATGAAATGAAATCAGTGGTTATGTAATATAAATCAAAAGGTTGCCACCCTGAGATGGTGTGATGATGGATTGGTTAGAATCTCAATACATCATTTGCTTTTATATTTAAATATTCAACATTCATACGCAGAGGAATGAAGTAATCAGACAATGAGTAATTGAACGAGTAAATTGTACTTACGGTTAAATTACACGGTTTATTCAATAAAAGTTACATTAAAAATTTGAGAAGAAATTAAGTACGGCCGAAGAAATGAGGCACAGAGCTAGGTGAGCCTGGCGATATACGCGACCGTCTGTTTTGGCGGCGTTATCATACGATGAATGACGTCCTATGTTTGTTTCGAAAATGTGTCATGTATGGTTAGTTATTGTACGTTTATATTGTACACTCTAATAAAGTGTTGTAACTGTGAGTTGCAGGTGGTAGCGGCCAGCCGCAGTTCATCACCATCCCGCTGTCGATGGCCATGGCGGCGGCGGCCGCCTCGCAGACCACCACCACCGCGGCGCACCAGCTCTCCCAGCACCAGCAGCACCAGCAACAGCACCACCAGCAGCAGCAGAGCAACCAGAGCAACGGGCTGCAGGACCTGTCCAGGACCGGGAGGAAGTGACGAGGCCGGGACGCGGCCACCACGATGTATTAGCAATACTGAATCAAACAACTGCCACATTGTTGAGGGTCGAGGTGTATTCAAACCTTTCGGCTCTTGTTGAATTGAATGGAATTCTGCGTATCCTGGATACGGTCTAATGTTTTCTTGACTTTGACCACCGTCGTTTATCAGGACCTCGAATATTTATATGAACATTGTCTGGAATATTTTGCACTTGTGTAGTAATTAGTTTTCAAGAACTCCTCAAAAAACCTCATCCAACCAAGTATGTATTCATGAAGAAAGAACACATTTGTATCGTACTGACTACTGACAATAGTCCGGCACTGTGGATTCCATAACCAGTGTCACATTTTAGATTTTTGTCCAAGATCAGAGCATTTCTCTTTACGTTACAGCATTACATGCATTGTGTGTATTTATATATCTCTTTTTTTAGAAATGAAACCCCTCCCTGCAACAACACTGTATATCGGTTTTTATAAATGTTGATAGATAGACGGAGCGTCTACCATATTGGATGATATTCAGTGTTATTGCAGGGAAGATCACTTAGAAATTGTGTGTAATAGTATTTTATATGGCTGTTTAATATACATACTATTCGATGCCCAATAAGATATACAATGCAATACGCATTCATAACGCAGATCTGCCTAAAACGATATACATTGTTATTGCAGAGGTGATCTTAAATATATATGCGTACATAGAATGCGTGTCAATATTCTTAATATTTTAAAACTAAGCTAAACGCTTGTGCTACGATTATAGGACTAACTAGCTAGTCTTCTAAAAGGAGACTTGAACCCCCGACCACTAAATTCACTAGACATATGACTTAACCATTAGACCAACAAGCACATCTGAATATGAATATGTACATAATATGTTCTCCAAAAAAATAATCAAATGTTTTAATTAAACTAATATTGGTAACCTCTTAATGTAAAATATATATTTTTTGCTGATGAGATGCATCCCAAAAAATATCTAATATTATAACTAAAATGGAGTAAATGGAGTGAATAAAAATACAATACGTAGGTATTAAAAATGTATACATGAGTATAATATTTCTTTTAATATTATAAATTGTTTACTGCAGGGACCTGTCACCGTGTATCACATACCTTCGGACCATAAGTAAAAAGGTGCCACTTATGATCTGAAATATACAGTAAATAATGGATTTGTTTTTTCTTATTTCCAACCATGTTAAGTATATCACATAACCTGTTTTGAGGACCTTGAGAAGGATTTCAAAAATATAACGCAAGTTGCACAAACCAGTAAATGAATAGACTTGAAATAAAATATACATATAGAAGAAGGGTTTGGAACATTAGTTGCGGAACGAGGGACATTCGAAAATTAAATCTTTGTATAAACAGGAAGTATTTTTTACATTAATGCATATTATATTGTCAGCGTTAAAATTTTCGTTCCAATCGAGTCATATATTTAAAAAAAGTTGCAGAGCTATTTGATTGCTTAAGTGGTACCAAAATGAAAACATTGAAATAAGGAATTTGCCTTAGTTCATAGTCTATATATTTGATAGTCTGTGGCAAGTTATAGAATATTTTAAAGTGTTGAATAAATTTTCAATGTTATTAAAACATATCGATATCTCGGTATATGAATTTTATCATTATATACATTCATCAATGAAGGGTTCTGATGCGAACCGTACTGGTGTCATATAATTAGTAACGCACACCAAAACAGGTGAATTTTTGATCTAACTCCTTCTATATTTGTTTTATTTTAATCCTAGATTATGATATAATGACTCGTATGATTTTCTTACAATACCAGTACTATGAAAGATATTATATTATACATAGGAGATATTAAAAATAATTTCCTACCTTCAGTGCACCAACATTACTGTTGTTCAATTTGAGAATTTCTGAAAACAGAATTGGATTTGTAAGAAAATTGTCTCTTCAGTCTCCATTCAAAGTTCCTTTTACACGACACTTATGGGATATTGTCAGTAATTTTCAAGTGTTACAATATATACGTTAAAAAAATTATGTTTTTTCTTGATCAATGTATACAAAGATTATAAAAATCGCTTACATTTGCTTAAATTGTTATAATAATTGCTACTGCGTTGTTGTAATTCCAGATTTTTTAATTTTGGCATAAATATAACGTTGATGAGATGACATCAACCCATCTTTTGAGTTTGCATAATTATGTAATATACTTTGTTTCTTTATATAGTACATACAGATTTCTTTATTTGTGTCGTTCAATTATGTAACTATGTATACATAAAGACTTGAAGAGCGAACTTCACTGATATGGAGGAAATTGACTCATGACACCCTGTCGGCTTACGATGAAGATGATGATGATATGTAAATCGACCCTCTCCAATATAAAATATCGTAACAAATAGGTAATTTTCTATTGTTCTTGTGTTTCGCATATATTAGATACATTTTTAAAGTAGCAATTATTTTTTCATGTGCTAATTAATAATATATCATATATATGCGAAGTACTAGAACAATTAAAAATTATCTATTTTTTTAGTTACAAGACTTAATTACTAACATACTCTAATTCATCTTATATACAATATCCCAATACAAGACACAGATATGTTAAACTAGAGAAAAGTTCCTTTGAAATATACGAATTAGGTGCATATGTATAAATTTTTTTTCTGTAGATGCAGTATCTATTGACATATTTAAAAATTGGACAAATATAATGCTACTGTACTGTAGATAGGTAATTATTTAAATTATGTACTATGTACGTTTTTTGTAGTTCTACTTTCTTAATATCAAAAGTGTCACATGTTTCGTCATTGTTTTAGTTTGTCATTGTCGTGTTTGGCAACACTCCATATAAATGTAGTGTCTAGGTGGTCGTGTTGAGCCTGTGTCCTACAGTCATACAGTGAATGTCTTACATAAGACTCAGTAGATCAACTTTTTAAAAATATTTCTTTGCCTTGTTAAATTGTCTTACTAAAGTGAGTTTTCCTAAGGGAAGATTCATTAATCGATTTCTGATTTTTGATTTTATTTCAATCTCTCCCAAAACAGTACAGGGTTATTTCCTAGGTTAGTAGGCTCAGAGATTAATGCAAATTTAACATCCGAAAAGTCTTAAATATGTGGAATGTATTTTCCATTTGACAAGTGTCATTACATTACAATGTGGTGTTCAGGCGAGTATTTCATGATTTGAGGAGTTATAATCTTAGACATAAAATGAGTATTTATATCCTGATAGGGGATGGATGACCAGAGTATGACTGATTGAGTGAACCGATTTTCTTTTTTTTCACCATAGTTAGGTATGTGCGACGTTTCACAAATAATATTTTTCTACCATCCGACTGCATCAATGAATTGATTTCTTCATATACATTTTTTTTTTTACTCATAATCATGTCTGGAAGAAAGCGGAAAATATTTTTATGCAACGTATACATTGAGACGTACAAAATAATAATGAATAAAACTTTGTTATGATTAACATTGTTATGTGTACAGTACACTTAGAAAAAAAGGAAGGAATGAAATTTTATTATATTTATTTTTGACATTTTATAATTTCATTTGTTAGGTTGGTATTTGGTATGTATAATTTTTTAACTCAATTTTTGATGTAGATGATTATAAATTTATAAAAAAAGTTCAAGTGTCAAAAAGTATGTTTATAGGTACTGAATAAAATATGTAGTCACCATAATAACAAGTATAGCATACTTGTTTGGTCACTTTTTTATCACATACTTTTCTGGGACTGCTCTAGTAAGAAATTTTGTAGAACTTATAACGTTATAAAATCGTTAATATTTTACCTACGCCTGTGAATGAGGCTTTACTTCCAAACATTGTTTATATCCGGTTTGAAGGTGATAAGAAATCATTTTTTTAAATACTTGTTTTTTGCAGTATGTTTTTAGAAAAATTTCATAGATATTAAAAAAATATTAGAAAATGATTATTTATAATTCTTTAAAAAATAAATGCGTACCTTCAAACTAATAAATTTTGTAGTTTTCTCATTTTTGATCCATTTTCGAATTAAATTATAATATGTTTATATATTAGTTAATAAATACACAATATTCAATAACCCTGCTCGAGGTACTAATATATGTATTTTTTTGAATCAATTATTATATTTAAAAATATTTTTAGTTGAACTTAATTTACTTGTCTTCATTGTATAAACTGAAGAAGTAAAGATAATTTTTTTTTTAATATTAGTTTTTTTTTTTTTAATTTTGAGTAACATGATCATTCATCGCTACTAACGAGTATAAAAATTGGTGAACCAGAAAATTCTCGACCTCTTCAAAGATTGTGCGGTATCCGAATACTCTTTTCCCAGACAAGACCATTTTTTTTCACATGCTCTTGGAACGTTAATCAAAGACACTAGCTTATCTGATAACTCTTGAATCGGATTTGATGTCTGCTAATGCTGGATCGTCTAATATTACGGGCCTTCCAGTTTGAGGCTCGTCATCAAGACAATTTTTTTTAATGTTTCAATGTCTAAATGTTTTTCGTGGCAACGATAGCAGATTTTTTAAATGAAAACAGTATCAGTAACAAATGTTTTTAAATACAAATTAAATGTATTAATTAGAAAGATATACATATAAATAAAATCAATTTTATCAAAAAATATTGTTGTTGCTACCGGGATTCGAACCTGGATCTCTTCCTAACCAGGGAAAATGCATTAACCGATTACACCTGCACCTTGCACCTTCCCCGGTTTGGAAAGAGATCCAGGTTTGAATCCCGGTGGCGCAACAACAATATTTTTCGGTAAAATTGATTTTATGTTTATTTTTCTAATTAATATATTTAAAATACATTTATTATTCAAATTCAGGCAGAATAATATGCATGTCTAATATACTGGTAGGAATATACTGGTGGACACGTCGGTTAATATTTTTTGTTTCTATTAGTAGCGATACACATGTTGACGTGTTTTGCGAATTTGACGTGTACTCAATAGTATGTGCAGTTGTATTGCGTTGCTTCACTTGATTACAACAATACTGTTGATTAAAGCAGCACACCACAACTGAATGTGATTGGTTTGATGGAGAAAATCATGAGAAAAGCATGCATCATGTCAATTTTGCAAAACGAGAATCACTAAAAATATACATGATTAATGGATGGAAATCATATTTAAAATGTTATGAATTCCATGAGCAAGTTTACACACCAAGCCAAGCATGATTGCACCCTTTTTCGACTTTGCAGGGACGGAATTAAATACAATTTTCATTTGTTGGAATGTGGATAATAATTATCAGTTTTAAAAATACATCTTAAGTCAACACACTCTAAGCCTAAAATATGCGGTCGGTCTTCATGACAAAAATAGTCAATTTGAAATATAGGTACACATTAATAAATGTATGTATATATAATGCTGAAACTATCTAAAGTCAATCAGGTCAACGTATCTTGGATGATATTTATGTATTTATGCTATTGAAAATGTATTGCCTACTGCCATCTGTTGACGTCACTTCACACTAACAAACATACTCTGATCATGATGTAATGAGCAATTAACAGTTTTGACTCATTGAAACAAGCAATTATTATTATCTGATTCATTTTAATTAACTGTAAAATGTTGACTGAGAACGTGATAAATCATTCTTCGACATGGTAAATCTTCACACGTAATAAATAGCATATCTCGAGTACATATTTATCGTTGTCATGGAAAGTGTTAGCAACCTTGACTGCGTGCACCTGTTGGCTTGATCGGCAAACTTAACAGCTCTATCTTGTCATTGCGGTACCGAAGGTTTTCCGCTAAATTTATTATCATCGTTAATTCACTACCAAATAAGGCGTGACTTATGGATTCCAGCTTCCTTGCTATTACGATTAGAAATATTGTACAATGAAATTATGCATTTGGAATGTGGAAGATTTATGTTAAGCCTTCATTATGTAAACTTTAAATGTATCTAGGACATTTGAAATGGTTAATATCGTGTGTTCTGGTTTTGATTGAAGAAAAGCGTTTTGTATTACGAAATTGTAGCATTGTTTTAAACATGATTATAATATTGTTTTATTGTATGACCTTCTTAGGTATTCATTAATACACATCTCAACAGAAATGTCCGCAAACTTCTTCAAAATTTGCAAATTGTTCCAGCAAAACTGCCATATCTGTGAAAATATTTTGAGATGTTTTTGACAATTGTTTTATTGACCGTATGCATTTCATAATGATAATTCCATTTCTGCTCTGAAGCATATA
Organism: Eubasilissa splendida; assembly: GCA_031772225.1. Taxonomy (NCBI): domain Eukaryota; kingdom Metazoa; phylum Arthropoda; class Insecta; order Trichoptera; family Phryganeidae; genus Eubasilissa; species Eubasilissa splendida. The sequence continues at coordinate 29,733,525 of CM062853.1, read as the reverse complement.
TCTTCTACTGACTGCGGTCCGTTTTTAGCCTTTCTGTGTCCTTCCGTGTCTCATAGTTCCATCGAGACAATCTGTGTATATTTAAAGAATTAAGAACTTCTGAGACACTGGGTTCCTACTGATGTATACATCCAAGCCATGTGAATCTTTTTTGTCTTGATAACAATAATGTTCTTTTTATCCACGGCACTACATCCCAGAATGGAATTTGGTCTCCTGCGCTACTACTTTTCATTTACTTCTATCCCTGGCCATTCTTCTCCGGTTCGGGAACCTTTCCATCCTACTGCATTCCTCTTTCACAAAGTCAGTCTATCTTTTTCACATGTGTCCAAGCAAGTTCTTGATTACAATAACGGTAGTGGCAAATATTATTTTTAAAGGGAAAAATATATTTTCTAATATACCAACATAATAAATTTTGTAGCTAGATTAGGTTATATTATTTAAGCAATACTTGGTTAGGTTCAATACATTTTTTAAAATCCCTTTAAAAATGTTATCGTTGCCGTAGAAAGAATGAACTAATGTTGTTATATTAAATTAACATAATTAAAGTCTTTTTATAAAATAAAAACATGCAATACATCAAGATTTTCAAAATTATTGTTTTTTTCAATATTGACATTTTGTCAGTGTTGGAGTGGGTCCATGCCACCCGCAGAAGAGAAGAGATTGTGTGTTGTGTGAGAGAATAGGACAAAACAGTCAAAACGAGCCTTCCTTAAGTTTTCATTGTTACAAATCAGAAATAGTTTATTGTGGAATGTAATCTTCCACCGGCGCAAGACATTACACATTTAGATTATAACAGTATTAATGAATGATTTATTAGTTCAACAATCTAAACAAGTTTCTTACTGACGATATTCTAAAATAATCATATATTGGTAATTACATATTTAGTGTAAAGAATAATAATGCTACCGTCATTAAAATAAATGATAATTTCAATTGAATCCCGATACTATTTCACACTGTAAACTCAAAACTAAACTGTCAAATACCAACTTACCATCACGCGGTTTTTCCGCGGGGGTAGAGCACTGCATTATCCTGTTCTGATACACAGTTCGCGCCTCATCCACATTCATATCTATATCGTTCTTCAGTATCTGGTTTACCTGGTCATGCCAAGTACTCCTCTATTTCTGGTACCATCAATACTTGCGTCATATATCTTCATTACTATTCTCTCCTCATTCATCCGTTCCATATGACCAAACCACCTTAGTGATCCTTTCCTTTACATTCTTTCCTTATTTCTTCATTTTTTACTATGTCGTAAATGGATCTATCACACATACGCCTAAGCGATCTCATTTCCACTGCATTCGGGCTACTTTTGTTTCTCTTCTGCCAGCTCCAGGCCTCACTTCCATACATCAGTGTCGGTACCAGAACTCCATTGTGTACCGCTAGTTTTGCCTCGGTTGACAAGTTCCCATTAGCTATAATTTTATAGATGTATATTTATTGAGGTGTTAGTTTTTTGATTATTTTTTACTTGTTAAATGGAATCAAATCAAATTAATGAGAATGATTTTTAACTATATTTCTCTTCTGTCATGAATATAATACAGTATGTATATATAACACCGTGCAAGAATATATAACAGTATTAAATCTATACATATTTAAATGTTTCACTAAATATCTCGATACGTACATCAACATCAACCATTGTTAGTCCTCTGTTGGATGGAAGCCTCCTCACTATTCTGTCACTCTCTTCGGTGCTCTTCCAATCTTTGCCATGTCACTTTCACTGCTCCGATAATTTTGGTAGTACTATTAATGCATGCTTTTGTTTTCAAAATGCATTATAAAACAATATGCGGTGAAGTTTTTATATTTTTTTATGCTAAAGACTAATTGTGACCCCCTCAGCAACAACACTGTATATCGTTTTTTATATAAATATCGGCCACCTTGGATGATATACAGTGTAGTTGCCGGGAAGCTCACTTAAAAAATGTGTTTAATAATATTTCTATTTGTTTTTATGTGGTTGTTTAATATACCATCGAATACCCGAGAAGATATACAATGTTGTGGCATTCATAACTCAGATCTGCTCAAAACCGATATACAGTATTGTTGCGCGGAGGTTGTCTCAATTCATGTTTTTGTATTCGCGTGCTGACATTCATCGGAAACATCAGCCCGTAAGATAAGCTGCTCCTAATCAATGAAATTTTTTTTTTTTTTGTTGTTTTGTGAATACAATTCAAGAATATTGTTTATCCATCGATTACCTATGCAATTTTAAATATGGCTTGTCCACTTTGGCAGTGACAGCAGTGGCATCTTGGTCTTCTTTCCATACTACATTGCGTCATCTGCGACTCCTGAAGTTACCTTAGTATTCAGAGTCCAAGTTTCAATGGTCTGGTCGTGGAATCTTCTCGTAAAACAAAGTGGCACGGCTTCTTTTGAAACACCACATTCAATTTTGCGTATGTACTCCAGATTAATTATGTTCTTGTTATTTCCTCACGAAGTCCCCTACACGAGGAGACGACTTATAACATACTTAATATACTTGAAATAATTTTGTGTTGTTGGTTGCATTTTTTTATAAGATAATATTTTTTCTTACTTAGGACTAAGTCGTTGAAAACCCTTTGTATTTAAATAAATTAAGCGTATTTTAAGTGAAAGTGTCTAAAAATAAAAATAAAAACTCTGTAATATATATTTTTTATATTATACGAGATACATTTTTTTTTTTTGTTATTATAAATAAAATTTTTAGGATACTTATCTGTTATATTTTTTAAACGGCAATAAATGAGACAATTAAAAATTTGTTCGGTGCTTTTTTGGAAATTACAAAATAAAGAGTTTAAGAAAATTTTGAAAATAGTCGTGCTCATGATAAATTAACGTAGAATTTTTTACAAATTTTTAAACTGTATATTTAATTGTGACTACGTAATCTTCTATTTATACTGAAAATATAATAGTTGTTGGTGTAATGAAACTTAATAAAATGTTTGTATTTAAAATTATAATTTTAATTAGTTTTGTAATATTTCTGCGAAATATTTAGAAAAAAAAAAACTTGTTTTTGTATTAGAGTAAATGAAGCAATGGAAATATTTATTTCTCAGGGAAATAATTTCTGATCAATACTTAGTAAATTTTTATTTTACAATGCTAACGCCCTGTTAGTATTTTACAAGACATTAATCTTTATTATATAATTAAATGATAACTAATTTTTTTTTACCAAACTTAAATTACTTTCTCTAAATCTTTTCTTACTAATTAAGATTTTGTATGTGTTAGTTTTCTGTTTAATTTTTACTTTGCGTACAGTTTGATTTGTTATGCTAGTCAAAAATAAAGGTTTTTTGAATAAAATGTTTGTTTTTATTTTTTAAATTTGTCTCTTATTTGTTGGTGATTTTTTAGATTATAGACAATTGTCCATTTGGTAGAAAATTTAAAAATATATTTTTATATCTTTTTTTCTAGTTTTTCATCAATGCTGAGCGTCGTGGTCCCCTGATTTATCGCGGTAACTTGGTGCGTAATATGTCTCCATACCTTCCGGTCTTGTAAAGAGGACCCTATTAACCATCGTTAACGACTCATTGTTTTTTCTGACAACATGCCCAAAGTATGTTAGAATCCTTTGCATCATATACATTCGGATGATTTCACCAAAGTTGGTAAGACACTACTAGTACTACACGCAGTGGCGTAATTAAAAAATTGAGCACCAATGCAAAATGAAAATAGGGCCTCTGATAAATATCAAAGAATTTTATTATGTATAGAAGACATTGACATTGATCTCATGGCAAACAGAGTCTCGGGTACTGAGACCCCTTGCTTCTTCATCTTTTGTAGCAACCGATGCGGTTATTGGGTTAGGTGGTGTTCAACAAAGGGGGGAAGAGAGAGAAGTTACTGCTGGCATCTGGCAGGGTTTTTCTTTGGGCGCCTGAATCTAACCGGAAGGGAGAAATTAAATCATATGGTGGGGTTCGGGTGGTTCGGGATAAAAACGTCTGGCGAGATGTTTTATGTGATCCCTTATTAGGAGGATGCTCGACTAGCTAGACGCAACCGGAGTTAATCGGATACAGAAGTGCATAATTCATAACTCCCGGCAATCCCGGAGATTTTTTTCAGAATCGGAATTACGGCGCTGGCAATTTCCAATCTCGGGATCCCGGCGCCAACACCAAATATAAAAGTAACTAACTGCACAAAAGTAAAAATCAAAAAAATACATAATACAATTTTAAAAAACTCATTCAATATTTTGAAACTTAAAATTCAATCTTAATTAGATCAAAGTGTCTGAGGTTTCATAATTTAGTGACTATCTTATTTTAGTCGCTATTTTCTCTCATCCCGTTTAAAATCTTTGGTGTAGATAATGTCCCCAGGCCAAAATTCCAAGTTTGGCAATTAGACACCAATGAAAAAAAGATAATCCGATAGTTGAAACAAGGTGGTGAATTAGCACAGTAATCCCGGTATCGGATTACGGTGCCTAGAAAAAGTCCGGGATCCCGGGATCGAAAGCCCTAGTCCTGGCTAAAGCGTCTGTAGCGATCATAATTCATATCTACCGCCATCTCAGTCGGCATCGTCGCTAGCGACAGCGCTGCCGGCTGCTGCTACAAGTCGGGCTCCAGCATTCACCGCCAGGCAGTCTCCAGTTTCCGCTCGGCAGCACTAAATTTTTGTGAAAAGAAAGCCAGTGGTTCCTGGTTTCCATTGACGAGCTGATGCACTGCAGCACCGGCTGTGGAATCCAAAGCATCGGTAATGATGGATAATGGAGTATCACACTTTGGATGAGCAAGCAGCGTTGCCTGGGCGAGGCCTTCTTTGCACATCTCAATGGCTTCGATGGACGTTGGTGTCCACGGAACTGGCTGTTTCCCTTTTAGGCTTTCTTTCAGAAAGTCATTAAGTGGCGCTTGCGTTTTTGTAGAAGTTTAGCGCACCCAGGAACCGGCGGAGATCAACCCCCAAACATCTACGGTAACGGTTCGGTAAGTTCACAGTGCAACTGTTTAGAGCTGATGCAGACAAAATAATGATCGCTAACGCAATAACAAGACAAGTACCGGAAAAAACAAATGCAGTTGTATTCACTGATTATCTAAATAATTGTATTATTTCAGTACTACGTATTAAAATACTTGCTTAGATGTAATTTTAGACACGTATACACATCGATAATGTAATACACGTGACAAATTATTTTCAAGATTTCATAGCTCTTGCTGCGATGAATATTAAAAATGATTAATTTATATTAGAGCTCCTTTAGGACCCATATCTTTAGTGCGCCCCAATGCACCGCATTATCTGCATTACGCCACTGACTACCCAGATAGATCTTGCGTTCAAAAGCTGGAACGTTTATTGACAAAGAAATTGTTGTCTGATAAATCGCAAGGTATTCAATATACATTAATAGATTTGATACGGCTGCACGATGGTGAATTCAAATTATTATTATAATCTGGAGCTAAATTAGCTTTGTTGAGAACGACGCTGGTCAAACCTCATTATAGTCGGTCTTTCAAATTTGGAGTCGTTTCGAGGAACTGCATAATTGGGCGCCCCCAGTTGCTAATAATTCATCATCTTCACCACGACGTATATAAACCGTACCCTGAACCCTTCCAGTAGCCTTATCTGTCCGAGGGGCGTTCTCAGCAATCCTCGTCTTCCCAGGGGATCAATCTGTCGGAGGGGGGTGTTCTCGGCAGACCGGACCGGACCGGGTCAGCACTGAAAAAGTTGCGTCACACTTGTCGTGTGCCGATACAGAGGCAAGAATACCGCAGAGAGCTGTCAAACTTCAACAAGGACCTAAGCGAGTGTCGCGGATCCCACCGTAATTAGTATATATAGCAAAGCGTCAGAAACTTGACACCTGTGCCGATTTTTTAATCCTAATATGTCACATCTCTGTTAATTTCATTCATCTCTGTGTTTATTGTTTTCAGTTGAATCTGATCTAGGAAACTTTCTTCCGTTTCTATTATTTCCGCGTCTTGCATACACCGCACAGAGGAATTGTAACGTTACGTTTTAGATTTTAATTTCACGTGTTGAGTCTTCATCGCGGAGGAAAATAGAATGGCCGCAGCCTCGGCCATTGGCCGCTTAGTATTCCTTCGCTCGTCACTCATTGTGCCTAAAATGGTCACCATTTGCAATTATTATCAGCGGTGACAGTATGGCGTTGCGTCACCATCACAGACGCACACACGAGAGGCCGAGAAAAATAAAAACATCGTAAAAAATGCAGACATGTCAATTGAGACTGATTTTATTCACAATTCAAATGCGTATATATATATATATATATATATATATGTGTGTAAGCAATTAGATGATATTGACTCAGATTGACTGCATCGTATTGACCGAGAACTAATGAGGATAGGTACTAGTTGCCAAGTCAACCATAACTTTTATTCTTGTATAATCTATACACAATGTGGCAATTTATTAACAATCAAACTTAGCCCCTTTTGATGTAAATTGGCCATTCTAAACAGGTGTTAGCTGCAAAGTTAGATACTTTTGCCCTCCGCCATAGCAATTTTAACATCTCTGACATTTAAATGTTTTACAGTATAGAAATTAGGTTGTTTTTTTAAAGAAAGAGTTGTGCTTCAGCCACGTCGGTCTCTCATGACTGAGGATTGGGATCTCTACGAAGTCTCACCCTCTTGATTATGCTCCTTCACTTTTATCAGCATCCACAAAGAATAATATTTTGATTAGTATATACAGCATGGCCCAAAAAAAGTGAGAACATTTCGTAACACGCGAGTCATTTCAAAACAAGTCATTTTTTTGCACAATATTTAGCTAATCAAAAATCATCAAAACACCCCCCATACTGCATCATCTAGTGGGTTTAAATCTGGGCTGTTCGGTGGCCACACGCCTGGTTCGATGAAATTAACATTCTCACGACGAAGAAAGTTGATTGTATTTCTGGCTGGGTGAGATGGAACTCCCTCCTGCTGTAATGTCTAGCTATACTCCAAGCTTTGTTTTGAAACTCTTTGATCATTTTCCCAGCATCCCAACGATTTTCAATTAGCAAATTTTTGCTCAGAATACGGTCTTCTGCGGTGATTTTTGTCATTCTGGGCAACAATTTGAAAAAACCAAATATAAACAATGGGAAAATTAATAATCAAAAATGGCGACCGGAAATTGTCGAAATAAAACGAAATATAGGTAAGTTAGTAAATTAGTAAACTATTTAAGCTAATGTTGATATAGTTAAACTGATTTTGATGTAATTATATCACATTTTGTTCTCACTTTTTTTGGGCCACACTGTATAGATCTTAAATAAAAATTTACTATTTAATGTAAAATAGTAAATGTGATTTTTTTTAGATCGTAAATGTAAAATGTACCTTCTGAATAGAAAATTAAAATATGTATGCACTTCTCTAAATATCACATTATCAATCCTCTATTTTAGAAGATTGCCCTGTATATTCTGAACTTATCAATTTCTTTAAACACTTTACATAGAACTTCATACAACACACATCGATAAGGTTAAAAACGAATTTATTTATGGCCATAAGCGAAATGCTTGATCAAGCTTTTAAATCATAGTTTTAGTAGCTTGTTGGTCCTATGGTCGATGGTTCGAGCCTCGTTTCACGGGATCAGCAAGTTACCACAATACTTTTAAGCCCGCCACACACACACCCGCATACATCTACAACCGGCGGTGCTGGCGCACTGACACTCACACACACACAATCTCAAGAACATCACATTTAATTAATGGAAATTTAATGGCTAATTCAATACATATCAAATATAACAGATCCACAACTCCAAACAAAAACAAATAAATAAATATTTCCGCAACAAGTAACATTACACTTCCGTGACTCGAGCCATATCGAAAATCTTCGATTGAATCAGGAAATAATGCGAGGCTTTTCAATTCAGATATTTAAAAAATGTCGACGTAACATTTGAATGCAACCTCCGAGGGAGCTGATCGATAATGGCACCTTATCGATCCGCCGAAATCTCGGCTCATTTGATAATCAAACAGAATTTATCATAATGTTTTTAAATCAATCGGGGAAATGACGCGCGCCGTCGATGCAGACAATGCCGCCATTTGCATAACTTGCATTCTAAAATGGCGGCAACAATTTTTCCGCCGTGTCACAACTCACTTTTCACACTCTATGTTAATCAATTTCAACAATTGACTTTAAACAATATGTTTACTAATGTCTTAACGTAAGGGGTCCATTGAAGTAATGTATTTGAGAATTTGGAAATTTCTATTTGTTATATTATTATGTTAAGAGAACACATTCTTATTGTGAAGTTGTAATTATTCAGAACATAGCTCTGTGATGTTTTAAATATAATTTTACAGACCGTGTGTTCTAATAATAAAGTTGTATCAATGTGTCCAAAATTTAATAAAAATGAATTGATAATTCTGGCATCTGCTGTCAGATTACTCAAAGGTATTTGAGATTCCGTAAAAATAAGGTAGATGGCTTTTTCAAATAATGGAACGATTAAATGAATTAATATCAAAAAGGTAACGTATAGGTTCGAAAGTTGTCGCTAAAAATATTGTCGCTGTAGCATAGTGCATAATACATAGCATAATGCACCTTCGCCGGTTAGGAAAGAGATCCAGCTTCGAATCCCGGTGGCGCAACAACAATATTTTTCGATGAAATTGATTTTATATGTATATCTTTCTAATTAATATATTATTATGTATTTATATGATTTATATTAAAGATGTACAAGGTCATCGGCATCTCGGAAGGAGAGCCACTTTCTGAAATTACGCAGTCAAGATGACTTCTTTCCACGTCCGCTACCTGCTGTCTTCCCCTGCATAATGAATTGTCATCTACGTTGGTCCCTCATGACTGAGGATCGTAATCTTAATGAACTTCTCCACTTTTCTCGGCATCCTCCAGATCTTAGGTCTGTCACCAGAAAAGTGTCTGTGCCTATTAGAGTTATCCATCAAAAATAACTGTTACATGAGTGGTTACTCTTGCAACAATTTAGGTGTATTAAACATGATTGAAATAAAAATTTAATGTGATTATAAATGTAGAGAAAACTCAAGAAATATGTTTTAGATTCTACATAATACTTAGGTACTTTCTGGCTCCGTTGCGGTTTTTTTGGACTTTGGTATCTTGTCTTACAGGGTTACCGGGTCCGCTGGACCCCTTCATCGTGTTCAAATATAACATGGCGCATGAAAACTGCTCAATGGCGCAGTGAGTTAATATCCTCTAAATGAGGACGTTCTTGGGACGTTTAACAAGCGATGGGATGGTTATGTTGTAAGATGATAAAACGTTTCAGTGCTTGGGGAGTTTCGCATAGAAACGCTTGGAGATTTGTTTTATGAACCCCATAACGGGGAGAGTGCCGGAATCATGGTGTAGTTGGGTGACTCTCAGAGCTAATCTGATGACCTTGTTCTGGAAGGTCTGAAGTTTTTGCAGTAGAGGCCTCAGAATAGCCTTGTAGATGAGGACCTTGTCGTCAACGGCAAGTTTGCTGTTCTTGCCTAGCAATGGGTACATTGCGCAGAGTGCACGTGTAGCAGCGCTTACTTTACTATGGATATGTTTGCATTTTATTGATTATTTATAATTTTATTAATAGATAGTAATAAAACAAGAATATATATAGATTCAACGCCAGTGCGGTATCGCTCATCTCATCATCTAACGCGACTAGCGGTGGTTTATAGAACTATCGGTTCCGGCCTGCCGCTATACCGTGCCGAAAGCGTCCTGCGTTTAAAGCGAGTAATTGGATTTCATCCAGCAGTGTATAAAAAACAGTTGATATTGATATCAAGTCGATATCCGCGATGAATTAATTGGCAACGAGTAGCCGCGCGTTCAGGAAATCGTAAAGCAATAATACGAACGCGATGTCAATAAATTGAAGTCGATTAATATTTGAGAAAGTAATTGTGTCACCGGTTCGAATAATATCAGGCTTCCATCTCCTTTTAAAGTAAAGTGGCCATTGTTCGCGACATGGCTTTAAACAATAACTGTGCTATTTAATAAATATATTATTTTTAATGACTACCTTTGACAATCCCGTAATGTCGTTGTTCTACATACAATATACATTTTGATTCGTGCGGAATAAAACGATGTACGGTTTTGGTTTAGTTAGTTCAATCACAGACAGTGAGTGCAACTCAAATATATCAGTGATCGACTCACGGTTCGTGATTTTGAGATCATCACTAGTATTTTGCTAAAATTAAATAAATGTTATATCGCCGAAACGATAAATTACATTTTAAAAATATTTTTTAAGAATAAGTCCAATTTAATGTTTATTTGGGTTAGTTAGTCAGATAATACCCCGTTTTTGATGTTTTAATTAAAAAATTGAAAAAAGGTTCTACGAAAGTACTGTTTCTTCTTTAAATAGTATAAAATAAGTAAAATAGGTTGAAATTTGGTTACAGTTTTAACACATTTTGTAGCAATTTGTCAATAAAAAAACTAATTACACGTCTCAGGCTAATTACTAAAAAAAAAAATTCAACACAATTTTTAACTTATATAAAACACAACGTTATTTACTTCGCACTACACATTAATTAAAAATTAAAACGATTTCGACACTTAATGCGTCATCTTCAGTAATAAACTAAATCTTGAAACTAGAAGATAGACAATCGACTATATGGGAGAAAATTAGACATTCTAGAAAGTTTAGAGATTAATATTAACAATAAAAATGTGCTTAATATACAAACATCTCTCCTGTCCATATTTGCCCCGCCCACAACCACTTTCACTTTTCACCGAAACCCTCCCTCTCAACACCGCTCTTATTTTTTACTTACGTTTATTACTGAAGATGACGCGTCAAGTGTCGAAAACGTTTTAATTTTATTTAAGCGAGGATGCCAACCATTACACTACCGCCGAGATGTGAAAATAGACGTTAAAAATATATTTATTTATATAAGCTTGTTACAAAGTTCAGAATTATTTTTCAAATAATTTTCAATATATGCTTGTCACCTAATGATCCAGTGGTCAGAGGTTTGAGCCTAGTTCCAGGAGATAAAAACATTAGGCCTATTTTCACAGCACAAGTGTTTAGCTTAGTTTGAAAATTGTAAGATGCGACACGTATTCTTTATGCGCATGTCTATTTTTTTTAATACTAGTATTAAAAGTTTCTAAGAATAAAAAATTCTAAAACATAAAGAAATCAGCATTATATATAGGTACACATTAGAATTTAATAGCTCGGTCTAATGGAGAGAATGGCGAGACTGGTATGCTTCCAAATGCTTCCAAAGTATTTTTAATTTCAGGTTTGAATCGAAGCACAGAGATGAGTCGCGTTTAAAACTAGGAGACTCGAAATAGAGTTTATGCTCCCACGAGATTTTTCTGAGATAACTTTCGGCTTTTGTGTCACCGTGCTTCGTCGTCTGTCGCCTCACTTCACGCTTGTTGCACGTCAAATATCAGTCCATTGATCATTGCATGTTTTGAATTTGAATCTCGTTAAAACGGAATAAATGTTAATAGTTTAAATGCCTTCCGTTTATCAAAATTTTCAGAATATGTAGTTATAGGCAGTGCTGTAGTCGTAAACTTCACATATGGTATACGTTGACACCCTCTGTGTAATGTAGTATACCTTATATTTATACCCATATTAATACATTATAAATATAAATAAAATAAAATAAATAAATTAAACCCTATATCATATTATTCTCGTATTGTACTTTAATGTACCGTGCATTAGAAAAGGGAAAATTAAATTATTAAAATTTTTGTCTGATTGTAGAATATTTCGTTTTAACCAAAGGATATATGCTATTCCTACGAATATAGCAGAAGGTATACGATCTATACTCCCGTTACTACAGCACTGGTTATAGGCAGTGGCGTGCAGAAGGTATAGATTTAGGTTATGCTGTTACCAATGATATTATACAATCATATATAATATATGTACTTTCGTTTAATCAACGTCTTTAGAGAAAATAAATCCGTCGTTTATACGACCCTGCCATGTATTTATTTGTAATTTTAGAGTACTATTAATAGTGTTTTTAAAGTTTAAGTTTTAACGTAAAATAATACCTTCTTACCCATATAAGAAATGTATGGACGTTTTTAAAAACACTTTCTATAATTGAACATGATTAATTTATTGTCTGAAAATCCTTCACGCAATAACTAAAGGAAATAATTATTTTTATTAAAGGTTAACATAGAAAATAGTTATGTCAATTGCTTTTTTTTCCCAAATCAAAAATCAATCCATGCACCAAATTTAAAGAACAATCATGAAATCAACACGTTAAAAACAGTAAGATAGTAAAATTCGCGAATTAGTAAAAGAGGAAGTAGACACTTCAATGATTTACACGCAATTGTAAGCCTTTCTAATGTTATTCTGTTAAAAAAACAGCATCGGTAACGACTCCATACAAAACGGTTCAACCGAAATGAATTTTAAATTCAGTAAATAGCCATTTATATGACTTGAGTAATTCACTAGCTTAAAGACAGAACAGAGTAATGTAAATAGCTCGATGCGGCGAATACAAAAGAGTGCCAGTTTCGTGGTAGTTTGTTTATGTTAAACTAATTTGTTTTCTAGAATTTTTAGTAATGCACAGCTTTTATGCTTGTATGCACTGCACGTCCCTGGTTATAGGTATCTATGGTGGTAGCGAAGGAACGACATGTGTTTGACACGAGTTTATCTCAAGATGAAAATCTAAATACATGTACACGGTACTGTGATGTATCTCACCTACACTTTACTTATGTTCGGCCCTGAAATAATATTAATCATGATAAAACAATATTTCAGATAATCGAAATACAGCCAACAATCGCTTCTAGGAATCATGAAAACGCTAATTAAAATATTCCGCGAAATATTGACACGGCGCGTGCGCAGTTTGCTAACGGGCTTTTCATTGAAAACAAGCGCCCAAGATGGCGCGCGCTTCCGGCGGGTCCCCCGACTTCCGGTGGACGCGCCGTCCGTCGGAATATGCAAAATGGCGCGCGGATTGGACGAGGAATATTAATTCCATTACAATAATACGATCGGCATCTTGATTTGCACGTAGACAACGCATCCGACGTACCTAGATGTTGTTCTGGACGCTTGGGCGTCATCTGTGACACACAAGAGAGTACCAGTTGCAATCTTTGTAACCTTCATATTTCTTATTTGGAGAAAAATATATTTATTAAACTTTTAAATTATCTTTGTGGTTAAAATTCATGTTTTTATTTATTATCTTTGTTTTATTAACCACTAAATTGAGTTTAAAATATACCATTTTCTTCTTCAGGATGTCATAACTAACTAAAACATATATTGTTTCTTTGACAGAATCTATTTAAAAAAAAATTTTTTTTTTAGTACCTAACTCAAATCATTATAAACAACTAACTAAATTTAACTAAGAGTCCCATTCTAAAATTTTTTCCTAAAAATTATTCCTTATTCCTATTATTATTTGTATTAAAAATAGATTCTGTCAAAGAAACAATATGTGTTTTAGTTAGTTATGACATCCTAAAGAAGAAAATGGTATTTTTCGAAACCGGTAGATGTATTTAAACTCAATTTAGTGGTTAATAAAACAAAGATAATAAATAAAAAAATATATTTATTAAATACTAATTAAATGTATTAATTAGAGAGATATACATATAAAAACAATTTTTGCGAAAAATATTGTAGTCACCTGGATCTCTTTCCAATCCGGGGAATGTGCATTAACCGTCTATGCTACAACAGACAGTATTTTTGACGATACATTTTCAAACTTACATGTTACACTTTTGAAATGAATACATCTATATATATATAGGTTGGATTTGTTGCCAGATTGGGGCATTCGTGACTCGAAGATATTTATTAACTGATGCACTTCTTATTATGAATGCTAATCGCTATAATCTGGTTCCAAACATTTGATTTGGTGTTAACCTTCTTCCAAAAGAGATAGACTGAGACTGCTATTCAGGATGAAGGCTAAATCTCAGAAATCGATGGTGTATAGTGCGATGAAATTTTTTAATGAAATGCCAGAAAACACAAGAAAGGAAGAGAAATTGAATAGATTTGAAATGAAACTGACTAAATATATAAAAGATAAGTTTTAATACAAGAAAATACTTAAATCTTGTTTATATTAGAGCATATATAGGAGTGCTTATGTATGCACTATGTTAAGAATTAAATAAATAAATATTTTCGTAGAAAGCAATAACTTTGTATGAAATCACGAAATTCATCGTACGTCAACCGGTTTCGTATATATCAAGCTTCATCAGGACGTATTTAAAAACTGAAACTTACAAGGAAACTAAGTACTTACTTTCTTAGATAATAATTTTCAAATTCATGTCTATTCAAATGGACAATGAATGAGAAAAGATTTTAAACTGCATTTTTAAAACATTGGTGCCTTTTTTACAATACTCATTGAATTCGAAGCATAAATCCGGATCTAAATGAACGAATTGTGTTAATGGAATACGACAATTCTTGTCGTAAATTAGAATCACCGCAAGGTATGGGAGAGAAGTAGGGAAACCTTGGTATATGATGAGGTCGGTTAGGGGATAAGGCTTCTAGTCGAAGAACCAGTGATCTCGGAAAGACTGCTCGCCTTACCTTGTATATGACGCCTCCATAATTTCTACAGTCGCCGCCGAGATCACACAAATGGCACGCGGATGAACCGATCTCCGATCTCAATTGAATACGACAACGTCACAAATTCATCCACGGCGCACATACAACAAACAATACGTGATCAAAATACAATATCTCCAAATACAGTGCTGGTGCACTGGAGCTGAAAGTCTACACCGCGAATGTTATCGCGATATCGAGATCGAACAAATATCGGTCAAGTTAACGTCTGCTGACGTCAAGGTCACAATTCACACTGAAAAGGCGAGTATTAGGAAAAAATATAGATGGGAATTTGGGATTCGAAAAGATGCGTCACAAGAGTGTTTGTAAATTCTGCAAATTTTTCTGTAAACTGTCTGTGTAAGTGAACCAGCTGGCCTGGTGTTGTATATTCCGCACTACTTTCACTCGGCACATGCCTCTCCATATTGGTCGAGATGCTCTTAGATAAAGCGACTGATGGCTGTCGATGTCCGCTGTCCGCCGTCCGGTCCAGGGTCCGCCGCCTGGCTGCGGGCCCGGTGTCTACGCAGGAAGCCGAGTGAGCGTGTTCCAGTTAGCTGGACACGACGCGAGTATTCAGGACAGCATAAATTATCGCCAGTTCGCTGCCCGGAAGCAGAAAATGTAGCCAGAGTCACGACAATTGCATATTTTTTTTTGTATTAGAAACAATTTAATTCGTTCGTGTTTGAAGGGTTACCCAAATGAGACTGAGGGGTTAAAATAAACGGGATATTGCAGACAGTTACTGCACAATTTGAATTTTATTCGTTGAAGGGATGTTTTGCAGATGCCTAATAAGTAGAACGACAATGAGTAGAAATAGATGGACCTCTGCTTCAGTGTGCATAGACCAATGTTTGGTTGAGATTGGTAAGCCTGATATAAATTTTGAATATGTGCATTCAATTTTTGTAAATTTAAAATAGCAAATGAATGAATGCAGTGGAAATGAGATCACGCACGACCAGATAAACCAGACAAAAAGGCTGTTAAAAGCCTCAACAATCGGCGAGCTTGTATGATAAGATGTATGAATGTGGATGAGGCGAGAATTGTGTGTCAGGATAGAGGAGTGTGGCGCTCTATCCTCCCTGCCTACCCCCGCGGGAAAACGGCGTGATGGTAAGTAAGTAAAACAGCAAAAAAAGCGAAACTGCTTCTGGTGAGAGACAGTTTCGGAATCGGTCGGATATATTTTACGGCGGTGGTATAAAAACATTTTTTGTATTATTTTTCGGTTATATAAAGTTTCGGTGGCTGACCAGCAGAGTTTAAGAAGACTCAAGACTGCAAGGAAAATTACAGTTTCACATAGGTTAGTGTCTTTTATTTACATACATACATACAACAATACCAATAGAAACCCCAGGACTAGTTATCGAAGGTACTTACGGCAACACAACGAGTGCCTCTTCCTAGAAGTTCTACCGGTGAGTTCTATTTCTAAAAATGGGAGACTTAAGTAGTTTCAGAAAATATCGGATATCTCATAGAGACAAAGCTATTTTTTATTATATTTAATGGAAAATATATGGAAGTATGGATGAGAATTTGTGGGGTGGTAGACGTACAAGTAATTGTTAATGTGGGTGTAACAACTTTTCCGAATTCGCTAACCACATCATGGATAAAAATCATTCCTTTCATTCATCCCGTAATGCGTAAAGGCAATAAAATGAATAATTTTGAAACCTGGGTACTCATTTGTTAAACAATATTGTATTTTCTAACTCATCCCATTACAACCACCCCTCCAGCGTCCACCAGTATCTCCGCCCCCTCCCCATCTATCTGTCAATACCAAATTACTTGTATATCTACCACCTAAGCATTGTATCTTTATGTTGAGACTCGTTCAATATTTCCACGCTAACAGCAACTCCCCCCGAGCAATAAATCATGGACACAACACAAGACAAACAACGAACATCTCCACGCCAGTTCCGAGAGCAACAACGACATTTTATCAAAGATTCTACATGTTCTTAGCTGCGAAACTGTACAACACACTCAGTACCAACTGGAAATCGTTTAATTCCAACAAGATTACACAAATATGGACCCAACATATGATCCAATCGGGTAGAGATGAATCAGAAGCATGGCTATCCAACATTCTAATATAATTTATTCAATACCTACACTAATAATTCACTAGTCCTATAACACTCCCACTACATATTTTTTATTTCTCTTTTTATTCCTGTCGATGATTTAAATAA